>JAEIGR010000061.1:0-600000 GCA_018904305.1 Scaptomyza montana | reverse complement strand
AATTATCGTAGAACCCCCATCTTGACACTTTAATTTACTATCCAATAGATTAAGAGAATTGGAAAGTTTCAAGTCTCTAGCTTGAAGGGTGTGGAAAAAACTTGCAACCATACGGGCGGACAGACACCATGACGGACATTGCACAAAACCAATATACTCTTTACCTTCGGTAACGAGTATAAAAATGATACAAAAGTGAAAACGTGTTGCACAATACAAGCAATTTTCTGGTATTATTTTGGTGTAATTTTGTGCTTGAGGTGCTAAATCAAAACAAACAGCTGTTCATTTTGGAAAAGCGCTAAAAGTAAATAAGGGTTGATTTGCTAATTTTCGTAAATAAACCAGTTTATGGGATGCTGCCCGTTCTAGGAGTGATGCTTTCACGCTTTTAAAGGGCAATTTTAAATTTATTTATTTATTGCAAGCAGCAAATTAAATATCACATATGGCAAACTCAGCTAAAACGATTGCGAACAGCTGGTTGTGCAAAGTTAACAGACTTGTTTCGTTCAATTGGGTGTTCACGACAGCGGTGTTGCAAAGTAACACTTTTGCACATTTGCAACACAAAGTGAACACCCTAAAGCTTAGCTTAGTCTTAGTTTTTGACTTACTTAAAATTAATTGTTCATAATGTAACCAACATATCACAAAGTGCATACGTCATGCTCTCAAGTTATATTGAGACATACAGAATGTGTGCTCACAATCAACTTTTATATCTGTACGCTTTAACAAATTTGCCATTTCTTTGAACGCAACTAGCAAAGCTAGGCACAAATAAATTGTCAAAATTGGGTTACTTCGCCTACTTAAAGTAGGCAAATCGATAAATTCGATAACCTAAAAGCTATAAATACATATACAGTCGAACTTCCATATAACGAATCTGAAGGGGACAAGAAAAAACTTCGTTATATAGAAATTTCGTTATATAGAAATGATGAAAGAAACTGCAGACAAAAGAATCGCGCAATTTTTCATCTTTCTACAATGTGTACAACTGTTCTAAATACAGTTAATCACAATCCATTATTCTTTGTCTGGTGCCTATAAAAAATAACGGAGTAATCCCTACAACAACATCTACGTCTACATCTACATCTTCGATGTGCACTGAGCGGTAAAAAATGTTCATAAAAAACTGTGCAGCGAAGATCAGAGAATAAGCAAAACATAGCACGAAAACAAAACGGTATATGCAAAAATGTGTTATTGTTTTGTTTTCGCATTCTCAACGTAATTCGTACATAATATGAAACATGAACGAAAAAATTCGTTATAGGGAACAGAAAACGCATGAGCGCACGAGCTACGTCCTAAAAATAAATTCGTAATACAGAAATATTCGCTATAGGGAAATTCGTTATATGGAGAACAAAACACACTGAAAGTTGAACCAAAAAGCAGTGATCGCGAAATTAATTCGTTATATGGAAAACTTCGTTATATGAAGTTCGTAATATGGAAGTTCGACTGTATTGCCCACATCTTTACAGCTAGAGTTACAAAATTTTATTAGAAAATAGCTATGGACGTCCCTCAAAAGACTGCATAAAAAATTTGGGTGCGAAGCCCACCCATTCTGCCCGCCCTTGGTGCCAAGATAAATGATGGAGTTCATTAAAAAACTGCATCAAAAATGTGTTGATCATGCCCACTCCTTCCACCCCAGCCGACCCGTCTCCGTGTTCAATCGGAATTGCCTGTATCTTTGACAGTTTTTAAGCTAGTCGCCAAATTTGATGAATTAGAAAAAAAATTTTCTACGCCCACCCATACCACCCGACTTTTAAATCGAAAATCCCCAAATTTTGCTTAGTTTTTGAGCAAGATGTAATCCAAACTATCTTTATACGCATTATGCACCCCTGGGCTTACCCAATTTAAAACAGCTATAGGAGTACACACAGAGAAAAAAAATCCGTTCTCGCTAGTGCAAAATCAAGAACATTCGTTGACAATAACTGCCTGAGCACGGATTTTCTTGATATGAGAACGATGTTCTTAAATTAAGAACGGATTTTTAAGACCGCCGATCTTGGTTTATTTTTTTATTTTATTTTTTTATTTTTATTTTATTGAAAGTTGTTGTCTAGAGTCAACTTATAAAAAATAAGTTACAATAAAATAGTAGAAGTAAAAAGCCTAGGCAGAGAACAAAAATGTCTAATAACATCACCGACTGATATGGGTGTTTTATTTGCCAGTCCGGCCAGCTATGCCCCTTTCCACAGCCAAAAATGTCAGTGATATTATAGACTCTATACTTAAAACAGAGATATTAGTAGAAAATAGAAAAGAAAAATTTAAAGGTGAAAACTAAAAATAAAAGTTAAAAAAAATAAAAATAAAATAAAAATAATAAATAAATAAATAAAATAGAATAAAAAATATTTATATATATAAATATATATATATATATATATATATGAACCAATGGAGTTAAAGAAATTTAGCCAGTCCAGCAAGCTCAGCCCCGTTTCATAGCTGAGAGCGGTCATTAACTTCGCGAAGATAAACTGAAAGCAATGGTTTGATTAAGGAAAGAGAGGTCTCATTAGAGAACACGTGGTATAGATTATTAAATTGGACGCATAAAACACGAAATGGACTGTGCATAGCGTAATCTGTTGTGCACGTTTTCAAAAATAACGGGCGAAAGTTTCTAGTAGGTCTGGAAGGAATAGAGAAATGGAGATGACCTAACAGAAAAGAAGAATCTATATCACCAGTAATCAACTTGTACAGGAAGGCAACACCAAGGACTATCCTACGATTGTTCAACGAGGGGAGGTTAAGGAGAAGAAGTCTACTGGAATATGAAGGCAAGCGAAGGTTACTATCCCAATTTAAGCCTCGTAAGGCAAAAAGCAGAAACTGCTTCTGAACAGATTCGATACGATCCTGGTTATTTCTATACTGTGGGCTCCATATACAAGAGCAGTACTCTAGGATAGGGCGGACAAGGGAAGTGTACAGAGTTTTCGTAACGTAAGGATCGTTAAACTCTTTAGACCAACGTTTAATGAAACCAAGAACACATTTTGCTTCATTAACAATAGTAGAAATATGAAGGCCGAATGAGAGTTTGGAGTCAAAAAGAACACCAAGGTCCTTGACTGTAAAAATACGTTGCAACGGGGTACTGTCAATTGAGTAGCTGGTAATGAAAGGGTTATTTCGGCTGAAAGTCATAAACATACATTTAGAACAATTGAGAAGCAACTGATTAGTCTTACACCAAAGTTGCATTGAATTTAAATCATCTTGTAAGCAAGTATGATTTAGAGAACTACAGTAGGAGAAAATAAGTTTCACATCGTCTGCGTACATGAGAATGCGAGAATGTGATAAAAACAGAGGGAAGATCATTTATAAAAAGAGTGAAGAGTAAAGGACCAAGATGACTACCCTGAGGTACTCTAGAAGTAACATGAACTTGTTTCGAGGTAACCAATCTTATGAGTACTCTTTGTGTCTAACCCTTTAAATAAGAAGAAATCCAAGATATAAGTGAGGGAGGGAAACCAATACGGACAAGCTTGAGAAGTAATAGGTCATGGTGTACAGTGTCGAAAGCTTTACTGAAGTCTGTATAAATGACGTCAGTTTGCATTTTCGAGAGGAAAGCATAATTTACTAAAGTTGTGAATTCTAATAAATTGGTCATGGTTGACCGATTTCTTACGAAGCCGTGTTGAGCAGGGGATAAGACTGATTTGCAGAAATGTTTAGAGATGAAGTGATAATTTTTTCAAAAAATTTAGGGCTAGCGGACAATTTTGCAATGCCCCCATAATTTTCAATATTGGACTTCCCACCTTTTTTGTGAAGAGGGATTATAAAAAATTCTTTCCAAAGAGATGGAAAGACAGAAGATTTAAGGGATAGGTTAAAAAGCTTAAGCAATGGGCGAAGAAGAGAAGCACTGCACTCTTTAAGAAGACAACTAGGTATATTGTCAGGTCCAGGAGAGTAAGAAGACTTTAACGAATTTAAAGCTGATAGCAGAGTTGACTGAGAGATGGTAGGAACAGGAATATAATTTGTAGAAGCAGTACTATAAGGGTAAGGTATGTTAATAGGTGATGCAGAAGAGTAAGTTGATTGGAAAAAATTAGCAAAAATATTAGCGGATTCGCTATCGTTGCTAGATTTATCCATCCCAAACATGAAAGATGACGGCAAAATGTAAGATTTACGCTTAGAATTGACAAAATTATAAAATTGTTTGGGATTTAGCGTAAATTGCCGTTTGCAACAAATAAGGTAATTCTCATAGCAGTGAGAATTCAGGAGAGGAAAGTTTAATTTGGCTATAATGTATTTAGACAAGTCAGCACTCAATCCAGACCTGCTAAATTTTTTATAATATTTAGATTTATTATTTTGTAAAGTTGATAGTCTTGGAGTGAACCTAGGGGGCTTAGAAAAAACGGACAACGGAGCAGAGTGAGGGATACATTCGTCCATTAAAGGTGCTATAAAAAGGTTTTAAGGCAATATTTATATCAACCGAATCATATATAAAAGACCAATCAGTTGCCAGAATACGTTGATTTAATAATGAGTAATTTCCTTTGCGAAAGCAACGGCGAGGCAGGTTAAACACTGGAGGAGAAGACATAACAGGATTGCTAACAGACAATGTAACTTCTAAAGTAGGATGATATGCATCCTCAGGGACAGACAGAGGGGATGACCTAGAGACATTGGCAATACTGTAGTTGTTGATAAATACAAGGTCGAGTGTTCTAATCAAATGATTAGAAATTGAATTGATCTGAAACAATGGAAGATCAAGCATGGCTTCTAAGAAGTCATGATGGGCAGACGGTACAAGATAATTAATGGTGTCGGATGAAGACCAGGGGATGGTTGGTAAATTAAAGTCACCCAGTACGATAAAAAATATCATTATCACGTATATGAGCAGAAACTTCTTTAATACAAGTTAGGTGTTGAAGATAAACTTGAATGTCAGAAGAAGGAGGGATATAAGAGCAAGTGATATAAACAACATGTGAAGGGAAAGTTATTTTAACAGAAATAATCTCAGCATCATTAACGGTAGAAAAACAGAAAGGTTCCGACTGGAGAGTAGCTTTAACAGCAATTAATACCCCACCACCTCGGCGAGTCGGTCGATCAGCTCTATATACGATAAAATTATTTGAAAAAAGTTCACAATTAGATATATTTGGATTTAACCAAGTTTCAGTAAAAGAAATTATATCAGAATGGAACGAAAAGCTATTCAAAAACAAGTTTTTAAGTTTTGAGACCAGACCCCTAACATTCTGATAAATAATAGATATTTCATCAGAATTTAGTTTTTTGAAACGACAGAGTTATTATTTGAAAAGGTTGCAGCAGGAAGGTTGACAGGTAAAGGCAGAGTTCTTTTTTTTTGCAAAAACTCATGAACAACCGTATGAGGGGGCCAAAATTTGGGATCACATATGATTGAAAACGATTCTAGAGAGACATAAATTTTAAAAGATGATATTTCGCGAGGGGAAGAAAAGTTAAATTTCGTAATAGAGACGCTAACTTTAGTTTTGCTAGCAATATAGGCAGCAACACAAGTTGTTTCAGCGGAAAGTCGCGACACAAAAAACTTGCTTGCGAGGAGCCACTACTGTTAAAATAGGAGGTGGTTGTGGTATGGGGACAGATAGATCATTATTTACCGCGTTAATCTCGGCAGGATCCAAGACGGGAACCATATTACTAATACCAGGGGATACTGCAGGAGATATATTCGGACAATCGCTTGGAGTTGGAGATAATGATAGAACTGGCGACAATTCTACGTTACTAGGCACGGGTGAAAGCGACGAGAGTGAAGGGGCAAACATTAACGGAACATTCAAAAATTCAGACTCCAACCGGCGAGTAGACAATGACACAAATTTAAAATTATTGAGAAATTCCAAACTTGAATCAATGTCAGTCACTAGCATGCTTGCCGTCTTTTTTAGTTTTGAAAACTGATTTCTCACAGAATTCTACATTCTAGAGAAATCAATTTGCTTATCAATGCACAAAGGGCATGACCAACGCACACCGCCACAGCCGGTCTTGGCTACAGCAGTGATCTTGTCACACTCACGCCCAGTAAGACCTGCACATTTAGCATGCATAAAACTCTCACACAACCAGCAATGAACAAATTGAGGCCGTGCAGAATCGTCAGACTGCTTAAGGCCCAACCAAACGATGATTACGTGCATGCAGAGCCGCTGCACGCAAAGTTTCAACATATGTTAAGGCCCAACCAAACGATGCTTTCGTGCATGCAGAGCCGCTGCAAGAATGAACGAAATGCATGCTTAAGCATTATGCATCAACGTCTATAGCCATACGTTGCTTAAGTGCTTTATCTCTTCTTCTTCTTTTTTTTTGTCAACCATTGTTGCCTCATGTTCTTTTTTTATTCCATTAAAAAAATAAATGTTAACATTTTATGTAATATTATGTTAAAAACAAGTGCGGCATAGTTAATTTTGGCTATGCCAAGACTATGATAGCCTTCACACATGGATTAATTTTTTTTTCGCTCCTATTTTTACTCTTGAGCGTCATTAACTTGTTTGTGTGCGACAACAACAACAACAATTTGACAATTTTTTGCGTTATACCACTTTTGAAGCAAATGAGCTATATGTAGATACTTGAAAGTGCACGACAGCAACAACAATTGATAGTACGATATGGTCAATTTGTATGTTGGCTGTGAAAGTTTCATCAAGATCGGTTCAGCAGTTTGGCCGGAAATCGTGTTGAAACAGTACGATATGGTCAATTTGTATGGTGGCTATGTCGTAGAATGATCCGAGCGGGATGAAATTTCATAGTGAACAAACCCGACATGATCTTAGCAAACTGTGAAAGTTTCATCAAGAGCGGTTCAGCAGTTTGGCCGGAAATCGTGTTGAAACAGACAGACGGACAGACGGACGGAAATCAATTCCTGAGCTCGTCCTGATCATTTTGATATATAGTTTATGGGGTCTCCCATCATTCCTTTAAGGCGTTACAGATTCATGACAAACTCAATATACCCTGTTTCACATGTGTGAAGGGTATAATAAAGACAACACATGTTTCATATATCTAGTATATTATATCAATGTGTTTACAAACAATAAAATGAAGATTTAACAATTATTTTAAATATTTTCCATACAATAAAAAGACTGCGACAACTCTATGCCCAATGCATTGCTGCATGGTTTCAATTCAGTGAAACTGCATGCGGCGCTTATGCATTCGTTAAAAAATAAAACTGAACGAACCCGTGCATAAGCATCGTTTGGGCCTTTAAATGAACAAGACTTTTTGCAGCACGACATACATATTTACAACTGGGGTCAAACTTACGAAAATAGATTGCGAGAGCACAGAACGGACAAAACAGCGCACAGAAAATCTAAGAGCAAACGCACAAATTAAGAGTAATCGTAACACAAATACTTCTTGTTTGGAGCGATAAGCAACAACAAAAATGTATTAAAGCACGACAAGCAAGGCAGATAACGCTTAAGCGAACAAACACACAAACAAGTGTATGCGCAGCGAACAAACACACTTACAAGAGTATGCGCAGCGAACAAACACACAAACAAATGAGTGCACGAATAAGCGGCAGATTTGCAGAATAACAAAAACAGACACTAACAACCACACAGAACTGACGCCGCAATTGTTAAAATATAATAATTAGCAAATTAAACGACGCACAACAAGAAGCACTTTGCACAGCTTAGGTAAGCCTATGTTTTACGAACAGTAGACTGCAAAAAATAAATAAAAAGCCTGATAAACGGCACAAAATTAATAAGTTGTTCGGAGCTTAAGTAAAACACGTCAATCACACTCAAACTGAGATCTCTTTAAGAACGAGATGGTCTCGAAATTGTTCATTTGATAACATTGGTTCTTAATTTAAGAACAATTTGTGCTTGAAATTTTACTAGAATTTGTTGTTTAAAAAAAAAAATTAATATTTAGTAACAATCACGAAATCAGTTCAATAGTCAGTAACATTACATTAGTGGTTAATTGAAGTAGAGTACTACTACTACTTATTACTAAATTTATTGCTGCGATGACACAGAAGTAGCAATTAATTTGTAATTAGTTAAAAACTTTGCCAAATAACTTTAACATGCTGGAGACATATTATAATAAACGTAATTTAAATTAATTTTTTAACTCTTACCCATGAAGAAAAGCCAATTCCTTTGATGCAAATCGAACCTGAGACCTCACGATTACCACGCGCACGCCTGAGCTATTGCGCTGCTGCCGAACTTGATTCGAACGTAGTTAAGTTAATACTTAACCAATCAAACTTCGGCTTAGCTCGGGTGGTAAATGCGTTCATATTTTATGAACATTGTCTTTAATATGGTACAAATAGAACGAAATTGTTTCCATTTGTATCAAATTAAGAACCAATATTCTTATAATGGACCAATATCAACACACGGTTTGTAAATCAAGAACGTGTTCATAATTTGAGAAAAAAATCAAAATTAAGAACATGTTTTAAGAACGCTGTTCGTATTTTAATACCAAAAAACCATGAATGAAAAGTTTGAAAAATTAAGAACATTTGTTCTTATTTTTTTTTTTCTCAATGTACTGAAATCGATTGCTACCGACTGCAACGTTTTCACTTGTTTAATTTTTTTTTGCGCAAAGTTGCGTTACGTACAGTAAAAGTGAAAAGGACAATTTTTATGCACACTTCGAAAGGTTTTCACTCATATTTTTATGAATTCAGAAGACGAAAATCGAAACCCAAAAATTTACGCAATCCACCAACTCAACCCAACCAACAGGGCTCTGTCTGTCAAAACGCAGCCATACGTACCTCCCTACACCCACTTCACTCCACTTCTTTGTGCCTCCCCGGCTGTACCATAGTGACGGTGTGAAGCTGTGTGCGTCATTGGCTGACACTTTAAACGCGTTGCGTGCCCAAGCAACTGCCAAATATCGCGCATATTTTATGTCAACATTTGGGCAACGCCAAGAAGTATGCAAAGCAATACTTTTCTCTCTATGATAATTACGTAAACAAACAGCAGAGAATAAAGACAGAGATAGAAATAGAGAGTATGCGAATGTAGCACGATAGAAAGAAAGGGAAGCATTTGCGAAATGTCATAGCATTTATACATACATATACACAATTTTATATGTAAATGTATATTACCTTAAAAAAAAGTACTTACCCAAAAAAAGGTGCACGGGCAGGGGCAACGGTAAGAGGAAAAGTAAAAAAGTACTTGGAGCTAAAATGGTAGAAAGTGCTTGTGTAATTGCTGTGCAAACAATATCAACGACTATTTGAGAGCACTCAAGGAGCCTGCTGGCTTTTTGATAAATTTTTTTTGCCATGAGGAATGCCAGAATATTTCGAGAACCAACATGTTGACTGTGTTAGCCTTAAAAATAATTAATTAGGCAAAAGAGAAGACTTATGAAAATCGTTTTCACTCTTAACTACAATAGAACTTTTTAATTACGAACTTATGCTAAGTTAGATAAAAGGCTCTATAGGATTTGCTTCTAGCGGCTTACTGCAAAATATACTCTATGATGAAATTGAAATGGTGTTCTGAAAACCACACACACTTTCAACCATAGCTTCAGGGGTCAAACAAAAAAATCAACAAAGTTATGAGATATTAACTGAAATATCAGCAGCGCATTTTAAAACAGTTAATTTTGTATTAAGGCTTATGTCTCCTAAGGTGTGGATTAGTGAATGGGTTCTTAACTGCTCAGCCAATGAGCGGCAATTTGGAATTTTCTCCTGTTCTCCCTGAAAACTTATTCTGCCACACACACTTGCGGCAACAACTTTACGGCAATATGATAAAAATGAGGCTACCAATTGATGTGTATACATATATGTATGTATTCATAAATGGAAGCGACCAATTTCTTAGGGAACTCGACGACAGGTGAGACTACCTGATAAACCACTCGCATTGCAGCTGCGCCAATTAATAACAAGTAAGACGGCTCTAGTCGGGAGAGCCCGACTAGAAAATACCCTGAACGCAGTTGCAATAAATATATTAAATTTATATTAAACTTTGGTATACTGACTTAGCTTCAATCGATTAAATTCGATATCTCCGGTATTTCTTAACCGATTTGGACGAAATTTTCAGAAAAGTTCTATCGTTACCCATTATTTCAACCATCATTTTTATATTTTCCAAATTCGATATTTTTTGTTATCGATTCCTTGTGTATATCGGAAACTATAATAGTTATCGATAATTTTAGCAAACTTGTTCTGCTTATGGTATAGGAGAACTTATATACAAAATCTGAAGTCTCTAGCTCTTGTAGTCTCTGAGATCACCGCGTTCATACAGACGGACAGACAGACAGACGGACAGACGGACATGGCTATATCGTCTCGGCTGTTGATGCTGATCAAGAATATATATACTTTATTTAGTTGTTCTCATTCAGTTAACCCAGTTATTTATTTATTTATTTATTTGTTTATTGTCAACTATGATCAGCTGACATTAAATCCAAATTAATTAAAATTAAAATTAAATTAAAAAATGAAATTAAAATTATGTAAAATAAAATTATATATAAATCTGAAAGTATGTTTAGGTAAAAAAATGTATAAAGTTACCGTTAAAGCTCTGGGAAATTCAACAATAAAATTAGTGGTCCAACATTTGTTGCGTGGATTGGGAAAAACCCAGAAAAACCCAATCAGACCAGCGTTAGATTAATAATTAGTGGTTACGATTAGATAAAGCAAAAAGGATCGATCTTCCAAGGATATAAGAGAATAAAGCTTGTTATAATCAGAACATAAAACACGGAATGGTTCATGTACTAAATAGTTGCTCGAGCAACGATCAAGGCTAAAAGGTAAAAAGTTACGAGTAGCTCTAATCGGAACAGTTAATTAAATTCGACTTAAAAGAACTGATGAGTCGATTTCACCATTAAGTAAGTTAGTAATGAATAATACTCCATGCATGGTTCTACGGTTTAAGAGGGAGGGAAGATTTATTAAAAGGAGTCTACTTGAATATGGGGGTAAGTCAACTCCAGGAACCCAGTTAAAACTTCTAAGGGCAAATAGAAGAAATTTCTTCTGCATAGATTCAATTCTATCCTGGTGAATAGCGTATTGTGGGGACCACACACAAGATCAATAGATTCATTAGTGGTGTAAGGATCGTTAAACTCTTTCGACCACCGCTTGATGAAACCAATGACATTAATGGCCTTATTGACCATCGACGAAATATGGGAGTCAAACTTTAATTTAGGATCAAGAATAATACCTAAATCTTTAATTTCAAACACGCAATCAAGTGGTGAACTGTCAAGCAAGTACTGAGCAGTATGGGGGGTATTTCTACAAAAAGACATGACTTTACATTTTGAACAATTTAAATTGAGTAAGTTAAAATGACACCAGGCCGACAGCGCACACAAATCCGACTGTAGTAAGTTGCACAGCGAAGCATCATTGTAGGTGAAACATAGTTTTACATCATCAGCAAACATATAAACAAAAAATTTAGTAATAACAGCTGGAAGATCGTTAATAAACAAATTAAATAGCAAAGGTTCAAGGTGACTACCTTGGGGAACACCAGAGGTAACAAAAATAGGTTTAGATACCGACGATTTAAAAACTACTTTTTGTGTTCGGCCACACAAGTGCTCCGAAAGCCACAATAAGAGTTTTGATGGAAATCCAATAATATTTAATTTTTGAAGCAACAGAGAATGACTTACATAATCAAATGCCTTACTAAAATCGGTGTAAGCAACGTCAGTTTGCATTTTTTCCTGAAACCCTTTGATAACAAGCGAAGTTAATTCAAGAAGGTTAGTGGTAGTTGATCTACGCCTTACAAAACCATGTTGATAAGGCGATATAATTGAACTACATGTGTGTTGCAGTTGAGAACAAATAATTTTTTCAAAGACTTTTGGAATGGCAGACAACTTGGATATACCCCTACAATTTTTAACGTTTGACTTTGAAGAATTTTTATGGAGTGGAATTATAAAGGATTCCTTCCATATAGCAGAAAACACAGTTGAGTCAACAGACAAGTTAAATAATTTATTTAAGGGCTTACAAAGTGAATCCGCACAGTATCTAAGAATACAACCTGGCACTCCATTAGGACCAGGCAGATAGCCTGGTTTGATAGAGTTAAGGTCACTTAGAAGCGTACATTCAGCTATAACTGGGATATATATGCAATTTGACGATTGAACTTGAAAAGGATAGGAATTACTGCAACTTTATAAACTCGTTGAGTATACTGATTGAAAATACTCAGCAAATAGATCGGCTACTGCCTGATCAGAACTTGCTTTTGTATTATCAAGGTGTACTGAAGACGGCAAACAAGAAGACTTACGTTTAGAGTTAACAAATTTATAAAACTGTTTAGGGTCACGTGAAAAGTTAAGTCTGCAACGATTAAGATAATTATTATAACAAGATGAGTTAACAGAAAGAAAACTAGATTTAGCTACTAAATACGAAGATAAATCTAAAGTAGTACCCGATTTTTTTAATTTTTTTCTAGATCTTGTCTTCGCGTTTTTCAATTTCGATAGTTCCCTCGTAAGCCACGGTGGTTTATTATCACTTGCAGAACAAGTGAGGGGAACACAGATATCCAAAAGCGAATCCAAGGTCCTATAAAAAATGGCAATTGCAGTTTCTATATCACTACAGGAATAAAGGCGAGACCAATAAGTATGTTGAAGAAGGTTATTTAATTTAGTGAAATTAGTTTTACGAAAGCAACTGGTTTTTAACGTATTATTAGATATTGAACTAGGGTTAAGCATTTCGATGGATAGTTCTAAGGTTGGATGGTAGGTATCTTCCGGAAGCACTAGAGGGGGTATTCTACAAGCATTACTGCAATCTGAGTCAGAAACAAATATTAAGTCCAACATTCTACCACTACAGTTATGCACCCTGTTAACTTGCGATAGGCTTAACTCCAGTAGGCCATCGATAAAATCATCAGAAGTGACTGGTAATACCGCCGAAGATGTGTCATTCACAGACCATACAACATGTGGCAGATTAAAATCACCAACCACTATCAGATTATCCATATCTGTCAAAAATGACGAAACAAGTTGCAGGGCTCTTAGATGGGATGAGTAAATGTTAGTATCAGAATGAGGAGGAATATAAGAGCAAGTAACATAAAGTGAACGGCCGTTTAGTAATAATTTAACACATAAAAACTCTATGTCCGGAAGATCCTGAGAAAGAATCTGTTCAGAATAAATACAGGAGTCAACAGCAATGAGAACACCACCCCCCTTGCGGGAAGTGCGATCGCATCTGTACAAGTTATATTTAGAAGGAAAAACGGAATAATCAGAAATATCGGATTTTAACCAGGTTTCAGTAAGTGCAACTATTTGTGAATCTAAAGATAGGCTGTTTACATATAATTTGGCAAGTTTAGTGTTAAGGCCTCTAACATTTTGGTAGGCCAAGCTAATTAGTTTTTTGCTGACGACGTGGAGGCCACAGGGTGGCTAACAGGCTGTGCACTAGTAATTCTAATACAATTTTTTAATAAAATTATCATTACGCCTATTCACGTACTCTTCTACAACGAGCTGTGGCGGCCAAAACTTTTCAGAACAAATCGTCGTGAAAAGTTCGGGCGGAACACTCAACTTAAAAGAAGATATGCTTCGGGCGTGTTTGAATTTAAATTTTTCCACCCTGATAAGTGGGGACTCGATATAACTTTTAATGTAGGCACTAACATCATCCGATGAAGAATCGGATGCTAGCCTAGACACGAAGATAAATTTGTTGATAGGCACAACAACAAGAGGCACACAAGCTGTTGAATCGGAGGGCACTAGTAAAGGATTGTTAGCTGTGGTTAAGTTATTAATAGGATTTCTAGCTGGCGAGTTAAAAACCATTAATGGGCCAGCAATAGGACCCGTTGTGGGATTATTGCTTGGCACCAATAGTGGCTTGGTTGACAAGACAGGTGGGACACTAGGTGGAAAAGGACCCGAAGTCTTTTTGCGCTTCGGAGATTCGGTCATAATCTTGACGTTTTTAAAATTTGCCTCAAGCTCTTTGAAAGCCGTATGCAGATTATAAAAATCTTTGTTCACAGATAAAAAGCTTAGGTGAGTCTGCCTTATGAATTGAGCAGTTTCTTTCTCAACCTCATTGCAGGACTCACAATACCATTTCAGGCCAGAGTCAGCAACTAAGCAGTCCCTTATTATGGCTGTAAAGCCAGCACATTTCATGTGGATTGCGTTGTCACACAATCTACATAAAATAAAGTCTTGGTTGGTTGTACCAACCGTTTTACAATTCTTGCTGCAGCAGGTAAACATATTGAAAAATGTAAACAATGAAATAAGCAAATCGAAATGCTAAAACAAAACAATGAAGAGTGCAAGAATATATGTATGTATTAACGTTTCAATGTAATGAGTACGTTGAAACGGTAAAAATAAAGAAAGCAAGAGAGCGTGAGCAGATAGAACCAGTGTTGCCAACTCTCACTTCAAGAAAGTAACTGAAGCCAATGTTAAAAATAGCTGAAAATAGCTAAATTTATTTAAAAACTAGCTTAAAAAAAAGCAAAAAAGATTTGGTTTAAATTAGGCATTTATTCATCAATGAATGTATTTAAATTAGTATCCTCATCACATTATTCATTTGAATCATAGGATTCATTTGTTCCAATAAGTTTCAGCCACTTATTTGGCACAGAATAGTTGTAGCAGCACTGCCCAATTCGACGAAGTCCAAATCTGTAAGAAGAAGACTATTAAAATATATAAATTATAAAAACATCTTAACCTTAATACCTTATATTCAAAATGGCATTTAGAGTTACAATCTGCATTTTATTCCGCAGTTTAGTCTTTACGATGTTGACTTGACTGAAAACGCGTTCAACTTCTGCGTTGGACCATGGTAACGATAAAAGCATTATTGCAAAATTCGCTAGTTCCAGAAAAGGGCTGTTTCCTCCAGAGTCTTTGTATGCAAATACTTCTGACCAGAATTTTGCATTATTTTCAATATATGTATATCCAATTCACAAGGTGAATAGAATTGTATTGCTTGATAATAATTTCAACTGTTGATTCCAACAAATTGAAATTATTCAATATATCAACAATATCCGATTTGACTGGACGTAGCACATTTTCTACAGAAAAAACATAGATTTTTTTCAGAACTGCAACATTTTCTGGCAATTTGAATATAATACATTTTGCTGTTAAACATTTTGAACAATAATTTTGTAAACATTTTCCATTTACCTTCGCTTTAACTGTTTTATTAGTTCCGTAATGAAGTTTGTGCAGGTTTTGCGAATTTCTGCTTCTTCGGATTGACTTATATTTTCCTTAATTATTTTAAGTCTACTTTCAAAGGCGAAACCTAAATACAAATCATGTTTGTCATGATTTTCGAAATCAACCTCGAAAATGTCAATGTCATTATCAGGACTGATAACTTTTGACTTTAGAGTATTGATTAAGAAAATCAAGTCTTTTAAAAGTTTGCTTGTATTCGTGTTATTGCCCTGAAAGCATTTGTTAACCCTTTGCATATCTTCTAAAATGGGTTTCAGAAATACTATATATAAGTGATTTATATTGCTGCTATACATCTCATATAAAATTTTGGCCTTGTGACATTTCTCCGAATGGGCTGCAATTTGGAAATGAAGCTTAAGCTCCATTCATTGCTCCAATATTCTGCATATTGCGCCCTCAATCGATAGCCATCGGGTATCGCACACTCTGGGCATCTTTAGCAGAGCCTTAATTTAAAAAACAAACATCGAAATAAATGACTGTGTTTTTTCAAAGGATTTGTTATAATAAAAACACAGAGAAACAAACCAACAATACAACGGGACGCACATAAGTTCACACATAAAATGTTAAAAAACAAGACTTGGGTTAGAGAGATTATGTGAAAACAAACAAAGTTATAAAAAAATTATAAAATGTATACCTTGTCATCGTTATGAAGGGTGTAAATTTTCCTATAGTCCGTTTGACGTTTAGAGCTATCGAAAACCAATTGTATGTTTCATATATAAGAAACTCTCAGTCCCCAGGTAGTATTTCTTTGCAGGCACTATTAACTGCTAGTTGAATGGAATGGCACGCACACTTGATTAATACCAGGTTAAGAACATCCTTTTTGAGCTCGGTAAACACTCTGTTATTTGACACAACCATAACGCTCGCATTGTCGGTGCCTATGCCAATCAAGTTTTTTATGTCCAGGTGTAGATCTGTGATCCGTTTTCGAAGCTCATTTGCAATAGTTAAAGCATCCGCCGATTAAGGCACAAAAATGTTGACACTATTTCTGCACTGAAAAACGACATGCTCATTTAATTAACTTTCAAAAATAAATAAATAAAGCAGCTACTTACAAAGAATATTTGTAATACTTATATCCGTCGATTCGTCTATTAAAAGACTATATTTCGCGGACCCTATATCTTCTTTCAATTGTTGTTGAAAGTGAGGCGATAAGACATTTTTAATAATATTTACGCATTTCGTCTTATGCAGCTTCATTTGGCGAACGTTGAAGGCCTCTGAGCATAAATTGGCAAGGTGGTCCACAGTGCTCAGAGCGCGATGTTGCGCCACAAAAAGGCACAGTTTCATTGTCAATAGGCTTAAAAGTTAGCTTGTTGGTTTTCCCATGGCATTCAGCATTTGCCTTATGTTTTTTGGTAGCTACGTGCGCTTTTAAATCGAACAATTTTGCATTAAATGTCGATTTGCAGTACGTGCAAAATGCCTTTGTGGGGTCCGTCAAATCCTTTTTGATGCATTGTTTAAAATCGGGATTATCCAACCATGTATCGCGTACCTTCTGCTTGTATTCCTTGGGCATTTTTTTTTTTTACAAGTTACGTCCACGCAAGGGGCTATTTCATCATTATTTGTGCACATTAAAATAGTGAAGGCAAGCGCGAAAAATTTTGCAATCGATATGCAATAAACAGGGTTGCTGGTATTCGCTATCTCTCGTTATTAAAGAAATACATTGAATGTGACCAAATACAAGCGTCTTAATTAATTTACAGTATGAATTACGTATTAAATAGTATATTTTTCGAAATAGCTGAAAAAATAACTAAATAAGTTGAAAAATAGCCAGAATCGCAGGCACCTGCAAATTTCAAGAGTCTCTGGCTGACGACGTCTGAAAATAGCCAAATATGGCTAGAAAATAGCTGAATTGGCAACACTGGATATAACCGCAATTACGACGGATAAGAGCGGACGAAAGCGGGAGAGGACTGATGCTGAAAAGCGAGAGTAATAAAATTGACAAGCTGTTTGTTGTTAGTAGACACAGAATAAGCAAATGCAAATATATGTATATAGTAAGATATCCAATATGCACACATATTCATATCTCAAATATGTTACGCATAGAACGCACCCCAGCACATAGCACACAGCCCAACAATAAGATATCACATTACACCCTAAAACCCCAACACAGGAAGCATATTAGACATAAACATAAAATATAAACATATTTCCAAAATCACGCCACAAGCGTGAGATCGCCGAATTGGCACTTTTTGATAAAAGCTTAAAATGATCAAAGCTTAGAAGCTTTGACAATAAGAAAAGCTCTCAACGGAGGTTTGCTCTGTGCAGCAAGAACAATTGAAGTTGAGTTCGGAGTAAGATCAGAAAGAAGATAGACTTAAGTGAGGAAGTGTTTTGTATCTTTTAAAATTAGGTCAACACAATAAAGAAATAAACTAAAGACAAATGTCTTTTTATTTTTTTTAAGTCCCACTTGGTCGTGAACTCATAATTGGCGCAGCCGGTAGGATAAGTGAAAAATAAGTGCAACAATAATAAATTGCGATACTTCATAAAAACTCATCCGCCAAAGAACTTTCGTGCAACTAACACATTTAATGGTGTTTAATTGATTAATGAAAAATAAGTGCAAAAATCAAAACATTGCAATACTTAATAAAAGCTAATCGCGCAACTAACAAAATTAATGGTGTTTAAATAATTTAAGAAAACCAAAAACAATACAATCAACAACAAATCAACCCAAAAACAATACGATCAACAACTAATCAACCTAAAACAATACAATCAACAACAAATCAACCTAAAACCATATAATCAACAACACATCAAATCAACATGGCAGTCGTTTTAAGTGATGCAGAACTTAACCAGGCATTGTCACAAATCCGACAAGTGCCCCAGTTCTCGGGAAACAAACAGGAGCTAAGCGCCTTCATCAGGAGGACAGAATTCTTACTACAATTATACCCTACCACAAACCCAAGGCAACAAAGAATAATATACGGTGCGATCGAACTACAAGTCATCGGAGAAGCGCAAAGGATTTCGCAGCTATCACATGCCAACAATTAGGGAGAATTAAAAAGAGCACTCATCGAGGAATACACCACTCAGACTCCAGTAGAAGAATTACTACGACAACTTTACAACACCAGCTATCAAGGAAATCTCCGTAAGTTCATAAAAGAACTAGAGCACAAATCTTATATTATAACCAATTAGCTAACACTAGAAAATAAGACAGCCAAAACAATAGTTTATACAAATGCCATGAATAACACAGTTAAAGATGTAATTAAAAGAAAAATTCCAAATAAAATTTTCATGATTCTAGCTAGGTATGATATTACCACTAGCCATCTGTTAAAAGTAGCAGCTCAAAAGTAGGGCTTATTTGAAAATAGTGTGGTTGAAAAACCCAAAGATAACAAATACAATAATTCAAATAAAAACAATTCGAGTAAAAGGTATCAGGAAAATTTTAACCAAAGTTCAACATATAACCCCAGTTATCAAGCACAACACAATCCTAACTACCAAACAAATTACAACACAACTAACCCACATAAGAATCAACAAGAACACAGGCAGACATATGCCGAATTTCAGCAAAAGTTGCAGCAAGGCAGACAACAGAATCCCATGAACTATTCACAAAATAGAAACTATAATGCACAAGCATCACCTTATAATAACCAACCTCAAAAGCGACAACGAGAAAGTAACAGCGGGGTGTCAAAAATGGACACATCCGAAAATTTTCAAGCAATTGCCTCGGAACAGGAAGAAACAATAACCCATTCATAATTGTTATTATGAATGATAACCCGCTTAAGTGTGTAATAGACACCGGGTCAATAATAAATTTAATGAATAAAAATTACCTAGAATTTCCAATAAAAACACTGAACTTAACGTTCATACCATTAACGGTAACATTAAATTAACATCAAGCATAACAATAGGAGCATGTAAATTATGTCCATCCAAACAGGAGTTCTTTATACATGAATTTTCAAATCGATATGATTTATTGTTAGGCAGAAATTATTTAGAAGCTTGTAAGGCAAAAATAAATTACGAACAAGGAGCCGTAACTTTAGGAGAATATACATTCTTATTTAAGTACGTCCCCAATATAAATGTAGAAGAAGAAACGGCACCAGAGTGTCTAGACTCACCTTCGTCGGAAGACTTAGAATTCAATTTTGTGATAAACGAAGAATTAAAAGAGTCCAACGAATTTCGCTTAGATCATCTTAACGATGAAGAGAAAAGGTGTGTGTCAAAAATTCTTCACAAATATCAAGACATACAGTACCATGAAGGTGACAATTTGACTTTCACTAGTGTTGTTAAACATTCGATAATTACAAAACATTAGGACTCTATTTACAAGAGACCCTACAAGTATTCCCAAATTCAACACGACGAAATAGACAGACAAGTAAAAGAAATGTTAGAGCAAGGGATAATAAGGAAATCTCAGTCTCCATTTAATTCGCCTGTATTAGTAATCCCAAAGAAGTTGGATGCATCAGGAAAACAAAAATAAAGAGTAGTAATAGACTACAGATTTCTAAACGAAATCACTATTGATGACAAATTTCCTATTCCAATAATGGATGAAATTTTAGATAAACTTGGCCGATGCCAATATTTCACAACTCTTGATTCAGCAAAAGGCTATCACCAGATCCAGATGGATCCGAAATCAATACCTAAGACAGCATTTTCCACTAAACATGGCCACTACGAATATACACGTATGCCGTTTGGTCTAAAAAATGCACCAGCAACGTTTCAACGTTGCATGAACAATTTATTGGAAGATTTAATCTACAAAGATTGTTTAGTCTACTTAGATGACATAATAGTGTACTCCACTTCATTGGAAGAACACATTTTGTCATTGAATAAGGTATTTGACAAACTAAGGGAAGCCAACTTAAAATTGCAACTAGACAAGTGTGAATTTCTAAAAAAGGAAACAGAATTTCTAGGACACATAGTGACAACAGAAGGATTAAAACCTAATCCAAATAAAATTGAAGCAGTAATGAAATATCCTATTCCAAAGACTCAAAAAGAGATAAAGAAATTTTTAGGTTTGTGTGGATTTTATAGAAAGTTCATTCCAAATTTCGCAAACATCGTCAAACCCATGACACTTAAGTTAAAGAAAGGAGCAAAAGTAGACATAAGGGATACATCATATATCTCAGCATTCGAGAAATTAAAATTACTGATAACTTCTGATCCAATTCTTACTCATACAGATTATGACAAACCATTTTGTCTCACAATAGATGCAAGTAATGTAGCTCTAGGAGCAGTATTGACACAAAATCACAAGCCTATTTGTTTTGCCAGCAGAACTCTAAACAAACATGAAATAAATTATTCAGCTATAGAGAAAGAACTATTAGCAGTAGTTTGGGCAACAAAAACTTATAGAAGCTATCTATATGGTAGAAAATTCGAAATACTAAGCGATCACAAACCATTAGTATGGTTAAATAATATAAAAGAACCGAATATGAAACTCCAACGATGGAAGATAAAGTTAAACGAATTTGATTATACAATCAAATACTTACCGGGTAAGAAAACCATGTCGCAGACGCACTATCACGTGTGCAAATACATGAAAATCTATTGGGAGAAGAAATGAGTCAAGCAACATGTGCTACCATTCATAGTGCCCAAGAAGATAACCAAAGTTACATTCAAATAACTGAAAGACCACTAAACTATTATAACAGACAAATCGAACTCATTAAAGGAAACGACAATAATACACAAGTTACTAATTATTTTCATAAGAAAAACATAAAGATAACTTATACCGAAATGACTTATGCTAAAGCTAAAGAAATAATAAAAGAATATTTATGTTCAAAAAATAGTGTTATATATTTCCACAACAACTCCGATTTTCCGATTTTCCAAAACGCATTTGTAGAAATAATAAACCCAGAAAGTAAAATAAAAGTAATGAAAAGCTCATCAAAATTAACAGACTTACAAACGTACGCAGAATTCAAAGAACAAATACTAAAAACACATAACGAACTATTACACCCAGGGATAGAAAAGACAATACAGTGGTTCAAAGAAAAATTTTATTATCCAGATTACCAGAATCTTATACAAAACATAATAAATGAATGTCACATTTGCAACATTTCAAAAACAGAACACAGAAGCACCAAATTAGTATATGAAGTAACCCCAGAAACAAACTACATTAGGGACAAATATGTAATGGATTTTTATTTAGTTGACCATAAACAATTTCTATCTTGTATAGACGTTTATTCAAAATTTGCAACATTAATTGAAGTTAACAGCCGAGACTGGTTAGAAACAAAAAGAGCCATATTAAAAGTTTTTGATTTAATGGGAAAACCAGCAGAAATCAAAGCAGATAAAGATTCAGCATTCATATGTGCTGCACTACAACAATGGTTAATAACTGAGAACATAAAAATCAATATAACAACAAGTAAAAATGGTATAGCAGATATAGAGAGATTTCACAAAACAATCAACGAAAAATTACGAATTATAAGCAGTGACTCTAACATAGAAAACAAACAAACCAGATTTGAAATTATATTATACACTTATAATCACAAAACTAAACACAACACAACAAACAGAACACCCGCAGATATATTTATGTACGCAGGGACACCAAAGTATGACACACAAGATAAGAAAAAGAAACAAATTGAAAAACTAAATGAATCAAGAGAAGAATTTGAAATAGATACAAAATATAGATCTTCACCATTAGTTAAATCAAAAATAACCAATCTATTCAAAAAGACAGGTCAGGTAAGACAACTAGACGAAAAACACTTTGAAGAAACCAATAGAGGTAGAAAAGTCACCCATTACAAATCAAAGTTCAAGAAGAAAAAGAAAACTAATATAAGTAAATACATTAATTAAAGAGAACCAACTAATGAAGGGAATTCTAATAATAATAACAATGCTAACGGTGACAATTAACGGACAAAGTATCGAAATAAACCCCATAAAAGCAAACAACGGCTACCTAATATTTAAAACAGGAACACTGGACATACCAACAAATTTTGAATACCATTATTTAACTGTAAATTTAACAAAAATAGAAAAGGTCTACAATAACCTATTAATACAAGCCAAGGTTTCGAAAATTCAACTAAAATAAATTACCTTATTGAAAAACTAAACAGGAAATGACGGATAACAATCATCAAAAGACAAAGAGAGGACTAATAAATTAGTAGGAAAACATATAAATACTTATTCGGAACATTAGATACAGATGACAGAGACGAATAGAACAGAAGATAAGTAACTTAGCCGAGAACAGCGTTCAAGTTAGTGAACTAAACCAAATAATCGAAACAATTAACAAAGCAATTGAGACCATGAACACATTTAAAACAAAGGAAGAAAAGAACAAGAAACTTGATTTATTAATTTTCAATTTAGAACATTTCACCGAATACATAGAAGACATAGAGATGGGAATGCAACTAACTAGATTGGGCATATTCAACCCTAAATTACTAAAGCACGATTACTTATTGCATGTTACACCAAAGAAAATCCTTAATATTAAAACATCAACATCACATATCCCACAAGAAATTAGCAAAACACCTATTTTCGAAATAATACCCTACCCAGATGAGAACGATAATATTGTAACAGTAAATATTCAAGAAAAATATTTTATAAATAATAATACAGTATATGGCACAATTACTAAGAAACAAATAATGAATAATTGCATAGTAGGCATTGTAAAACAAATCAAAACAGAATGTAAATACACCAAAACATTTAAAAACTTTCAAACAAATTATATAGAACCAAACATAATCTTAACATGGAATTTGCCAGAAACCATTGTAAATCAAAATTGTATGAACAATGAAATTAAAATAAAAGGAAACAATATTATAAAAATTTATAATTGTGAAGTACAAATCAACGAAATATCAATATCAAATTCAAGACTAGATTTTACACAAAACATTTATGTCAGTAATAACGTAACAAAACTCGAACCATTGTCATATATTCAAACTAAGAAATTAATTTTGGAACATACAAAATATTATAATACATTTCAAATAATAACATTGACATCATTAACCATTACCATATTAAGCATATTATTGTACTTAATTTATAAGTTCAAAAGTTTACCCAAAACACTTATTGTTAAGTATAGAAAACCTAAAGAACAAGAAATAAACGACGATAAAATAGAATTACCAATAGTTGAACAAGATCAACCCGCACTGTATCCCAAGATAGAAGCAGTCTAACGTAAAGCAAATTTTTTAAGTGTGGGCGAGTAAGATATCCAATATGCACACATATTCATATCTCAAATATGTTACACATAGAACGCACCCCAGCACATAGCACACAGCCCAACAATAAGATATCACATTACACCCTAAAACCCCAACACAGGAAGCATATTAGACATAAGCATAAAATATAAACATATTTCTAAGATCACGCCACAAGCGTGAGACATAAACATATTTCCAAAATCACGCCACAAGCGTGAGATCGCCGAATTGGCACTTTTTGATAAAAGCTTAAAATGATCAAAGCTTAGAAGCTTTGACAATAAGAAAAGCTCTCAACGGAGGTTTGCTCTGCGCAGCAAGGACAATTGAAGTTGAGTTCGGAGTAAGATCAGAAAGAAGATAGACTTAAGTGAGGAAGTGTTTTGTATCTTTTAAAATTAGTTCAACACAATAAAGAAATAAACTAAAGACAAATGTCTTTTTATTTTTTTTAAGTCCCACTTGGTCGTGAACTCATAATTAAATATATGTATCAGAGAACTGCAACGAGTGTGCTCGAGCTCGTTCGAACAATCTAGTTGAAAATTTGTTCAATCGAGTTCGACACTCGTTTACAAACGAGACTCTATCGAACTTGCCTCTCGACAAAAATAGTGTTCGAGTTCGTCAGCACTCGCAGCACACTTGATACTTTGGCATCCGAGCCGGTTGTACTCGAGTACAACTCAAGTGCCTGTGAGTTATCATTTTAGTGGTGAGAATTTGGCGTGCCAACATTGAATTTTGGAACAGACACACGATATATTAAAAGTCATATTAAAACTCTGGCAGCTTGGTGTGTTTGTAACTGTATTATTGCTTTAGCACGTTTTCTTGAACAAAAAAATACTTTTTGAATTTGGATTCATCATTCGTCAGTTCATTCGCTTATTATTGAAGACCGCTATGTTAACTCAACCATCGATATTTTGCCATCACTAGCACGTATAAACAGTAGTTTATGTACACGTCACACTTGCTAGTCTCGAACTCGAACTCGTTCACACATTTACGAGTTGCTTCACTCGTTTGAAGTTCGGTTGACGTGATTAAAACAATTGTTCGATTCGACTCTCATGTTTTAAGCGAGTGTCGAACGCTCACTACTCGAAGCTGCTTGATCACAAACAAGTTCGAGTTCACACTCGAGTGTGATCGAAAATTTGACACTCGTTGCAGTTCTCTGATATGTATGTATGTACGTACATATGTTTTCTTTAAGTAAGGCACTGCAGCGTCAGTTCAACTGCAAATTAAAGTGTGTAAAAACAAGGCAAAACTCTTTTTTGCAAACGTAAAGGCCTGTACGCATGAGCCCCGTACAGCTCCCGTACAGTATACATGAGTTTTACGGCTGTAACGACAAGTGTTGAAAAATTCACATATTGTGGCGGTAGGCTAATTGTTTTTTGTAAATAAATCGGAAATGCAACTGTGTTTTGTACACTTGATTTCAAAATAATGATTCGCGCGCTACTTTTGTGTTTGAGTACAGCTAATAGATCAGTGGCAGTACAATCCAGTTTATATGTTATTTAAATTGTATCTTATTAATTAATAAATATATTTTTATTCATTACTTCTTGTGCAGCATTGACTGCCAAAACAATAAGTATGGCTCTATTGGAGCCTGAATTAGGTCAACTTTGTTAATATTATCCGAAAAATGTATAAGCCGGCTCTTGCCCGACATGTTGTTGCATTTTTTACAACCGTAAATAGCTGCTGAAAGCTATTTACTGCCCGTAGCATTTTAACATAAAATTTTAAAATTTTCATTGTTCAACACTACCGTACCAGCAGTAGCTAACAGAACTGCAGACCTTAAATGTACGTACTGTACTGAAGCTGTACGGGACCATTTTTTTTATATGAAGTTTTTGCTGTACGGGAGCTGTACAGGCGTCTGCGTACAGGCCTTAAATATGTACACGTATATTTGCAATCCCTGTTAGAATTATTTACCAGATAAAACAAATTTAAACACCGTTCACAAACACAAGAGAACAATAAATACTTGAGAGCACGTAAAAACACGACCGTCACCAACGAAAGACAACTTGTCGGAGATGCTTCCTTCTGCCTGTCACATACTTTTACACAAAACCATTATACCCTTATTTACCATTTTATGGGTTAAGGGTACAAAACAGACTTCGGATAAAATATATAAATCCTTTTACAAAAGACTATAATAAAGCCATTAAGCTGTTTAGATCTTGGTCTTCCCTAGGATTTAAATACAAAATCCTTCTTGCCAAACACCTAAGACCCAACCAAAATAATTTGAATGTTAAATGGGATATATAAAACCGCCAACGTTAATTATAAAATTTAATCATTGCCTCATTGAAGCTGATAGTGTTGCAACTTATGTGCAAATGTACATATATATGTAACAAACAAAAGGAGACAGTTGAGTCGATTTGACCATGTCCGTCTGTCCATCGATTTGTATGAACGCGTTGAAGCTAATGACGCCGGATTTAGAATATAAGCTCTCCTAACCGATAGGCAGTACAAGTTAGTTTCAAATTATCTATAACACTTTCCCTTTTCGTTGCATACATGTAAGCGATACAGGGGTGTGCCAGAAATCTCTAGAGATTTTGGCTCGAGCAGGTTTTCAAATTTCTAAAACAAAACCGTAGGTGTGCCAGAAGTTAGGGAGATTTCAATTTTCGGTAAAATTTTTCGGAGAAAATACGTAAAACGAAAATGGCCAAAAAGAGTTTCTACCTTTTAAAATAAAAATTGCCTAAAATGTATTTGCTATTTTTGTCATTGTTTTCAAGGTTGGCCACAGGGCATTAGTGTTATATTTAATAAATGGTAAAATAAAAATATGTTAGGTCTTATCTCTTGTAATTCTTATACAAAATAAATATTTAATATTTTGCCCGCCAAGTAATTCATGTTGCTTGACAGCCCTGCCTTGATAACTTGCTTGAATAGCTGTTCTACGTATTTCGTGAATGGCAAATCTGTTTTGTTTACATTTTAACAGTGCAAAAGTAAAAGTGAAATTAAATAGAAATGCCTCTTGGAAGTTTTCTTTTGCTTGACATGCTTAGAAAAGAAGAGTTGGCGAAAGAAAAGGTTGAGCGCCGGCTACTTAGAAGCGCATCGGATCCACTATCGACTTGTGACAGCACGTATGTTATTTTTTAGCCTACAATGGAATTGTTGCAAGTGTTTAATCGATTTTAACTTTACAGATTTCGATATAATTATCGTGTTGATAAGTCCACTTTTATGATGATATTTCACCCAATTAAGGATGACATGCCATCATCGTCAATTTCGCCAATACTGCGACTGGCAATAGTGCTACGCTTTTTAGGTGTTGGTAGTTTTC
Organism: Scaptomyza montana; assembly: GCA_018904305.1. Classification (NCBI taxonomy): domain Eukaryota; kingdom Metazoa; phylum Arthropoda; class Insecta; order Diptera; family Drosophilidae; genus Scaptomyza; species Scaptomyza montana. The sequence goes on along the minus strand of JAEIGR010000061.1, from coordinate 572,835 downwards.
AGGGAGTAATTGGGAAGGACAAGGATTTAGCTGTTTCACGATCGATAGTTTGTAAAACATTATGGATTGTGCTTCCAATCCTTGAAAGAAGGCTTTGTCATAATTTTATAAAACTCGATCAGACGGCGGCAAAAATTTCATCATCAAAATCTTTTTTTTTTGAAAAGTTTAGCATACCTGGCGTGATTGGATGCATTGACGGCACCCATATACGAATTATGAAGCCAACAGATTTTGCACATCAGTTCATGAACCGAAAGGGATATTTTAGTATTAATGCAATGATTGTAAGTAGTGCGATAAGTAGCTAGCGCGTCCTGTCCTTTAGTCGTATTCTCTAAATAATGTGTGTGAGTAGCAGTCTTGTTTAATTGTTTGATACGTATGCTTATTCTCTATTGCCTTTTGATAAAATGCCTGCTTTTATAGATATGTGACTACGATCTGCGTGTCCTTTATGTGGATGCCTCAATGCCTGGATCAACACATGACTCCTTTGCATGGAATATGAGTTCTGCAAGAGACTTCTTTCAAAGAAAATTTGCTAGTGGTTGTCAAAACAGTTGGCTACTGGCAGACTCAGGGTATCCTCTAGAGCCCTTCATGCTTACTCCGTATAGGAGTCCAGCTGCTGGCACAGGCCAACATAATTTTAACTTGCGGCATGCGTCAGCTCGAAATGTAGTCGAGCGAACAATTGGTGTTATAAAAAGTCGCTTTAGATCTCTTCAAGACTGCCTGCAATATCACCAAGCTAAGGTCGCCAAAATTATAAATGTCTGTTGTGTCCTGCATAACTTATGTCGCGAAAGACGAGATAGGGAATTTGATTTTGAGTCGCCAATTGATGAGAACAATAACACAAGTGAAGATGATACAAATGATAGTATGCTACAATTAAATGACATGGCAAGAGTTCGAAACTCGATTGCCAACAGCCTGCAAAGGCGCTAATAATAATTTTGTGTTAATTGTGATAAGAATTATTTCGTTATAAATATAAAAAAAAAGAAAACACCTGATTATTTCTTATTTTTTCGATATATTTTCTAAAATTTTTATCGTTAGTGCAATATGAGTTTTTTGCTCCTCCAATTGCTGCCTCGCAATCTCGCACATCTGCTGACCCATCTCCCTAATGGCATCCAAGCCTGCCTTGGATGTTTCGTGCAGAGCCTGTAGATCTTTTGAAATTTGGTGTAGACTCGCAGTCTCCTCGGCCACTAGCGCTAATGCCTGCGACGCATGGCTGCCGCTTGCCGCACCACCGGAGCTCGTTTTGTCTGGCGTCCTGGCAGGCACACTTATTGTCACTTCCGGTACTGCATCCACAGCCAGAGCACTGCTATCCAGTTTCATCCTCTTTGTGGGACTTTCTGTAATATAATTTATTGATTTCTTAAAACAATAAAAGTTATTTGTATACATTACCATTTTCCTGGGCATCAATAACTTCAAATAAATCTTCTATCTCCTATAGAAGCCCACATGACACGACTCCAGCCACTCCATCCACCGCGTGCTCCAGCTGGAGTACAGCAGCAAGGGCGTGCTCTGTTGTGGATAGCTCCTGCTGTTTAAAAGGCCCGCTGCTCTTTTTTGTTGTTGCACAACTTCTTTTTTATAGATTGTTTCCAATCTTTCCACACCTGAAACAAATTAGTTAATTAAAAGTTTATTGTGAATGTGACAATACTTACTCTTTTCCACTCGTCCACTGACTTGCACGGGGGTCCGTTGGCGTTGAGCTCGTTAGCGAACTCAATCCAAGCAGCCGACACGGCCACTCTGTCTCCTCGGCTGAACCCTTGTGCAATGTCTGGATACTTCTCCATAAAACTCACGAATATTTTGTCCTGTTGTGGTGAACGGTGTTTTCCCCTATGGACCAAAAATAAAATAAATGCAATACAAAAAATTAAATGCAATTTTTATTCAACTTACATTTTGGCGGCACAATGGCTTTCCATAAATTAAATTCTTCTTCTTACTGTAGACATTCACACACCTAACAAACACCGCAAAAGCTGCCACCTTATAAAAAAAGGTTTGCTGCAATAACTTTGTTAAATTTACAACAAACTGTCCACTGCTCGACCATGCAATTTTGTTACCTAAAAGTACGATTTTTTTATGTTTATTTGCCACAAATAAGTGTCTTTTAAATTGAAATATTAAAGACTCCGAATAATAGTTATGGTTAAACGAACAAGGTGGCACCTCTCTTGTTAGGGACGGTTTTGCACGCTTACATGGAACGGCAAATAGTCTTAGAGATTTGTTAGAGATTTATTAATATCTAAAATCATGAATTAAAATATTAATAAAATTCAAATGTATTTGCAATATGCAATTAAGCTTAAAATTACCTTTCGAAAAAGTAACACTTGTTATGCATTAGACATTTAATATTGCTTAAACTAACCAAATCTCTGAACAAATTTGTGGAGATTTCAAAACCATCTCGAACTCTGCTCTGGCATACCTAAAACCAGCTCGAGGCTGGAATTCGGTTGGTTTTGATGGCTGGCACACCCCTGATAGTGAACAAATCTTGAATATGGAAGTTCTGAACTTTGTTTTTAAAACAAGAGATAAATTAATAATTATCTATGAAAATTTCATCGATATCAGTTAGGAATCACCGGAGATTGAAGTTAAGTCATAATGCAGCAGAGCAGTAGACCACGCACTTTCTGTTAACGCATGCACTGACTTACACAGGATTCAGGGTTCTTACTTACTTGCAGAGCTACAAACCGGTCCGGAACCGAACGCTGTGAAACCGGCTTTCTGTGGGTTCCTTGCTATGTGGAACCGAACCCAAGCAATGTATTGGAACCGCGAACCGGTTCAATTTTTGTGCAAGATATAAATATATTAATATTTGAATGTTTGAATGTAATTTTTGTTACAGTCAAATTTCCATATATTACTGAGTAAAGAGGAGACAAAATAACACGAATAACATAAATACATATGTATTGACCTACTAGATAGTATGTGCATCTATCGCTAGACTGAAGCATGGTGAAACAATAATATTATAGTTTCATCATGGGCTGAAGCACAAGCTGAGGGTCTGATCAAGAGCGTGCACGCATATACAAAGTACATGCATTTTGCATACAGGCTGTGCGCGCCCGGCACAGCTCGAAGCTTGGACACAATTTCGTGGAAAAAGGTTATGCATGTACATTTGTTACCAAATGTGACGATCTGTTTCAGCTTGTGCGTCAGCCTGTCGCCACAAAAAATAGACCCGGCACGCTGTACAGAACTGAGTTAGCTATGAGTGCATACATTGAATGTATCACATACATACATATGAATGTACATAGTATATTTATGCACACTTTTCCAATGCGTTTTGATCTTATACTTGTATATGTTGTTGTGGTTGGCTCGCAGTCGATGCATAAGTCGGCATTAAGGCGCCACAAAATTGGTCATCTACTGCGGCGACACCAGCGACGACACCGTTCGCGTTGTTCTATTGGTTGAAAATTAAAAAGCAACGGCATTTATAAAATGTGCAAAGCGTGTGTTCTTTTTATGGTTGCCAAAAATCGTAAAATTTACTTGTTTTGTGTATCATTTGTATGGCTCAAATTTATATAAGAAAAACGTCATACGGTGGCAACTCTTCGAAAGGCACCCGTGACGTTGTAACGGAACGGCATGCGCAAGTCGCGATCTGCTTTGTATTATTTTTGGCATTAGAGAATCTAACGATGTTTGACAATGACTTCAATACAAGAGTTTTTTGAGTAAAATAATAATAATTTAATGAAAATGTTTTCATTAATAGTCAACAAATGTCTTTTCATTTTTTTTAATCGACGAACCTGGGTTTGGAACCGAAACCGAGGTTCCAAAATATTCAGAACCCGGTTTTGGAACCTCTGCGAATTTTCAACCTAGGGTTCCGAACCGAACCCTTGCCGTTTTTTCAGGGGTTTGCAGCTCTGGTTAAAAGTTCCATCTACGGAGTAATGTCTATCTTCGCATTTCTGTTGAATCAATCTCGAAATAGTTGGTGATAGAAAGATAGAATATGCAAAATTATCTTCCAAAATGGTTTCTTTATAGAAAGGTTCATTCGTATGTTTGGATTTTCCAAACTCTTCCATAAATTCCTCGTTTTCAAACAACACTTTCATCTCTTTTGGTGTTTTTGGGTGTTTCGGCAATACATCACTACGAAGTTTTAATAATTGTCGTTTAATTTTGGGAAAACTAACGAGCTTTGCTCCATCTTGATTTCTTAAACATTCTTCTTCAAAAATTTCTCGAACCCCTTTTCTTTTAATTCCTCTCTCCACACATTTCTCTTTCAGATTATTTAAAGCTTCCAACTTTTTTATAAGTTCTTCTGGAGGTCCATGGTTGTGGTGATGTTCTAGACTCATCTGCGTACAAACGTTATCATTTGACAGCCCAACAGGAACACTGCACTCTTTAAGGTAACAAATGACGTTCTTTTTTTAAAAATAATAATTTGGAATTCTTTCGAAATCCAGCAACAAATGTGTGTTCGTATGTCGACATCTTAAAAAAAATAACGTGGTCACCGGTCAACGATTAGAGTATAACTGATTATTATCATCAATGTGGAGCGTTGACACACTGCATTTAACGGTTAATTTTCAGTTCTTCTTTTGTTTTAGTCAAGCTTAAAAAAAGCAGGCGTTATTGCACTCCGAAAAGTTTACTGAGAGAGGTCATGTGTACTCAAAAAAGTGCAATAACGCCTGCAGGTGTTATTTCACATCGCGATCAGGCGTTATCGCACTTTTAGAAATGCAATAACGCCTGCAGGCGCTATTGCACTTTTTTAAGGCGTTATTGCATGCCCCCATATATATACATAATACGAAAATCAGAATATTAAAAAACTCACTAATGCAAAAAGTAACTTTCGTTGTTATTATCCTTAATATAAACAATATTAAACATGTGGAAACGTTGCAGTCGGACGCAACCGACTGCGGTATACTCGTTACCAGTTTTAAAATCGGTAAAAAGAGGCCTGATTGCAAAGGGGTACGGATGCTGCAGGGGCTTACGCTGTCTTAAAGATTCTCCGCTGCAGATGGGGATGCCACCAGCTATATTACTCCCAAATTTGGTGACTAGCTCAAAGTTTGGGACTGGGGCGGTATGGGTAGTTGTGGCATCAAATTTTTTGCTGCAGATCTTTGTGTAATGTCAATTGCTATCTTCATACCAAATTTGGTGACTCAAGCTCGAAATTTGTTAAAAGTGGGGAAAGGGGGGCTGGGGGCGGTATGGGTGGGCGTGGCATCCAAATTTGTGAAGCAGATCTTTGTGGAATGTCAATTGCTATCTTCATACCAAATTTGGTGACTCTAGCTCGAAAATTGTACAAAGTGGGGAAAGGGGGGCGAAATGGAGGGCGTGGCTCCAAAACTTTGATGCAGATTTTTGGGGGTCGTTACCAGCTATCTTCCCACCAAATTTGGAGGCTCTAGCTCCACAACTCTGGAAGATACACGCATTCCCGTTTTTGACGAAGTGTTGGGGTGGATGGGGGCGGCTAGGGCAGTATTGGTGGGCGTGGCATCCAAACTTTTGATGCAGTTTTTGGGGGGTCATCATCACTTATCTTGGCACCAAATTTTGTGGCTCTAGCTCAAAAACTGTGGGAGATATAGGCGTTTTTGACTTTAAAATGCGGGGGGCTGGGGACGGAATGGGGGCGTGGCTCCAAAATTTTTGATGCAGTTTTTTGGGGGTTGCTAGTAGCTATCTTCTTACCAAATTTGGTAGTTCTAGCTGTAAGGATGTGCGAAATATGTGGATATAACGGTTTTGAGTTATCGAATTTATCGATTTGCCAGCCCCCCAGTTATCGTAGAACACCCATCTTGACACTTTAATTTACTATCCCATAGATAAAGAGAATTGGAAAGTTTCAAGTCTCTAGCTTGAAGGGTGTGGAAAAAACTTGCATACATACGGACGGACAGACGGACAGACACCATGACGGACATTGCACAAAACCAATATACTCTTTACCTTCGGTATCGAGTATAAAAACACTCTATTATTCCTTGACCAAAGTACGGTTGCGAATCGAAGCGTAAGCCAGCTCACCAAGGAGCAAATAAAACACTTCCAACGGGTCAGGAATAGACAAGAGTTACAATACAAACAGTTCTGAGATCAGAGAGAACAAAAAATTGATTATATACAAACTCATTAAGTGTCAAACAAAAGACAAAATTAGCATTGAAAAATCAAAGAATCTGGAAGAGGTCCTAGACGATCAGGAAGAAATAAGCCAGGAGATATCAAGGCTTATAAGGAACACAAAGGACCCAGCAGATCGGAAGCAAAACCTGGCTACTACCAAGCCAAGGCCACAATCCTAGAGGAAAAGTGGACTGTTTTCAAGACAAACAAGGTCTTGATCAAAAACTCTAAGTTAGAGGAGTCTCACCAATACTTCAAGTTCTTCGAAGAAGTTCACGCTTTGGTTCAGGAAACCAGAACTTATTTCAAAGAACAATCTGATATTGCAGATCAGTCTAGCAGCAATAGGAAGGAATCCAAGACCGCCATTGCTGCAGAAATTGTTGATGCCAAAGCAAACACAAATGCCAAACTAGTTGCATTGTGCCGTCGGCAAAAGGCGATGATTGAGTCAATAAATCGCGCCATTCAACACAAGCCCTGTAATGCAGAAATTGTAAACTCGTTATGGGCAAAACTTCCAGAGGTCCACTTCCAAATATACGAGGAGTTTGAGGACCCGGAGGAAGCAGGCTATGACGCCACTGACTATCTCCAAGCAGAAGCTGAGGTGAGGAACGTACTGACAGACAAGTCAAGTAGTACGGTGGCTGATAACATTAACTTGCCACGCATCTCCATTCCAAAATTTGATGGTGATATACTCAAGTGGTCTCAGTTCTTTGATATGTTCTCATGTATGATACATGAAACTAGAATGCCAACCATACGTAAAATGTGGTAATCCTAGAGATATTGCTTCTAGGATATTGAATCGTCTTCTGCTGCAACAAACCTGCAGCGACGATGTGAAGTATTTAAAAGAACTGCACATCACAATAGTTGAGCCATTAGCTTCGTTGAAAGGACTCGGGATTGACATCTCAACATGGGATCCAATCATCTTTGCCATCCTAAGGAACAAACTGGATGGCTCAAACAAAACCCTATATGAACAATCATTGGGTAACACAAAGGAAATCCAGCCACTGGACACCATGCTCCAGTTCCTCGAACAGCGAGTTCGAGTCATGGCTACTGGAAAAAAGTTATCTTCGACTTACAAGAAGGAGCCTAAAAATACAACATGTGCCTCGTCTTCAAGTGCACCCAAAGGATGTCTTTATTGTAAAAAGACAGGTCACTATTTATCCAAATGTGACGACTTTCGCGCTAAAACAGTTAGTGAACGTCTTAATTGGGTGCAACGACAAAGGTTATGCGTCAAATGTTTTAAAAATTACCATAAGACGAATGCTTGCCCTAGCAAGTTCAGTTGTTTAAAATGCAACAAGAAACACCACACTATGCTACATTTGGAGAACGCTATCGCTTCAGCAGCAGAGCCACACGCACAAGTTGTGGCATCCGCTAACAACCAAAATTACAACTTACTTGCAACAGCTAAGGTAGTTGTACAAGCAAATAATGGACAGCAGGCAACATTCAAGGCACTCTTGGACTCTGGATCACAGATCAACATCATTTCTGAAAGGCTAGTGACAATGCTGGCACTTAAACGTCATGACACAACTCTCCGGATTGAAGGCATCGGAGGAAATACAAGGATCAGCAGCTAAGGTACTATAGACTGAAAACAGTTACATACGGCACGGCCTCAGCTCCATTTTTAGCAACAAAGTGTCTGAACCACTTGGGCGCAACACATATGGACAAATCACCAGTAGGAGCCACTGCATTAGTAAATGACTTCTACGTAGACGACTGCCTCACAGGAGCAGACTCAGTCCAAGAAGCGGTCCAAATTCGAGAAGAGTTGTTAAAGATCCTGCGTCCCTATGGATTTAACTTACGAAAATGGTGCTCGAACAACGAGCAACTGTTGCAAGGGATACATAAGGACGACATTGCAAGCGAAGTAAACTTCGAGGACACAGTGGACAGTTACAGGATCAAGACATTGGGTCTTATTTGGATGCCCAAAGGAGACCAACTTTGTGGCCGCGCTCAGAGCAGCACAGCTACGAAAATAACTAAGCGTGTCGTTTATTCTGAGCTGGCACAAATCTTCGATCCCCTAGGCTTATTCGCTCCCGTCGTTGTGAAAGCCAAAATCTTTATGCAGCGACTCTGGGAAGACAAACGCGAGTGGGATGACGAATTACCCACATCCCTTCAGAACGACTGGAAAGATTATCGAGAGGACTTGAAGAGCTTAAATTCGATGCAAATTCCCCGACATATATACGACGGAAATGTTCCGGTCTCAAAGGAACTGCACACATTTGTGGATGCATCGGAACGCGCATATGGCGCAGCAATATACGTTCGCGCAACGTACAAGAATAAACAAATTTCTGTGCGATTGCTATGCTCAAAATCTCGAGTACCCCCACCGGCAAAGCAGTCACTCCCGCGACTAGAACTGTTCCTGCATGGGCTCCAGATAAATGGGCAACCATATCCAACATCATTCCGAGTAACCTGGAAAGGAAATCAAAACATATAAGCCTGGCAATAGCCCCATCTACAATAGGTGAAGAATTGTACACTTGCAGACACAGTCATTCGTTCCACAAGTTGCAACGCATTGTGGCTTACATGTTGCGCTTCTGTTACAAAAAATACAGATCAGCAACTTCTACGCTCTGCATCAAAGAATTGGATTACGCTCGCAACCTAATTCTGCGGACAGTACAACAGGTTGAATTCACTGCTGATCTCAAGATGTTGCGACGTTACAATACGGTGGACAAAAAAAGTCCTTTTTCATCGCTGTCGCGTTCGTATACAAGGTGCAGACGGTCTTATGCGAGTTGGAGGTCGATTGGAGCAAGCCCCACTCCCATATAATGCGAAACATCAGATTTTGTTGCCTTACAATGATCCAATTGTAAAAATGCTATTGCGTGAATTGCATGAAGATAACATGCATTGCGGCGCTCAAGCCTTACGAGCAACGACAAGACAACAATATTGGATCCTGAACGACAATACCATGTCAAGAAACATCATTCACAACTGCGTGAAATGCAACAAGGCAAGGCCAAAGTTAATGAACCAAATTATGGGTAACTTGCCTGCCGATCGAGTGACACCGACACGCCCGTTCCTCATTACAGGCGTAGACTACTGCGGACCAATATCGATTCATCATAAACTTCGAGGAAAGCGACCAGACAAAGCATACATAGCTGTTTTCTGTTGCTTCTCCACCAAGGCTGTACACTTTGAGCTAGTTAGTGATCTAACAACACACGCCTTTTTGGGAGCCTTACGACGCTTCTTAAGTCGTCGAGGCAAGTGTCAAACAATTCATTGTGACAATGCCACTAACTTCGTTGGAGCAAACAACAAGCTGAAGGAACTCGAAGGATCAATATTTGGCGAAAAGAGCCAAACCGAGATCATCAATCATCAAAAAACAAGTTGCCTTCAAATTTATTCCACCACGCGCACCATCGTTTGGAGGGTTATGGGAGGCTGCGGTCAAGTCTACAAAAAGACTTTTGGTCACCACAACCAATACCGCATCTCTAACATTTGAAGAATTAAACACGGTGATAATCGAAATTGAAGCAATCCTCAATCCTCGCCCAATCACACCCATGTCACATGATCCAACGGACACAACCGCCCTCACTCCAACTTTTTGATTAGGGAAACGTTGACTGCTCCCCCTGATGTAAACACGGACCGCAATGAAAAATCCTTGGTAAAGCGCTGGGAGTTAGTATCCAGACTAAAGCAAGGATTCTGGAAGCAATGGTCGGAAGAATACTTGCATGAACTGCAAGCCAGGCACAAGTGGAAATCCGTCAATTCCAACATAAAGGAAGACATGCTGGTGCTAGTCAAGGAAGACAACATACCTGTGATGAGCTGGCCAATGGGACGCATTGTCAAAACATACCCAGGACAAGACAATTATGTCAGGGCGGTTGACGTTAAAACTGCCTCAAGCGCCCTATATACAGACTTGCGCCACTATTTCCAGAAGACATGGCCAAAAAACGAACTATCAACGAAACAGAGGACACATAAAAACATGATGCGCCAGACGTACAGCGGAAACGACTTATGTCGCCAACAATCTCATCATCCATTTTAATTCTTATTCTCATGTTGCCCTTGGTGCTGACACAGTCGGTGTCCGTGGATAGGTTCGACACAAAGCCTGGAATATTTTATGAAAAAATTGGAACAACAAAGAGAGCTATTTCCGACTGGACCATAATTATATATTATGAATTGGAACCTTACTGGCGCGATATGAAGACATTCGATTTGGGAATAAAGGAGTTCAAATACATATGTCCAGAACTAAATAATGTGCACACATGTGATTCCATATCACAGCATTTTCGGCACCTATTCGACGAATTACAAATGGCAAACGCACTCTTGCAACACACACGAAAACGCCGATCACCATTTGATGCAGCTGGCAACATTGCAAACAGTCTATTTTGAGTTTTAGACTCGGACTACGCCAATAAAATGACCAAGGTCATAGAAGAGGTTAAAACCAATGAAGCATTTCTACTGCACTTACTGAAAAATCAAACATCAGTACTTGATTCAACTATTAACGTTGTCAAGAAGACCAGATCTACATCGGACAAACGGCTAAAACTACTTGAACAACAAGTGGCTATCCTTAGCCAAAGCAGAGGAAGGTACACAGGCGCACATCTTACCGAGAATTACCTGGCACTGACAACTCAACTAACACTTCTGGCAGCCACTCTTCAGCGCATGCAATCAGAAATAGTGGACGTTCTGACAGGAATTCGCCACCATACAATCAGCCCAACATTGATTTCCCCTAATCAACTAAAGGATCAATTGGATCAAATACGGGATCATTTGCCACCAGATCAAATGCTGCCTGTGACATCATCCAACGTAGTTCAACTATACAGAATAATGCGAGCAGAAGGAACAGCTACCGACACTCAGGTAATATTCAGAGTAATATTACCGCTAGTGTCAACATCAAAATTAGAGCTGTTTAATATCGAGCCCATTCCGGTGTGGGACTCAACAAGTTGGAGATTGTTTGAGCTTAAAACACCTATAATAGCAGTTAACAACCACAGGGATCAATTCATGGGATTGACTCAAGATGATCTACGACGCTGCCTCACACTACCAAATAAAGAATACATATGTTTGGACCACCAAGCTATGTTCAATGTAAACAATCGTTGTGAAATTCAGCTCTTTAACAACAAGACACCAACAGTGTGTCAAACAACTCACAGAACCACCAAGATGGTTTGGGAAAAGACACACCAACCTAACAGGTGGATCTTTGCAACACATTCTGCAATGGAACTGCAAGCCGTATGCAACGGAACACCATCCACAATACAGCTAGAAGACACCGGAATACTCTCATTATCATCTGGTTGTACTGCACGCAACTTGGAGATAAGCATCAGAACGTTTGGCACTATCATAAGTCAAGTGAGGCCAAGTTACGCACACTTTGGCGAATTAATCAAGCCAAACATCACCCATGTACCTGCGACAAATCTCAACATCTCAGACTACAAGGTTCAAGAAGACAAGGATCTGGACGAATTACAGCAGAAGTTGGCAACACTGAACAATCTAGAGTTGCCTAACCAATCAAGTTCAGTCCTTCATAATCATATAGCATCGTATGCTGCCTTAGCTTTCTCCATCATATAGCTATGTGCCTATGCAATGCGAAAGAAACGCCTATGGACTGTGCAATCAATGTTTCCCAGGAATGAAGTCATCAATACACCTGATCCATCCGCATCACCAAGACGATTCACAATAGAACAAGATGATGGTTGAACACCTGTTCAACGGCCGGGAGAATGTTTAGCCGTATATACATTTAAGTCACAACCCACATAAATGACACACAACAATAAGCACAATTTAACTATGTCAAATACTGACCTATGTTTTTATATATACATTTAAGTTACACATATAACTAGTTACCAAAACAGCGGTCAGTCAACGCGGAAATTGCCAATATGCAATTCTGCATTGGCAAGCAATTGCTGCGTTTACAATAACCAAATTTATATTGATATAACACTTATGCAAACTAAGTTATTTTTTCCTATAAATATTGTTACTTTCATGAATAAAAGATCAGTTCTTTACTTTGTACCAACAAACCAAGTATTTTACTCATCACCAAGGAATTCCCCCTCCGTAGTCCACCTAGTTACAAGTGCTAGTTGCGACGCCCTTTTAGCAGTCAGTTTATGTACTGAATGCTTACCAAACAAATATACACACAAACACCAATAAATCGGTAGGTAAGACATATGGTATTCTAAGAAAATTTTCGCTAATCCAGCAATACCTCCCCACTCACATTTGTCTCATGGTGGCAAAACTTTGTGTAACGTCTGTATTGTTCTATGGAATTGAGATTTTTGCAAATTGTGATGCTGCCAGCCAAAATAAACTTAATGTTGCGTTTAATAGTACAGCTTGTTATGTGTTTAATTTAAGAAGATTTGACCATGTTACATGTTATGCCGAGAAGATCTTTCGATATGGATAGAGGTAAAAGTCTTATAATTTTTCATAAAATCATTTACACAAAACAACCTGATTATTTATATGACATAATTAGACCATCATCCTCCCAGCGAACCAACAATATTGTTCCGATTAGAGCAAAATTATCAAGTTCTAATAGACACTTTTATTCCTATGGTATTCGGCTTTGGAACCAGCTCCCACACGAAATTAAAACCATCAGTAGAACACCTAAATTTGTTGTTAAAATTAAGGAATATCTATCAAGCACACACTAGGTAAACCAAAATGCATATGTTTTAAGAAAATAAATATAATAATATAAATGTTAATTGTTAAAATGTTCTTGTAAATTACTATAAAAACCATAATGTTTAAGTCTAATTATATATTATACACAATGTTAAAGCAGAAATGCTGTAGCTTTAGCAATGCTTAAAAATACAAATAAATAAAAACAAATCAAGTAAGAAGGCTCTAGTCGGGAGAGCCCGACTATAAGATACCCTGAACCCAGTTGCAATAAATAAATTAAATTTATATAAGACTTTGATATACTGACTTAACTTCAATCGATTAAATTCGATATCTCCGGTGTTTCTTAACCGATTTGGACGAAATTTTCAGAAAAGATCTATCGTTACCCATTCTTTCAACCCTCATTTTTACATTTTCCAAATTCGATATTTTTTTTATCGATTCCATGTGTATATCGGAAACCAGAATAGTTATCGATAATTTGAAGCAAACTTGTTCTGCTCATGGTATAGGAGAACTTATATCCAAAATCTGAAGTCTCTAGCTCTTGTAGTCTCTGAGATCCACGCCAGAGAACTGCAACGAGTGTCAAATTTTTGATCACACTCGAGTGTGAACTCGAACTCGTTTGTGATCAAAAAGCTTCGAGTGGTGGGCGTTCGACACTCGCTTAAAACATGAGAGTCGAATCGAACAATTGTTTTAATCACGTCAACCGAACTTCAAACGAGTGAAGCAACTCGTAAATGTGTGAACGAGTTCGAGTTCGAGACTAGCAAGTGTGACGTGTACATAAACTACTGTTTATACGTGCTAGTGATGGCAAAAGACACCCCCCCTATTTTGGCGAGTTTTGATGCCAACGCGTTCTAATTACTGTGATTGATAGCTCAAGATAATTTTTAAAATCGTGATTTTGACTTTTTTTATTATATGTTATGTGTTATGCTTTATGTCAAAAAACCAAATGGGGTGTCCATCTCTAGCACTTCTTTCTTACTATTATTTTTACATTCGATTGCAATAATTGTCAAAAAAAAAAAAAAAAAAATTTGTTGGTGGACCACCCTTAACATTTAGGCGTTCGAAAAATATATGCTGGCTGATTATCAGACCGCCGTTTCGGAGGACCCACCCGATAAGCACCGAAAATCGGTCCAGCCGTTTTGGAGGAGTTTACGCCTGAACCCCGTGACACGAGAATTTTATATATTATATTAAGTTATTAGACTTATGTGTTCAATGTTGTAGTTGTGGATTGCCTTTGTTGTATCTTATTTTAGAGAAAATCTAGCTCTATATTGTGGAGTATAAAACTTATTTCTGCCAATTTCTGCCAAAAAGTAGTTATGCAAATGTTTACTCGTAACTGTGATTTTAAACTTGTCAATTACACTTTTTGCCCATTTTGGCCCATTCTCTTCATATTTGCTTTTTAAGCCAACTTTGAGGGATTTAAAGGGAAGCATTTATGCTTTTTCGGTTTTCATATTAAATGGTAATAAGGGGCGTAGAGGGATAAGCTTTTTCAGTAGACGCTTATAGTTCATCTGTCTGTAAGTTTATCGCAATGTGCTTTCAGTTGTATAAATGGATCGGCATCCTTTTTTTTCGCTTCTATTTTTTTAAAAGTCAAAACAAAAACAAGAGAAAATAATGAAAAAAACTTAAAAATTTTCCAAATATCTTTATCTACCGCCGAGGCAGATAAAGTGTCAAGATTGTGGTTTTACGACAGCTGGGGGCCTGGTATATCGATAAATTCGATATCTCAAAATCGATAGATCCACCTAATTCGCACATCCTTACAGCTAGAATTACCAAATTTGGTGGGAAGATACCTACTAGCAACCCGCAAACAACTGCATCAAAAATTCCCTTCCTTTAACAAAATTTGAGCTAGAGTCACGAAATTTGGAAGACAGATAGCTGGTGGCATCCCCATCTGCATCAGACAATCTTTGAGACAGCGTACGCCCCTGCCGCCTCAGTACTCCTTTGCAATCAATCCTCTTTTTACCGGTTTTAATGCAGGTATCGAGTGTACCGCAGTTGGTTGCGTCCGACTGCAACGTTTCCACTTGTCTTGTTGTTAATGTGTTGGTTAATGTTTATATCTGGGTTGGAGTACAGATGACGCCTACGCCATAAGTGTTTCAGCACACTTATCGAATTTTGAATAGCAGCAAATTTATTATGAATTTCACATATTTTGACAATGAGCGTGCTAAATACAAAGTAAATAAATCAGTGTCGTTTTCGCTTTTCTTCGATATTTATTTACATGCCGGAAGAACACCAAACGAAAACAAGTGGAAACGTTGCAGTCGGACGCAACCGACTGCGGTATACTCGATACCAGTATTAAAACCGGTAAAAAGAGGACTCATTGCAAAGGGGTACGGATGAGGCAGGGGTGTACGCTGCCTTAAAGATTCTCCGATGCAGATGGGGATGCCACCAGCTGTCTTCGTTGCAAATTTGGTGACTCTAGCTCAAAGTTTGTAAAATGTGGGGAAAGGGGGGGGGCTGGGGCGGTATGGGTGGGCGTGGCATCCCAATTTTTGATGCAGATCTTTGTGAAATGTCCATTGCTATCTTCATACCAAATTTGGTGACTCTAGCTCGAAGTTTGTAATAAGTGGGGAAAGGGGGGCTGGGGGCGGTATGCGTGGGCGTGGCATCCCAATTTTTGATGCAGATCTTTGTGAAATGTCAATTGCTATCTTCATACCAAATTTGGTGACTCTAGCTCAAAGTTTGTAAATGGTGGGGAAAGGGGGGCGGAATGGGTGGGCTTGGCTCCAAAACTTTGATGAAGATTTTTGGGGGTCGTTGCCAGCTATCTTCCCACCAAATCTGGAGGCTCTAGCTCCACAACTCTGGAAGATACACGCATTGCCGTTTTTGACGAAGCGTTGGGGTGGATGGGGGCGGCTAGGGCAGTATCGGTGGGCGTGGCATCCAATCTTTTGATGCAGTTTTTGGGTGGTCATCATCACCTATCTTGGCACCAAATTTGGTGGCTATAGCTCATAAACTGTGGGAGATATAGCCACTTCTGATTTCTAATTGCGGGGGGGCCTGGGGGCGTAATGGGTGGGTGTGGCTCCAAAATTTTTGATGCAGTTTTTTGGGGGTTGCTAGTAGCTATCTTCTTACCAAATTTGGTAGTTCTAGCTGTAAGGATGTGCGAAATATGTGGATTTATCGGTTTTGAGTTATCGAATTTATCGATTTGCCAGCCTCCCAGTTATCGTAGAGCCCCCATCTTGACACTTTAATTTACTATCCCATAGATAAAGAGAATTGGAAAGTTTCAAGTCTCTAGCTTGAAGGGTGTGGAAAAAACTTGCATACATACGGACGGACAGACGGACAGACGGACAGACGGACAGACAGACAGACGGACAGACACCATGACGGACATTGCACAAAACCAATATACTCTTTACCTTCGGTATCGAGTATAATGACAACAGCAACAATGCGAAATATAATTGGGCAACAATTGCTGTGCAAGTCTACCCATTGGCAAATAACGCAACAACAATGAACGTCATCGACAGCTCGTTCGCTTTTTTCTTTAAGTTCAGTTTTTGTGCTTTATTTTTATACTCGTTACCGAAGGTAAAGAGTATATTGGTTTTGTGAATTGTCCGTCATGGCGTCTGTCCGTCCGTATGTGTGCAAGGTTTTTCCACACCCTTCAAGCTAGAGACTTGAAAGTTTCCAATTCTCTTTATCTATGGGATAGTAAATAAAAGTGTCAAGATTGGGGTTCTACGATAACTGGGTGGCTGGCAAATCGATAAATTCGATAACTCAAAAACGATTTATCCGCATATTTCGCACATCCTTACAGCTAGAACTACCAAATTTGGTAAGAAGATAGCTACTAGCAACCCCCGAAAAACTGCATCAAAAATTTTGGAGCCACGCCCCCCTTTCCGCCCCATCTCACCGCATTTTAAAGTCAAAAAAGCCTATATCTCCCACAGCTTTTGAGCAATAGCCACCAAATTTGGTGCCAAGATAGGCGATGATGACCCCTCTAAAACTGCATTAAAAGTTTGGATGCCACGCCCACCAATACTGCCTTAGCCGCCCCCATTCGCCCCAACGCTTTTTCCAAAACGGGAATGCATGTATCTTCCAGAGTTGTGGAGCTAGAGCCACCAAATTTGGTAGGAAGATACCTGGAAACGACCCCCAAAAATCTGCATCAAAGTTTTGGATGCCACGCCCACCCTTTTCACCCCCCTTCCCCAACCTTTTACAAACTTTGAGCTAGCGTCACCAAATTTGGTATGAAGATAGCAATTGACATTTCACATAGATCTGCGTCTAATGTTTGGATGCCACGCCCACCCATTCCGCCCCCAGCCCCCCTTTCCCTTAATTTTTACAAACTTCGAGCTAGAGTCACCAAATTTGGTATGAAGATAGCCATTGACATTCCACAAAGGTCTGCACCAAAAATATGGATCCCACGCCCACCCATACCACCCCCAGCCCCCTCTCCCATTTTTTTGCAAACTTCGAGCTAGTCACCAAATTTGGTATGAAGATAGCAATTGACATTCCACAAAGGTCTGCATCAAAATTTTGGATGCCACGCCCACCCATACCACCCCAAGCCCCCCTTTCCATACCTTTTACAAACTTTGAGCTAGAGTCACCAAATTTGGTATGTAGATAGCAATTGACGTTACATAAAGATCTGCATCAAAAATTTGGATACCACGCCCACCCATACCGCCTCCAGCCCCTCTTTCCCCACCTTTTACAATCTTTGAGCTAGAGTCACCAAATTTGGAAGGAAGGTAGCTGGTGGCATCCCATCTGCATCGGAGAGTCTTTAAAAGCCCAACGAAACGATGCTTGCTTGCGTAAAGCATCGAAGTTGGCAAAGTTTCAACATATGCTACGACGTGTATCTGCCCAAACGATGCTTACGCACGGTTTCGTTGAGTTTTAATTTTTTAACGAATGCTTAAGCGCCTAAGCATAAGTTCAATCATTGAAAACATGCTTCGATGCATGTTATTGTTAGATCTTCATTTTATTGCTTGTAAACATATTGATAAAATATACTAGATTAATACATTCGTGTAATCTTTATTTTCAACATAATATTACATAAAATGTTAGCATTTATTTTAAATGGAATAAAACAGAGCATATGGCAACACTGTACCATTGTTTTGTTTACATTATTCACTTTGATGGTTGTTTTCGCATTGAAATGGAAAACAACGAGTTTTTTGAAAAACTTATAGTGGCTGTGCAACCGCTTCCTCTATTGTACGATAAAACCAACAAGAATTATTTCAATATATTGGTGAAACAAAAAGAGTGGAATCGAATTGCTGCAGAGTGCGAAAAAACAGGTGCGTTTTTATGAAATCAGCAACAGATCTTCAATACTAATGGTTTTTCTTTTTATACTCGATACCGAAGGTAAAGAGTATATTGAGTTTGTGCAATGTCCGTCATGGTGTCTGTCCGTCTGTCCGTCTGTATGAACGCAACTTTTTTCCACACCCTTCAAGCTAGAGACTTGAAACTTTCCAAATCTCTTTATCTATGGGATAGTAAATTAAAGTGTCAAGATGGGGGTTCTACGATAACTGGGGGGCTGGCAAATCGATAAATTCGATAACTCAAAACCGATAAATCCACATATTTCGCACATCCTTACAGCTAGAAGTACCAAATTTGGTAAGAAGATAGCTACTAGCAACCCCCAAAAAACTGCATCAAAAATTTTGGAGCCACGCCCCCCATTCCGCCCCCAGTCCCCCCGAATCTTAAAGTCAAAAAAGCCTATATATCCCACAGTTTTTGAGCTATAGCCACCAAATTTGGTGCCAAGATAGGTAATGATGACCCCTCAAAAACTGCATCAAAAGATTGGATGCCACGCCCACCAATACCGCCCTAGCCACCCCCATGTGCCCCAACGCTTCGTCAAAAACGGGAATGCGTGTATCTTCCAGAGTTGTGGAGCTAGAGCCTCCAAATTTGGTGGGAAGATAGCTGGTAACGACCCCCAAAAAAACTGCCTCAAAATTTTGGAGCCACGCCCCCCATTCTGCCCCCAGCCACCCCGCAATTTGAAATCAGAAATGGCTATATCTCCCACAGTTTTTGAGCTAGAGCCACCAAATTTGGTGCCAATATAGGTGATGATGACCCCCCAAAAACTGCATCAAAAGTTTGGATGCCACGCCCACCAATACTGCCCTAGCCGCCCCCATCCACCCCAACGCTTCGTCAAAAACGGGAATTTGTGTATCTTCCAGAGTTGTGGAGCTAGAGCCTCCAAATTTGGTAGGAAGATAGCTGGCAGCGACCCCCAAAAATCTGCATCAAAGTTTTGGAGCCACGCCCTCCATTTCGCCCCCCTTTCCCCACTTTTTACAATTTTTGAGCTAGAGTCACCAAATTTGGTATGAAGATAGCAATTGACATTTCAGAAAGATCTGCATCAAAAATTTGGATTCCACGCCCACCCATACAGCCCCCAGCCCCCCTTTCCCCACCTTTTACAAATTTTGAGCTAGAGTCACCAAATTTGGTATGAAGATAGCAATTGACATTTCAGAAAGATCTGCAACAAAAATTTTGATGCCACAACTTCCCATACCGCCCTAGCCCCCCCCCCTTTCCCCACCTTTTACAAACTTTGAGGCAGAGTCACCAAATTTGGTATGAAGATAGCAATTGACATTCCACATACATCTGCATCAAAAATTTAGATGCCACGCCCACCCATACCGCCCCCAGCCCCCTTTTCCCCACATTTTACAAACTTTGAGCTAGAGTCACCAAATTTGAAACGAAGACAGCTGGTGGCATCCCCATCTGCATCGGAGAATCTTTAAGGCAGCGTACACCCCTGCCGCATCCGTACCCCTTTGCAATCAGGCCTCTTTTTACCGGTTTTAATACTGGTATCGAGTATACCGCAGTCGGTTGCGTCCGACTGCAACGTTTCCACTTGTTATGTTAACAGTAAGTGAATGCCTGCAAAGGCGGCAAATCAAGACCAGCGTAGGGCCTCATCAAATGAAGTCCCAATGGAAACGCTGCATCTCCAACAAAAAAGTGATGGATGACGGTATTGCTCAATGGCAAAGCTTTCGGTGGTGGGATGGGCCCTGTTCCATTTATAATGTTTTTCCCAAACTTGCTGTTCTGGAATATGCCTATGAACAAGGTGTTATTAGCTTCAATTTACAATAGATTTGTATAGATTATTTACCTGAATCATTTTGAGAACCATATGCTCCCACATCAACCATCGTAAAGCGATACTTTGCATCGCATGCTGCCAATAAAACAATCGAGTGGTACTTTTTATAATTAAAAAACTGGCTGCCACTATTAGGTGGACATTGAAGGGCAATATCTTTTCCATCAACTGCACCGATACAATTTGGGAAATTCCACATGCTTGTAGATTTGGCTCACCAACATAAAACGGGAACAAAGTTTTCCAGAGGATGTCTGCGGTTTCATATATAATGCAGCGAACCGTTTCTCTGCCCATTTTGAACGACCAAGCCATTTTTTGCATCAAAACTCATTGCGACAAGAACCTGTTTTGTAAAATTTTTATTGAAATGTATTTTCTGAAAAATATATGTATGTAAATATGTGTACTCACAGCAACAGAATTGACAACCTGCACTCAGCACTTATAAATGCACTCTTCTTTCTTTGGTTTGTCGCAATTTTTGACTCAATCAATTTCAGTAGTGCCTGAAACTGGTGCACACTCATCCGCGAATAAATAAAGAATTGTAGGCTATCGTGCATCATCATCGGCTTAAAAGTCACCTCGTAAAACCCGTGCAAATACCGGTCTCTATTAATTTGTCGCACTGCGCAAGATCTTCTATTTTTCCTTTATTTTTTTTCAATGCAACTATTATTTTAGCAGCATTACACAATCCACTCATCGCTATTTATATTTTTCTCAATTGTTCGCGCTTATCCATGTTTTAATTTATTAATTATTTTCCGAATTAAATGCTTTGACTCTTGTTCTTCTTTCTTTCACATTTTTGATTGTCAAAGAAAGAAGAACAAGAGACAAGCACTTAAGCAACGTATGGTCATAGGCTTTCATGCTCAATGCTTTTCGTTCAGTCTTTCTCCGAGACGCGAAGCAAGCAAGCATCGTTTGGTTGGGCCTTAAGGCAGCGTACACCCCTGCCGCATCCGTACCCCTTTGCAATCAGGCTTCTTTTTACCGGTTTTAATACTGGTAACGAGTATACCGCAGTCGGTTACGTCCGACTGCAACGTTTCCACTTGTTTTTCTTTCTATTTTGTTGGAAAGTTTCAACATATGCTACGCCGTGTATCCGCCCAAACGATGCTTATGCAAGGGTTCGTTCAGTTTTATTTTTTAACGAATGCATGAGTGCCGCATGCATGGTTTCACTGAATTGAAACTATGCAGCAATGCATTGGGCATAGAGTTGTCGCAGTCTTTTTATTGTATGGAAAATATTTAAAAATATTGTTAAATCTTCATTTTATAGTTTATAAACACATTGATATAATATACTAGATATAAGAAACATGTGTTGTCTATATTATTAACATAATATTACATAAAATGTTAACATATATTTTTTAATGGAATAAAAAAAGAACATGTGGCAACAATGGTTGGCAAAAAGAAAGACGAAGAAGAGACAATGCACTTAAGCAACGTATGGCTATAGACGTTGAAGTATATTGCATAAGCATGCATTTTGTTCATTTTTGCAGCGGCTCTGCATGCACGAATGCATCGTTTGGTTGGGCCTTTATTATTATCATGTTATAATAAATTCAAATGAAATTTTGTTTTTCGCATGGTAACTATTTGCACTTTTCTCGTTAATTTGCCCCACTGCACATTGGGCCAAAATCTCTTTCTTCTTGACATAAAGTCGAAAATTTTTGTGAGCCCTATCATGAATTTGACTTAATATTTTGAAAGGGCATACTTTAGGTACTAAATCAAATCCACAAAAAAAAAACTTTTAGTGGCAGATGTTTTGTCAGCTGATTTTCATATAAAATTGGCGGGAAGCTTAAACTCAACTTTGCGCTTCTGTTGTAGCAAGACCAGTTGTCCAAATCATTGTTGAAAATATGAAAATATAAAGGACGAGGTATGCCAATTATAATTATTACAAGCCAACTCAGTTCGCGTTTCTGCACCCAAAAATACACATGTACTTAGAGTTTTGAACCTTGAATATTCCTTACAATATTCGTTGCACCATAGACGTCGTTTTAAAACAAGAGTTGTATTTTCGTAATCAAATTGGATTTGTTGGATTTAACTGGATTTTAATTTTAATATTGACGGTATAACAAATATGTTTTCGAAAATTTTTGAAATGAATTTTAGTTCCATTCACAATGGCTAGAATGAAGTTATAATAAAAGTTAGAATGAAAGTTAGATTTTCTGACTGTATTTAGTTTTCTCGATGCATTTTTACTCTCGATACAGAAGGTAAAAGTAAAGGGCTTGTGCAATGTGCGTCATGGTGTCTGTCCGTCTGTCCGTTCGTATGTACGTCACATTTTTCGACACCCTTCAAGCTAAAGACTTGAAACTTTCGAAATATCTTTTTCTATACCCTGGAAAGATGCTGTGTCAAGATTGGGGTTCAACGATAACTAGGGGGCTGGCAAATCGATAAATTCGAAAACCCAAAATCGATAGATTCACCTATTTCGCATATCCTTTCAGCTAGAACTACCAAATTTGCTGAGAAGATAGCTACTAGCAACCCCAAAAAAAACTAAATAAAAAATTTTGATTTCTCTTTTTACCAATTTTAAAACAGGTATCGAGTAAACCGCAGTCGGTTGCGTCCAACTGCAACGTGTCCATATGTTTGAATTCATTTAAGCAGTGGCAAAGGGAGACACCTGGCAAATATAACTGATTGGTTGATAGATGTATACATGAATATTATAGTATAAGAGAGAATCATCAATGATCAAACCTCAGTCAGACACCCCCCCTATTTCGGCGAGTTTTGATGCCAACGCGCTCTAATTACTGTGATTGATAGCTCAAGATAATTTTTAAAATGTTAAATATCTCTCAAAAAATGGGTCAATGGTTTATATTGATTGCTTTAGACAGATCGATGCGCAATAGAACAAGCTTTCCTAAGATACCAAAAGTTAAGCCCCGGTGTCGCCGTTTTCCAGTATCGACCCGTCAGTGTACCACGTTTGTGATCCACTGGGCAGAGATATTGATTTTGTTTTCCAATCATGTCTGGTGTGCAAGACTACAGAGAAGTTTCTGTGGAAAACAAGTTTTGGTTTCTGTTCGTCAGTTACGCGCAGAATGGGCTCATTTATTAGGGGTTCGAGAACCCGAAGATGCCCGGTAAGATCACCACTTTTTATATTGGTGATGTTTTGAAGGCGAAGTGCCCCCAGGCAGGCCTCCTTTTTCAGGGAGATGGGTAGAGGGGGTATGCCAGTTATGACTCCAAGTGCTGCAGTTGGACATGTCCGGATGGCTCCAGTGATGCCTATGCAGACCAGTCGTTGTAATTTGGTAAGTGCAGCCGAAGCTGTCTTCTGGGTAGATTTCGTCCACCAAGCAAGAGATGCATAGGTTAGGATCGGTTTTACCACAGTGTTAAAAGACCAGTAGATCATTTTGGGACTTAGGCCCCATGTTCTACCGAAAAGCTTGTTGCAAGCAAAGTATGCTCGAGTGGCTTTTTTATGGTCTTTTCAAGGTGTAAATTCCAGTTGAGCTTGGAGTCGATTATAACTCCCAAGTAGTTGGCTTCAACCGAAAAGTCAATGGTGGATTCATTTACGGATGGTCTTGTTAGAGAAAGAGACCTTTTTCCTGGTAAATGGAACTAAAACAGTTTTAGACGGGTTTATGGACAATCCTTTGTCCTGACACCATCTGTTGGCTATATTAAGGGCTTGCTGCATGCGGTCCGAGATGGTTTGCTCATGCGAGCCCACTTATATAGATGACTAGATCATCAGCGTAGCCTTGAGTGGAGAGCCCTTAGTTGTTGAGCTTATAGAGTAGCTCGTCGATGACCAGAGTCCACAAGTGAGGAGAGAGTACTCCCCCTTGAGGGCACCCCCTTGTGGCTGTGATTGAGGTCATGATTCCTCTAAGGTCTACAATTATGATTCTGGTTTTAAGCATTTCCAGAATCCACCTAATAATAGGTGTGGAGACATTTTTTTGTACAAGAGTGGCACGGATAGCCTCATATGACTTGTTGTCAAAAGCTCGCGAGATGTCTAAAAAGGCACATAGTGCTATTTGTTGAGCGCCAATGGCCTTTTCAATGGTTGTTGTAAGGCAGTGAATGGCAGTCTGAGTTGACTTACCAGCTTGGTACGCGTATTGGTACTTATGTAAGGGAAGATGCTTGAGATTCACCTCCCTGATGTGCTGGTCAATTATCTTCTCCATAGTTTTAAGGAAGAAGGAGCTAAGACTAATCGGTCTATAGGACTTAGGCAATTGGGAATCTTTCTTCCCTACCTTAGGAATAAACACAACTTTCACTTTAGCCCATTTGCTTGGTATGTGTCCAAACAAGAGACTAGCTTGGAATAAGCGGACCAGGGGGATTGCGAGTTGGTGCAGTCCCCGCTGCATCAAGCATGGATATATTCCATCTGGCCCAGGGGATTTGTATGGACTGAAGCTCTGTATATAGCCCATTGTACGCTATTTTGATGAAACAGTCTATAGGGCATGTTTCCAACACGTTCTGAGCGATAGGGGGGTTCCCTTCCCTCAGCCCCATTGGAGTCTGCCACCATAGCCACGCGCAGGTGTGTTCACCCTTCAATCCCAGAGAGGTAGGTTGGTGCCTCACTCTCTGAGATGGGCTGCTCCATAGCCACGCACCCAGGAAAGTGAGTAGCCAGGAGTAGGCTGCTCGTTTCCTTTGGATTTTTTTTTATATATATAAGATTAAGTTATTAGACTTATGTGTTCAATGTTGTAGTTGTGGATTGCCTTTGTTGTATCTTATTTTAGTGAAAATCTAGCTCTATATTGTGGAGTATAAAACATATTTCTGCCAATTTCTGCCAAAAAGTAGTTATGCAAATGTTTACTCGTAACTGTGATTTTAAACTTGTCAATTACACTTTTTGCCCATTTTGGCCCATTCTCTTCATATTTGCATTTTTAGCCAAGTTTGAGGGATATAAAGAGAAGCATTCCTGGTGGCTTTTGTTGAGCATGATTGTTTTCTACGACCAAGTTTTTTTAGACAATCAAATGAGACGACCAGTCGTGGTGACTGTATTACAGTGATGCACGATCCCGGCTGAAAAGAAAAATGGTAACGGAACTGGCAAAAAATTATCAAATAATACAAGCAGCACCAGTTTCAGCGAAAAAGGCAAATATGAGTGCTACTGCTTTTGTATTAAAGATTACTTTTTCACCCCAAGTCAAGCGCTTGCATTTTTGATTGACAACTCTCTAAAAAATATTTATCAATGCTATAATAAAGTAAGATAGGCCAATTTAGAGTGCAGGCGGATAATTTTGGGACGCCTATATGATGATCTTATTCTTGCAGAAAAGGCCGATTTGGAATCGAAAATACAAAACTTAACAGATTATAATTACAATATTTCAAATTACATAAACATTGTTGTAGTTTTTGATCTCTATTTGACATTGATTGACGGATATGTGTTAAATATATGAACGAGAACCAAATCGTGTCAAGTATGCCCTTTTTATGAAGCCAGTCAAAAAGAATTTATGAAAACTATCGAAGCATCAATTTTTAAGGCTAAATGCCTGTACGCAGATGCCGCGTGCAGTGCCCGTACCGCAATGCACAGAATTTACGACCGTAAAGACACGTGTTGAAAAATTCACATATTGTGGCGGTAGGATAATAACTTTCTCTTAATAAATTGGAAATGCAGCTGTGTTTTGTTTGCCAGGTAAAATAACTGAATTTAAAATAATGATTTGCGACCAACATATGCTACTTTCGTGTTTTTGTATAACAAAAGCCTTGCTGTTAGCGGTTATTAAAAAAAGACAGACTGCAAACGCAAAAGCAAAGGTATTATTTGGGTGACCCCTATTTGATGGGCAGAGCTGAGATTACCACAGATTATGCTAAACTTAACCGAAAGCACTCACCTTACATATGTAGACCATGGCAGTCCGGGTCGGCTAGAGTTGAAGAATACCAATACATATGTTTATTAAATTGTATCATAATGAATAAATAAATTTATTATACTCGTTACCGAAGGTCAAGAGTATATTGGGTTTGTGAAATGTCCGTCATGGTGTCCGTCCGTCCGTCCGTCCGTCTGTATGTTCGCAACTTTTTTCCACACCCTTCAAGCTAGAGACTTGAAACTTTCCAATTATCTTTATTTATGGGATAGTAAATTAAAGTGTCAAGATGGGGGCTCTACGATAACTGGGGGGCTGGCAAATCGATAAATTCGATAACTCAAAACCGATAAATCCACATATTTCGCACATCCTTACAGCTAGAACTACCAAATTTGGTAAGCAGATAGCTACTAGCAACCCCCAAAAAACTACATCAAAAATTTTGGAGCCACGCCCACCCATTCCGCCCCAGCCCCCCCCGCATTTTAAAGTCAAAAAAGCCTATTTTTCCCACAGTTTTTGAGCTATAGCAACCAAATTCGGTGCCAAGATAGGTGATTATGACCACCCAAAATCTGCATCAAAAGTTTGGATGCCACGCCCACCAATAATGCCCTAGCCGCCCCCATCCACCCAAACGCTTCGTCAAAAACGGGAATGCGTGTATCTTTCAGAGTTGTGGAGCTAGAGCCACCAAATTTGGTAGGAAGATAGCTGGCAACGACCCCAAAAAATCTGCATGAAAGTTTTGGAGCCACGCCAACCAATTCCGCCCCCCTTTCCACACTTTTTACAAACTTCGAGCTAGAGCAGCGACCGGCAAACTCACACATCTATACTTTTATTGTTCTTTGCTTGTATTGAAAACTGTGTTCGCGCACGAAGAAAACAGTGCACTGAGAAAAATGAAAAAGTTGGCAAATCAAATCATTTTTTTCAAGCAATTCATAATTGCTGTGCTTGTTTTGAAAATGCCTTATTAATAAATATATATTGTTACAATCTAAAATAGTTTTAGTTTTTTTGCAGTGTTTAATATTTGGCATTCAGAAAAATTGCGCAGCGAGGTCTTGCCTTAGTGAATGCTGAACAGCAACTGACTTGATTTGCTTTGCCGAAGTGGGAGCAACACAACCGCCGAAAGCCGAACAGCGTGCGCTTGTATTAGTTTTTTTTATAGCGTACAGCGTAAAACGAAAAAATTGCTGCCCTATAGCCAGCTATAGGAAACGCTAACTTTGAAGGTCGCTGAGCTAGAGTCACCAAATTTGGTATGAAGATAGCAATTGACATTCCACAAAGATCTGCAGCAAAAATTTGGATGCCACACCCACCAAATCTGCCCCCAGCCCCCCTTTCCCCACCTTTTACAAACTTTGAGCTAGAGTCACCAAAATTGGAAGGAAGATAGTTGGTGGCATCCCCATCTGCATCGGAGTATGTGTAAGGCAGCGTACACCCCTGCCGCATCCGTACTAGAGAGCTGCATGAGATGATTCACAACTGTAATTTAATAGAGTGCATTCGAGTTGAATTGCGTTGAATGAGTGGCAGACACAATATGGTATGAGTGAGTTGAGTAGACCAAATTCGTCGATACTATAATTCATCATAATTCATGATTTTGAACATGAATGTTATGAGTAGAAAACGCAAACATACCAAGGCGTAGACTGAGTCCATTCATTTGTAATGACTCCCTTCATTTCGTGGGCCTAGAGAAATTACGTATATTTCTATGCCCAGCGCCAGACTGACGCACAAGCTGACGGTCTGATCGCAAGCGTTGCCTCGTCAGCGGGCCGCACAAGCAGCTCGGGCAAAGGGTCATAAAAAAAGGGTTCTGTGTGTGCACTTAGAAAAAAAACTGAAGACCTGCTTCTTAGAGAATGCGTGCATAGGCAAATTAGTGAACGATGCCCTGCCAAATTCAAATTTCTTATTTTTCTGCATATATCACTTCGCTCAGTGCACACATTTTTTGTGATATTTTCGCGCTTGACGCACAAGCAGCTCGGGCACAGGATCATAAAAGTGACCTAACGGCATATGCGCATACATATAAGCAGGCAAAAAAGCTACATACATAGCAGAATTACCACTCGAATAGTCTCAGTACTACTCGAATGTAACTGTAAATGTTCGTTCATTTGATCCGTGTCCAGACGTTTGGATGTTGTGGGACTGAGTTGTTACCAGAGCAACTCATTTACCCGTACAACTTTGTAGAAGTATTCTGATTCATTCAACTCATTTTACACATGGTTCATTCGAATGCCGTTTTTTTGCCATTCATGCAGCTCTCTATTCCGTACCCCTTAGCGATCAGGCCTCTTATTACCGGTTTTAATGCTGGTAACGAGTATACCGCAGTCGGTTGCGTCCGACTGCAACGTTTCCACTTAATTTTATATGTTTCTTGTTTGGCAGCATTGACTGCCAAAACAATAAGTATGGCTTCAATGGAGCCTGAATCAGTTCAATTTAGTCAATATTTTCCAAAAATGTATAAGTCGGCTCATGCCCGACATGTTGTTGCACTTTTTACGACAGTAAATAACCAGTACGGGACCATTTTTATTCTCGTTACCGAAGGTAAAGAGTATATTGGTTTTGTGCAATGTCCGTCATGGTGTCTGTCCGTCTGCCCGTCCGTATCTGTGCAAGTTTTTTCCACACCCTTCAAGCTAGAGACTTGAAACTTTCCAATTCTCTTTATCTATGGGATAGTAAATTAAAGTGTCAAGATTGGGGTTCTACGATAACTGGGGGGCTGGCAAATCGATAAATTCGATAACACAAAAACGATAAATCCGCATAATTCGCACATCCTAACAGCTAGAACTACCAAATTTGGTGAGCAGATAGCTACTAGCAACTCCCAAAAAACTGCATCAAAAATTTTGGAGCCATGCCCCCCCATTCCGCCCACAGCACCCTCGCATTTTAATGTCAAAAAAACCTATATCTCCCACAGTTTTTGAGCTGTAGCCACCAAATTCGGTGCCAAGATAGGTGATGATGACCATCCATAAACTGCATTAAAAGTTTGGATGCCACGCCCACCACTACTGCCCTAGCCGCCCCCATCCGCCCCAACGCTTCGTCAAAAACGGGAATGCATGTATCTTCCAGAGTTGTGGAGCTAGAACTACCAAGATAGGTGATGATGACCCCCCAAAAACTGCATCAAAAGTTTGGATGCCACGCCCACCAATACTGCCCTAGCCGCCATCATCCACCCCATCGCTTCGTCAAAAACGGGAATGCGTGTATCTTCCAGAGTTGAGGAGCTAGAACTACCAAATTTGGTAAGAAGATAGCTACTAGCAACTCCCAAAAAACTGCATCAAACATTTTGGAGCCACGCCCCCCCATTCCACCCCCAGCCCCCCCGCAATTTACAGTCAAAAAAGCCTATAGCTCCCACAGCTTTTGAGCTTTAGCCACCAAATTTGGTGCCAAGATTGGTGATGATGACCCCCCAAAAACTTCATCAAAAGTTTGGATGCCACGCCCACCAATACTGCCTTAGCCACCCCCATCCGCTCCAACGCTTCATCACAAACGGGAATGCGTGTATCTTCCAGAGTTTTGGAGCTAGAGCCACCAAATTTGGTAGTAAAATAGCTGGCAACGAAATTCTCGTAACATCAATTTAATGGATATGTTTCACCGATCAATGGATTCATCGGACCCTTAACTTTAAAGCTTTAATACCAACAAAAGTTTGGCTCAAAATAATAAAAACCTCGTTACCAAAGGAAGTTATTAAACTTTAAGAAGCACCAATAGTAGACTATATTAATAGGGAACATATCTTAGGCAGCGGTGATAGATACTCGGATAGTGATCATGAAGACAGTAACCTATTTTCCATAGATTTGAAAGTAGAAAAAGAAGATTAATATTCTAGTTTTAATATAATACCAATATTAAATCTACATATATATAAATGAATTTCTGTTTTTATATCCCTTATAGAACCGTAAACTATGCATTTTATCATGTGATGATCTTTATCAAAGCTGTTGTGCATAAGCCCACTAAGGTTTCTGAGTCTTTACGGCCAATTTTTGCCGTGGCATTTGTGCAATTTATAGTGAGGTAAACAATTTTTCAATAAGGCAGCAGGCATTTCAAAAAATCTACTTGCTACTGAAAGTGAAGCTAGAAATTCTCACATTCAGTCTAGTCAGTTACTCGGGAGCAGTCGAAATCGATTTAAAAAATTCTCGAATGCTAATTTTTTCACTTCCAATTTTACATCCGTGTGCGTATTTTTGAAATTTTGGAGCGTTTTTCGAATATTTTTTTATATACTGAAAGTGCAGCTAGAAGTTCTCACATTTAGTCTCTCCATTAACTCGTGAGTGGATTCTTCAAAGCCAAATTTTATTTATTTTTTTTTATCACGTCGTTCCAGTGTATTTAAAAGCTGTTGGCAGATCTACAACTCAAGCACAGAAGATAAATAGATAAATATAAAACAAATTTTTATTATAGTCGGGTGAGGAGGGGGAGCGTGGTCCAAATCCGAAAAACATACAAAATTTGATAATAGTCTAACTGAGGTTCATGCCAAATTTTAAGACCCTAGCTTTATTAGTAGACTTAATGCCAAAAAAAATGGGATTCTGGCCCAATGTGCACTGTTTCGATTTCTTGGTCTTTTTTTTAATATGAATGGGTTTCACCACCACCACAAAATATTCAGAATTTATTAATAGTGTGATTTGCGTTGGTTTTATTTGAGAGGAAAATTGTTGGTTTTGCTTGCATCTGTTCCACCTTGAATATGGAATGGGGAAGGGGAGGAGAGAGTTGAATTTGGAACAGGCGTTCTGTCAAAAAATTGGCTCTACCAGTAGTTCTTACAATCTTCAAAAATCTTCAGTTAGCAAATTCAATGGTATACAAATTGTCATTTCCTGCGGATTAGACTGGTATTATTATTATTATTACGAAAGGGGAGGTTAGTGCACTGCGACCACCTGGGTCTATTGTGCCCTCATCCTAGTGTATGAGCTACAGCTCCCCGTACAGTGCAATCGATCGCAGAAACGCGATGATGTCGCCTGGACGGAGAGCCCTCATCTCCTCAGTGTTTAGTGTGACCCGCCCGAGCTGAGATAATCTCAGCCGACCTATGGCAGGGCATTCCTCTAGTAGGTGTTCTGGAGTTTCGTCCCCCTCCAGACAGAGCCTGCATGTGGCCTCGTTCCCTATGCGTAACCTATGTAAATGCCTACGCAATCTGCAGTGTCCTGTCAAGAAGCCTGTGACAATCCGAAGAGAAACCTTGCTCAGCTTCAGACAGTCCTCAGTCCTCGTCTTGTTATAGTTGCCTAAAAGCCTTTTACTCTGTCTCGCCCCCTGCGAACACAACCAGAAGTTCGCACTATCGGACCAAAGGTCAGAGCGGCTGCTCTGCTCGATGACCCCAGGGCCCAGCCCACAGAAGGGTTCCGGCCCGCAGAAAGGAGTGCTTGCCCCCTTTCTGGCCATTTGGTCCGCAACCTCATTACCCGGGATTCCCGCGTGCCCAGGGACCCAATAGATGGTGACTCTATTATTAGTCCCCAACCTGTTTAATGTTTCTATACATTGCCAAACCAGCCTGGAAGCTATTTTATAAGCACCTAGTGCTTTTATAGCTGCCTGACTGTCTGAAAAGATGGCTATGTCTCTGCGATCGTACCCTCTGTCGATGTTGAAAGCGGCACATCTTTCTATCGCGTGTATTTCCGCTTGGAAGATACTGGCGAACTTGCCAAGGGGTTCATGGGTATTGAGTCGAGGTCCGCAGACTCCGGCCCCGGCCCCCTCCTCTGTAAGCGAACCGTCTGTGTACCACCTAATGGCATGTGTTTTCACATTATAGGTAGTTGACAGGTTGGTCCATTCTGCCTTATTGCTAAGCTCTATGTTAAAGAGCTTACTGAAGCTTAATTGCGCCATCTGCGCATCCTGTGGGTATTCTAACAGTGAGCCTGTGGCTCCTGCAGCCGACCCGGTTGCTAATGCCCCCGTTATCCTCATAAGACTTCTGCTTGCGTTGTGTTTTATGTATATATGCAGCGGTGGAAGCCCTAGTAGAACGTCTAGAGCCGTGGAGGGGCAGGTGCGCATTGCGCCCGAGATGCACGAGCATGCAAGCCTCTGGAGTTTACCCAGTTGCTTTCTCGCACCTTCCCGGTCCATGCGTTCAGCCCAGACCACTGCTCCGTAGCACACCATGGGCCTCACCATAGCAGTATACATCCACATCAGAATCTTAGGTGAAAGCCCCCAGTTTTTCCCCGCAAGAGTTCTGCAGCTCATCAGGGCCAAAGTGCCCTTCCGAGCAGCTTGTTCCACCTGCTGTTTCCAGAGGAGTCTTTTATCTAGTATAACCCCCAGATATTTGACCTCCGTGGACACTGGTATAATTGTACCTCCAATGACTATGGGTTTCATAGACTTAAGCTTGTACCGATTTGTGAAGGCGACAATCGTGGTCTTTGCTGGGTTGATGTTCAGCCCCACGTCCCTACACCAGTCCAGGCTTAGTCGAAGGCCCAGGGTGACTCTATCACATAATGTGCTCTCAAAATTCCCCTTGCAGATTATGGTTATGTCATCGGCATAGCCTAGACATCGAAAGCCATTAACCGTGAGCTTAGCTAAGAGATCATCTACCACCAGACTCCAAAGGAGAGGTGATAGGACACCTCCTTGAGGACAGCCTCTGGTGGTTTGTGCTCTAATCGTCGAGTTACTGACGGTTACTTCTGCTATGCGAGAGTCCAGGAGTTTGCCTAACCAGGACGTGAGTCCTGATTCAACTCCTCTACTCTCAAGAGCTCTGACCACCACGTCATGCGCCGTGTTGTCAAAAGCACCTTCTATGTCCATAAAGGCGCAGAGTGCGACCTCTTTTGCTTTCACAGACTTCTGGAGAGTGTTCACTAGGTCAAGCAAAGCTGACTCCGTTGACATCCCTGCCCTATATGCATGCTGATGTGCATGTAGTGGCTTGGCCACTAGGTGCACAGATCTAATGTGATTGTCTACTATCTTTTCGAGGGTTTTTAGCAGGAATGAGGTAAGGCTGATTGGCCTGAAGGATTTGGGAAGAAATGGGTCTTTCTTTCCTGCCTTCGGGATGAAAATCACCCTCGCCGTCCTCCATTCCCTAGGTATGTACCCCAGGGCAATGCTCCCACGGAAAATTCTGATTAGAAATACTAAGAGAGGGTCTATACCCTTCTGTAAGAGGATGGGCAGGATGCCATCCACCCCCGGGGCCTTATAGGGACTGAGTGCTCCGATGGCCCACCTGATCTTATGCTCAGTTACAATTTCTGCAGCTAATCTCCACTCGGGTCTCCTCCTAGAGGTCTGTACGTAGCTGCTATCACTATCTGAAATGGTCCTACAAAGCGGGAAATGAGTTTGTAAGAGAAGTTCAGCCTTCTCTACCTCATTGTCCGTGAAAGTCCCATCCTGTCTCTTAAGGCAAAGTTCCGAGAGCACTTTCCCTTTTGAGATGGCTTTGAACACCCTTGCAGCGGGCGTGGCCTGCTCTAGAGTGGAACAAAACTTCCTGAAATGATCCCGTTTGCTATTGCGTATCTCCTTGTTATACTCAGTAAGCTTCCTGGTATAACAATCCCACTTGTCATTATTCTTTTTAGCTGCGTTAAACAGTTTCCTAACCTCCACTCGAAGTAGTCCTAGCTTCTTAGTCCACCATGGATTATCCCTGCTGGATTTAATGCTCTTAATAGGACAGCTTGAATGATATGCATCCAAGATAGTCTTGCCCACGTCTATAGATAGCTGCTCAATCTCTTCCTGTGAGGAAACTCTTTTACTGTGGTTTAGTCTGCTCAGATTTAACCCCAGACAGGACCGATATTGTTGCCAATCAGTCTGTCGAGGATTTCTGATGTCCTTACTAAAACTTAGGTTGCTACAGATGTCGAATAGGATAATCCTATGGTCCGACAATGATGGTTCATTAGAGACTCTCCAGTTGCGAACCAACCTGGAGCCTCCTTCATTGCCAAAGGTGATATCTAACACCTCGGCCCTGCTTTTGGTTACAAACGTAGGTTCTGCCCCCACGTTGAAAACAGTGAGATCCTTAACTAGTAGAAAATCAAGTAAACACTCACCTCTGCTGTTTGTATCTGTGCTGCCCCACGTGATGCTATGTGCGTTGGCATCGCACCCCAGCAGCAATGGTAGCTTCTTGCTGCTGCAGTAGTCCACTAGAGCCTGAACCTCTAATGGAGGAGCCTCCGCCTCATCTCCCGGGAAGTACGCCGACGCCACCACGATACTTCCACGCTCTCCAGTGATCAGCACTGCTACTAAATCTTTGGTGAGAAAGTTAGAAAGACATAGAAAGTTAGTATTCTTCCGTACCAAGATACAAGCTCTTGGCGATGCCTCTCTTACATCCGCAATTACTCTTGCACTTACGTGGTTAAGGCCGCAGATCCTGCCTCTGACGACCCATGGCTCCTGGATGAGCACCAGCCCCAGGTCCAACCTGGTGACCAACCTGCCGATGACAGCCGAAGCTGCCCTCGCATGATGCAGGTTAATCTGTGCAACGCTGGTGGTCTCCATCCCTAGAGCTCTTCTTCACCCTCCGAGAGCGTCAGATATGCCTCTGACTGCGCCCCGGTGGGTGTCCGCTCATCATCGGATGGCCCATCCTCACTGGTGATGTCACCATCTCCGCGGACGTTGAGTCCAGACAGGTCCAGACCCTGGAGGGACACCGAGTCTAGCTCGGCCTCCACTACCGCCAACGCCTCTGCTTCCTCTGCTCCATCTGGCGGGCATTCATGCGTCGCTTCGGCTGAGGCTGCTGAAGTGCCAGGCACATCGTCAGCTTTCGCCTCCGCATCAGCCGCCGCCGCTTCCTCCTTCTTCCCATGGATCTTGCATTTGAGCTGCCCAAAGCGGAAGCTCAACAGCATGCCCCGGTTCTTCAGGAGAGCAAGTGCGTCATCCTCCACGCCTAGCGTCAGGATCTTGCCTCCCTCAGCCTCCTTCCACCTGAGCAGCTTCCAGGTATCCGTGCTGAGCCCTCTGTTCTGCTCCGTGAGCAACCCAAAGGACTTTGCCACCGGCTCGCCAGCCGTCCGTGGCAAAAAGACGGTCACGATGTTGGGCATCGGAATCTCGTCCTTTGGGCAGGTGCAGAGCTGCACGCCCACCGCAGAGCTGATGCTAGGGACCTTAAGTACTAGCCACTTCTTGGTTTCATCATCCATACAATCCACCAGTACCAGGCCTGTGCGGAAGTGGATGCCGTTGAAATTTAGGCTTACGGTCCAGCCCTTCCTCATCTCCTCGACGAGGGCCAGTTCCACCGCCGTCAGCTCCTCTTTGGACAGAAGCCTCTTCGGGTACTCGCTCGCCATTATAGCCAAGATTGTGCCCTTGGCTACGCTGGCGTACGAGGCTGCCTTCGGATGCTTCGTGTCCCTCGAGGTTCCAGAGCCCTCAGGAGCCGCGTTGCCCTTGCGCTTTGGTTTTTTATTTTTATTGGCGTCATTGGGGGCCTCAGCAGGCGATGTCTGTTGCCATTGCCGCTTCTTCCCCACGCCAGCT
Source organism: Scaptomyza montana (assembly GCA_018904305.1). Taxonomy (NCBI): domain Eukaryota; kingdom Metazoa; phylum Arthropoda; class Insecta; order Diptera; family Drosophilidae; genus Scaptomyza; species Scaptomyza montana. The sequence goes on along the minus strand of JAEIGR010000061.1, from coordinate 537,018 downwards.
TCCTCTCCCTTCCTCTCGCCTGGAGACACGGTCGGGGCCCGGTGCTCCAGCGCTCTCATGCGCGCCTCCTCCGGCTTCAAGCCACGACCCAGGTACCGAAGATACCATTTGCGGCCGGCTCCGCTTAGGCCATGCCTTAGCGGGTCACCAGCCCCACCGGGTTGACCTGGTGCCGGGATGGGCGGCATCTGCTTCCTCTTCTGCGGACCAGAAGAGGGTGTTGCAGTGTCTTTCCCGCCGACATTGCTTGTCTGCGGGACAGCCACTGGGGCAGTGCCGGGCACTGCACTCCCACCCCCTACGTACGTCCGTTTGGTGTCCTCACTGTCCACCACTCGCGGCTTGAAAGCCTCTGTACTTCTGGAGGTGCTTTGCTTCGGGGACGAGCCCTTTGGCTTGGCAACACTCCTCGAGTAGGGGGCCTGGCCCCCGCGCGGTGTCAGCTTGCCACCCAAGTCCAGAGCCGCCTCTTCCATCCGCTCTGCTAGCTGTGTAGCGGTTAAGCCCCGCATATCATTAAAAATTTTTCTTTTGTCCATAAATTAGGTCCCACGAGTATGGGGGAAAGTAGTACCGGCGTGTCATAGCCCCCATTAACACGCCGGGGCCAGGTATACTCACCGAGGCGGCCAGGTATCGGTGAGGCTCCGTTCTATTACAGTCGGTATCCCCTGACTGCAAACCAACCAATGGGCACGGACCACGTAACACCCTGGCTTAGGGGAGTGAAGAGGCACCCTTGCCTAAGGACGTCACCACTGCCCGTGTGAGATGTGAGGGATAGGAAATGGGTAGGATCTTGTGTAGGAATTGGGTGTGTGTGAGACTATGTTTTAAAGACGGTCAGACAAGCGCCTTGTCGGTCCCACTGACGGTGTGGTACCCGCTGTTGTCCGGGACTGCTTATTACGACAAGTCGCTATTCGCAGCTAACCTCCACTGGAGGCCTTGCGCTATCCGCAACCTGCGACCCGTCCGGTGGCTTCAGCTAGCCCACCTCAGAACCATCTCACAAAGTTCGTTGGTACCAGATTTAGATTAGATTAGACTGGTAATTTGTAAAGGATTTTTGCACCAGGGGCTTGTGGCACATCTTGGGCGACATCTCCACCCATACTGCCATCAAATTTGGTAATTCTAGCTTAAACTGTGGAAGATATGGGGAATTCTGAATTTAAAGAGTGGGTGGCACGGGTAGGCATATCATCCAAAAATTTTATGCAGATGCCTTTAGCTATATTGCTGCCATACTTGGTGGAACTATCTTAAAAACTGTGGAAGATATGGGGATTTTTAAAAAATGTGCGGCATGGGTGAGAGAAGCATGCAAAATATCCATGCAAATCTTTCGGTGCCAAACTTGTAAGTTTTTTCAAAAACAGTAACCAAATTTAGCAACTCTAGCTCTAACTGTGAAAGATATGATCGCCTCTGATTGCAAATTACGATAAGGCTGGGGACGGAATGGGTTGGCTTGGCACGAAAATTTTTGATATACTGTTACCATAAATGTCTTCTTACCATAGTTGGAAACTCTAGCTGTTCGGGGAGGGAGATATGTGGAAATATCAATTTTTAGATATCGATTTTATCGAAAACATATGAAACCACAAAAATATAATACGGTTTACTCGATACCTGTATTAAAACCGGTAAAAAGAGGCCTGATTGCAAAGGGTAACGGATGCGGCAGGGGTGCAGGCTGCCCCAAAGATTGTCTGATGCAGATGGGGATGCCAACAGCTATCTTCTTGGTGCAGATCTTTGGGGATCGTTAAAAGTTCGAAATAAGTGGATTTATCGATTGTGAGTTATCGAATTAATCGATATGCCTGTCCCCTAGTTATCGTAGAACCCCAATCTTATCTGACTCGGCTATAGATGAAAATATTTGGAATGCTTCAAGTCTCTAGCTTGAAGGGGAAAAAAGTTGCGTTCATGCAGATTGACAGACACCACTCTTTACCTTCGGTATAGAGTATAATAACCAATTTAACATATTTTGAAATCTGTCGTTTTGCATAGTTATTGAAAAGTTTATTCTTTAAAAAATATTTTAACGATTTGGTAAGCAATTTGTTTTTATGCCACATCCATACGTCTACAAAGCTTTCTCTTTGAAAAAGAAAATCTCTTAAAACGAGTAAGGTTAAAGTATATTTGCAATGGTTCCCAATTTTATTCTCATGCATTTTAACCTTTTTTGAGTGTGTGCTCTACAAAGATAAATGCACTTTCGCTTTAACCAAAATCATTTCATTAAGTTCAATGTAAACTTCCTTGAACAATGTAAACTTCAGAAAACCCACAAGTTTTTCACATAATCATATGCATCTTTTAAATGCTACGATAATGTGGTTATTTAAGCTTTGGTCCAAAATGTTGAGCCTTGAATGGCGCCAGTTTTAGGCGGCGTTCAATAAAGCTTCCAACAAAACCCAGGATTTCACCTCAACACTTAATGTTGGAGTCGAAAGCGGCTTTGCCTTTTGACTTGGAGGGTGCCCTTGCCGCTTTAACTGGGACACAAAGAGGCGTATGTGCGTTGAAATTAAATTAAAGAAGCAACGCGTATGCTGCCATATAAATGGCAAATCCAAAGCAAAAGCCAAAACGATAGCCAAAGAAGCAGAAAAACTAAAATATCAAAGGAACAAGTGGGGAAAGGCAACCAAGTTTGTCTGCCATTAAAATATATAACCCTAGTGCAGCTACTGAAAATAGTCAATACACATAAAGATATATAGCCGAGCACACACACAACAATGAACTATAATTTATATGACTTCAATTAATTTAACTGATGGCAAACGAACTTAATACCTGCTTTAAGCAAATGAAACACGGCACAAAGCACATCCAAATACTGCCTTTAAGCCTTTTGGAATCAGACTCAGGCTCTCGAAGAAGCCGTAGGGTACTTTTGTGAAAGCCATAAATATTCGTCTGTATGGGTAGTTCTATTGTAAGTTCTAGAATATGGGGCAACTCTGTTTGGTGTTGTTGCAATATTTAGCTTAAATATGCTACACGTTAACATTTAGAGACAGCCGGAATGGTTGTTCGAGCGTAACCCCCAGGCCTTACAAACTGATTGTATAACTTAATAAAGCTTCGCAAATGTATTGCCATAAATTAAATAGAATAAACACACACACACAAACTTGACCTCACACTCAGTAGCTAGCTTCCTGCATGCTTTTTATTCTTACACGTTTTGTAGTTTTCAATAGATGGGTAAGACCATATCATTATACTCGTTACCGAAGGTCAAGAGTATATTGGGTTCGTCCGTCTCTCCGTCTGTATGTTCGCAACTTTTTTCCACACCCTTCAAGCTAGAGACTTGAAACTTTCCAATTCTCTTTATCTATGGCATAGTAAATTAAAGTGTCAAGATGGAGGTTCTATGAAAACTGAGAGGCTGGCAAATCGATAAATTCAATAACTCAAAACCGATAAGTCCACATATTTCGCACATCCTTACAGCTAGAACTACCAAATTTGGTAAGAAAATAGCTACGAGCAACCCCCAAAAAACTGCATCAAAAATTTTGGACCCACGCCCACCCATACCGGTCCCACCCACCGCCGCCCAGCACGCCCACATTTTGAAATCAGGAAAGCCTATACCTCCCACAGTTTTTGAGCTAGAGCCAAAATTGGTGCCAAGATAGGTGATGAGGACCCAAAAAGAACTGGAAAATTCATTGAATGCCAAACCCACCAATACTGCCCTAGCAGCCTCCATCCACCCCAACGCTTCGTCAAAAACGGGAATGCGTGTATATTCCAGAGTTGTGGAGCTAGAGCCACCAAATTTGGTAGGAAAATAGCTGGTAACGACCCCCAAAGAACCGCATCGAACTTTTGGAAGCACGCCTACCCATACCGCCCCCTTTTCCACACCTTTTACAAACTTTGAGCTAGAGTCACCAAATTTGGTATGAAGAAAGCAATTGACATTCCACATAGATCTGCATCAAAAATTTGCATGCCACGACCACCCATACCGCCCCCAGCGCCCCTTTTCTCACCTTTTACAAATTTTGAGCTAGAAACACCAAATTTGGTATGAAGATAGCAATTGACATCTCACAAAGATCTGCATCAAAAATTTGGATGTAACGCCCACCCATACCACCCCCCAGTCCCCCTTTTCCGACCTTTTACAAACTTTGAGCTTGAGTCACAAAATTTGTATTGAAGACAACTAGTGGAATCCCCATCTGATTCAGACAATCTTTGAGACAGCGTACACCCCTGCCGCATCCGTACCCCTTTGGAGTCAGGCTTATTTTTACCGGTATTAAAACTAGTAACGAGTATTCCGCAGTCGGTTGCATCCGACTGCAACGTTTCCACTTGTTTTATATGTGTAGTTGCAAGTACTCTGTATGTATTGAATCAAGATTTTTTACCTGAGGCTTTAGATACCCATCAATTCACCTTGTTGCTGTTTATAATTTTTATATTTTGTTTGTTTTATGTAAAATCAAATCGGCGTACATATTTGTCATTAACAGTCAATTAGTGTTGTAAGCTTGCATATAATCTGGCAACACTTGCTTAACAGGAAAAAATGTCCAAAGGCAAACGATGTAACGTATATGGGAGTACACCTAGACAGAAGACTAACATGGCGCCGACACATTGAAGCTAAGAGAATACATCTCAAGCTGAAAGCCAATAGCCTAAACTGGCTTATCTATGCTCGCTCTGCCCTTAATTAAGACTACAAGATCCTGCTCTACAACTTTATTCTAAAACCAATTTGCACCAATAGTTCCCAGTATGGAGGTTCGCTAGCATGAGCAGCATCGATATTGTCCAGAAAGCTTAGTCAAAGATCCTGAGGACCATCTTCATTATGAACAGACGTTCTCTATTTAAGAACCGTTTGTTGATATTGATCCATTATAAGAACTTTGGTTCTTAATTTTGTACAAATGGAACCAATTTCGATCTATTGGTGAAGACTAAACTTAACTGCGTACGAAACATGATCGGCAACAGCGCAATGGCTAAGACGTGCATGCATGTTTTTCATTACACTCGATATCTGTATAAATACCGGTAAAAGAGGCCATATTGCAAAGGGTTACGGATGCGGCAGGGTTGTACGCTGTTTAAAGATTGTCTGATGCAGATGGGGATGCCACCAGATATCTTCCATCCCAATTGGATGACTCTATCTCAAAATTTGAAATGGGTGTGGAAAGGGGACTGGGGGTGGAATGGGCAGCGTTGCATACCAATTGCTATCTTCCCACTAAATTTGGTGACTCTAGCTCAAAGTTTGTAAAAGTTGTTGGAAGAAGGACTGGGTGCGGTTTGGCGGTTTTGTTAGTTCTAGCTGTTACGATGTGCGAAATAGGTGGGCTTATCGATTTTGAGTTATCGAATTCGTTTATTTTCCAGCCCTTCAGTTATCGTGGAACCCCAATCTTGACACCATCTTTCCCGTCCAAAGAAAAAGATATTTGAAAAGTTTCAAGTCTCTAGCTTGAAGGGTGTCGATAAAAGTTACGAGCAAACGGACGGACGCCCAGACACCTTGACAGACATTGCACAAACCCAATTTACACTTTACCTTCGGTATAGAGTATAAAAACTTAAAAATCAAACAGTTGCAGTAATTAGGTTGAAAACGAGAATCTAAAATAATTAAAAAATAATAATTATGATTAAAAGTTGAATTTGTTTATTTGTTGCCAAGATATTTGATGACGACCACCAAAAACATGCATCAAAACTTTGTTGTATGTATGTCCATTGCTGTCTATATACCCAATTTTGTGACTCTAGCTCAAAATTTATAAAAATTGATGAAAGGAGGGCTGGGGGCGATATAGGTTAGCGTTGCATCCAAATTTTTGGTGCAGATCTTTGTGGTTTGTCATTTGCTATCTTCATACCAAATATGGTGACTCTAGCTCAAAGTTTGTAAAAGTGGAGAAAAGGGGGCTGGGGTGGTATGGGTGGTCGTGGCATACAAATTTTTGATGCAGATCTTTATGGTATGTCAATTGCTATCTTCATTCTAAATTGGGTGACTCTAGCTCAAAGTTAGTAAGAGGTGTGGAAAAGGGGGTGGATAGGGTAGGCGTGGCTTCAAAACTTTAATGCAGATTTTTGGGCGTCGCTGCCAGCTACCTTCCTACCAAATTTGGTGGCTCTAGCTCCACAACTGTGGAATATACACGCATTTTCGTTCTTGACGTAGCGTTGGGGTGGATGGAGGCTGCTAGGGCAGTATTGGTTGGTGTGGTGAATTCCAGTTCTTTTGGGGTCCTCATCACCTATCTTGGCACCAAATTTGGTGGCTCTTGCTCAAAAACTGTGAGAGGTATAGGCTTTTCTGATTTCAAAATGCGGGGGCTCGGGGCGGAATGTGTGGGCGTGGCTCCAAAATTTTTGATGCAGTTTTTTGGGGGTTGCTAGTAGCTATTTTCTCACCAAATTTGGTAGTTCTAGCTGTAAGGATGTACGAAATATTATTATTATTATATTGAGCTAGAGTCACCAAATCGGGAATGAAGATAGTAATTGATATCCCAGAAAGATCTGCATCAAAAATTGGATGCCAAGTTTTGTCAAGTTATGGAAGTCAAACCAAATCGCATTTTTTTTGAGCTCCACAAAATTGTTTAATTTTATTATTATATTCGTGAATATACTCATTACAAATAGTCGTGAAGTTTATCATTTGTTTGTTTATTTAATTTTAACGCGAAATAAGCAAATTTGAGCAGAAACAACACCAAACTGCAACTTCTTCTCCTATTTTTTTTAACATACAAATTCGAGTAACAACGCGCCATACAACACACAATAACAGGCGGTCACGCGAAATCACTCAATAACACTATACAACATATCATGGCACCGATACCGAAGCACTTGCGTGAAAACTCTGCTGGAGAACTCAAGGTTGTCAAAGGGAGTGATCTGGCTGCGCTTACCCAGCTGATCAATCAACAATTTGATGAACAAGCTGCACTGATCGAAATAAAAATTAAGGAATATGAGGAAAACTTGATGGCCGGGTTACAGGATAAGTTGAATGGTCTTGGAAGTGAGCTCCAAAACCTTGTGCAGCGCGTCTGTAAGTTGGTGCAGGCTACTCCTGAGTCAGCTGCACTTCAGGCTCGTGTGGCGACTTTGGAGGCCAAAATAGCCCAACAAGCTAACGCCAGTGCAGCAAATGATGTGCGGCTACACGGAGTGCCGGTTGTCGAGGGTGAGCAGCTTCGTACAACGTTTAACTCACTTGCGTTTGCTTTGGGGGTCACTCCGGCACCCAGACTCAAGGAGATTTACAGAGTCAAACAACGTGCAGGTTCTAACACAGTTGTTGACCCGGTAATCTTGATTAAATTTGATAATTTACGAGATAAAATAAACATTCAGCGAGCAGCTGCTGATTACCTTCGGACACACAAAGCTCAACTGTCTCTGCATATGTTAGGCTTTGAAACACGTGTGGATGTCCCAATATACCTTAATGAGCAGCTTATTAGAGAGAATTATCTAATTTTCAAAGAAGCAATGCAGATGAAGAGGAAAAAGCTTTTATCAGCAGTTTTTTGCCGTCGTGCATTAGTTCATGATGGAATAACATGTTATTCCATCATGCATTAGTTCACGTCAAATGGAGCGGGACAGATGAGGTTGTTTGCATTGATAACATGCAAAAGCTTTTAAGCATGCAAGCTGAAAGCTTTTCTGCAGTGGTTTTTGCGACGAATGATCTTTTTCGCTAGTAACTCTTATTATAATTCTCTTTATAAGTTTCTTTGTTTGTTTTCTGCTACAACCCAGTGGCGCAAATGCTCATTGCTAGATCGATTACGAATGGAATACTTCTCGCCTGCTTGCATTCCAAAACAGATTACAAGCTCCATTACTTTCTTAACACAATGGCCGCTTTGTAGGCACGGTGCATGAATTTTTTGAATTTCGTAATGCAGAAAGTAATGACGAGCCGAAGTTTCATTCGGGTCTCCATTACCCAAGCGTAGCCTTTTAAAATATTGTAATGCAGAAATTCTGAAGCCTGTATAAAACGTAGCATACAATCTAAAAATCACTTATGGGATGGTAATGTGCTTACATTACAAGACAATATACCTGCATCGTAATTTCCGACTATATAAATTGGTTTACTTTCTTGCAATGTAATTGAATAAATAATTGATTACAAAAGAAACTAAATATACGCTCTAGTAATGTAGTAGTTTTTTTATTCAAATTTTAATTTAACATTTACTTTTCATTTTCTTCATCATTTTTATTTGCATATTTTGGCTTTCTATCAAATTTTTGTTTCGCTAGCCGACCTTTTTGAAGATGGAAGCCGTTGCGAATTGTTGTTGAGTAGGTTTTGGATGTACATCCTTTTGTTTTAATAGCATCTGTAAATTTAACAAAATGAATTTGTTGTTATTGAAATTAAAATAAAGATGATTTATACATACCATATAGAGCATCGTTTAAGGCTTTAAACTGTTTAAACTACTCTTTCCCATTTAGTTCCGATTGCTAAATCCTCTTTTATTAGGCATATTGAAAAAATAATACTAACGCCTCCTTAAAACACAATTTTCTACACAATGTCGTTTTTAATATATGTAAATATATTATAAATTATTTATTTTGTTCTTTATTATTAATTATTATAGAATGTAATGAATAAATGTATGTGTTATTTTCAGCTCAGTGCAAAAAATGCGTTCACACAATACAATAAATTAGTAAGAATAACGCGTGCCGCGGGTAAAACGAAAGTCATCACACACATGCAATTATGCATTTGTATTAAAACACTTTAGCACTATACACACAAAAGGAAAAGGCATAGACAATGAAACGCACGCGGGTCAAACACAAAACGAAACATGAACAAGTTAGAAGGCTCTAGTCGGGAGAGCCCGACTAGAAGATACCCTGAACCCAGTTGCAAAAAATAAATTAAATTTATGTAAGACTTTGGTATACTGACTTAACTTCAATCGATTAAATTCGATATCTCCGGTGCTTCTTAACCGATTTGGACGAAATTTTCAGAAAAGATCTATCGTTACCCATTCTTTCAACCCTCATTTCTACATTTTCCAAATTCGATATTTTTTTGTTATCGATTCCATGTGTATATCGGAAACCAGAATAGTAATCGATTATTTGAAGCAAACTTGTTCTGCTCATGGTATAGGAGAACTTATATCCCAAATCTGAAGTCTCTAGCTCTTGTAGTCTCTGAGATCCGCGCGTTCATACAGACAGACAGAACAGACAGCCGGCCGGACGGACAGACGGACATGGCAGACAGATGCTGACAGATGCTTCCTTCTGCCTGTTAATACTTTTTCCCAAAACCTTTTTACCCTTTTTTCCTTTTTTACCCATTTTATTTGGGTTAAGTGGTATAAAAAAAACGAAGGGACAAAAATCGTTGGGTTGGCGAAGGGACGTACATATCGTTTGCGTTCGTGCGAGCAGTCGTTTTTTTTTATGACAATTACAAAATTGGGTGACTCTAGCTCAAAGTTAGTAAGAGGTGTGGAAAAGGGGGTGGATAGGGTAGGCGTGGCTTCAAAACTTTAATGCAGATTTTTGGGCGTCGCTGCCAGCTACCTTCCTACCAAATTTGGTGGCTCTAGCTCCACAACTGTGGAATATACACGCATTTTCGTTCTTGACGTAGCGTTGGGGTGGATGGAGGCTGCTAGGGCAGTATTGGTTGGTGTGGTGAATTCCAGTTCTTTTGGGGTCCTCATCACCTATCTTGGCACCAAATTTGGTGGCTCTTGCTCAAAAACTGTGAGAGGTATAGGCTTTTCTGATTTCAAAATGCGGGGGCTCGGGGCGGAATGTGTGGGCGTGGCTCCAAAATTTTTGATGCAGTTTTTTGGGGGTTGCTAGTAGCTATTTTCTCACCAAATTTGGTAGTTCTAGCTGTAAGGATGTACGAAATATTATTATTATTATATTGAGCTAGAGTCACCAAATCGGGAATGAAGATAGTAATTGATATCCCAGAAAGATCTGCATCAAAAATTGGATGCCAAGTTTTGTCAAGTTATGGAAGTCAAACCAAATCGCATTTTTTTGAGCTCCACAAAATTGTTTAATTTTATTATTATATTCGTGAATATACTCATTACAAATAGTCGTGAAGTTTATCATTTGTTTGTTTATTTAATTTTAACGCGAAATAAGCAAATTTGAGCAGAAACAACACCAAACTGCAACTTCTTCTCCTATTTTTTTTAACATACAAATTCGAGTAACAACGCGCCATACAACACACAATAACAGGCGGTCACGCGAAATCACTCAATAACACTATACAACATATCATGGCACCGATACCGAAGCACTTGCGTGAAAACTCTGCTGGAGAACTCAAGGTTGTCAAAGGGAGTGATCTGGCTGCGCTTACCCAGCTGATCAATCAACAATTTGATGAACAAGCTGCACTGATCGAAATAAAAATTAAGGAATATGAGGAAAACTTGATGGCCGGGTTACAGGATAAGTTGAATGGTCTTGGAAGTGAGCTCCAAAACCTTGTGCAGCGCGTCTGTAAGTTGGTGCAGGCTACTCCTGAGTCAGCTGCACTTCAGGCTCGTGTGGCGACTTTGGAGGCCAAAATAGCCCAACAAGCTAACGCCAGTGCAGCAAATGATGTGCGGCTACACGGAGTGCCGGTTGTCGAGGGTGAGCAGCTTCGTACAACGTTTAACTCACTTGCGTTTGCTTTGGGGGTCACTCCGGCACCCAGACTCAAGGAGATTTACAGAGTCAAACAACGTGCAGGTTCTAACACAGTTGTTGACCCGGTAATCTTGATTAAATTTGATAATTTACGAGATAAAATAAACATTCAGCGAGCAGCTGCTGATTACCTTCGGACACACAAAGCTCAACTGTCTCTGCATATGTTAGGCTTTGAAACACGTGTGGATGTCCCAATATACCTTAATGAGCAGCTTATTAGAGAGAATTATCTAATTTTCAAAGAAGCAATGCAGATGAAGAGGAAAAAGCTTTTATCAGCAGTTATTTGCCGTCGTGCATTAGTTCATGATGGAATAACATGTTATTCCATCATGCATTAGTTCACGTCAAATGGAGCGGGACAGATGAGGTTGTTTGCATTGATAACATGCAAAAGCTTTTAAGCATGCAAGCTGAAAGCTTTTCTGCAGTGGTTTTTGCGACGAATGATCTTTTTCGCTAGTAACTCTTATTATAATTCTCTTTATAAGTTTCTTTGTTTGTTTTCTGCTACAACCCAGTGGCGCAAATGCTCATTGCTAGATCGATTACGAATGGAATACTTCTCGCCTGCTTGCATTCCAAAACAGATTACAAGCTCCATTACTTTCTTAACACAATGGCCGCTTTGTAGGCACGGTGCATGAATTTTTTGAATTTCGTAATGCAGAAAGTAATGACGAGCCGAAGTTTCATTCGGGTCTCCATTACCCAAGCGTAGCCTTTTAAAATATTGTAATGCAGAAATTCTGAAGCCTGTATAAAACGTAGCATACAATCTAAAAATCACTTATGGGATGGTAATGTGCTTACATTACAAGACAATATACCTGCATCGTAATTTCCGACTATATAAATTGGTTTACTTTCTTGCAATGTAATTGAATAAATAATTGATTACAAAAGAAACTAAATATACGCTCTAGTAATGTAGTAGTTTTTTTTTATTCAAATTTTAATTTAACATTTACTTTTCATTTTCTTCATCATTTTTATTTGCATATTTTGGCTTTCTATCAAATTTTTGTTTCGCTAGCCGACCTTTTTGAAGATGGAAGCCGTTGCGAATTGTTGTTGAGTAGGTTTTGGATGTACATCCTTTTGTTTTAATAGCATCTGTAAATTTAACAAAATGAATTTGTTGTTATTGAAATTAAAATAAAGATGATTTATACATACCATATAGAGCATCGTTTAAGGCTTTAAACTGTTTAAACTACTCTTTCCCATTTAGTTCCGATTGCTAAATCCTCTTTTATTAGGCATATTGAAAAAATAATACTAACGCCTCCTTAAAACACAATTTTCTACACAATGTCGTTTTTAATATATGTAAATATATTATAAATTATTTATTTTGTTCTTTATTATTAATTATTATAGAATGTAATGAATAAATGTATGTGTTATTTTCAGCTCAGTGCAAAAAATGCGTTCACACAATACAATAAATTAGTAAGAATAACGCGTGCCGCGGGTAAAACGAAAGTCATCACACACATGCAATTATGCATTTGTATTAAAACACTTTAGCACTATACACACAAAAGGAAAAGGCATAGACAATGAAACGCACGCGGGTCAAACACAAAACGAAACATGAACAAGTTAGAAGGCTCTAGTCGGGAGAGCCCGACTAGAAGATACCCTGAACCCAGTTGCAAAAAATAAATTAAATTTATGTAAGACTTTGGTATACTGACTTAACTTCAATCGATTAAATTCGATATCTCCGGTGCTTCTTAACCGATTTGGACGAAATTTTCAGAAAAGATCTATCGTTACCCATTCTTTCAACCCTCATTTCTACATTTTCCAAATTCGATATTTTTTTGTTATCGATTCCATGTGTATATCGGAAACCAGAATAGTAATCGATTATTTGAAGCAAACTTGTTCTGCTCATGGTATAGGAGAACTTATATCCCAAATCTGAAGTCTCTAGCTCTTGTAGTCTCTGAGATCCGCGCGTTCATACAGACAGACAGACAGACAGACAGACAGACGGACAGACGGACATGGCAGACAGATGCTGACAGATGCTTCCTTCTGCCTGTTACATACTTTTGCACAAAACCATTATACCTTATTACCTTATTTACCCATTTTATGGGTTAAGGGTATAAAAAAAACGAAGACAAAAATCGTTTGTGGGTTAGTGGCGAAGGGACGTACAAAAACGAAGTTGACAATAGCTCGTTGCGTTCGTGCGAGCAGTCGTTTTTTTTTATGACAATTACAAAAGCGATGGAAAAGAAGATCATAGGTAATGCATTACATTTCGACTTGAAATAATGCATTATTTCGACCGACCTCATTCAGCTCTGCGCCACTGGGAAGTAAGCTCTTTGTTTCTCTCATATTTGTTTGTCTTTACCTTAGTGTGTGTTTTTTTAAAGCTCTTATTCAAACTGTGTGATTTATGTGACTCGTTAATTGTTTGTGATGGTTATAATGCCTTTCGTTCTGATCGTATTAGTCATGCTAGTGGTGTTGCTATCTATGTCAGCACAAGATTAAAATGCAAGCTTGTACATAAACAGCTAAATGGAAGTGAAATTGAATATATTCTTGAAATTTCAAATTTAGGGCATGAATATAAAACGCTTGTTGGCTGCATTTATAGGTCTAATAAAAATATTGATTTCACTTGCTTAGTGGATGTTCTAAGTAATCTCTCGTTAGAATTTACAGATATCATTCTTACTGGTGACCTTAATGGCAATATTTTGGTTGAAAATAATTTTTCAGATGAGATGGTATCACTCGGCCTGCATCTGGTTAATACTGTGGTACCCACTCATTTTACTAGGACAAGTAATACACTGTTAGATATAATCCTGGTCAGTAGTACTAATAATATTATGTTATATGATCAACTATCAGTACCTGCTTTTTCAAAACATGATTTAATTTTCCTGACGTTTCATATAAAACTTGACTATAAAGATAAAGTTATTAAGTATAGAAATTTTAGGGATATTTACTGTGATACATTGTTAAGTGAATGCCGACTGTGTGACTGGAGTGCGATTTACAGTATGCCATCAGTTGACCAAAAAATTCAGATATTTCAACATAACGTAACCTATCTATATGAGACTTTTGTACCAATTAAGACTAAAATTCTAAAGCCAGTTGCTAGATCGTGGTTTAATACCCACATACAAAATGCAATTAATCAAAGGGATAATATTTATCACAAGTGGAAACGCTATAAAATTGACTATTATTTCAAACAGTACAAGAAAGGTAGGCAAAAAGTCAATGATTTAATAAGGCATGCTAAACAAAGATACAATTCTGCCAAGTTCGAAAGTGCAATAAAAACTAGTCAGACATGGAAAATAATTAAAAACATAGGAATAGGCAATGACGTAACAAGGATTAATGATGATATTGATATAAATGACCTAAACACTAAATTTACTAACCTTAATGTACCTGAAGCTAATACTAGCTTGTATGCATGTCCAGTTTAGTCAGATAATTGTGAAAATATGTATGTTTGAATTTGTCTGTGTCAATCAATGCGATGTCTTAGAGTCCATACTTAAAATTAAGTCTAATGCTGAAGGACTGGAGGATGTAAACCCTTAATTCATAAAAATGCTACTGCCGCAAATCTTAGGGCATATAACACACATAATTAATGCAGCTCTAACCTCATCCACCTTCCCTGTTCAATGGAAAATAGCAAAAATTATTCCAACCCCAAAATCAAATGGAGATTTTAGGCCAATTAGCATTTTACCATTTCTGTCCAAAACTTTTGAGCATCTGATTGTGGCCCAGATTAGTAAATTTCTGGACCAAAGCTGTATTTTTTATAAAAAAAACAATCAGGTTTTAGGAAGAACAGAAGCTGCACTACGAGCATTATTAAAGTCGAAGATATTAGATGTAATGTAGATAATAGCCATGTAACGTTGTTGACTCTTCTTGACTTTAGCAAAGCTTTTGACACGGTGAACCACGGAATTCTTTTGACCAAATTAAGTCTACTATATAACTTCTCAGAAACTGCACTGAAGCTTATGCGTTCATATTTAAGTAATAGGAAGTAAGCAGTTGTTGTTAATGATAAGAAGTCGCACTAGGTGTCCTTGTTGCGTGGTGCTCCTCAGGGCTCTGTCCTGGGACCCTTACTGTTTACCAAGTATATTAATGATCTACCAAATGTATTGTCAAATTGTGAAGTTCATATGTATGCAGATGATGTTCAATTATATGTTAGCTGTTCGTTGAGTCAAATTAGTGAATATGTAAATATGTGTAATTATGAATTATCTTGTGTTAGTAAGTGGTCTGGTAGTAATGGTCTTAGCTTAAATCCGACTAAGTTTAAATGTCTTGTTATTTATAAAAAGAATCTACGTACCAGGAACATACCAAAACTGTCTATTGAAGGCAGAGAAATTGAGTAGGTCCTTAGGGCTGAAAATTTGGGTATTACTTTAAATAACATCCTCTCATGGTCTGATCATGCCAATAAATCGGTAGGTAAGACATATGGTATTCTAAGAAAATTGTCGCTTATCCAGCAATACCTCCTGTTTAATTTAAGAAGGTTTGACCATGTTACATGTTATGCCGAGAAGATCTTTCGATATGGATAGAGGTAAAAGTCTTATAATTTTTCATAAAATCATTTACACAAAACAACCTGATTATTTATATGACATAATTAGACCATGCTCCTCCCAGCGAACCAACAATATTGTTCCGATTAGAGCAAAATTATCAAGTTCTAATAGACACTTTTATTCCTATGGTATTCGGCTTTGGAACCAGCTCCCACACGAAATTAAAACCATCAGTAGAACACCTAAATTTGTTGTTAAAATTAAGGAATATCTATCAAGCACACACTAGGTAAACCAAAATGCATATGTTTTAAGAAAATAATTATAATAATATAAATGTTAATTGTTAAAATGTTCTTGTAAATTACTATAAAAACCATAATGTTTAAGTCTAATTATATACTATGTTGTGACTAACGCGACAATGTTAAAGCAGAAATGCTGTAGCGTTAGGAATGCTTACAAATAAAAAATAAAAAAATAAATGCGTCTTGCTTACGAAGATTGCAATTGACATCCCACTAAAATCTGTAGCAAAAATTTGGGTGCCACGCCCACACATACCGTCCCCAGCCACCATTCCATCTTAATTTTAAAACCTATGCGCTACTTCCAAATTTGGAAAGAAGATAGCAATTGACATCCCACAAAGATCTGCAGCAAAAATTGGATGACATGCCCTCCAATACCGCCCCCAGCCCCCATTGCTAAACCTTTAACAATCTTTGAGCTAGAGTCATCAAATTTGGAAGGAAGATTGCTGATGGCAACCCCATCTGCATCAGACAATCTTTGAGACAGCGTTCATAACTGCCGCATTCGTACCCCTTTGCAATTAGGCCTCTTTTTACCGGTTTTAATAAAGGTATTGAGTATACCGCAGTCAGTTGTTTTCGATATCACTTGTTTTTATTTTTTGTCGAATTTTCCTTAATTTAAATTATGCATTAAATAATTCAGGTATGCCACAATTTAAGCTGTCTTAATAATAAATCATTGTGTTTTACTGTGACTTAGTTTTTTATAAATGTTGATATTTGTCTGCAAGCAACAAAATATAAATTTTGCAGCCGGTTTGTACGGCTACTTGAAGACTTGAATTAGGCCTGTTGGAAATTATTGCCGAGATCGCAATCGTATTTTTGTCCTTTTTTTAAAAACTTCAACGTATCTGCAATTCGTTGAACAACACTTTGAGTTGTTTAAATTAAACGTCAATTGCTTGCCGATTGTCCGGAGCACAAGCTAACAGGTATTTATGTACGAACGACATTATATGTGCGGGTAATGTAATACTTTTGTGCCTTATAAAATACTTAGAGCATTGTAGTGCAAAAATGTTTTGTCGGTTTGTTGTGTTAGTATTACTTAGCCCGGTTCATAAATTTCACTTTGTCTCTTGCTTTTTCCTCATTTATATGTTGATGTTGACAAGTACAATTAAGTTTCGGCCCCTTTCAGTAGACCGTTTGCCTGTCTTCTTCCTCGTTAAGCCCTAAACGGAATGTAAAAGAGAGAAGGAAAATGTTGCAAACAACCACAGTACAACGCTATGTTTCATTTCTCAGTTTCTTTTTTGTCCTCGGTCCCTTAAAAAGTGCACCATTTTATGACAGACCTTTTGCAGATTCATTTTGCTATTCAAAGCCAGCCAAAGTATATGCGCTAACGGATAATTTCTTTAAGATTTTTTGGATAATAAAGCGTGTCGCCGGCTAACAACGGCTTATATCGAATAAAAGTTCTAGAAGGTGTTAAATTCTCAATGCGTGAGTGTCTGAATCATGAAAAATTTATGTATCTTTCTTTGCCAGGCTTTAAATAATTGGCTTTTCACAAGCTTAATATTTAAAGACAACAAATTGAACAAGCTTTAAATCAACTTTTATTTAATACATTATTTGTATTGATTTGTAGTATTAAATATATTAATAGTATCCTGTATGGTAAACTAGTAGTTTCAATGAGCTAGCACTTAAAATTCATTTCAGATAAACGAAAAATTGGAAATAGATTTTTGATTGACTGATGGTCGGGTAATGGATGTCTGCGCATTTATTCAAATATTCTGGCTGCATGTTGGTTACTGGAGCAGTCCGCTCGGATTTTTTAGGCGTTGGCTTTATATGGTGAAACCAAGCTATAAGCGAAAAGTTTTGCTGAGCCACTTAGACCGTTGGGATGTCGTTTGTTGCTGGTGTGCGTCCGACACTTTGTCAAAAACTATTTGCTTCATCGAAAGGGAAAACAGTGGGAACTCCCTAAATAACTAAAACTAACCACAATCTACACCTAACACCAAGCCAAAATCTAAATCTAAAATCCCGTTTTCCAACACAACCGCACTTGCCAGTCGAGTTGAGAGAAATTCAAATGCACAGTTTTACGAGTGCAATTAAGTGAAACTCGTATAACTTGTGTGTGAGCATCGTAAGGATGTCTGATGTTTTTGAGGAACATGTGCCAAGCGGCGAAAAGTATTAGCTACAGAACAACATGAGTTGGAATTGGCACTAAAACAGACTCGGGGAAGCTGCCTGAGACTCCGTTGCTGTTGGGTTGCATTGGGGCGGATGATAATAAGGGAGTATAGACCGGACATAAAAGGATTACTGCCTTTCTAGAATTCATAGTATTGGCGAATGTGATATAAATAGTTCTTCAAAACTGATGAAGCAAAAGCTGATTATTGGTTACATATTTTCAAAATGTGCAGCCAATAAATGAGTTGCAAGAATTAAAGGTGTTGAGAGCAAATACTAATTAACCCTGCAACTATCCGAAATTTCCAATTTCCTATATAAATTTATCACTTGGAATAATTTCAATGAACGTGTAAGAGATGATTAAGGTTTTTCAAACTTTTAAATGCAGATCTAAAATTGAATTTTTAGTAAGTGATAATTGGTTGATATCAGATGCGAGAAGCGTTATTGATAATTTATTATATGAACATAACTTTTAAGCCTAATGAGAAAATAAAATTTAAAAGGCATATGGTAGATAATTGATCAACCTATGTAATGAGTGTTTGAAAAGGTTTCTACGCATTTTAGATGCCTTATTATGGGTTAGTAAAATTTAAGTTTAAAGAAAAATCTATTTTATGGGAAGTTAAATAAATTTTATTTGAATATTTATGTCTCTTTTTAAATTAAAATTTAATTTTTTGATTAAAATTTAAAACTATTTATGAAAATATCTACAACTTTTTATATTTTTATACCCTTCACATGTGAATCAGCGTATATTGACTTTGTCATGAATCTGTAAGGCCTTAAAGGAATGATGGGAGACCCCATAAACTATATATCAAAATGATCAGGACGAGCTCAGGAATTGATTTCCGTCCGTCCGTCCGTCTGTCCGTCTGTCTGTTTCAACACGATTTCCGGCCAAACTGCTGAACCGATCTTGATGAAACTTTCACAGATTGCTTAGATCATGTCGGGTTTGTTCACTATGAAATTTCATCCCGATCGGAGCATTCTACGACATAGCCACCATACAAATTTACCATATCAACACGATTTCCGGCCAAACTGCTTAACCGATCTTGATGAAACTTTCACAGATTGCTTAGATCATGTCGGGTTTGTTCACTATGAAATTTCATTTCGATCGGAGCATTTTACGACATAGCCACCATGCAAATTTACCATATCGTTCTATCAATTGTTGTCTCTGTCGTGCACTTTCAAGTACCTACATGTCAAATTGTTGTTGTTGCACACGAACAAGTAAATGACGCTCAAGAGTAAAAATATTAGCGAAAAATTACCAACAACTGCACAGAAACATAAGAGAGGGGAGCATTGATTTGGCTGTGTGAAGGGTATCATAGTCTTGGCATAGCCAAAATTAACTATGCGCCACTATGTTTTTTTTTAAATTTTTTTAAATATTGATCATAATCCGTAAAAGTCTAATCATTTCTGAGCTATAATGATTTTCTTCTCTTTTCGTGGCTTCGCATGCCGCAGTAATGAAATAAGTCGATCGTAAGATGCTGCTAACATGTTGAAGATGTCAACTGCATGTTGCCATAAAGATGCTCGTAGAATCTCATTATTCTCTTTAGACAGTTCTAAGTATATAAGCAAAGCCAAAGCTTTTTCGGAGCCATGCTTGTTATTCTCGTTACCGAAGGTAAAGAGTATATTGGTTTTGTGCAATGTCCGTCATGGTGTCTGTCCGTCTGTTCTTCCGTATGGTTGCAAGTTTTTTCCACACCCTTAAACTAGAGACTTGAAACTTTCCAATTCTCTTTATCTATGGGATAGTAAATTAAAGTGTCAAGATTCGGGTTCTACGATAACTGGAGGGCAGGTAAACTCAAAACCGATAAATCCACATATTTCGCACATCCTGTAAGCTAGAACTACCAAATTTGGTAAGAAGATAGCTGCTGACAACATCCAAAAAACTGCATCAAAAATTTTGGAATCACGCCTACCCATACCGGCCCCAACCCCCGCCCACATTTTGAAATCAGAAAAGCCTATACCTCCCACAATTTTTGAGCTAGAGCCACCAAATTTGGTGCCAAGATAGGTGATGAGGACCCCAAAAGAACTGGAAAAATATATTGGATGCCAGCCCAATCTGCATCAAAGTTTTGGAGCCACTCCAACTCATTCCGCCCCCCTTTCCACACCTTTTAGAAACTTTGAGCTAGAGTCACCAAATTTGGTATGAAGAAAGCAATTGACATTCCACATAGATCTGCAGTTAAAATTTCGATGCCACGCCCACCCATACCGCCCCCAGCCTACCTTTCACTACTTTGTACAAATTTCGAGCTAGAGCCACCAAATATGGTAGGAAAATAGCTGGCAGCGATCCCCAAATGTTGCTGATCATCAAAAATTTGGATTCCACGCCCACCCATACCGCCCCTAGCTTCCCTTTCCCACTTTTTACAAACTTCGAGCTAGAGTCACCAAATTTGGTATGAAGATAGCAATTGACATCCCACATAGATCTGCAGCAAATGTTTGGATGCCACGCCCACCCATACCGCCCCCCAGCCCTCCTTTCTCCACCTATTACAAACTTTGAGCTAGAGTCACCAAATTTGGAAGGAATATAGCTGGTGGCATCCCCATCTGCATCGGAGAATCTTTAAGGCAGCGTACACCCCTGCCGCATCTGTACCCCTTTGCAATCAGGCCTCTTTTTACCGGTTTTAATACTGGTATCGAGTATACCGCAGTCGGTTGCGTCCGACTGCAACGTTTCCACTTGTTTTATGTTTAGCTTTGTGAATTCAATTCATTTGTAAAAAAAAATAAAACTTCTGTAATTCAATGCAACTTCTAAAGATTAAATACACCTAAAAACAGAGCTGGTTAGTATTTTTATATTTTTGCTGCAGGATTTTAACTACGCTCGCATTGACCAGCAGATTATTTGCATGCGCTTCAAACCATTGCTGGCGTTGTTCAAAATTTGTTGAACGACAAGTTGCATTGGAACTCTTTAGAAAGTATAACGTGAATGAGCCGTGCTACGTTGCTACGTTGATAGATGTCGCGATATTAAGTCTAAACGGGCCTTAACGATATTGACTCGGCTGTAATGGTTGTATGAATTAGTCATAATGTTGCTTGAAAATCCTGCTGTGGATGATTATTTTTAATAATAATAGTTTGGACAACATGTTCAATTTGTTGACTTATCAAAGTCACCCTAATGACTGGTTTTACATAAGTCATTTTCCTTAGAAATCAATGTAAATCAAGTTGCCAGAAGCAAGCCATAAAGCACACTCACAGTAAGCATAACAACCCAAAGGGGTCAGTAAATTCATAAAAATAAATGAAGGAAACATGCCAAGACAGAATTACATGAACTAATATATGCACAAAAGGCTTGGGTCAGTACACAGAGGTAGGTTCCAGTTCGCCTAGGCTGCTATCTATCAAGCCTGGTCGACCCGAATTATCCAAATTCATTGAAGTCAGTTTGTCTATTTACTTAACCAATAATCTGCTGTGTGCTTGCATGTAAAATATGTGACCGCAAATGGTCGCCTCGGTGGGGATTTGTGAGTTACGGGACATGTAGGAGGTTGCCAAAACTCGAAAAACCTTTGTCAGCATTAGGCGGTTGGCAGGATAGGTAAAACGTTTTAATTTGACAAAATATCTCGCCTACACAGGTAAACCTCTACCTCCTCGACCACAATGTCGATTTATTGCGGTCTATGCGATTTCAGCTTGACTCTAATGCGTATCAGTCAGCATTTGTATGTAGCATAAATTGTCTATTATATCCAGAAGCAGACTGACAGCACCTACTGACTTGGAGCAGATGTTACGACAGTCCAACGTCATTGAACAAGTGATTTACAGCTATCGCCCAATGCGCATTAATGGACATGTCTTCATCGAAATATGGTTCTTGACTGTTTATACTCGGAAACGAAAGTAGAGAAAACTATTATTCATTTTTCTACCACAGTTTTTTAGCTACAGCCACCAAATTTGATGCCAACAATAGATGATGACATCCCCAAAAAAACTGCATATAAACATTGGATGCCACACCAACCCATACAGCCTTAGCCGCCCCCCGCCGCCCCAGCACCACGATAAAACTGGAATGCGTGTAACTTTCTCAGTTTGTAGGATAGATTCACCAAATTTGGTTGGAAGATAGCTGGTAACGGCCCCAGAGTCAATAAATTTGGTAGGAAGATAGCTGTTGACATCCTACAAAGATGTGGAGAAAACATTTGTATGCCAAACCCACGAACTACGCCCCAATCCCCGCCGCTTCTTTAAAAACGGGAATCCGAGTCTTTCACAGCTTTTGAGCTTGAGTCACAAAATTTGGTGGCAATATAGAATTTGGCATCCCCGAAAGATCTGCATCAGCCAATCTTTGAACGCGGCGCCCAACCCTACCGCTTCCGTACCTCCTTGCAATCAGGCCACTCTTTACTCGTTTTAAAGCAGGTTTCGTGTATAGCGCAGTCGGTTGCGTCCGACTGCAACGTTTCCATTTGTTTAATTCAAGCCCAGTAATGGCCATAGAGTATACTCTATAGGCTATTAACACGCGCCGAAAAACACATTAGCCATAGGTCAAGCAAAGCAGAAAAAAAAAACTTACATCTGCTGTGATTTTGACATATGAGATAATGTACCCGGTTCAACATCATATTTGCTTTGACTTTCCTACAAACTAGAGAGCTGCATAAATGGCAAAAAAAAAAAAACGGCATTCGAATATACAATGCGTAAATGAATTGAATGGAATAGAATACTTCTACAAAATTGTATGGATAAACGTGGTGCTCTGGCAACGTACACAGTCGCACAACATCCAAACGTCAGGCCACGGATCAAATAAATGAAAATTTACAGTTATATTCGAGTAGTACTGAATGTATTCGAGTATGAATTCTGCTATGTATGTAGCTTTTTTGCCTGCTACTATGTATGTGCATATGCCGTTAGGTCACTTTTATGATCCTGTGCCCGAGTTGCTTGTGTGTCAGGCGCGAAAATATCACAAACAAGTAAGAAGGCTCTAGTCGGGAGAGCCCGACTAGAAGATACCCTGAACCCAGTTGCAATAAATAAATTGAATTTATATAAGACTTTGGTATACTGACTTAACTTCAATCGATTAAATTCGATATCTCCGGTGTTTCTTAACCGATTTGGACGAAATTTTCAGAAAAGATCTATCGTTACCCATTATTTCAACCCTCATTTTTACATTTTCCAAATTCGATATTTTTTTGTTATCGATTCCATGTGTATATCGGAAACCAGAATAGTTATCGATAATTTGAAGAAAACTTGTTCTGCTCATGGTATTGGATAACTTATATACAAAATCTGAAGTCTCTAGCTCTTGTGGTCTCTGAGATCCACGCGTTCATACAGACGGACGAACAGACGGACATGGCTATATCGAATCGGCTGTTGATGCTGATCAAGAAGATATATACTTTATGGGGTCGGAGATGCTTCCTTCTGCCTGTTACATACTTTTGCACAAAACCATTATACCCTTATTTACCCGTTTTATGGGTTACGGGTATACAAATGTGTGCACTGAGCGAAGTGATATATGCACAAAAATAAGCAATTTCAATTTGGCAGGGCATCGTTCACTAATTTGCCTATGCACGCATTCTTTAAGAAGCAGGTCTACAGTTTTTTTTCTAAATGCACACACAGAACCCTTTTTTTTACGACCCTTTGCCCGAGCTGCTTGTGCCCGCTGACGAGGCATCGCTTGCGATAAGACCGTCAGCTTGTGCGTCAGTCTGGCGCCGTGCATATAAATAAACGTAATTTCTCTAGGCCCACGAAATGAATGGAATCATTACAAATGAATGGACTCAGTCTACGCCTTGGTATGTTTTGCGTTTTCTACTCATAATATTCATATTCAATGCCATGAACTTTGATGAATATTAGTATCAACACATGCTACTATTCATATTCACTCATTTTATTTTTTGTCTGCCACTCATTCTACAATATTCAATTCGAATACATTATATTATTTTACAGTTGTGAATGGACTCATGCAGCTCTCTACTACAAGTTCATGATATAGTTTACGTAAGTTGTGGGTCTTGCGTTCAACATTTTTATTAATTAAAAAAATTCCAAACAATTATGTTAATTATCAAACTCACTTGTTAACCGTTGTGCTAGGTAGTTCTGTTATTCATTTACCGATTACCCTAAATAAATCGTTTTCTCTAATTCCTTTTTACTATCATCCTGAATTATATTTTAATGCTTTTTAAAGTTATGAGCGCTCTAATCAACAAAAAACGAAAAGAGAAACAAGTGGACACGTTGCAGTCGGACGCAATCGACTGCGTTATACTCGATACCTGCATTAAAATAGATAAAAACAGGACTGATTGCAATAGGGTACGGATGAGGGAGGGGTTTACGCTGTCTCAAAAATTGTCTGATGCAGATAGGGATGCCACCAGCTATTTTCCTTCCAAATTTGGTAACTCTAGCTCAAAGTTTGTAAAAAATGGGAGAATGGGGGCTGGGGACGCTATGGGAGGGCATAGCATCCAAATTTATGCTACAGATCCTTATGGGATGTCAAATGCTATCTTCCTTCTTAATTTGGTGACTCTAGCTCAAAGTTTGGAAATTGTGATGGGAAAGAGGTGATGGGGGCGGTACGGGTGGGCGTGGCACCAATATTTTTTCTGCAGATCTTTTTGGGATATCAATTGCTATCTTCCAACCAAATTTGGGGACTCTAGTGGGTGTGGCATCCAAATTTTTGCTGCAGATCTTTGTGGAATGTCAATTGCCATTTTCATAGCAAATTTGATGACTCTAGCTCGAAGTTTGTAAAAGGTTGGGAGAGGGGGGCTGGGGGTGGATTGGGTGGGTGTGGCATCCAAATTGTTGATGCAGATCTGTGTGGAATGTCAATAACTATCTTCATACAAAATTTGGTAGCTCTAGCTCAAAAGATATACGCAAACCAGTTTTTTAACGGTGGGGGGTTGGGGCTGGAGGTGCTATAGGTGGGCGTGGCATCCAAAATTTTGGGTTTGCTACCAGGTATCTTACTACCAAATTTGGTGGCTCTTGTTAAGAAACTGCGATAGATACACCCATTCCCGTTTTTAACGAAGCTTTGTGGCTGCTGGGGCTGGCTAGGGCGATATGAGTAGGCGTGACATCCAAACTTTTGATGCAGTTAGCGTTTCTGATTTCAAACTGTGCGCAGCTGCGTGGTGGCTGGGTGCAGTGTTTCGGGGGTTGCTAGTAGCTAGCTTCTAACCAAATTTGGTAGTTTTAGCTGTTAGGTTGTGCGAAATAGGTGGATTTATCGATTTAAAGTTATCGAATTTATCGATTTGCCAGCTTTCCAGTTATCATAGAACCACAATCTTGACACTTTATTTGTCCTGGCCATAGATAAAGATATGTAATTGGAAAGTTTCAAGTCTCTAGCTTGAAGGGTGTGGAAAAAACTTGCAACCATACGGACGGTCAGACGGACAGACACCATGACGAGCATTGCACAAACCCAATATACTCTTTACCTTCGGTATCGGGTATAAACAAATAGAATATATGCAAGCCGATTTTTGAGCTATGTCAAATCTCAAGTTTCATGTTTAATGGTCTAACAAACAGTGTTTGTTTAGTCAGTGAAATGCATTTCTTGTTGCTCATTTTTCTCTGGGAGAAAATTACTCGAACCCCGCTCAGCTGCACATCAATCAAATGCCTTCCTAGCACTTAACATCCATAAGAAGCTAGTGCTGACGGTGGGAAGTATCTGGAATACACAGTTGGCATTGGCTTCTGCTTCAGTACTTCAGTGCGCTGAGTTGACAGTTTGTTTTTTTATTTGCAGGCCTTGTACGCGGTCACTTGAAGCGCATGTCATTAAAATTAATAAATTGAATTTAATTGAAAAGCGTTGAACAACTATGGCACTCAAAGGCAGGCAGCCAAACCAAGCAAGCAGGCTCAGGAGTCAATGAGTAGCGTTAACAAACTGGCTTTAGCTTGCTTCTTGCAAAGAAAGCCTTAGAGTGAGAGATCGAGTGCTAAAAGTCGCAAGAAGTTTATTAGCCGCAAGGCTGTATCCACTTTTGATGCCAGAACCGTTGCCACCATTTTCCAATTTTAATTTCCGCTGCACTTTGCATAAATATTTTATCGTTTAAAGGATGGCAACAACTTTGGCATGGGTTTGAATGTTTTTGCTCAATAGAGGAGGGTCAGTGTAATGATACTCTGATACCGAAAGTTAAGAAATAGTAGCTTTGAAAAACAGCAGTGCAAGAATTTTATAACGTTTTTAAGCTAGGTTGCATCTGCATTGATTTTAACGCCACGCCCGCCAGCTCCTATGGGCTGTTTTAAAACTAGGGCAAGAATGATAGCTGATGAAATTTTCAAAATATCTCTATCAAAACTTTCAGGCCCCGCCCAACCCCGCGTTTCTGCTTTTAAAAACGGAAATGCCCATATCTTCCACACCTTTTAAACTAGAGCTGAGATTTTTGGTGTCCCCCTAAGAATTGCATCTCAAAATGTCTGAATGCCTTACGCAACCGTCCCGCCAGCCACCTTTGTGAACAAGCTATTAACCATACGTTTTAATACAGGTTTAAGAGTATTTCACCATCGTTTGTGAACTGCAACGTTCCAAATATCTTTATCTATGGCCGGGAAAGATAAATTGTCATAATTGCGGTTCTTCGATTACAGGGAGCTGGCAAATCGATAAATTTTATAACTTAAAATCTATAGATCCACCTATTTCTCACAGCCTTACAGCTTAAACTACCAAACTTGCTAGGAAGATAGCTACTTACAAACCCCAAAAACCAGCATTTAAAATATTGGAGCCACCCCCACCCATTCCACCCGCAGTCTCCGCAGTTTGACATCAAAAACGCCTATCACATCCGCAGCTTTTGAGCTAGAGCCATCAAATTTGGAGCCAAAATAGGTAATGACGACTCCAAAATATTGCACCAAAACTTTGGATGCCACGCCCACTCATACCGCCTCCAGCCACCCTAACGCTTCGTTAAAAATGGGAATACGTGTATCTACCCCAGTTTTTGAGCAAGAGCCACCAAATTCGGTATGAAGATAGCTGGTAACGACTCACAAAAATATGCATAAAAAATTTGAAAGCCACGTTCACCTATACCGCCCCCATCCCTCCTTCCCACAATTTTTAAAAATTTTAAGCTAGAGTCACCAAATTTGGAAGGAAAATAGCTGGTGGCATCTTTATCTGCATCAGACAATCTTTAAGACAGTTTTAATCCGTCCCGCGACCGTAGCTCTTTGCAATCAAGCCTGTTTCTACCGGTTTTAATACAGGTATCGAGTATACCGCAGTCGGTTGCGTCCGACTGCAACGTTTCCACTTGTTTTATGTTTTAAATTTTGACGAAATCGATGAAAAATCATCGTCAGATGTGTGGCATGAAAACCATTTGAAAACTTGCAGCATCTGCACATTGAGCTTAATATTTCCTGGACATATTTGTCACGTGCAGTTGCAGTTTGAATTTTACGGTTTTCCGTTTCTTTTCATTAGTTTTGCTAGCAAATAATGCGACTAAATAAGAACAGCAGAAGCAAAAAGCTGACAGCTAACCAGATTCTCCCTGGCTCTCTGGACGGCAAATGGGCGTACGCGAATATTTTGCTACACAAAACTTGTAATGGCAAAAATTTTCTCCAAAATTTTATTTATGCACTTGCTAGTGCAAAAATACCAAAAAACTGTCGCAACAACGGCACTCGAGTATAAACATCACAAGCTGCACAACATGGCGTAAAAATAATTTCAGTGAGTGTGTGTTTTTGTGAAGATGGGAGAAGGGGGGCTGGGGGCGGTATGGGTAGGCGTGGAATCCAAATTTTTGATGTAGATCTTTGTGGCATGTCAATTGGTATTTTCCTACCAAATTTGGTGACTCTAGCGCAAAGTTTTTAAATTGTGTTGGAATGGTAGCTGGGGGTGGTATGTGTGGGCGTTGCACCCAAATTTTTGCTACAGATCTTTGTGGGATGTCAATTGCAATCTTCTTGCCAAATTTGGTGACTTTTGCACGAAGTTTTTACATTGTGGGGGAAGGAAGGTTAGCGGTGGTATGGATGGGCGTGGCATCCAATTTTTGATGCAGATCTTTGTGGAATGTCAATTTTTATATTCA
Source organism: Scaptomyza montana (assembly GCA_018904305.1). Taxonomy (NCBI): domain Eukaryota; kingdom Metazoa; phylum Arthropoda; class Insecta; order Diptera; family Drosophilidae; genus Scaptomyza; species Scaptomyza montana. The sequence goes on along the minus strand of JAEIGR010000061.1, from coordinate 508,944 downwards.
TACCAAATTTGGTGACTCTAACTCAAAGTTTGTAAAAAGTGGGGAAAGGGGGGCTGGGGGCGGTATGGGTGGGCGTGGCATCCAAATTTTAGATGCAGATCTTTGTGGAATGTCAATTGCTATATTCATACCAAATTTGGTGACTCTAGCTAAAATTTTTTAAAATGTGGGGAAAGGGAGGCGATATGGGTGGTTGTGGCTCCAAAGCTTTGATGCAGATTTTTGGGGGTCGCTGCCAGCTATCTTCCTACCGAATTTGGTGGCTCTAGCTCCACAACTCTGGAAGATACACGCATTCCCGTTTTTGACGAAGCGTTGGGGTGGATGGGGGCGGCTAGGGCAGTATTGGTGGGTGTGGTGAATTCCAGTTCTTTTGGGGTCCTCATCACCTATCTTGGCACCAAATGTGGTGGCTATTGCTCAAAAACTGTGGGAGATATAGGCTTTTTTGACTTTAAAATGCGTGGGGCCTGGGGGCGGAATGGGGGGGCGTGGCTCCAAAAGTTTTGATGCAGTTTTTTGGGGGTTGCTAGTAGCTATCTTCTTACCAAAATTGGTAGTTCTAACTGTAAGGATGTGCGAAATATGTGGATTTATCGGTTTTGAGTTATCGAATTTATCGATTTGCCAGCCCCCCAGTTATCGTAGAACCCCCATCTAGACACTTTAATTTACTATCCCATAGATAAAGAGAATTGGAAAGTTTCAAGTCTCTAGCTTGAAGGGTGTGGAAAAAAGTTGCGTTCATACAGACGGACAGACGGACAGACACCATGACGGACATTGCACAAACTCAATATACTCTTTACCTTCGGTATCGAGTATAAAAAGCCTATATCGCCCAAACTTTTTGAGCTAAAGCCACCCAAATTGGACTTTATATTAATTTCACGGGAGAAACGGGCAATCAAATCAAAAATTTCATTCCGAAAATTATGCACCGCACCCCATAGTGCGAGTCGAAAAAATGTAAAGAAAGATACTCGTGACGTCACAAGTATTCCAAATTCTACTACGTCATATAACGGAACTGCTGATTGCGTTACCCTTAGTGTGTATACCGTGTTTATCAGTGATCGGCACGAAGGATCTTACACTCTCACTACTCTCTCTTAGTTTTAGCTGTCGCACAGTGGGCAATTGGGCCCCGCCAGCGGCATTTAATTAATAACTTCTAAAGGCCTGTACGCAGACGCCTGTACAGCTCCCGTACAGCAAAAGCTTCATATAAAAAAAAATGGTCCCGTACAGCTTCAGTACAGTACGTACATTTAAGGTCTGCAGTTCTGTTAGCTACTGCTGGTACGGTAGTGTTGAACAATGAAAATGTTATGTCAAAATGCTACGGGCAGTAAATAGCTTCCAGCAGCTATTTACGGTTGTAAAAAATGCAACAACATGTCGGGCAAGAGCCGGCTTATAAATTTTTCGGATAATATTAACAAAGTTGACCTAATTCAGGCTCCAATAGAGCCATACTTATTGTTTTGGCAGTCAATGCTGCACAAGAAGTAATGAATAAAAATATATTTATTAATTAATAAGATACAATTTAAATAACATATAAACTGGATTGTACTGCCACTGATCTATTAGCTGTACTCAAACACAAAAGTAGCGCGCGAATAATTATTTTGAAATCAAGTGTACAAAACACAGTTGCATTTCCGATTTATTTACAAAAAACAATTAGCCTACCGCCACAATATGTGAATTTTTCAACACTTGTCGTTACAGCCGTAAAACTCATGTATACTGTACGGGAGCTGTACGGGGCTCATGCGTACAGGCCTTAAACGAAAATATATATCTTCAGCCGGTTTTTTTTTTCTCTACTCAAAAAAGTCATAAATTTCTAAAAAAAAATTTTTTAAATAAATTTTGTTTTTATCGCCTTAGCAACGCTGCTAAGAGAAAGAGAGAGAAAGTCGAAGTGCAATGCCGACGTCACACAAATGTTTACAGCGTGCGTGTGCAGACCTCATACCCTATTCCATGAGATGTGCCGTTATATAACTTGATTTTTATGCTTTTTTCCAAGTTTTTTTGTTTGGATTGAAAAATTAATTTGTCATATTTTAAAGCCTATTACAAACATGGCAACCATAAAATAAAAAAAATAAAAATTGTTTTGCTCCTTTCGGTTAGAGCGTCGTCCGGGTATATCGACGTAGAATCGTCGGTCCTTTGAAAGTCGTTATAACCGGATTCTACTGTATTTTATAATTGTTTTCGTGACTTTACTTGCCTGAGTGATGAAATTAGTGGATCTGAAGATGCTGCTAACATGTTGAAGAGGTCCTCATTTTGTCTCACCCTTGAAGCAGTGCTGCCAGTTAAGCAATTTAGTTAATAGATCTGGCAACTTTTCAAAAAATTTGCTAATTTTTTTTTAGAAATGCTATTAGCCACAAATCTAGCAATTTTTAATTATTTTTTTAGCAATTTTAGCAACTTCATTATAAAACTACAAATTTTAATATTTTTGTTTTGGGTTTATGCATTTTGTATACCTTTTTGTCATCAACTGCACAAATTACGATTAATTGTGGTTCACAAATATATAGGAACTTGTATTTAAGTCAGTGGATCGATTATATGAACAACTTGATAGTGTTTGATAACTCTTTTAATGTGTTCGGTGATTGAAGCAAGATGCCTAAAATTTACAAACAAAATTTTCGAGATGCCTGGCTGCAAGAGAATGAGTTTAAGCAATGGATTCGAAAATTTCAACAGGTATGGACTACAAAGACATGGAAAATGTTGCCACAATTATGTAGTACCGTATGAGTACTTGACTCAAATTACTGGAAATATTAAGTACGCCGACGAATGCGAAGCTGACGAGCTGGATGATATTTTAAGTATTCTGTAGCTAAGTGTTAATATAATTGTTCATGTTCCTTTTAAATTTAAGTGTTTTCAATTTTTATTTATATGTTCCGTAAAATACATATGTTATTTGTTGAAAATGAACATTTTAATGTTTTATCAATTTTTTTTGGCAATTTTTACAAAATTTTTAGCAATTTTTAGCAACTTTTTTTCCCAAATCTAGCAATTTTTGCCTCGGAGATTCTGGCAGCACTGCCTTGAAGCTTTGAAAGTGTTTAGCAATCTGTGTTTTTTATAAAACTTATGAAGGGACTCTTGTGCTTCTTCAGAGAGCTCTACAATTGGCAAAGACTGATACTCAATTTTATCCTTGCCATGCGCCAATATTTTATAATTCAACCACATTTTCAGCAAGACTCTCCAACAGCCGTTTTGTTGTATGGTCCATTAGATCCTGCATGTTGGTTTTAACAGAATCTTCAGTAAACTCCGTATGCAGTGGTCGCGAATCTAATTTTGCTTTCGAAACATGTTTGTATCCCGGTAAAATGTCAGCTCCATGTTGTTCAATGACATGTTTGAAGAGTAATGTAGTACTTGTCTCGCCAATTTTCAGTCGTAGACTAATCCAGAGATTATGATTTTTTTTCAATATATAGTCTAATATATTACCTGACAGATACCGTTTGGATCAAGGGTTCACGAAAAGAGTTAGCTTTCATGCCTGCAAAATTTATTTTTTATTTTCCATTAGGCAGCGTTTACAATGTCAGCTTAGCTTGGATTGAAGCTTTTAAAAATCTGAAATCCACGCTGGTAGTTTACAATGTCAGCGTGAACAATGCAATCAGCTGATTCGAACTCAGCTAACACATGTGAAATGGCGCGAAAATTAAACGATTTGCTCTCTTACAAAACAATGATTTTATTGTTATATATGCGTTAATATGTACTAAATAAATATTAAATAGTGAATTATATTAACATTTACCTCTGTATTGAGTAAAATAGTGGTAAAAACATTGGAGCTTACGAAGATGCGACACCTATTGACAGCCATTTTGAGTAAAATAGAGGTTAGAGCTTTGGTGCTTTCAAGCACATGTTGCTAATTTCGAAAATGCGACACCTATTGACAGCTTTTAAAACTCAATTTTTGAATAGCTTTTTTCCACTCCAAGCTGAGATGCAAGCGAGACCGGTTACAGATTGGAAATGAGGGAGACAAACTTATGTGAAAAATATGTGTGTCAGACAGGAACAAAACATTTTCCAATCTCACGCTGACATTGTAAACGCTGCCTCAAAGTTGAAAAATAGTGAAATAATCGATAGTTGGTAAATATCGATTTACCTGGCCAACCGCAAAGCAAACATTCAAATTTTTGTTTATTCTTTTTTTAATAAAAAGATTTATTAATAGAATCAAAAATAATGACGATCCGTTTCTTATTTTTTGAGATATTGTATCTCAAAGCCGAAAAAATCACATTAGATTGCGATTTTTATGCAATTCAAGTAACAGCGCAACTAGCCCCTCGTCTGGTCAACGTGGAAAAATGGTTATCCGACTGGCGAATTAAGGTAAACGAACAAAAATGTAAGCAAGTAACTTTAACCCTTAACAGGAAAAATTGTCCAAAGGCAAACGATGTAACGTATATGAGCGCACACCTAGGCAGAAGACTAACATGGCGCCGACACGTTGAAGCTAAGAGAATACATCTCAAGCTGAAAGCCAATAGCCTCCATTGGCTTATCTACGCTCACTCTGCCCTTAATTTAGACTACACGGTCCTGCTCTACAACTTTATTCTAAAACCAATTTGAACCTATGGATCCCAGTTTTGGAGGAACGCTAGCATGAGCAGCATCGACATCGTCCAGGGAGCTCATTTAAAGATCTTGAGGCCCATCAACGTGGTTAGTTCGAAACGAATACATTTAAAAAGACTTCAACATCCTACCAGTCAAGAGGGTAATAGCGGAACAAAAAGTAAAATACTTAAGCAAGCTCAGGGCTGCGCAGCTGATCCCATTTTCGTCGTAACGACTTACCAACCCAGCGATGAAATTTAGGGATGCGCACTTAGAATACAGTCCAGAAATAAACAGTAAGATAATATATATGTATAAATAAGATTTGTATACTTATTGTTTGTTTTCTAAGTTATTTACTAGCAGATGTCTTTGAAAACTTTCAAGCATTGTGTTCTGGGCCACTTGACAGCTCATATGATGTTCGCAACGGGAACTTAATATTGACAAGTAAGCAGAGCTGCAAACCCCTGAAAAAACGGCAAGGGTTCGGTACGGGTGCCGAACCCTAGGTTTAAAATTCGCAGAGGTTATATAAGCGCATACTTATTCCATTTTGTATACATATAAATGCATAAATAATGTTATTTTACTGCATTCGTTGCATTACATAAGTATTTAAATTTAAAAACAAACCAGATTACGACTTGCGCATGCTGTCCCGTTACAACGTCACTGGTGCGATTCGAAGAGTTGCCACCGTATGACGATTTTCTTATATAAATTTGAGCCATACAAATGATACATAAAACAAGTAAATTTTACGATTTTTGGCAACCCTAAAAAGAACACACAATGAAGTGCACAGTGGGCGGTTGCATCCTAAAACACAAAATAAAATTGTTAGTAATTTGTAATTGAATCAGTAATGTTTTATTTAGTTATTGGTTGCTAGAGTGGAAATAAAAAAAATGGCTGTGAACTAATTTATAGAATTAATAAACTGTCCCACTATCGCACGCTTTGCACATTTTTTAAATGCCGTTAATTTTTCATTTTCAACCAATAGAACAACGCGAACGGTGTCGTCGCTGGTGCCGCCGCAGTAGATGACTATTTTTGTGGCGCCTTAAATGAATATACGCCTAAACAATTGGCATGATCAGACCATGAGGGGGTGTTATTTAAAGTTATACCCAAATTTTCAGCCCTAAGGACTTATCAATTTCTCTGCCTTCAATAGACAGTTTTGGTATGTTCCTGGTACGTAGATTCTTTTTATAAATAACAAGACATTTAAACTTAGTCGGATTTAAGCTAAGACCATTACTACCAGACCACTTACTAACACAAGATAATTCATAATTACACATATTTACATATTCACTAATTTGACTCAACGAACAGCTAACATATAATTGAACATCATCTGCATACATATGAACTTCACAATTGGACAATACAGTTCGTAGATAATTAATATACATGGTAAATAGTAAGGGTCCCAGGACAGAGCCCTGAGGAACACCAAGTTTTTTTTTTATTGATTTGATATAGTACCTTAAGTATGCCCTTTCAAAATACTAAGTCCAATTCATGATAGGGTTCACAAAAATGTTCGATTTCGATTTTGGAGTGGGGCAAATTAACGAGAAAAGTGCAAATAGTTACCATGCGAAAAACAAAATTTCATTTGAATTTATCATAACATGATAATAATAAGTAGTCGAACAGCCAAGAAGAACTCATTTTGCACACCCACACAACCAACAAAATAGAAAGAAAAAAAAATAAAAATAAAGCACAAAAACCGAACTAAAAGAAACAAGTAAGAAGGCTCTAGTCGGGAGAGCCCGACTAGAAGATACCCTGAACCCAGTTGCAAAAAATAAATTAAATTTATATAAGACTTTGATATACTGACTTAACTTCAATCGATTAAGCTCGATATCTCCGGTGTTTCTTAACCGATTTGGACGAAATTTTCAGAAAAGATCTATCGTTACCCATTCTTTCAACCCTCATTTCTACATTTTCCAAATTCGATATTTTTTTGTTATCGATTGCATGTGTATATCGGAAACCAGAATAGTTATCGATAATTTGAAGCAAACTTGTTCTGCTCATGGTATAGGAGAACTTATATCCCAAATCTGAAGTCTCTAGCTCTTGTAGTCTCTGAGATCCACGCGTTCATACAAGCGGACATACGGACATGGCTAAATCGACTCGGCTATTGATGCTGATCAAGAATATATATACTTTATAGGGTCGGAGTTGCTTCCTTCTGCCTGTTACATACTTTTGCACAAAACCATTATACCCTTATTTACCCAATTTATGGGTTAAGGGTATAAAAAGCGAACGAGCTGTCGATGACGTTCATTGTTGTTGAGTTCGCTGCCAATGGGTAGACTTGCACAGCAATTGTTGCCCAATTATATTTCGCATTGTTGCTGTTGTCATTTTCGTTTGGTGTTCTTCCGGCATTTAAATAAATATCGAAGAAAAGCGAAAACGACACTGATTTACTTTATATTTAGCACGCACATTGTCAAAATTTGTGAAATTCATAATAAATTTGCTGCTATTCAAAATTCTATAAGTGTGCTGAAACACTTATGGCGTAGGCGTCATCTGTACTCCAACCCAGATATAAACATTAACCAACACATTAACAACAAGACAAGTGGAAACGTTGCAGTCGGACGCAACCAACTGCGGTACACTCGATACCTGCATTAAAACCGGTAAAAAGAGGATTGATTGCAAAGGGGTACTGATGCGGTAGGGGCGTACGCTGTCTCAAAGATTGTCTGATGCAGATGGGGATGTCACTAGCTATCTGTCTTCCAAATTTCGTGATTCTAGCTCAAATTTTGTTAAAGGAGGGGGAATGGGGACTGTGGACAGTACTGGTGGGCGTGGCACCCAAATTTTTGCTGCAGATCTTTGTGGGATGTCAATTGCTATCTTCCTAACCAATTCGATAACTAGCTCAAAGTTTGTAAAAGGTGTGGGAGAAGGGCTTGGGGCAGTACGTGTAGACATGGCATCCAAATATTTAATGCAGATGTTTGGATGTCGTTACCAGTTATCTTCATAAAAAAATTTGGTGACTCTAGGTCAAACACTATCAAAGATACAGGTATCTTCCCACCAAATTTGGTAGTTCTAGCTGTAAGGATGTGCGAAATAGGTGGATCTATCGATTTTGAGATATCGAATTTATCCATTTGCCAGGCCCCCAGCTATCGTAAAACCACAATCTTGACACTTTATCTGTCTCGGCCGTAGATAAAGATATTAGGAAAATTTAAAGTCTCTAGCTTGAAGGGTGTGGAAAAAGGTTCGTTCATACAGACGGACAGACGGACAGCCACCATGACGGACATTCCACAAACCCTATATAACTTTTACCTTCGGTCAGTATAAACAGCATAGCTCATAATGTTTCGACACAACTTCACGCAAGTCCAACGCCCAAAAACATATATCTAAAAATCGAACAGTTATTTATGGATTTTTTTCATTTTATTTTCTCTTGTTTTTGTTTTGACTTTTGAAAAAACAAAAGCGAAAAAAAAAAGGCTGCCGGTCCATTAATACAACTGAAATCACAGAGAACATTGCGCTAAATTTACAGACAGATAACTATAGTATAAGCGTCTTCTTGAATCAGCTTATCCCTCTACGCCCTTTATTACCATTTAATATGGAAACAGAACAAGCAAGTAAACATCGAAAAAAAATTATTTTGAATAAGTCTATCTATACATGTATGTATTTATGGCTCGCTTTTTGAACGCGCGTGTGTGGCACATCTATGAATGGGCATTGAATCACCTGCTCGAAGAGATATTATTTATTTTTATACTCGATACCGAAGGTAAAGAGTATATTGGTTTTGTGCAATGTCCGTCATGGTGTCTGTCCGTCTGTCCGTCCGTATGGTTGCAAGTTTTTTCCACACCCTTCAAGCTAGAAACTTGAAACTTTCCAATTCTCTTTATCTATGGGATAGTAAATTAAAGTGTCAAGATGGGGGTTCTGGCAAATCGATAAATTCGATAACTCAAAACCGATAAACCCACATATTTCGCACATCCTTACAGCTAGAACTACCAAATTTGGTAAGAAGATAGCTACTAGCAACCCCCAAAAAACTGCATCCAAAATTTTGGAGCAACGCCCACCCATTCGGCCCCTAGCTCACCGCATTTTAAAGAAAAAAAGCCTATATCTCCCACAGTGAACTATAGCCACCAACTTTGGTACCAAGATAGGTGATGATGATCCCCTAAAAACTGCATCAAAAATTTCGATACCACGACCACCGATACCGCCCTAGCCGCCCCATCCACCCCAACGCTTCGTCAAAAACGGGAATGCGTATTTCTTCCAGAGTAGTGGAGCTAGAGCCCCCAAATTTGGTAGGAAGATAGCTGGTATCGACCCCCAAAATCTGCATCAAAGTTTTGGAGCCACGCCCTCCATTTCACCCCCCTTTCCCTACCTTTTACAAACTTTTAGCTAGAGTCACCAAATTTGGTATGAATACAGTAATTGACATTCCACAAAGATCTGCAGCAAAAATTTGGATGCCACGCCCACCCATACCGCCCCCAGCCCTCCTTTCCCCACCATTTACAAACTTCGAGCTAGAGTCACCAAATTTGGTATGAAGATAGCAATTGACATTCCACAAAGATCTGCATAAAAACTTGGACGCCGCGCCCTTCCTTACCGCCCCCAGCCCCCCTTTCCACACCTTTACTAACTTTGAGTAAGAGTCACCAAATTTGGTATGAAGATAGCAATTGACATTTCACAAAGATCTGCAGCAAACATTTGGATGCCTCGCCCACCCATACCGCCCCCAGCCCCCCCTTTCCACAACCATTTACAAACTTTGAGCTAGAGGCACCAAATTTGGTATGAAGATAGCGATTGACATTTCACAAAGATCTGCAGCAAAAATTAACATGCCTCGCCCACGAAATGCAGCTGTGTTTTGTTTGTCGGGTAAAATAACTGAATTTAAAATAATGATTTGCGACCAACTTACGCTACTTTCGTGTTTTTGTATAACAAAAGCCTTGCTGTTGGCGGTTATTAAAAAAAGACAGACTGCAAATGCAACAAGCAATGGTATCATTTGAGTAAACCCATATTTGATGGGCAGAGCTGAGATTACCACAGATTCTGCTAAACATAACCGAAAGCATTCAAAAGACTATGCAAATTCATCTTACCATGGGAGTACGGATTGGCTAGAGTTGAAGAATACAAATACATATGTTTATTAAATTGTATCATATGAATTAGTTAATTTGTTTTTATTAGTTTCTTGTTGGGCACCATTGACTGCCAAAGCCAGTCCTATACCATGGCAGTATATCGGCAATAGTTGAAGAATACAAATACATATGTTTATTTTTTTATTTTATTTTTATATATTTATTATTACTAGCTTAAAGTTTTAAACTTAAAAAACTAGTGGTAGGTTAGCATGGCTGCTGTGGCCTTCAGCTATTTATAATTAGGTATGTACAGTTTTATATTTAATATTTACATTTTTGGTTAGTTAGGTGTAGTAGGTAAGTCTATTTTTATACTCGTTACCGAACGTAAAGAGTATATTGGTTGTCCGTCATGGTGTCCGTCATGGTGTCTGTCCGTCTGACCGTCTGTCCGTCCGTATGTGTGCAAGTTTTTTCCACACCCTACAAGCTAGAGACTTGAAACTTTCCAATTCTCTTTATCTATGGCATAGTAAATTAAAGTGTCAAGATTGGAGTTCTACGATAACTGGGGGGCTGGCAAATCGATAAATTCGATAACTCAAAAACGATAAATCCGCATATTTCGCTCATCCTTACAGTTAGAACTACCAAATTCGGTTAGAAGATAGCAACTAGCAACTCCCAAAAAACTGCATCAAAAATTTTGGAGCCACGCCCCCCTATTCCGCCACCAGCCCCCCCCCCACCACGCATTTTAATGTATAAAAAGCCTATATCTCCCACAGTTTTTGAGCTAGAGTCACCAAACCTAGTGCCAAGATAGGTGATGATGACCCCCCAAAAACTGCATCAAAAGTTTGGATGCCACGCCCACCAATACTGCCTTAGCCACCCCCATCCGCCCCAACGCTTCATCAAAAACGGGAATGCGTGTATCTTCCAGAGTTGTGAAGCTCAGGCCACCAAATTTTGGTAGGAAGATAGCTGATATCGACCCCCAAAGAACTGCATCAAACATTTTGGAGTCACGCCCCCCAATTCCGCCCCCAGCCACCCCGCATTTTAATGTCAAAAATGCCTATATCTCCCATAGTTTTTGAGCTGTTGCCACCAAATTTGGTGCCAAGATAGGTGATGATGACCCCCCAAAAACTGCGTCAAAAGTTTGGATACCACGCCCACCAATACTGCCTTAGCCACCCCCATCCGCCCCAACGCTTCATCAAAAACGGGAATGCGTACATCTTCCAGAGTTGTGGAGCTCAGGCCACCAAATTTGGTAGTTAGATAGCTGGCAACGACCCCCAAAAATCTGCATCAAAGTTTTGGAGCCACGCCCACCCATTTCGCCCCCCTTCCCACACCTTTTACAAACTTTGAGCTAGAGTCACCAAATTTGGTATGAAGATAGCAATTGACATTCCACAAAGTTCGGCGTCAAAAATTTGGATGCCACGCCCACCCATTCCGCCCCCAGCCCCCCTATCCCCACCTTTTACAAACTTTGAGCTAGAGTCACCAAGTTTGGTATGAAGATAGCAATTGACATTCCACAAAGATCTGCAGCAAAAATTTGGATGCCACACCCACCCAATCCGCCTCCAGCCCCCCTTTGCCCAACATTTACATACTTTGAGCTAGAGTCACCAAATTTGGTATGAAGATAGCTGGTGGCATCCCCATCTGCATCGCAGAATCTTTAAGGAGAACCTTTCAGGCAGCGTACACCCCTGTCGCATCCGTCCCCCTTTGCAATCAGGCCTCTTTTTACCGGTTTTAATACTGGTAACGAGTATACCGCAGTCGGTTGCGTCCGACTGCAACGTTTCCACTTGTTTATTGTTGCTTTTATATTTTGTTGTAAAGGTTTGTTTTTCTTAAGAAGTCTATTATAAGTTTGATTTTGTCTATGGATGGGTCTGTTAGGATTTCAATAGGGTTTTTGTTTTGGAGGAGATTGGTTCGTGCTGTTGTTAGGGATGGGCATTGGGTTAAGATGTGCTTGAGGTTTATTGCAGAATTGCAGAGGGGGCAGTGGTTAGTTATGTTTTTGTCTATGTAGTGTTGGTTTGTGATTTTTGTGTGTCCCAGTCTTAGTCTAATGAGTTTTATTTGGTCAAGTCTGGGTATTTCGTTTTGTGTTATGGTTTTAAAAGTTTGTAGGATATTTGTGATGTTTGGGTTAATATTTTTGTACCAGTTTGATGTTGGGTATTGCTGTATTGAGATAGTTTCTAGTTTTTTGAAGTATTTGTTTATGTCTGTTATGTTTATATTGTTAGTGGTGATAAGTGGGTATTCTATTGATTTTTTGGCGTGTATGTCTGCGAACTCGTTGCCTTTGATTTTACTATGGCTCGGGATCCACATTAGTTTTACTTTGTTTTGATGTCTTGTCAGTAGTGTTCTAATGGTTTTTGGGTAGTAGCTGAGGTTTTCTATGTTTTGTATTGACTTTAGTGAGGATAGAGAATCAGAACAAATGATCCATTTGCCGTTTTTTTGTGATACTTTTTTAAGTGCTTCGAATATGGCTATTATTTCTGCTGTAAAAATTGATGTGTAAGTAGGAAGAATCCCTCTTTTGATTATGGTGTCTTCTGTTGTGATGGCGAATGAGCTGCTGTGGGCAAATTTAGACCCGTCGGTGTAAATAAAGTGGTATTGGGTGTGTTTCTCTTTGAATTCTAAAAAGTGTTTTTGGAACACGAGGGGGTTGGTGGTGCTTTTAGTGTATTAGTGTAGGGTTGTGTCTATTGTACTACTGCGTTTAAGGTACCAGGGGGGTATATTTGTTTTTATTATTTTGGTGGGTTTGTAAGGGATGTTGTGGGTGAGACAGATGTTTATTGTTCTTGAAATTGCTGAGTTGCTTTTTTGCGCATATTTGTGTATGTTGGACTTGTTTATTATTGTGTGTATTGGTGAATTGTTGGAGAAAATTAGGTTCTTGGCTGTTTTGTTGGTGAGTAGGTTAAATCTGTGAGTGATGTGCGGAGTGTTGGTTTCTGTCAGTAGGTTGTTAGCCGGTGTTGTCCTATATGCGCCAAGAGCCGTTCTTATTCCGCTGTTTATAATTGTTTGTATTTTTTATAGCAACTTTTTTCCACACCCTTCAAGCTAGAAACTTGAAACTTTCCAATTCTCTTTATTTATGGGATAGTAAATTAAAGTGTCAAGATGGCGGTTCTATGATAACTGGGGTGCCAGCCCCTCGATAAATTCGATAACTCAAAACCGATAAACCCACATATTTCGCACATCCTTACAGCTAGAACTACCAAATTTGGTGAGAAGATAGCTACTAGCAACCCCCAAAAAACTGCATCAAAAATTTTGAAGCCACGCCCACCCATTCCGCCCCCAGCCCCCTCGCATTGTAAAGTCAAAAAAGCCTATATCTTCCACAGGTTTTGAGCAATAGCCACCAAATTTGGTGCCCAGATAGGTAATGATGACCTCCAAAAAACTGCATCAAAAGATTGGATGCCACGCCCACCAATACCGCCCTAGCCACCCCCATCTGCACCAACGTTTCGTCAAAAACGGGAATTCGTGTATCTTCCAGAGTTGTGGAGCTAGAGCCTCCAAATTTGGTAGGAAGATAGGTGGCAACGACCCCCAAAAATCTGCATCAAAGTTTTGGAGCCACGCCCACCCATTCCGCCCCCAGCCCTCCGCATTTTGAAATCTGAAAAGCCTACATCTTCCACAGTTTTTGAGCTAGAGTCACCAAATTTGGTGCCAAGATAGGTGATAATGACCCCCCGAAAACTGCATCATAAGTTTGGATGCCAAGCCCACCAATACTGCCCTAGCCACCCCCATCCACCCCAACGCTTCGTTAAAACGGGAGTGCGTGTATCTTCCAGAGTTGTGGAGCTAGAGCCACCAAATTTGGTGGGAAGATAGCTGGTAACGACCCCTAAAAACTGCAGCAAAGTTTTGGAGCCACGCCCACCCATTTTGCCCCCCTTTCCCCACCTTTTACAAACTTTGAGCTAGAGTCACCAAATTTGGTATGAAGATAGCAATTGACATTCCCCAAAGATCTGCATTAAAAATTTGGATGCCACGCCCTTCCATACCGCCCCCCAGCCCCCCTTTCTCCACCTATTACATACTTTGAGCTAGAGTTACCAAATTTGGTATGAAGATAGCAATTGACATTCCACAAAGATCTGCATCAAAAATTTGGATGCCACGCCCTTCCATACCGCCCCCCAGCCCCCCTTTCTCCACCTATTACATACTTTGAGCTAGAGTCACCAAATTTGGTATGAAGATAGCAATTGACATCCCACATGGGTCTGCAGCAAAAATTTGGATGCCACGCCTACCCATACCGCCCCAGCCACCCCTTTCCCCACTTTTACAAACTTTGAGCTAGAGGCACCAAATTTGGTATGAAGATAGCAATTGACATCCCACATGGATCTGCAGCATAAATTTGGATGCCACGCCTACCCATACCGCCCCCAGCCCCCCCCCCACCACCTTTCCCCACATGTTACAAACTTTGAGCTAGAGTCACCAAATTTGGTATGAAGATAGCAATTGACATCCCACAAAGATCTGCATCAAAAATTTTTATGCCACGCCCACCCATACCGCCCCAGCCCTCCTTTCCCTACATTTTACAAACTTTTAGCTAGAGTCACCAAATTTGCAACGAAGACAGCTGGTGGCATCCCCATCTGCATCGGAGAATCTTTAAGGCAGCGTACACCCCCGCCGCATCCGTACCCCTTTGTATTCAGGCCTCTTTTTTTACCGGTTTTAATATGAGGTTTACGACAAGTGGAAACTCTATAAAACGGAAAGTTGTAATATAATTTTTAAAGCAGCCCGACGTAGAGTTAATACTTTGATATCAAATGCCAAGAGAACCTATTACGGTAATAAATTCAAAAGTGCAATAAACATAAGACAGACTTGGAAAACTTTAAATACCTTAGGGATAGGCAAAACTAAATCTGTTATGAATGATGACCTTGATGATAACGCTTTAAATCAGCAATTTTTAAACTTAAATATTCCTGTTAGCTCGTGCAATCCATATATTAGTTCTGTCCCGTCTATGAATGTTAATATGTTTGAATTTACTTGTGTGAGTGAATGTGAAGTCTTAGAAGCCATGTTCAGAATTAAATCCAACGCGATCGGGCTTGACGAAATCGACCCAAAATTCATCAAATTATTGCTACCCACAATTATTCAGCATATTACACATGTCATCAATACTGCAATAACCTCTTCGACCTTCCCAAATCAGTGGAAAGAAGCAAAAATAGTACCAATACCAAAGTTGAATAATGAGTATAGACCAATCTCTATACTGCCATATTTTTCCAAAACATTCGAAAGCATAATGGCGAAACAAATAAAAACTTTTCTAGAAACACATAAACTTTTAAATAATAAGCAGTCAGGATTCAGAAAAGGTAAAAGCTGCACGACAGCAATTATTAAAATAGTTGAGGACATTAGAACAAAAATGGACAATAATGAAGTAACCTTTTTAACGCTACTTGACTTTAGTAAGGCTTTTGACACGGTTAACCATGAGATCCTCATAACCAAGTTAATAAAATTATATAATTTTTCCTCTACTGCAAGTAAATTGATGTCCTCTTACTTGACTAATAGAAAACAAGCAGTAATTGCAAATAAGTCGAGATCTAATGTTCTAGTCAATTCACGTGGTGTTCCTCAGGGATCAGTACTAGGCCCGCTTTTGTTTACAATGTATGTTGATGATCTGCCTAACGTCCTATCTATGTGTAATGTCCATATTTATGCTGATGATGTGCAAATGTATGTAAGTCGTCCTCTTAGTCAAATAAATGAATGTATTAGATTAAGCAATTATGATCTGTCCTGTGTGTCCAAGTGGGCAAGTAACAATGGTTTATGTCTAAACCCGTTTAAGTCTAAATGTATAGTTATCTATAAAAAGTTCCTGAACACAAACAATTTAAGCAAACTTGTAATTGACAAAGCAGAAATCAGCTATGTATATTAACAATACTCTCTCCTGGAGAGACCATACAAACAAAGCTGTAGGAAAGACATACGGTGTCCTACGCCAATTGTCTCTGGCACAACCATTTTTGCCAATCAATATTAAAATGACGGTTGCAAAATCATTAATTATACCTGTTCTAATGTACGGTATAGAAATTTTTTGTAAGTGTGACGCCGCCAGCCAGCAAAAGATAAAAGTAGCCTTTAATAGCATAGCTAGATTTGTGTTTTCACTAGGTAGTACAGACCACGTTACTAGTTTTGCTAATAAAATATTTGACTTGGACATAAATAATTGGACGAATTATAAAATGTTAATACAGCTTCACAAAATTATTTTTACGAAGACTCCTGATTACCTTTTTGAGAAGCTGCTTTTCAATTTGTCGCAGAGGACCAATAATATTGCTTGCTTTAGAATCAAACTCTCTTGTTCTAATAGACACTTCTTTATCTGGGCTGTCCGACTTTGGAATCAGTTTCCACCTAACTTGAAAACTATTAGTAGCGCACCATTGTTTAACAATAAATTGAAGAGTTATCTACAAAATCAAAATATCACTAACTAAACTTTAATAGGCATGTATTACCAAAATTCCAAATTTATTTATAAGAATAAATGTTTTAAATTATTTGCTTTTTAATGTGATTTGTTTAGTATTTTAAGTTTTAATTAAATTTTATAGTTTCTTAAGTTAAGTTTAACTGTTTCGTGTAAAATCTGATGGTGACTAGTGCATTAATTTAAAAGTGTAAAACTTGTAGCACTAGGAATATTTAAATAATAAATAATAATAAATAATAAATAAATAATAATACTGGTATCGAGTATACCGCAGTCGGTTGCGTCCGACTGCAACGTTTCCACTTGTTTTAGTCTGGTGTTGGGTGCATTTCCGTAGAAAATAAGTCGATTTTTGATAGGATTAGTGCTTTAAAGATAGCAATGAGGGTGTTCGTGTTGCAGTTGAATTTTGGAGATGCGAGGCATTTTATTATGTTCAGTCTTTTGTGGAGTGCTGGAACTGTTTTATCTATATGTGTATCCCATTTGTATTTTTGGTTTATGTAAAGTCCTAGGATTCGCATGTTTGCGACTTTGGGTATTGTGTAGTTGTGTGTTGTTATCTGTACCATGCAATTGTGTTTTTGGCAAATGTGTTTGAGTTTGCATTTGTTTGTGGAGAGCATAGCTCTGGATTGGGTGCACCAGTTCTCGATATTGTTAAACAGAGTATTAAGGTTGATGTTGTCAGTTTTGCTTTTATTGTGGTTGAGTATTAGGTGAAAGTCGTCTGCAAATGCGCAGAATTTTAATTTTTTTTGACGTGTTATGGTAGTTGCTTATTTGTTGTAGGCAATGAGAAAGAGTATTACTGAGATCGGTGATCCCTGTGGTATTCCGTTGTGTAGTGCGTGAGTGTCTGATGTGCAGTTCCCTACTCTTGTTTTTATTTTCCTGTTGGTCATGTAATTTTTTTATGTAGTTGATTATAATTGGCCCTATTTTCCATTCATTTAGTTGGTTAATAATGGAGTGTACTCCCACTCTATCAAAAGCTTTAGAAAAGTCTAAAGATATTATAGAGCTGTGGCTTTTTTTTGCGAGGGAGCCAGCTATCAGATGGTCTACGTAAAGTAGACTATCTATAACGGATTTTCCCTGTTTAAAGCCCATTTGGTGTTGGTGAATGAGGTTGTTGGTGGTTACAAACTATTTTGTCAAGTAGTTTGCTGATGCATGGGTTGAGAAAGATAGGTCTGTATGAGTTGATGGATGTTTTGTCGGTGTTGGGTTTTAGTATGGGTATTGTTAGGCTAGTTTTGTAGGTTTGGGGAAGGTAGTTTTGTAGAATATTGTTAAAGTGGTTAAGAAGTCTTTGTTTGAGGGCAGGTGAGGAGTTTTTGATCATTGGGTATGATATGCGATCTTCACCTGGTGTTTTGCCTGAGAGTTTGCGTAGCGCAGATTCCATTTCGATCATTGTTATATTTGTTTCTATCAATTGAGCTGTTTGTGAGGGTGTGTTATTTGTTGGTGTGTATATTGTCGAGTATTTTATGTTGAAAAATTCGGGTGAGAAGTTTGTGTCGCTGGACTCATTTTCCCAGTGTAGGGCGAAGGTGTAAGCTATTTCTTGTTTGACAGTAATATTCTGGTGGGTTTGTGGGTCTATGATAGAGTGTATGGCTTTGGGGGGGTTAAATCCGCAGAATTTTCTGATGTTGGACCATATTTTTGCGGTGGGTGTGTTTGGTTTGATGTCTCCTGTAAATTGGGCTGTAGATTTTTGTTTTGATATTTTGATTTCTCTTCTGTAGCGCGCATTGGCTTTTCTAAATGTTATTATGTTTTTTTGGTTAATGTCTCTTTTGAGGTTTTGCCATGCTTTGTTTTTTTCTTTTTTTAGAATTGTTAGTGTGTTGTTCCACCAGGGGACATTGTTTGGGCGGTTAGTGCTCCCTGTTTGGGGTATGCTGTGATGTGCTGATTGGATTATTATTTTATTTATGTTGGCTGTTTCTTTGTTTATGTTTGTTGATTAATTAATTTTTGTATTGAGGTCGTTTGTAATGATGTAGAATTTCTGCCAGTTGGCTTTGTCTAAATTGAACTTTGATTTCTTAAGGTCTGGGCTATTTTGTTGGAATATTGTGATTAATATTGGAAAGTGGTCGCTTCCGTTTAGATCGTTAGCTATTTTCCAAGTAATATCTGTAATAATGTCTGATGTGCAAAGTGAGAGGTCTATGTTAGTAAATGTGTTGTGAGTTGAGAAGTGTGTAGGTGATTTGTCGTAAAGTAGCGTGAGGTTTGAGTTATTTATGAAGGATGCGATGGTATTTCCTTTTTTGTTATTCTTTGTTGATCCCCATAGTTGGTGCCAACTGTTAAAGTCGCCCAATATGAGGGTGTTTAGGTCTTGATTGAGGACGTTTCTTAGGTTTGTTAGGTTGAAATTTTTTGTTGGTGGGATGTAGGCTGATATTATTTTTATTTTCTTTTTGGATGAAACTTCCACGCAGATTGCATCGAAGTCATTTGCTAAGGGCAAGGGTTTTATTTGTAGGGAATTGTGTGTAAGTATTGCTACACCACCATAGTGTTGGGAGGTGTTCAGGGTGTGGAGTGAGTAGTTGATGGGAATGTTTGTTGTAAATTTTAGGTGGGTTTCTTGTAGTGCTATTATGTTAGGATTAAAGTTTCTTATTAGTGTTTGAAGCTCACTGTAGTTGTTAACATATCCGCGTATATTCCATTGTATGAATTTTAGAGACATTGTATTAGTATTAATTTAAATAAATATATATTTAACAAGTAAGAAGGCTCTAGTCGGGAGAGCCCGACTAGAAGATACCCTGAACCCAGTTGCAAAAAATAAATTAAATTTATATAAGACTTTGGTATACTCACTTAACTTCAATCGATTAAGCTCGATATCTCCGATGTTTCTTAACCGATTTGGACAAAATTTTCAGAAAAGATCTATTGTTACCCATTCTTTCAACCCTCATTTTTACATTTTCCAAATTCGATATTTTTTTGTTATCGATTCCATGTGTATATCGGAAACCAGAATAGTTATCGATAATTTGAAGCAAACTTGTTCTGCTCATGGTTTAGGAGAACTTATATCCCAAATCTGAAATCTCTAGCTCTTGTAGTCTCTGAGATCCACGCGTTCATACAGACGGACAGACGGACGGACAGACGGACATGGCTAAATCGACTCGGCTATTGATGCTGATCAAGAATATATATACTTTATAGGGTCGGAGATGCTTCCTTCTGCCTGTTACATACTTTTGCACAAAACCATTATACCCTTATTTACCCATTTTATGGGTTAAGGGTATAAAAAGGGTATGAGTGGGACGGCGTTTACAGTGAGCTTGGTATTTTATTAGTGGGGCTAATTTTTTAAATGGAGTCGCTATCGCTATTGTTCGAGAGCTTGTTCTTGTTTGAAGGTTTTGTTTTGGTTTTTGTGTTTGATTTGGTTGTTTTGAGAGTGGTGGAGAGAGAGTTGTGTTTATCTTTAGAATAAAGTTTTAGTTTTAGATCTTCGGTTAGGAGTGATTTGTATGGTTTGTTTACTGCGTTGGTGTGGTATGTGTTTTCGGTTTCCATGTCTTCTGGTTCCGTTGGTCGCTGTAAAGATGTTGGTGGTGTTTTGGTTGGTGGTGTTGTGTGAGGGGTTGGATTAAGTGTGCCTTGTTTGTGGGGTGTAGCAGAGATGGTTGAGATGGTTTGGTGTGTTGTAGCAGATGGTGTTGTTAGCCGGGTGATTGGCGGTGTGTTAGTTGGTGTATGTGTGTTTGCGTCATAGTTGAGTGTTGTGTTGTATTGGCGAGAGTTTTTGCATAGGATGTTTTGATGTGTTGGCCGTGTCGGTTGTGATAAATTTGAAGTGCGGTTTTGCGGTCTGTTTTTTCTGTGATTTTTATAGCTGTTAATTCTTGTTGTTTCATGAATGTGGGGCACTTGCAGTCGAGGGGGCTGTGTTGGTGATCGATGTCTGGGTTGTTGTTGCAGTTTAGGCAACTTTTTTCGTTTTCGCATCGCTCGTTTTCAATTGTATGTTTGGCGTTTGAGCAGTTTATGCATGTTTCTATGCCTTTGCAGACTGGAGTTGGGTGACCAAAGCGGAGGCATTTTTTGCATCGCAGGGGTAGTGGGATGTATGGGCGGACGCGTACTGATTCGTAGCCAATTCTTAGTTTTTCGGGGAGTTTATATGTTGCAAAAATAATTATTATAAGTCCGGACCCAAAAAAGAAGCAAATTAACATCAACATTAGAAAAAATCATTATCTCATGCAAACAACACAACATTCCCTATCTCCCACTTCCGAACAAAACAACCACCCCACAATGGACATTCCCCCCTTCCCTTATCAACACTACACTACAGAAATTTAGCAAAACTAATACACCACCAAGCACATACAGACAACAATTTCTTGAACTCAAGAGCAAATACAACAATCACAAGTTCATATACACAGACGGTTCCCTGCAAAACAACACAGCCACCTTTGCCATCACCACCGAAAATGAAATCCTAAAAAGATGCATCCTACCCCACTACTCATCCATCCTATCAGCCGAAACCATAGCCATTCTAGACGCAATAAAACTAATTCAAAAAAGAACGGGCAACTTCATAATTTGCTCCGACTCACTCGCATCCTTAAAATCCATCAGCAACATCAACAACAATAACCTTTACCCCACAACAATTAGATCCCTCCTTACCAAAACTGCCCCTAAAATAAAACTCCTTTGGATACCTGGCCACTGCGGCATCGTAGGAAATGAGCTAGCCGACACTACAGCCAAATTCACATATAATTTCCCACTACATTGCGCTCCTAACTTTAACACTACCGACATAAACAAATTCCTTGCGATGGAGCTAGCCCAAAAACTTAAACAGAACCTAGAACTCTGTAACAGTTGGTACAAACAACTAAACACAACCCCAACAAACACAAATCTTTATTTAAAAAAAAATATCACACGCAGTGACCAAATTAAAATAGTTAGACTAAGACTAGGACACACAAAAATCACAAACCAACACTACATAGACAAAAACATAACTAACCACTGCCCTCTCTGCAATTCTGCAATAAACCTCAAACACATCCTAACCCAATGCCCATCCCTAACAACAGCGCGAACCAGTCTCCTCCATAACAAAAACCCCATTGACATCTTAGCAGACCCATCCACAGACAATATTAAACTTATAATTAGCTTTTTAAGGAAAACACAACTGTACAACAAAATATAACTATAAATAGCTGAAGGCCACAGCAGCCATGCTATAAAATACTACTAGTTCTTAAGTTTTAAACTTCAAGCTAGTAATAATAAATAAAAAGTCCGGTTTCTGTGAGTGTGGTGTTGTCTTCATCTATGTTGGTGTTTATTGGTTGTTTTTATACTCGATACCGAAGGTAAAGAGTATATTGAGTTTGTGCAATGTCCGTCCGTCTGTCCGTCTGTATGTTCGCAACTTTTTTCCACACCCTTCAAGCTAGAGACTTGAAACTTTCAAATTCTCTTTATCTATGGGATAGTAAATTAAAGTGTCAAGATGGGGGTTCTACGATAACTGGGGGGCTGGCAAATCGATAAATTCGATAACTCAAAACCGATAAATCCACATATTTCGCACATCCTTACAGCTAGAACTACCAAATTTGGTAAGAAGATAGCTATTAGCAACCCCCAAAAAACTGCATCAAAAATTTTGGAGCCACGCCCCCCTTTCCGCCCCCAACCCCCCGCATTTTAAAGTCAAAAAAGCCTATATCTCCCTCAGTTTTTGAGCTAGACCCACCAAATTTGGTGCCAAGATAGGTGATGATGACCCCCCAAAAACTGCATCAAAAGTTTGGATACCACGCCCACCGATACTGCCCTAGCCGCCCCCATCCACCCCAACGCTTCGTCAAAAACGGGAATGCGTGTATCTTCCAGAGTTGTGGAGCTAGAACCTCCAAATTTGGTAGGAAGATAGCTGGTAACGACCCCCCAAAAACTGCATCAAAGTTTTGGAGCCACGCCCACCCATTCCGCCTCCAGCCCCCCAGCATTTTGAAATCACAAATGGCTGTATCTCCCTCAGTTTTAGAGCTAGAGCCACAAAATTTGGTGCCAAGATAGGTGATGATGACCCCCCAAAAACTGCATCAAAAGTTTGGATGCCACGCCCACCAATACTGCCCTAGCCGCCCCCATCCACCCCAACGCTTCGTCAAAAACGGGAATGCGTGTATCTTCCAGAATTGTGGAGCTAGAGCCACCAAATTTGGTAAGAAGATAGCTGGCAACGACCCCCAAAAATCTGCATCAAAGTTTTGGAGCCACGCCCACCCATTTCGCCCCCCTTTCCCCACTTTTTACAAACTTTTAGCTAGAGTCACCAAATTTGGTATGAATATAGCAACTGACATTCCACAAAGATCTGCATCACAAATTGGGATGCCACGCCCACCCATACCACCCCCAGCCCCCCCTTTCCCCACATTTTACAAACTTTGAGCTAGGGTCACCAAATTTGGTATGAAGATAGCAATTGACATCCCACAAAGATCTGCATCAAAAATTTGGATGCCACGCCCACCCATACCGCCCCCAGCCCCCCCCCCTTTCCACTCCTTTTACAAACTTTGAGCTAGGGTCACCAAATTTGGTATGAAGATAGCAATTGACATTCCACAAAGATCTGCATCAAAAGTTTGGATGCCACGCCCACCCATACCGCCCCCAGCCCCCCTTTCCCCACCTTTTACAAACTTTGAGCTAGAGTCACCAAATTTGGTATGAATATAACAATTGACATTCCACAAAGATCTGCATCAAAAATTTGGATGCCACGCCCACCCATACCGCCCCCAGCCCCCCTTTCCCCACTTTTTACAAACTTTGAGCTACGGTCACCAAATTTGGTATGAAGATAGCAATTGACATTCCACAAATACCTGCATCAAAAATTTGGATGCCACGCCCACCCATACCGCCCCCAGCCCCCCCTTTTCCCCACCTTTTACAAACTATGAGCTAGAGTCACCAAATTTGTAAGGAAGATAGCTTGTGGCATCCCCATCTGCATCGGAAAATCATTAAGGCAGCGTACACCCCTGCCGCATCCGTACCCCTCCGCAATCAGGCCTTTTTTTTACCGGTTTTAATACTGGTATCGAGTATGCCGCAGTCGGTTGCGTCCGACTGCAACGTTTCCACTTGTTTTTAATATTTTTTTGACTTCTGTTACGTTTTGCGATTTTAGTTCTAGTAGAATTTCAGTTTCGCTTATTTTTCGCAAGTCGTTGCTGAATATGACTCCCTTGGTGGAGTTAAGTGTTTTGTGTTCGGTGACGGTGATATCAATAGTTGTCATAAGTTTTAGTTTTAAATTAAAACTTTTAATAGTTTATTGGCTTGGTAATGGTTTTTATACTCGATACCGAAGGTAAAGAGTATATTGGTTATGTGCAATGTCCGTCATGGTGTCTGTCCGTCTGTCCGTCCGTATGGTTGCAAGTTTTTTCCACACCCTTCAAGCTAGAGACTTTAAACTTTCCAATTCTCTTTATTTATGGGATAGTAAATTAAAGTGTCAAGATGGGGGTTCTACGATAACTGGGGGGCTGGCAAATCGATAAATTCGATTACTCAAAACTGATAAATCTACATATTTCGCACATCCTTACAGCTAGAACTACCAAATTTGGTAAGAAGATAGCTACTAGCAACCCCCAAAAAACTGCATCAAAAATGTTGGAGCCACGCCCCCCATTCCGCCCCCAGCCCCCCCGCATTTTAAAGTCAAAAAAGCCTATATCTCCCACAGTTTTTGAGCTATAGCCACCAAATTTGGTGCCAAGATAGGTGATGATGACCCCCTAAAAACTGCATCAAAAGTTTGGATGCCACGCCCACCGATACTGCCCTAGCTGCCCCCATCCACCCCAACGCTTCGTCAAAAACGGGAATGCGTGTATCTTCCAGAGTTGTGGAGCTAGAGCCACCAAATTTAGTAGGAAGATAGCTGGCAACGACCCCAAAAAATCTGCATCAAAGTTTTGGAGCCACGCCCACCCATTTCGCCCCCTTTCCCAACCTTTTACAAACTTTTAGCTAGAGTCACCAAATTTGGTATGAAGATAGCAATTGACATTCCACAAAGATCTGCATCACAAATTTGGATGCCACACCCACATATACCGCCGCCAGCCCCCCTTTCCGACTAATTACAAATTTCGAGCTAGAGTCACCAAATTTGGTATAAAGATAGCAATTGACATTTCACAAAGATGTGCATCAAAAATTTGGATGCCACGCCCACCCATACCACCCCCCAGCCCCCCTTTCTCCACCTTTTACAAACTTCGAGCTAGAGTTACCAAATTTGGTATGAAGATAGCAATTGACATTCCACATAGATCTGTATCAAAAATTTAGATGCCTCGCCCACCCATACCGCCCCCAGCCCCCCCTTTCCCCACTTTTTACAAACTTCGAGCTAGAGTCACCAAATTTGGTATGAAGATAGCAATTGACATTTCACAAAGATCTGCATCAAAAATTTTGATGCCACAACTACCCATACCGCCCCAGCCCCCCCCTCTCCCCACATTTTACAAACTTTGAGCTAGAGTCATTAAATTTGGAAGGAATATAGCTGGTGGCATCCCCATTTGCATCGGAGAATCTTTAAGGCAGCGTACACCCCTGGCGCATCCGTACCCCTTTGCAATCAGGCCTCTTTTTACCGGTTTTAAAACTGGTATCGAGTATGCCGCAGTCGGTTGCGTCCGACTGCAACGTTTCCACTTGTTTGTTTTGATCAAGAGTGAGTCGTCTTTCGTTTTTTTGCATGTCTCGACTTCTCCGTTGCAAGCGTAATCTATTGTTTTCTTGATGACAAACGGTGAAACTTTTTCAAAGGTGTTGTTGTCGTTTCGTTTTATTGTAATATATTTCGGTTCGCCTAGGTTTGTGTTGTTGGATTTTACTCCGTATGTTCTAATGTCCGGTGGCTCGTGCATTTTTGTTATTGTTGGGCAGACGCCCGCGATAACTGTTGATGTTGTTTGTTGTTGTGGTTTTTTAGTTTGCGTTTTGTGTTTGAAGTTTGTTGATCTTAGCGGTGTTGGTTGTGTTTGCTGTTTGTCGCGGTTTTAGGTTTTGGTGTAACACGTCTTATCTCTCCGGAGGTTGAAGTGGTACTGTGAAATACATATGTTAAATAAGTTGTATTGTATGAATCAATTAATTTATTTTTATATGTTTCTTGTTGGGCACCATTGACTGCCAAAACAATTTTGTCAATATTTTCCGAAAATGTATAAGCCGGCTCTTGCCCGTCATGTTGTTGCCCTTCTTACGACAGTAAATAAGTACTGAACGCTAATTGCTGCCGTAATTACATTTTAACGTTTTCATTGTTCAACACTACCGTACGACTCTAACTAACAGAAAAGCATACTGGGTTATGTTATTACGGTACGGCCGCTGTACTAGACTTTTTTTTTCAGTACGGGTGCTGCACGGGTATCTGCGTACGGGCCTTTAGTAAAAAATCAAGTTTGAAATGTTTGATCTGAAGTATGAATTGTTGATTATTTCTATCAGTGTAGGCTTGGTACTTTTCAGATGCATCTTAATGATGTGTGCATCATCGGATGTCTTGACTGATAACTCAAGATGCGTACATTTGCTGTTGCCTTTTTGGACCATTTGGTAGTAAGTGTCTTTTTTAGTCTGTGTAATGTTATGCTAAGTAAACACAAAAAGAATAGCTATAAAAAAGCTCCAAACATAAAATTTAAATGAACTTAACAGTGCTATAAAATACCGTGTCCACTTGATAGATATTTTATATTTTTCCTGAACAAAGTATCCAAAATAGAACTAGTGCATGCAGTTGACATACAAAATGTAATAAGCATGTCAATACCAGTTATCTGCTATTGAATTTGGTGACTCTAAGTTAAAACTGAAAAATATACATGCATTGCCGTTTTGAACGAGGCGTTGGGGCTGCTAGGGGCGGCTAGGGTGGTATGGGTAGGCGTGGTATCCAAAATTTTAATGCAGTTTTTTGAGGGATGCCATCACCTCTATTGACACCAAATTCGGTGGCTATAGCTCAAAAACTGTAGAAGGTATAGGCTTTTCTGATTTCAAATTGCGGGGGGCTGGGGGCTCCTAAATTTTTGATGCAGTTTTTTGCCAGTAGATATCCTTACCAAATTTTTTAACTCCCACTGTAAGGGTGTGGGAAATATTTGGATTCATCGATATTGAGCTATCGAATTTATCAATTTGCCAGCACCCCTGCATGCGTAGAACCACAATTTTTTATCTGTCCCGGCCATAGAAAAAATATATTTGCAAAGTTTCAAGTCTCTTGCTTGAAGGGTGTGGATACCTTCGGTATCGAGTATCATATTAAGTATCATATTAAGTTATTTCGTCTTAGAGATCGATGTGTTCATGCTATCCGGCAGAAATAACTGTATTTCAATTTTCAACTTTAAGTAACCCTTTTAAGTCATTTGAAAACAGGTTATAAAAATAAGCTTGCTATTCTAACTTAACTAAAACCAAATCAACAAACCCAACGTCTACCTCAAACCAAATTGCCCTTTTAGAGCCAGTGCTTATGCTGAGTACTCGGGGCTGGCTGCTCATTTCTCACGCGTCAAGTGGCTGCCAAATATGATTTATACACCATGGCTAGCAAAGTAGAAAATATGTAAAAATAGTATAGATAAATGGTGCTGGGCGTGTCAAAAAAAATGAGGTGGGAGGGAAATGTGGCATATTCAAAAGCAAATACTCGCATATACGATACAGTGCTCAAATGCAAATTGCTTCGCAATCTCTGGAACGTGGATTTATCTTATAAAATTTCATATTCGGCACCGCACAATGTCATATTATAAGTTATTGTCGCAAACTTGCCTGGCATTCCAGTAATATACAGTGTATTTATATAAGAATATTTTAAGTAGATTACAGTATACACAAGCTATTAATAAGTATTATATTTTTTTTGCACTCCATAATACGGTTAGCCAAAAAGGAAACGCTAATTCGAGATTCGGCTTCAGTATTTTCTTAGTTGTCAGATAGCATTGACAGCGCCTAGCGCAATAGCAGAAACAAATTAATTTTGACAGCTGCCACTAGCCAATGCTAAAAGGGACACAGTTTTAGTGAGGTCAGTAAATATGGTCAATTAGTTCACACAATTTGTTGCATATAGAGCAACTTTGCCTAGAACAAGCAGTATAAATGGTGTTATATGAGTAAAAAAAAACCAGTAAGAAGACTTCAGTCAAGCTATTTTGATACTCTTAGATACCCGGAACCCTATGCAGCCTATGTATGCCTGCACGTGCTAAAACCACCTTGACCCAATTTTAAACTTCGTTATTTTCGGCGTAGCTCGACCAATTTTATGAAATTATCACAGATGTTCAATATAATGCCAAGATTTCAATAGAATGCTGTACATTTTTCAAAATTCAAGATTTGATTAATATCGATACAAAGTGTGTATCGGACATAGGAAAATTTAATTAGAATATGCCTAAGGGAGAGGCCCCAATCTCAGACACTGTACATTAGTCGGACACCCCCCTTTATTTTGCGAGTTTTGATGCTTTGCGGTCTAATTACTGTGACAGATAGCTTTCAGTGCCGGCTTTCTTTTGACATGGTCTACAGGTGTTAATACCTAGTTTTGGCTAATAGGAGACGAACAGACGGAAGAACAGACGGCTATGGCTTAATCGACTCAGTTATTCTTGCCGATCACAAATATGTATAAATACATAAGTATATATACATATATATATTGATATTCTGGCTGTTAAATACATTTGCACCAAACCATTCTTCATTATGCCCATTTCATAGGATCAGGTAATAAAATATTGGGTCATCTAAGCTTATTTTATATTTACCAACTAAACAAACATACAAACCATTTGTAGAATTTCCAACACGTCTACGCAAAATAACGGCAACCCCTAGACTGTTGTTCGTCCCAATGGGTGGTTGGGTGAAGAAAAACTACTTCACTGAGCCACCGAATTGAGTGAAATAAATGCGGACAGCTTAATTGAACTAAAGCCAAAGCAACCAAACTCCAAGTGCCACACACAGCACGTAGCAAGTCATCCTCTACTGCTTTAGCTCTATCGTCAGTCCATACGTTTGCTCAGCTTGACTATAATTTTGGGAAGTGTAGAGTTGACAAATAATGCGAGTGCTATAGCTGATAGCTACTATTTGGTATCTGCTGTTTGCCTCATTTATTGATTAGCAGCATTAAGACAGAACTTCAATGCCAGAAATATATATAAAGCAAGTTTGCGCCTCTTAGCACGAACTGCATTTGTTCCATTAAAGAGTAGGAAAACTTTCAAGTAACAACCACTGATGGATTAGTGCAGGAATAACTTAAATAGGCAAAAACTTGAAAGTTAATTTGACTGGAATTCCTGCCAGATTTGCTAGGATCAAAATAAACATATAATCGACTGCACACAATCAACGTTATGTCCATAAACAGTTTGATTTTATTGTGATTTTATTGACGGGCGTTTGTCTGTTACGCAATAGCAATTCTGGTCCAGGACTTGGGCGCCTGGCTGGCCAACAAATTGACAGTTAGAAATAGAATTGAATTGGCGAAATTGACAAACTAAACTGGATAAGAACTTCACTGGGTTGCAATTTGAGTTTTTATGGCTCGGCAACTAAATGATGAATTTCTTAAAACTCAACTTAACGAACTTTCTCACTAGGTTCGAAATTACTGAAATCGTGAATGTAGGTTTGGTTACTTGCTGCTTCAACTATTATTATTATTATTATTATTACTAGGGCCTTGTTGCACTGCGACCAGATGTTAGGTCTTTTGTGCCGGCCTGTAGGAATTAGGGTAGAGCCTCTATACCAAGGCTTCTAATAAAAGAGAGCACTTTGGTAGGGTCTATATGTTCCCATATCCTGTAGGGGGGGATGAGTTCACCTCCTAGTTGTAGAAGTCGACGTCTGCTTAGCGAGGGGCATTCACATAGAACATGTTCTGATGTTTCAGGCTCCATCTCACAGAATCTGCATGTGTCGATTTCTGAAAGTTTTAATTTCTTAAGGTGATACCTTAGGTTGCAATGACCCGTTAGGTAGCCTGTTAGAATACGTATTTCGTTCTTTTTTAGATTGATGATGCGTTTTGATCGCGTCATCTGGGGGACGAGAAATTGTTTGGCTTGTCTCAGCCCTGCACTGTCGGTCCAGTGGCGACTTATTTCCTTTTCTTCCCATTTCCTGACCAGTTCTCTTTTGTGTCCTTTCGAGAGTCCACAGAACGGTTCAGGGCCGATTAGTGGTGACATCGCCCCGCGTTTTGCTAGGGAGTCTGCTACCTCGTTTCCTATGTGGCCTTCATGCCCCGGCACCCAGCCCATCGTTAAGATGTTTTTTGAGGCAAGGGCGTTCAGCTGCTGGAAACAGTTCTCTACAAGTCTGGAGGAGATCGTGAAGGATCTTAGCGCTATGAGCGCCGCCTGACTGTCAGAGAAGATGTAAATCCGTGCACCTTGCATTTTCCTGCGACGGCATTCACGAGCACAGATTTCTATAGCGTATATCTCTGCTTGGAAAATGGTTGGAGACTTTCCCATGGCTATGGACTTGTTGAACCTTGGTCCAAAAATACCAGCCCCGGTGTCGCCGTTTTCCAGTTTTGACCCGTCAGTGTACCACGTTTGTGATCCACTGGGCAGAGATATTGATTTTGTTTTCCAATCATGTCTGGTGTGCAAGACTACAGAGAAGTTTCTGTGGAAAACAAGTTTTGGTTTCTGTTCGTCAGTTACGCGCAGAATGGGCTCATTTATTAGGGGTTCAAGAACCCGAAGATGCCCGGTAAGATCACCAATTTTTATGTTAGTGATGTTTTGAAGGCGAAGTGCCCCCAGGCAGGCCTCATTTTTCAAGGTGATGGGTAGAGGGGGTATGATCGTTATAACTCCAAGTGCTGCAGTGGGACATGTTCGGATGGCTCCAGTGATGCCTATGCAGACTAGTCGTTGTAGTTTGGTAAGTGCAGCCGCAGCTGTCTTCTGGGTAGATTTCGTCCACCAAGCAAGAGATGCATAGGTTCGGATCGGTTTTACCACAGTGTTAAAAGACCAGTAGATCATTTTGGGACTTAGGCCCCATGTTCTACCGAAAAGCCTGTTACAAGCGAAGTGTGCTCGAGTGGCTTTTTTATGGTCTTTTCAAGGTGTGCATTCCAGTTGAGCTTGGAGTCAAGTGTAACTCCTAAGTAGTTGGCTCCAACCGAAAAGTCAATGGTAGATTCATTTAAGGATGGTCTTGTTAGAGACAGAGACCTTTTCCTGGTAAAAGGAACTAAAACAGTTTTGGACGGGTTTATGGACAATCCTTTGTCCTGACACCATCTGTTGGCTATGTTAAGGGCTTGCTGCATGCGGTCCGAGATGGTTTGCTCATGCCAGCCCACTATATAGATGACTAGGTCATCAGCGTAGCTTTGAGTGGCGAACCCTAAGTCGTTGAGCTTATAGAGTAGCTCGTCGATGACCAGAGTCCACAAGAGAGGAGAGAGTACTCCCCCTTGAGGGCACCCCCTTGTGGCTGTGATTGAGGTCATGGTTCCTCCAAGGTCTACAGTTATTATTCTGGATTTAAGCATTTCCAGAATCCACCTAATAATGGGTGTGGGTACATTTTTATGTACAAGAGAGGCACGGATAGCCTGATATGACGTGTTGTCAAAAGCTCCTGATATGTCTAAAAAGGCACATAGTGCTATTTGTTGAGCGCCAATGGCCTTTTCAATGGTTGTTGTAAGGCAATGAATGGCAGTCTCAGTTGACTTACCAGCTTGGTACGCATATTGGTACTTATGTAAGGGAAGCTGCTTGAGATTCATCTCCCTGATGTGCTGGTCAATTATCTTCTCCATAGTTTTAAGGAAGAAGGAGCTAAGACTAATTGGTCTATAGGACTTAGGCAATTGGGAATCTTTCTTCCCTACCTTAGGAATAAACACAACTTCCACTTTAGCCCATTTGCTTGGTATGTGTCCAAACAAGAGACTAGCTCGGAATAAGCGGACTAGGGGGATTGCGAGTTGGTGCAGTCCCCGCTGCATCAAGTATGGATATATTCCATCTGGCCCAGGGGATTTGTATGGACTGAAGCTCTGTATAGCCCATTGTACGCTATTTTGATGAAACAGTCTATAGGGCAAGTTTCCAAAACGTTCTGAGGGATAGGGGGGTTCCCTTCCCTCAGCCCTATTGGATTCTGCCACCATAGCCACTCGCAAGTGTGGGCACTCTCCAGTCCCAGAGCGGTAGGTTGGTGCCTCACCCTCTGAGCTGTGCTGCTCCACAGCCACGCACCCGGGAAAATGAGTAGTCAAAAGAAGGCTGCTCGTTTCCCTTGGGTCGTTTGTGTGTGTTCCATCTGGCTTTTTCAACGTACAGATGCCGTTTGAGTGGTCTTTGGAAAGGGCTTTTTGTAGCCTGACAGCTTCCGGGAGGTTTGAAATCTGCCCGCAGTGTTGGCGCCATGTAGCCCGTTTGGACCTTCTCAGCTCTTTATTATAGAGCGTTAAAGCAGATTTGTAGGAATCCCATGTGGTTTTCCCACTCTTTGCTTTATTAAAGAGCTTTCGCGCAGCCTTTTTGAGATCGTCAAGGCTCTTGTTCCACCAGGGAACAGCCCTTCTGGTCTTACGAATTTTTTGTTCGCAGCTAGCGTGATAAGCCGATTTAATGTTCGTATGAAGCACAGTAGCTTCACGCTCTAGCTCGTCAATGCACAATATCGGACGGGTGGAGCAGTCTCTGGATTGCTCAAGTTCAAAACAGAAGAGATCCCAGTTGGTGTTTTTGGGATTTCTTGTAACTAGGCTACATTGCAAGGCACATCCTATATCAAATCTAATGTGCTGGTGATCTGACATAGTGATCTCACTCGCAACGTGCCAGTTTGAGACAACGGACAACATGTTAAGACTACAGAGAGTTAGGTCGAGGACTTCCTCTCTGATTGCATTAATAAGTGTGGGCTCATTGCCTCGATTTAGTAGGCTTATGTTGTTACTAATAATGTACTCAAGAAGGTACTCACCTCTTTTGTTGATGTCACTGCTCCCCCAGACCGTGTGATGTGCATTGGCATCACAGGCGATTAACCATCGGAGCCGGTTTCTCTGGCAATGCTCTACCAGGGCACAGGTAGCCGCCGTAGGCACAGCATCAGAATCGCCGGGCTGATAGGCGGAGGCCAGCACTGCCTCCTGCTCGCCATGGGCAGTGGGTATTTTAACCCAGACTGCCACCAGGTCCTCAGTGATGAACTGTGAAAGGGGAACATATGTTAGATTTTTGTTAATTAACAACGCCACTCTAGGGCGAGGTAGGTTGTTTGCATATAGCAATTTACCGGATGTGGTACTTAGCCCCAGGACACGTCCGGCATTTATCCACGGCTCCTGGATAAATGCTATGTCCATGGTAGCAAACCTCTCACAGAGGACGTCAGAAGCGGCCTTTGCGTGGTGGAGGTTTGCTTGGAGACATCTTAGGTGTCTCCGGGTGTTGGGAAGGGTGGGGGAGGGGGACAGGACATTAGTCCACCCTCTTGCGGCCTCTGGCCGCCATCTTCCGGCCTCGGTTTGTGCTCAGAAGGGCCTCTTCCTCTAAAGTGCGCCTCGCACCCTTATTCACGCGCCCGGTTCCGCGTGATGGGGGATGCGCCCGTAAAGGGGAGGGCGCAGGATCTTTTCGGTGCTGCGGGCTCCTGGGCAGCTACGGTGCCACATGCCTCACCACCGCTGGGGGTCCGGACTGTGCTGTTAGCTGCAGGCAGCCCAGGGGTCGCATGAGTCTCCTCAGCGACACCCTGTGGTGTTGTTGCAGCCGCGTCCGGTATGGCAGTCTTGGAGCAGGTGGGCTTCTCCGCTACGAGAGCATGAGCCACTGCCTGTTCTTTCGACTGCGCGCTGGCCTTAGGCTTAAGGGTAGCCTTGCCCCACGCGAAGTTTAGCTGGAATCCTAGCGATTTCAGCCGGTTGGCCGAAACAGGGTCCAGTGCTAAGGTAATAATAGCCATGTGCTGCCTCATCTCCCGGTGAAAGACGCGCCAGTCTCCCACTCGCAGCCCGCTATTCTGACCTTCGACGAGCTTCAGAATCTCGTCCGTCTTCATGTCCGCATTCGGAAGCGGAAAGTAGCCAATGAAAACAGCGGCACGTGAAGCCTCTGCCTCGGGGACTACCTTAATGCGGGCATCCTTCCACAGCCGGAGCTTAGGCACCTCTGTGCACAGCCACTCAACCGTCTCCGCATTTCCGCAAGTGATGGCCATCCATCCTGGTCTAAAGGTGCAGCCAGAGAATAACGGCTTCACAGAGCCATGCCTCAGCTCCATCACCCTTGACAAGATGGCAGCTTGGATGCTGCCAAGCTGCTCCGTAGTGAGCAAACTGTTGGGGTAGTCGGCTGGAAGTATTGCCATCTTCGATGAGCTGGCAACATCCCTATAAGAGGCCATACCACCGGTTTGGGGTGGCTGCTCCTGTGCTACTTGCCCAGCCGCAGTTGCGGCTGTGGAGGCTACTGGAGCCACCGTGGCAAGCAACACGCTCGCAGGATCACCCTTCGCCAGGGCACTAGGTGCCGCGGTCTTCAGCATGACCCTCTTATTCGACGCCTCTTCTGGGGTCGTGTTTGCCGATCTACCCCGCTTGTTTGCTACACCACTTCTGCTGGGCATAGCCATGGGTGGGCCAATAGGCTTCTGTGCGAGCCTCTTAGCCTCCTCCATGGGAACGCCATTTCCAAGGTGTCTGCGCAGTCTCTTTCTTGCAGCTCCCGATAGCGCGATCCTCTTGGGTTTCTCGGCCTTAGGAGAGGCAAGAAGGGCTTCTTCAACCTCCTTGGTGATGGTGTCGGTGCTGGAGCTTTGTGAACAAACGTCCATAGCTACCTCAGACTCCCGGATATGTTCGACGTCAGTCGATTTGGGGCTGCTAGAGCACCCGGTTTCTATAATTTTATTTTCGGTAGTTTCCATGTTTTGGTCCCACTATATAGATGACTAGGTCATCAGCGTAGCTTTGAGTGGCGAACCCTAAGTCGTTGAGCTTATAGAGTAGCTCGTCGATGACCAGAGTCCACAAGAGAGGAGAGAGTACTCCCCCTTGAGGGCACCCCCTTGTGGCTGTGATTGAGGTCATGGTTCCTCCAAGGTCTACAGTTATTATTCTGGATTTAAGCATTTCCAGAATCCACCTAATAATGGGTGTGGGTACATTTTTATGTACAAGAGAGGCACGGATAGCCTGATATGACGTGTTGTCAAAAGCTCCTGATATGTCTAAAAAGGCACATAGTGCTATTTGTTGAGCGCCAATGGCCTTTTCAATGGTTGTTGTAAGGCAATGAATGGCAGTCTCAGTTGACTTACTAGCTTGGTACGCATATTGGTACTTATGTAAGGGAAGCTGCTTGAGATTCATCTCCCTGATGTGCTG
The DNA here is from genome assembly GCA_018904305.1 of Scaptomyza montana. Lineage (NCBI taxonomy): Eukaryota > Metazoa > Arthropoda > Insecta > Diptera > Drosophilidae > Scaptomyza > Scaptomyza montana. Next base: position 473,960 of record JAEIGR010000061.1, on the reverse strand, counting down.
GTCAATTATCTTCTCCATAGTTTTAAGGAAGAAGGAGCTTAGACTAATTGGTCTATAGGACTTAGGCAATTGGGAATCTTTCTTCCCTACCTTAGGAATAAACACAACTTTCACTTTAGCCCATTTGCTTGGTATGTGTCCAAACAAGAGACTAGCTCGGAATAAGCGGACCAGGGGGATTGCGAGTTGGTGCAGTCCCCGCTGCATCAAGCATGGATATATTCCATCTGGCCCAGGGGATTTGTATGGACTGAAGCTCTGTATAGCCCATTGTACGCTATTTTGATGAAACAGTCTATAGGGCAAGTTTCCAAAACGTTCTGAGGGATAGGGGGGTTCCCTTCCCTCAGCCCTATTGGATTCTGCCACCATAGCCACTCGCAAGTGTGGGCACTCTCCAGTCCCAGAGCGGTAGGTTGGTGCCTCACCCTCTGAGCTGTGCTGCTCCACAGCCACGCACCCGGGAAAATGAGTAGTCAAAAGAAGGCTGCTCGTTTCCCTTGGGTCGTTTGTGTGTGTCCATCTGGCTTTTTCAACGTACAGATGCCGTTTGAGTGGTCTTTGGAAAGGGCTTTTTGTAGCCTGACAGCTTCCGGGAGGTTTGAAATCTGCCCGCAGTGTTGGCGCCATGTAGCCCGTTTGGACCTTCTCAGCTCTTTATTATAGAGCGTTAAAGCAGATTTGTAGGAATCCCATGTGGTTTTCCCACTCTTTGCTTTATTAAAGAGCTTTCGCGCAGCCTTTTTGAGATCGTCAAGGCTCTTGTTCCACCAGGGAACAGCCCTTCTGGTCTTACGAATTTTTTGTTCGCAGCTAGCGTGATAAGCCGATTTAATGTTCGTATGAAGCACAGTAGCTTCACGCTCTAGCTCGTCAATGCACAATATCGGACGGGTGGAGCAGTCTCTGGATTGCTCAAGTTCAAAACAGAAGAGATCCCAGTTGGTGTTTTTGGGATTTCTTGTAACTAGGCTACATTGCAAGGCACATCCTATATCAAATCTAATGTGCTGGTGATCTGACATAGTGATCTCACTCGCAACGTGCCAGTTTGAGACAACGGACAACATGTTAAGACTACAGAGAGTTAGGTCGAGGACTTCCTCTCTGATTGCATTAATAAGTGTGGGCTCATTGCCTCGATTTAGTAGGCTTATGTTGTTACTAATAATGTACTCAAGAAGGTACTCACCTCTTTTGTTGATGTCACTGCTCCCCCAGACCGTGTGATGTGCATTGGCATCACAGGCGATTAACCATCGGAGCCGGTTTCTCTGGCAATGCTCTACCAGGGCACAGGTAGCCGCCGTAGGCACAGCATCAGAATCGCCGGGCTGATAGGCGGAGGCCAGCACTGCCTCCTGCTCGCCATGGGCAGTGGGTATTTTAACCCAGACTGCCACCAGGTCCTCAGTGATGAACTGTGAAAGGGGAACATATGTTAGATTTTTGTTAATTAACAACGCCACTCTAGGGCGAGGTAGGTTGTTTGCATATAGCAATTTACCGGATGTGGTACTTAGCCCCAGGACACGTCCGGCATTTATCCACGGCTCCTGGATAAATGCTATGTCCATGGTAGCAAACCTCTCACAGAGGACGTCAGAAGCGGCCTTTGCGTGGTGGAGGTTTGCTTGGAGACATCTTAGGTGTCTCCGGGTGTTGGGAAGGGTGGGGGGAGGGGAACAGGACATTAGTCCGCCCTCTTGCGGCCTCTGGCCGCCATCTTCCGGCCTCGGTTTGTGCTCAGAAGGGCCTCTTCCTCTAAAGTGCGCCTCGCACCCTTATTCACGCGCCCGGTTCCGCGCGTGATGCGCCCGGTTCCGCGCGTGATGCGCCCGTAAAGGGGAGGGCGCAGGATCTTTTCGGTGCTGCGGGCTCCTGGGCAGCTACGGTGCCACATGCCTCACCACCGCTGGGGGTCCGGACTGTGCTGTTAGCTGCAGGCAGCCCAGGGGTCGCATGAGTCTCCTCAGCGACACCCTGTGGTGTTGTTGCAGCCGCGTCCGGTATGGCAGTCTTGGAGCAGGTGGGCTTCTCCGCTACGAGAGCATGAGCCACTGCCTGTTCTTTCGACTGCGCGCTGGCCTTAGGCTTAAGGGTAGCCTTGCCCCACGCGAAGTTTAGCTGGAATCCTAGCGATTTCAGCCGGTTGGCCGAAACAGGGTCCAGTGCTAAGGTAATAATAGCCATGTGCTGCCTCATCTCCCGGTGAAAGACGCGCCAGTCTCCCACTCGCAGCCCGCTATTCTGACCTTCGACGAGCTTCAGAATCTCGTCCGTCTTCATGTCCGCATTCGGAAGCGGAAAGTAGCCAATGAAAACAGCGGCACGTGAAGCCTCTGCCTCGGGGACTACCTTAATGCGGGCATCCTTCCACAGCCGGAGCTTAGGCACCTCTGTGCACAGCCACTCAACCGTCTCCGCATTTCCGCAAGTGATGGCCATCCATCCTGGTCTAAAGGTGCAGCCAGAGAATAACGGCTTCACAGAGCCATGCCTCAGCTCCATCACCCTTGACAAGATGGCAGCTTGGATGCTGCCAAGCTGCTCCGTAGTGAGCAAACTGTTGGGGTAGTCGGCTGGAAGTATTGCCATCTTCGATGAGCTGGCAACATCCCTATAAGAGGCCATACCACCGGTTTGGGGTGGCTGCTCCTGTGCTACTTGCCCAGCCGCAGTTGCGGCTGTGGAGGCTACTGGAGCCACCGTGGCAAGCAACACGCTCGCAGGATCACCCTTCGCCAGGGCACTAGGTGCCGCGGTCTTCAGCATGACCCTCTTATTCGACGCCTCTTCTGGGGTCGTGTTTGCCGATCTACCCCGCTTGTTTGCTACACCACTTCTGCTGGGCATAGCCATGGGTGGGCCAATAGGCTTCTGTGCGAGCCTCTTAGCCTCCTCCATGGGAACGCCATTTCCAAGGTGTCTGCGCAGTCTCTTTCTTGCAGCTCCCGATAGCGCGATCCTCTTGGGTTTCTCGGCCTTAGGAGAGGCAAGAAGGGCTTCTTCAACCTCCTTGGTGATGGTGTCGGTGCTGGAGCTTTGTGAACAAACGTCCATAGCTACCTCAGACTCCCGGATATGTTCGACGTCAGTCGATTTGGGGCTGCTAGAGCACCCGGTTTCTATAATTTTATTTTCGGTAGTTTCCATGTTTTGGTCCCACGAGTGATGAGGAAAGGGTATCCCCCGGGGCAGAGCCTCATACCCCGGATCGGGCACTTATACGACCGGAGGTGCCAGGTATCCGGAAGCCACCGCTATAAGACACACTAACGTAGTGCCATTCATCACAGGGGCACTGTACGGTAACACCGGTGATTACGGGTTTTTTCGAGTTGTCCTCTCTAGATCCGCCATATTTAGTCTAGAGCAGGGGCACCTCGAGCAGGATGTGGCTCTTCACCACGTATGGTCGGTCTTCGGTAGTTGGCATGCGACTGCCAACTCCCTCTGGCTAAGTAAACTCGGCGCGGCGGCAGGCACACACGCCTCATTTACAAAGCCTTAGCCCCCTGCTTCAACTATAAACTTAAGAATTAAGAATAGCCAATCGTAATACATTACAAATAACATTTGTAATGCATTGAAAATTCGAATTTGGGAGCATGATTTGATTTCCACTAAGCACAAAAGCAATCTTCTGGCTCTCCGTAAGGAAATTGTTGTTTTTAAATTTATAAAACCTACATAACAAACAAATATGTATAACTGATAACATGTCAAGTAAAGATTAGTTGTGATGTTAATGATTGAGATGACTATTTTATAATCTAATTTGCTTAGATTGTTACATAATCGTGATTATAACAAAAGTGAATTTTTATACTCGTTACCGAAGGCAAAGAGTATATTGGGTTTGTGCAATGTTCGTCATGCTGTCTGTTCGTCTGTCCGTCTGTATGAACGCAACTTTTTTCCATACCCTTCAAGCTAGAGGCTTGAAACTTTCCAATTCTCTTTATCTATGGGATAATAAATTAAAGTGTCAAGATTGGGGTTCTACGATAACTGGGGGGCTGGCAAATCGATAAATTCGATAACTCAAAACCGACACTTGAGGCGGAGTGAGTAACTCAAAAAAAAAGTATAAATTGGGTTTCAAAGGCACTTGGGTTACACTCTCTTATAGTCTAGTGGTAAGGGTGCCAGACTCTCACCCGGGGGTTCCGGGTTCACATCCCAGTATGAGCAAATGAATGATTTTAATGTTTAAGCCAATTTTTTAGTTTTTTTTTATTACCCGGGAGGTCCGGGTTCAATTCCCAGTATGGGCATACGGATGTTTTAATCTTTAAGCCAAATTTAGTTTTGTTTACATTGATTTTTATTTTTAATAGCATACTCTTAGGGTGCAAGGAGTTGATTTTAGCCAACCCTTCACATGTAATTCCCAAATGGTTCTAGGTCAGTGTTGTCCAAAGTTTGAAAAGGCAGCCACGCGTGGTTGGCAAGAAAAATTCTGCCGGCGTAGCAGCCGACACATGTATAGAGAGAGAGAATATGTGTATTCTATAAATAGAACGCTCGGCAGCTTGTTCTCTTGCGATGCGCGTGTTCGGCTGCATTTGCTCTCTCGACTCATGTGTTCGGCTGAAGCTCAAAAGTCAAAAGCGCAGTCATTCGCTATGCTGCATTGCAAAAAAATGTTTCACGTTGCCTTCGTGTTTCGCTGCTTCGCACACAAGCGCAATGTTTCATTGTGTGAGTTTGGACACCACTGTTCTAGGTGCAAGGAGTTGACTTAAGCCAACCCTTCACTAATAATTCCCATATGGTTCTAAGTTTGATAAGATGGTATACATGGCTTAAATTCAATTCGGCTCTTCAAAATTGTTCAGCTGACTTATTTCATAGCCAGAATTCTGTTCAAATTTCTTTTGGCATAGCCATATTTTTATACTCGATACCGAAGGTAAAGAGTATATTGAGTTTGTGCAATGTCCGTCATGGTGTCTGTCCGTCTGTCTGTCTGTCCGTCTGTATGAACGCAACTTTTTTCCACACCCTTCAAGCTAGAGACTTGAATTTTTCCAATTCTCTTTTTCTATGGCATAGTAAATTAAAGTGTCAAGATTGGGGTTCTACGATAACTGGGGGGCTGGCAAATCGATAAATTCGATAGCTCAAAACCGATTAATCCACATATTTCGCACATCCTTACAGTTAGAACTACCAAATTTGGTGAGAAGATAGCTACTAGCAACCCCCAAAAAACTGCATCAAAAATTTTGAAGCCACGCCCACCCATTCCGCCCCCAGCCCCCTCGCATTGTAAAGTCAAAAAAGCCTATATCTCCCACAGCTTTTGAGCTAGAGTCACCAGATTTGGTGCCAAGATAAGTGATGATAACCCCCCAAAAACTGCATCAAAAGATTGGATGCCACGCCCACCAATACCGCCCTAGCCACCCCCATCTGCCCCAACGCTTCGTCAAAAACGGGTATGCGTGTATCTTCCAGAGTTGTGGAGCTAGAGCCACCAAATTTGGTGGGAAGATAGCTGGCAACGAACCCCAACAATCTACATCAAAGTTTTGGAGCCACGCCCAACCATTCCGCCCCTTTCCCCACCTTATACAAACTTTGAGCTAGAGTCACAAAATTTGGTATGAAGGTAGCAATTGACATCCCACATAGATCTGCACCAAAAATTTGAATGCCAAGCCAACCCATACCGCCCCCAGCCCCCCTTTCACCACTTTTACAAACTTTGAGCTAGAGTCACCAAATTTGGTATGAAGATAGCAATTGACATTCCACATACATCTGCATCAAAAATTTAGATGCCACGCCCACCTATACCGCCCCAGCCCCCTTTTCCTACATTTTACAAACTTTGAGCTAGAGTCACCAAATTTGCAACGAAGCCAGCCGGTGGCATCCCCATCTGCATCGGAGAATCTTTAAGGCAGCGTACACCCCTGCCCCATCCGTACCCCTTTGCAATCAGGCCTCTTTTTACCGGTTTTAATACTGGTATCGAGTATACCGCAGTCGGTTGCGTCCGACTGCAACGTTTCCACTTGTTTAGTTTACATCTATAATATAAAAATAAATATAGTTTGAAAAAACTAAAAAATACGCTTTTTAAAAACATTGAACTAAAAATTTAATAAATAAATTCTAATGTAAGCTTAAAACATCGAAAAATTCTTGAGTTATTGTCAAAAAAGCGTGGGCGTTTGTGATATATTTTTCGTGTATCGAGCGCCAGACGCTTTTTTCACAATAATTCTAGAATTTTTTGATGCTTTAAAATTATTTTAGAATTTAGTTTTTAAATTTTTAGTTCCAACGTTTTTAAAAAGCGTATTTTTTAGTTTTTTCAAACTACATATATTTATTTTTTACTTTTTAGTTTGATGTTCTTCAAAAGGCGTTTTATGTATGCTTTATAATAATTTTCGCTTCTCTGAGAGTTATTAACAAACAAACAAAAATACGAGAGAAACTTTTTAGTTCGATTTGCTATAAAACCGTCTTTATTATGTATTTCGTAATCTAATCATTTCATCTAATGCTTTTATGTTACATGGGGTTTTTCCTGTTAGTTTTGAGCAATCAAGTTTTTCAATTCGAATACCGTCCAAGGATTTCACACGACTAAGGCCCAATATCTCAATGTCCGTTTAAATTTTCGTTTAGCTAACTGCCGCATTATTTTGCTGGTCGAGTTAAAACAGTTTGGTTTTCTCAAAGCCAAAATAACCTTTCATCGATAAGTAACTATCGCCTTAACAGCGTTGCCACATATATACACAGCGTTGCCATTTATAGCGAGCGGCTCAGCTGTTTTTTGTTATTGTTTTGGTTGGTGACTGGCAAATTTTGCATATTTTAAATATATAAAATATAAAATAAAAATGAACACGCCTGAATGCAAACGGTTCCGTGGGAAAAACTTTTCGATCTCTGAGGAGCATTTGTTGGTGGAATTAGTGGAGTCGCATCAGCATATTTTAGAGTGCAAGAAGAGCGACGCCGTTACGTGGAAGCAGAAGGACGAAGCCTGGCAGAAACCTATTACTATGGCAAGCCAATTGATCTACAATCCTTGCAAGAATGATTTTACATGTAGATTTTTTTAGCCTGAACCGCTGAACAAATTTGGCATCATCCAGATCAGTGAAATAGTTCACCCTATCCCTATAACTTCTCGAGTTATTAACTCTTGGCTCTGTTTCGTCAAATTGCGTCTCCATTGAATGAATATAAGAAACTCTGCTGTGCGATGCCATTTTCTTTAATAACAAAATAAATATACAATTCAAGGGACAGCTGTTTGCTTTAGCGATGATTCTTATCGATATATCGTGACTTATACGCGCTTTAAATTTTAACCAAGACCCAGCCTTCCGGTTAGTTTGTTTCTCATATACTCCTAACCGAATATTGAGAGACTCAAATTCGACTAAACTTAGAATAAGTTGACTAACCGGACATTGAGATATTGGGCCTAAGTGCTACATAAGCTTGTAAAGCAGCAAACAGTTGTGAACTTAAATAAATGAATGCATGATCAACTGTACAACCTTGCATCTTATGGACAGTCGATACCCAACTCAGGATTAGCGGCAACATTCGTCTCTCAGCAGTTCCAGAGCTGTATTTTGCAGGAAACTGTATCGATATTGGTTTAATTGCGTGTACACCATCTGAACCGAAATCGATACGGACTGACGGAATGTCTTCAGCATATACTTGGTCCCTGCGAAAAATTGGCCAGATAATTTCTGTTATAATATCCATATTACCGTTTACTAAACCTTTTTACTTTAGCTCCTACGAATATATTCAATTCTTTAGGAAGACCTCCTGTTTTATTGATATCCATTGGTACCACAGAACCTAAGTCCTTATTAAGTAAATTTCGAGTAGCATCAATGAGTTGGTCGTGTGCTTTTATTGTATAAATAACGGTCCCTTTATCCTGAAAACCCTGCAGAACCTTTTCGTTATGTCTAGCAACTTGGTTATTCGTTGGATAGATCTTTAATGTTTTCTCAATCGAAAACTCATTAGATGTATCAGTTGACACTTTTCCAAGAAGAATTTTAAGATGTAAAGACGTCAATTCACCAACTCTTAGGGCGTTAAGCACATCTATAAATGTCGTATCTCCTTATTGGCGCATGTTTTGTTTGAGTTCAACCAGACGGGACGGTCGCCACAAATGTGTAGCGGGCTTCATGTGTTCTGGCTGTTGGAAAACTTTATGTCTTTGAACAAATGGTAGCTGCATTAAATCACCAAAGAGCAAAACATTTATGCCTCCAAAACAAGAGTTGGGGCTTTTCAGCTGCCGTAGACGGGAGTCGATCATGCAAAGCATCTCATAAGGTACCATAGAAATTTCGTCTATGAACAGAAACTCAACGTTTTGCCATAATTGACGCATAAATTTTAAATAGATACCAGTAAGAAGTGGCATGCTAACAATAACTCTTTTTGTACTGAAAGTTTTAGTAGACGGTGCAGCGTAGACCCACCAATCAACCGTGCTGCAACTCCAGTGAGAGCACCAACTTTCACCACAGATTTTCCATAACATCGGTTTACTTGATTTTTTAACAGATTAAAGAGCTGTACAGGCTTCTGTGTACAGGCCTTAAAGAGGAAAGTTTTTCCGGTGCCTGCTCCACCAGTTACAAAAATTTTATCTCGTTCAGTGTCTCCATTAAGTTGATTCTTAATACTCTCAGTAATAACAATGAACAGTTGCCTTTGATCAATATTCATTGCCTGTTGTGCCCTCTGAAATTGATCATTGGTCATTTCGGTTTCTGGTAACTCTTCATCTTCAGCTTCTGGATTTATAATCTCTGGCTGTTCTAATATTTCAAAGGCATGTACCTGGATGAATGCATTTTCAAGCTGTTGGTCCCGATCTCGATGTTTTCGCATATTTCTACTCGTTTCCTTGATACAATTCTCTCGAGCTAAGAAAGCCTCCTTTGCATTATCGAAACCTTGAAATAATTCTATTTCCGAACGATAAGGCATATATTGAACCAGTAAGCTGTAGAAAAAGTTTTTTGGATCCGATGTTGCTATAAAGTATGGAGCCCTGACAACTGCAGGAACATTCCTTACAACCATTTTGCTCCCATCTGACAGCATGATACAAGTACGACGTATGTTTGGTTGTTCTGCATAGGTATCATGATCAATACTTTCCTCGGTTTCACTTACCTTTTTCGGATAGAAAGGTTCAAACAACATTGCAAAATCTGTAAGGCTCATGTCCGCAAAATTGTAGTCAGGATGTTGTAACGGACGTTTTTCATATCTTTCAAAGATATTATTTTAATATCCAGTTACATGCCCGCTTTTGTAGAATTGCAATACTCTGTAACGCTGTTCTGGCTTTCTTGTGTTCAGGAAAATACAAGCTCGCGAACTGTCTCGCAATGGGATATGACACAGTCGATTCACACATTCTGCAGCTGATACATGTCGTTCATGAAGAATCTTACATATTTTCAACAGCTTGCGTGAAATATCAGACTCTTCGCGTTGAATTTGTTGTATTGCTTGCGCAATTCCAGATTCTACACCTTCAGGTTCCGCTTTTGATAAGTACTTTGCAATATAGTACGCTATCGCTTCGTTGGATCCGCATGGCTGAATATCCATGTTACCTGTCTACAGTCGCAATAGCTGTGGGTGGAAATTATTTACCCAAGCATCCTCTTTTCGACGCCTTAGTAAAGAAATTCTGCCTCCATTACGGATAAAATCATCCGAAGAATGTGACACTATTCGTGTCTCGTCACATTCTTGACGTGGAAAGTTGAATCGACATCTTACAGAGGTATTTTTTTTTTCAACAAGTTTGTGTATGTCGATGAATTTGACACTTCTTGACAAGTTCATAGAGCTCTGAATCTTCTTCTTTTGTAGGCATCTTACAGCTACAGTTACGATCAAGGATAAGTTTCCCTTCCTCTGTGTCAAACTCTGGGTGGTTTTCAATCCAAACTAACATATGAAGATGAGGACTGCCACGATTCTGAAACTCAATACGCCACCAATGGTCTTTCAGTTTTCCGCCAAATACTTCATCATTTTTATACTCGATACCGAAGGTAAAGAGTATATTGGGTTTGTGCAATGTCCGTCATGGTGTCCGTCCGTCTGTCCGTCCGTATGTTCGCAACTTTTTTCCACACCCATCAAGCTAGAGACTTGAAACTTTCCAATTCTCTTTATCTATGGGATAGTAAATTAAAGTGTCAAGATGGGGGTTGTACGATAACTGGGGGGCTGGCAAATCGATAAATTCGATAACTCAAAACCGATAAATCCACATATTTAACACATACTTACAGCTAGAACTACCAAACTCGGTAAGCAGATAGCTACTAGCAACCCCCAAAAAACTGCATCAAAAATTTGAAATCAGAAATGGCAATATCTCCCACAGTTTTTGAGCTATAGCCACCAAATTTGGTGCCAAGATAGGTGATGATGACCCCCAAAAAACCCCCCAAAAAGTGCATCAAAAGTTTGGATGCCACGCCCACCGATACTGCCCTAGCCGCCCCCATCCACCCCAACGCTTCGTCAAAAACGGGAATGCGTGTATCTTCCAGAGTTGTAGAGCTAGAGCCACCAAAATATGTAGGAAGATAGCTGGTAACAACCCCCAAAAAACTGCATCAAAGTTTTGGAGCCACGCCCACCCATTCCGCCCCATCCCCCCCGCAATTTGAAATCAGAAATGGCTATATCTCCCACAGTTTTTGAGCTATAGCCACCAAATTTGGTGGCAAGATAGGTGATGATGACCCCCAAAAAACTGCATGAAAAGTTTGGATGCCACGCCCACCAATACCGCCCAAGCCGCCCCCATCCACCCCAACGCTTCGTCAAAAACGGGAATGCGTGTATCTTCCAGAGTTGTGGAGGTAGAGCCACCAAATTTGGTAGGAAGATAGCTGGCATTGACCTCCAAAAATCTGCATCAAAGTTTTGGAGCCACGCCCACCCATTTCGCCCCCTTTCCCCACCTTTTACAAAATTTTAGCTAGAGTCACAAAATTTGGTATGAAGATAGCAATTGACATCCCACATAGATCTGCAGCAAAAGTTTTGATGCCACACCCACCCATACCACCCCCAGCCCCCCTTTTCCCACTTTCTACAATTTTCGAGCTAGAGTCACCAAATTTTGGTATGAAGATAGCAATTGACATTCCACAAAGATCTGCATAAAAACTTGGACGCCGCGCCCTTCCTTACCGCCCCCAGCCCCCCTTTCCACACCTTTACTAACTTTGAGTAAGAGTCACCAAATTTGGTATGAAGATAGCAATTGACATTTTACAAAGATCTGCATCAAAAATTTGGATGCCACGCCCACCCATAAGGCCTTAGCCCCCCTTTCCCCACATTTTACTAACTTTGAGCTAGAGTCACCAAATTTGGTATGAAGATAGCAATTAACATTCCACAAAGATCTGCAGCAAGATTTGGATGCCACGCCTACCTATACCGCCCCAGCCCCCCTTTCCCCACCTTTTACAAATTTCGAGCTAGAATCACCAAATTTGGTATGAAGATAGCAATTGACATTCCACAAAGATCTGCATCACACATCTGGATGCTACGCCCACCCATACCGCCCCCAGCCCCCTTTCCCAACAAACTTACAAACTTTGAGCTAGAGTCATCAAATTTGTAAGGAAGATAGCTTGTGGCATCCCCATCTGCATCGGAAAATCTTTTAGGCAGTGTACACCTCTGCCGCATCCGTACCCTTCTGCAGTCAGGCCTCTTTTAACCGGTTTTCATACTGGTATCGAGTATGCCGCAGTCGGTTGCGTCCGACTGCAACGTTTCCACTTGTTCTTAATTAATTTGATTAGAGCATTAACTCTTACCATGAAATGTCGACTCAAAACTACTGGGTACTTTTCTATAAGTTGTTGAGTATCATAAATGTCAAGTGTACTTGGATCAACATCAGGCCTACCATCAGCAATTAACAAAGCTTTTCGTCGATCTAGCCAATTCAGATCATTTGAACTAAATGTAACAAAGTAGGTTGGAGCTCCTAAACATCTGATTTGAGCTTATAGCTCGTTCAAAGCTGATCGCCAATAGGCTGCAGAACCTCTCAAATTCTTGACATAAAGATGGACATCTTCGACTGCTCCTTCTTGATTAACAATTTTCTTGCCGCATGCTGATATGGTGTTTTTAATTCGATAATATTCAAAGAACGATAAGGTATAAAAGAGATAGTCGTTACGTTGAAATCTTGTGTCGCTTCCTAAAATTCTGAACTGAAAGTAGTCTAATGCTGTAATTTTTACAGTTCTTTCCTCTCTGAAACCTTTTTTTTCCATAGGGAAACAAATAGTACCACGCAAATTCTTCTGCTTTCAGTTCATGACCCACATTTACAATATTGTCTTTTGTTTTACGGGTAATCTTATTAAGGTTTCGTGAAACCTGTGTTTCATCATCCAAGTTGGGTTGCATTAACTCAATCGGTGCCATTACTGATGTCTGCAGTAGAATTACTTTGTCATTTAATTCCTTTTGGGAATTGATCATTTGGGACACTGTTGCTACCCTCTCAGTGCTCTGATGTGTTCTTATATCCTCAGAATCATCATGTATATCTAATACCTCAACATCAACGGTTTTGCTGCCTGTTGTACGTTTACATATTCTTACAAACACGTCTAAATGATCACATTCGATAATACAAGCTTTTCCATTTGTGTCGTTTGCTCTGGATCCCTTTTGACCACATGAATGAGAGTTAGTGAAGTAATACTTGTTATCATAGTGCATTACTCCGAATGATTGTCCATCTGCTATTAGTATGCCTGCACTATGCTCCACGAACAGATCTGTCAAACCTTGACAAAGGGTGCGTCCAAAGTTTGCGTTGTTTAACTTATCATTCAAGCTTCCATATATGTTTGGTTCTTCGTCAAAAGTAAGCTGAAACTTTTTATCGAAGGTGATCAAATTATCTTTGATGGTATTAAAATTTCGCACCAATAGGTATCCATCATCTTCAATAGGATAAGCCGCTAAATTTCTCTCCGTTTGATATCTTACATTGCAGTAGAGCTGGTCACCTGCTTTCATATTTAGATTGAGGGTATTTGTAGACCAATGTTGTGGTGAAAGAATACCGGCCCTTAGGATGTTTGCCAATGCCATTACACAACATTGTACGCCTGCAAAGCCTGATGTGAATATAACATCGTTGCCTTGATGCCATGAAGCACGTACAATTCTTGAGAACGCGTTGATATACATGTAAGCGCTAACATCGCCTATAGGTTCTTCATTGGTCTCTACAGCAATCACTACTGATACTTCTTTCACTCTTATGATATCCTCTTCATTAATAACAACGTTCTGATTGATAGTGAAGTCTTTGTAAAGTGGATTGTTAGCAATTACCCAATACAGTGCATTATATAATTTTTGCCTAGATACTGAAAACTGTCGAGTTACATTAATATTTTCGAGACACTCAGTAATGACAACTATTCCAGCATTTTTTGTAGTTCTTGGTAACATGCTCGGAAGATTTTCAATTACTTCGAAAACATCTTGAGCGAACAATAACGCTTGACCTCGAAAACCATATTGCCCAAATATGCCACTTAATTTGATTATTTTAACAAATGGTATAATACGAGAAATAAACCTTTGCTCGGCTTGTGATAGCTCCGCAATCACCTCTGGAATAGAGCCCGGATCCAGATTGTTCCAATAAGATATAGATGGTGCAAAATGTTTCTTCGAACTCAAATGCGTCTTGCAACGGTTGCAAACAATCAAGCAATTTCTTTGTTTTAATTCGCTAGACAAATATGGTGCTGTTTTAGTGTGTATAATCCACCTAGAAGACTGCTGCTGATAGCACCGTTTAGTGCAAACTTCACATCTCTTAACACAGAACTTGTAAATTGCCTGTATAAAGCCTGTTATGCTGGCTCTATTTAACCTTCTGAACTCGGTATTTTGTTGCCGCTTTTGCTGCAAGCGCGCTTCTCTGGCGTGTTCTGATTCTGTGCCTCGAATTTCAGCTGCATGCTGTCGCTTTTGCTTCAAGCGAGCTTCTCTGGCATGTTTTGATTCTGTGCCTCGAATTTCAGCTGCATGCTGTCGCTTTTGCTTCAAGCGAGCTTCTCTGGCTTGTTTTGACTGTTTGGCTCCAAGGCATACTTAATTAGGTCATCCAGCTCTTTTGCTCACCCTCTTTTTCTGTTGCCTTACGATTCAGTCTAATTGCGAACGTTGTGAGCGACGCACATGCGCGCACGATGTTTTTGGGTTTTAACCTAAAAAAATGCATTACTCTTTTGCTCTCACTCTCGCTCTCTTTTGCTCTCATTTTTCGTAAGGCAACGAGAGAGCGGAGTGGGACTACCTTAATAAGTATGCCTTGTTTGGCTCTATAATTTTTCATATAAAGATTTCTTTTCTTCTTTCTCTCTTCTAATTCTTCGCTTGAGAGTTTTGATGTTCTTTTCATTGTTATTGAAAGCTAACTGTAGCTAATTTTTGTTTTTTATTTTATTTATTGATTTTAGACAGCTTAATCTAATTATAGGTATACTAGGTGTCCCCGTGCGCGTTGCTGCACTCCCCCATTTCGAAAATATGTAAAAGGTGGACGTGGACCCCTACCTAGCGTTGCTGTGGTGCTTAATAATTTTTTCTCTATGTATATAGAACACATTATATTCTTGTTTATCATCTGTTTTACCTCTCAAATGTTCACTTGATGGCTTTGCTTTTGATGTTTTTTTCCAAATTGATAATTTTTTGGAAGCATTTCTTTCAATTTTCAAAATTAAATTTTAAAAATTCTTCAAGAAAATATTTTTACTTTTTAAATACTTGTGGAGTTTTAATAACAAATAAGACAAAATAACAAATAAGACAAAGAAAAAAAAAAAAAATTAATAAATGACAGTTTTTTTTTTGGCAAAATGCCTCATAGTGCAGCGGCAACCGAGAACAGTAAAATTTTTTTAGCATTTGTATGCATGTGTGTTTGCTTCACTTGAGGCGGAGTGAGTAACTCAAAAAAAAGTATAAATTGGGTTTCAAAGGCACTTGGGTTATTTATTTATTTATTTATTTATTTTTTTTTATTATTATATAGTCTAGTGGTAAGGGTGCCAGACTCTCACCCGGGAGGTCCGGGTTCAATTCCCAGTATGGGCATACGGATGTTTTAATCTTTAAGCCAAATTTAGTTTTGTTTACATTGATTTTTATTTTTAATAGCATACTCTTAGGGCGCAAGGAGTTAATTTTAGCCAACCCTTCACATGTAATTCCCAAATGGTTCTAGGTGCAAGGAGTTGACTTTAGCCAACCCTTCACTTATACTCCCAAATGGTTCTAGCCTTGATAAGATGGTATACAAGGCTTAAATTCAATTCGGCTCTTCAAAATTGTTCAGCTGACTTATTTCAAAGCAAGAATTCTGTTCAAACGGTCGAAGCCCAAACTTGTATTGAGCTCATGAGAAATGAAACCCAAACTGCAACATACATTTAATTTACTATAATTTGTCTTTTGGCATAGACATATTTTTAAGTTTACATCTATAATAAAATAAATATAGTTTGAAAAAACTAAAAAATACGCTTTTTAAAAACAATGAACTAAAAATTTAAAAAATAAATTCTAATGTAAGCTTAAAACATCGAAAAATTCTTGAATTATTGTGAAAAAAAGCATCTGGCGCTCGATACACGAAAAATATATCACAAAGCGCCCACGCTTTTTTGAACATAGACTTAGATCCAGAGACTCGAGTCTGTTCTGTTGCTCACCATTTCGCAAGCAAAGCAAGCAATAAATGATAGCAAGCAATGAAAGTTTGCAACGCTAGAATTCTACAAACCGCTTTCAGCGTCCTATTGTCTGTATGGATCCAGTATCAATCGTACTGGCTGATGATATTCGATCTACGTGTTATGGCCTCAATATAATTATTTTCTCCGTGCTACAAGGCAGCATATGTCCATTTGGTTAACCGATGCTATCCCATTTTACTGCGCTCAACGTAGATTGTCGTACTTCGAGCGTGATAAAGTTGCAGAAATCATTATGGATTTGCTTTAGAAACAGGTTATCTGGCCTACTGAGTCACCATTTGCTTCACTCAAAGTGTTAGTAAAGAAACATTAGTTTGTGCGTAGACTACCGCGGACTTAACAGGTTAACAGCTTTAGATAATTTGTCATTTCCATTCATAAAGCACTGCATAGAATATTTGGAAAATAAATGTGAATATTTGTGCTGGCTTTTATTGCAATTTACAAACCCTCCAGTTTTAAATTGTTATTAGTTGGATTTTCGTAAACACCTTATAATTACAGATGCAGGAAAGCAAAAAACATAACACAAATCATTGTTATGACAAAGACAACATTATCTTCATAACCGAGTCCACCATTTAACATCAAAGTTTAACTTTGAATTTGGAAAAGAAATAATATAAGGTTTAGAAATGAAATGTAAATTTACTTTCTACTGAGCAACTTTGGTTAGGTGATATACATATGTACATAGAAAAAAAAAGTTAGAATTTCTTGGACCCAAATTTGTGCCCATTTTAAGTACGAACTGTCAAAAAAGGCCTTAAGTCAAGTGATTAATTCTTTAAATGCATAAATCCAAACTACTTTAAGCCGACATGTCAGCCGATTGAAGCTTAATATAAGATCGAAAAACTTGCATCAAGTAATGGATGAACTTAAATAAATTAAATTAAAAACTGAAATCGAGTGCTTTGTTTGTTTGTCAAAAAAGAACTTTCGTAAATAGTTTATTTTCATTTTTGCAAATTCTATTAATAAGCTTAAAAATTCGAAAGAAGTTGAGGCTAATCAGGTTTGTTTCACATTAGCATTAACGGTGTTTGGAACTGGCTCAACAGAAAACCTGCCTTCACGGTGACCTTAAACAGGAAAATTTCGTAAATTTTTAGATGAAGTTTGGAATGATTTGCAGCTTTTCAAGAATCAAAATTATTTACTTCAAAATTTTTATAAGATAAAATTCTAAGTACACAAGAACTCAAAATAAGCCTGCACTGAAATCGAATCCGATTCAAGTTTAAAATTGATCAGTTTAAAAATATTCTGTTCTTACTCAACTTAAGCTTCGTTTTAAGAACGAAAGACTTGTTTTTCTTAGTGTATATCATGGTAAACCAAATACAGTGAAACTTCGATAACTCGTAATTGAAGGGAACGCGATAAAATTACGATTTATCGAGTTTTTCACGTTATCAAGTTTTACGACTTATCGAGGCAACTTACAGAATATACGAGTTATAGAGGTTTTTTTTTTTGTATTCAACAAAGAAAACAAGAAATAATTGAATTTAAAATATAAAGTATGTACATATGTAATTCCGTCAATATATGTATGTAGAATTATTTCTTGTTTTTCTTTAATGGGCAATATTTTGCACTTCCCCGACATATTGCGTCTCAATTGATACTGCGCTAGTTGCAGAAAACAAAACAAAACCTATGAATGAGCGTAACTGTAAAATAATAACGGCAAAAAAATTTACTATGTTTTCGTGTCTTACGGTTTCTTGTGAAAAAAAAAATGAAAAAATTACGAGTTATAGAGGCTTTTGTGGAAACATTACGAGTTATAGAGGCTTTTGTGGAAACATAACGAGTTGTAGAGGCTTTTGATAGAAAATTTTTCAAGTTATGTCTCCAGAAAAATAGGACTTATCGAGGGGACCGAAATGCATGAATTTTTTACGAGTTATGGCGACTTTTTGAAGGGTTCGAAGAAATACTATGACTTATCAAGGTTTTGCGCTTATCGAGGTTACGACTTATCGAAGTTTCACTGTAGTTACAAATTTGTTGAAAAAAAATTCATATTATGCTAATGAATAATATATGTTCCTAGACTTAACAGCGTCAAACACGTTTCCTTCAATGCAAACCTCACTTTACAAGGAAAGAATGCACTTTCTGCAAGGGCGTAAAATCTTTTTATATGAATACTAGTAAGTGGCCCGCTTACTTCGCTGCGCGGATAGTTTATATAAATTTTAGCAATAGAAGATAGATACAAAATAAATAAATTAGAAAATATTTCACAAAATATTTAAGCAAAGTATTTAATATTCTCTTGTCCACGCCACCATTGAGGTAGAGAATCAGGCGCGTCATTTTTTATTGTGGTTTCCCCAGTAGGCCTTATCCACTTATTGAATTTTATTTGCTATTATTAACAACTTTAAGAGCTTCTTTATAAACGACATTGGTTGTTTTTCCGTCAGGTGCTAGTACAAATAAACTTTTTGGTGAACTGACTCTTGAGCAGGCTACATAAAATTGGCCATGAGAAAAACAATTATGTCTTAAGTCTAGTCCGGCTAGTTTAAGAGTTTGTCCCTGTGATTTATTAATTGTTAAGGCAAAGCAAACTTTTAAAGGAAATTGCAATCTTTTAAATTGAATTGGAAATTCAGAATCAGAAGGTATTAATGGAATTCTCGGTATAAAAACCGTTTCCCCTATACCATTGCCAGTAAAGATAATTGCATCGACTACATTCTTATGAAGGACTTTAACTTGCAATCTTGTACCATTGCACAGTTTTGGCGGTTTCAAGTTGCGAATCAACATTACAGGTGAACCAATCTTTAAAGTCAATTTATGTTGAGGCAGGCCAGCCGGATTTAATGAATTAAGAAACTCGACGGGTTAATGAACTGCATCTTCGATTTCAGTCACAGAATCAATAGAGTTATATGTCATTTCTTCACTTTGAAATGATTTTAATAAAAACTCGTTTATTTCCAATGCATTGTCATTTCTCGCAGTCAAAATATCACGTTCTGAAAACCATTCGAGTGATTTTTGAGAGATATTTGTAATATCCGGAAATATTTTTAGAGTTAGCTCTTCAATACTTTTCACAACATGACACAAAGTTGATGGTAAAGTTATTTTGCCATCATCCCAAAGCTGAATCTCTTTTAACTCCAGGAAAATTTGGCACATCATGCCCTCGTTTTCTTCTTTGAAATTCTTTATTGTTCCATGTAAAATACGATGAAACTTCACAATATAGACGCGTTCTTGCAAACTCATCACGTGTGCATAGCTCAAAGAAGGCTAGCAAAGTGGTTTTGGGTGTAGTGCTTAATCTGTCAAGTAATTGTTGCGGATTATTGGGGTTAAAATATATCCGTTGACCATTTTCTAAATGAACAGCTAAGTGTGTAATAGCCGGAAAACGTTCATTTATGGGAAATGCAAGGATTCTTCATATTGCTTCTGAGCTACTTATTTAAGGCCACTTTCGTACATATTAATTTCATTACGTTGGTCTTCAAGAGTAAATGATGCTTGATCACTGCCCTTGTTAACATATTTACAAATGTATTTAATAGACTTTACAGAACTACAATACTCAACATTTATGTGAGCTTCAAATGTTCTCAATAGTACACAGTTATAAGGCACAACCCAACGATTATCTATGCAATTACCATTTATATTAATTGCATTACCACCATCTTCTATCGCTCTTCTACGATATAGCGGGTAACTTTCTTTTCCCGTCAGAGTTTCTTTAAGTAATTTTCGAGGAAACCTTTTGGTACATTTTCCATTTTTCATGCATGGCGATTTATTATTAAATGCACCCCAAGGACCATGAATCATATTTGATTTAACAATGTTAAATAACAAAGGATCCTCATCTGCGTTTGGTATTTCGGCACAGATAATCTTATCGATTTTATCTGGTCTTATTTTATTTTCTAACCAAAGTAGAATATGAATATGTGGTAAACCCCGCTTTTGCCATTCCACAGAGTACATGAAACATTGCACGCTTCCAAGCAAAGAAACTTTTGTCAATAGTGACATTAAAGCTTTAACTTTTAAATGAAAAACTCGAGCTGTAATATCGTGACGATCATGCGGTTTTTGACCCGGTAATAAAACACTTTTTATGTCATACCATTGTGGATTGCATGTGAATGTTATGAAAAGATCTGGTCGCCCATAATGGCGAACATATGTCATAGCATCTTGAGTCTTTTCATGCATATATCGTGCAAAGCTTGTAAAAGAAGATGGTAAAATTACCATCTGACCAAGTTGAGCTGCGACAACATCTTGTTGGCCTATTGCATTTTGTAGATGTATATAGCTATCTGCTCTGAGTTTCGCTTGATTGTAGCGAATATAATTTAACCTTTCTGTTTCAATTTTAGCATTCATATCAACTAAAAGTTGACTATAAAGGGAACGACAATAAATTAAATGATTTATCTCAGATTGACGAATCATTATTTTATAGCTGTAAAAGTCTGCGTTAAGCTTTTTATCATTTTATTTTTGGTTTCTCCTTTTTAATAGCTTTTTATTAGCTTCACTTGATGCGGAGTGAGTGAATAACTCAAAAATAAAGTATAAATTAGGTTTTAAAGCAGCGTTGTCCAAAGTTTGAAAAGGCAGCCACGCGTGGTTGGCATGAAAAATTCTGCCGGCGTAGCAGCCGACACATGTATAGGGAGAGAGAATATGTGTTTTCTATAAATAGAACGCTCGGCAGCTTGTTCTCTTACGATGCGCGTGTTCGGCTGCATTTGCTCTCTCGACTCATGTGTTCGGCTGAAGCTCAAAGTCAAACGCGCAGTCATTCGCTATGCTGCATTGCAAAAAAAATGTTTCACGTTGCCTTCGTGTTTCGCTGCTTCGCACACAAGCGCAACTCTTTCATTGTGTGAGTTTGGACATCACTGTTTTAAAGGCACACTTAGCATCAAACTCATATGGCCTAGTGGTTAGGATACCCGACTTATAGCCGGAAGGTTCGTGTTCGAATCCCCATGTAGAAATGTTTTTATTTTAGTTTTTATTAGCTTCACTTGAGGCGGAGTGAGTGAGTAACTCAAAAAAAAAAAATAAATTAGGTTTTAAAGGCACAACGGAAACTCTCTCTTATAGGCTAGTGGTAAGGTTGTCAGACTCTTAAACGGGAAGTGCGAGTTCGATTCTCCGTGTAGTAAAATTGGTATTTTAGTTTTTTAGTCCAATTTTGTTTTTTTAATAGATTTTTTGTATTTATTAATAGTTAATATATAGTAATAATTATAATAAATATATTTAGAAAATAACTAAAAAATACGCTTTTGAATAACATTGAACTAAAAATTTGAAAATAAATATAGAAAAAAATTAAAAATACGCTTTTTAAAAACATTGAACTAAAAATTTAAAAAATAATTTCTAATGTAAGCTTAAAAAATTTAAAATTTTTTGAATTATTGTGAAAAAGCGTCTGGCGCTCGATACACGAAAAATATATCACAAAGCGCCCACGCTTTTTAGACAATAATTCAAAAACTTTTAAATTTTTTAAGCTTACATTAGAAATTATTTTTTAAATTTTTAGTTCAATGTTTTTAAAAAGCGTATTTTTAAGTTTTTTCAAACTATATTTATTAATAATGGATTCCATTGTTGTATATCCACTGAATAGCCATCTTCGCCATAAGCAAATAGCAAAGGGTACTGTAAGGCATCGTATGATCGATGCACCTCACTTATACGACGTAATTTATTATCATGGCTTTCAATAATAATATCGTGCTTTTTAAATTGCTGACCAACAATAACTATAGCTACTTCGCTTGATAGAGGTGCATTGTAAAGCCCTTTGTGAGCACCAGCGGGTTCGATCAGCATGTATAACCAATTTATAGTCTTTAGTACTTATTGGTATTTTATTGAAATATTTTTGCAACGTAGTTGAGCTTCCTTTTCATCATCACCAACAAAATAAATTTGAAGAAACTGCATTTCTTCATTTGGCAAAGGTCGGACACTACCAATTAAGTGATACACTTGTCCTTGGACTTTAAAGGTTGACCAACTTTCATGTATATTTTTTGTACTACCAAAAGAAGTCATTTGAAAGCAGCTGTTATACTTTCTTATACGATGAATGAAATGATCATGCTTGGGATGTCCACCAATTGTTAAGCTTTTAAGTGGATCAGGCAAACTTTCATTTTGGGAAAGCTTAACTTTTACTGCCTTGCAACAGAGGCTCATTTTTCCATTTTAAAGCATTACAATGTTTGCATATAAAATTCATACTACCAAGTTTAGTAACTTTATCTGACTTGTAAGCTATTTCAAATTCATAGTTTAAGCCAGACATGGCTTTAACATCAAAATGTCCATTCATTAATGGACCGGTAAAACGCAATCTTTTTACAGGATGCATATTATTTCCGAATGCTTGTAATAAATTTCCATTTTGAAAAACTTGAAAATTTACAGCATAAATTTCTGCTGCTGCTTGAAGCTCACATGCAGTACCATACGTATTTGAATTTGACATATCGCACTCATATTGTTCAGAAGAGCTATAACACTCTCCATTTAAGTTTATGCTGAAGCAAGCAAAAGTTTGCCAGTTGGTTACAACATGTTCAACAATATTTTGGCGTATGGTGCCATGGAAGCCTTGCCTACCAATTAAAAGGTAGGAAATAGATCTAAAAAGGCAGGCTCCATCACCAATTATAGCAACAACTGAATGCGGCACCAAAACACCACTAATATCTAAAGTTTCATTAGACATATTTAAATTTGGCTGTGAGTCAATTGACTTCACTGTAAAACGATTATAACAACGCTACATCGCACAGCGGCGCCATTTGACTTTTTTCGTTGCAAAAATCATAACTTTTGAACCAAACAAGATAATCGGTCAATTTAAAAAGCATCTGAAAGATAATTAATCATCCTATAAAATGAGCATTTTGAATTCTACGATTTTTAGGTGCCTATTTAGGGGTATGCAAAGTGGAAATTGGTGAAAAAATCAATTTTATGGGGAGGAAAAAAATATTTTTTAAAACTTTTGATATTTTTTGTATTGTTTTTAAGGCTTTTAAATTTTAAAATTAATATTACAATTAAAATAAATAATTCTTTTTATTTAGCTTTTTTTTTTTTTTTAAAATAATCATCACAATCCGTAAAAGATGGTATCTATCTATCTTAAAGAGTTATCATCTCTGAACTATAAGTATTTTCTTATTCTTTTCGTGACTTTACATGCCTCAGTGATAAAATTAGTGGATCTGAAGATGCTGCTAACATGTTGAAGAGGTCCTCATTTTGTCTCACCCTTGACGATTTGAAAGTGTTTAGCAATCTGTATTTTTTATAAAACTTATTAAGGGACTCTTGCCAACAAGAATGGATACAGTGAATTCTTGTTGCTGATACTCAATTATATCATTGCCATGCGCCAATATTTTATGGACTGTATGGATAAAGTGAAGCATATTCTTCATATTTGGCAGAATCAACTTTTTCCTTGCAGCTCAAAACATTTAAGATTGTTCCCAATCTCTTAATGATTTGATTGTTTATACCTGTGATTTGAGTTACAGCCTCATCATTTTCAAAAAATGTTCTCGACGTGTTTCCATCGTTTGAATTTCCGAATCCGTACTTGGGGCAGTCTACTTTAAGTCCAATTAGTTTGAAAAACGCATCCTGTATTCACTTCTTTCTGATCTTTTCCTTTTCTTTGTTAGATGTGTTTTCGTCAAAGTTTTCGTTTGGACCAAGTGTTCAAGAAAAGAGTTAAGGCCCAACCAAACGATGCTTGCTTGCTTCGCGTCTCGGAGCAAGACTGAACGAAAAGCATTGAGCATGAAAGGCTATACCCATACGTTGCTTAAGTGCTTTGTCTCTTCTTCTTCTTTCTTTTTGCCAACCATTGTTGCCACATGTTCTTTTTTTATTCCATTAAAAAAAAAAAGTTAACATTTTATGTAATATAATGTTAAAAATAAAGATAACACATGGTTTATAGATCTAGTATATTATATCAATGTGTTTATAAACAATAAAATGAAGATCTAACAATTATTTTAAATATTTTCCATAAAATAAAAAAACAGCGACAGCTCTAGAGCGCAAAGCATCGAAGCATGTTTTCAATGATTGAACTTATGCTTAAGCCGCTTAAGCATTCGTTAAAAGAATAAAACTCAACGAAACCGTGCGTAAGCATCGTTTGGGCAGATACACGTCGTAGCATATGTTGAAACCTTGCCAACTTCGTTGCTTTAAGCAAGCAAGCATCGTTTGGTTGGGCCTTTAGCTTTCATGCCTGCAAAATTTACCTAATATTTGTTATATATTTGGGCTTAGGTCAATTTGTGCAATTAGGGTACTACGCACGTGTCCGAATAAGATGCCTATTTGTATACCAGGGAAATTTCTTTATATGGTGCGTATCAGGTAGTTTATTTGTATATCCTGTAAATGCACCTGAGTTTAGGGACCAGAATTTAACAAAGGGTTTCAGGCAAGCATAACTGAATGAAAAACAAAAATCATGCATCTTAACAATAAGGAACGAAACAATAACGATAAGAATGGGTTTTCACGGTTATGTGTCATAAATGGCCCAGAAATGCATGCAACATATTTTTTACCTATGACTTTTTTCATTTTTTTACATTTAAAAACAAATGGAAACGTTGCAGTCGGACGCAACCAACTGCGGTATACTCGTTACCAGTATAAAAACCGGTAAAAAGAGGCCTGATTGCAAGGAAGTACAGATGCGGCAGGGGTGTACGCTGCCTTAAAGATTCTCCGATGCAGATGGGAATGCCACCAGCTATCTATAAAGTTTGTAAAAGGTGGAGAAAGGGAGGCTGGGGAGCTATGGGTGGGCGCGGAATCCAAATTTGTGATGCAGATCTTTGTGGAATGTCAATTGCTATCTTCCCACCAAATTTGGTGGCTCTAGCTCCACAACTCTGGAAGATACACGCATTCCCATTTTTGACGAAGAGTTGGGGTTGATGGGGGCGGCTAGGGCAGAATTGGTGGGCGTGGCATCCAAACTTTTGATGCAGTTTTGGGGGGTCATAATCACCTATCTTGGCACCGAATTTGGTGGCTATAGCTCAAAAACTGAGGGATATATAGGCTTTTCTGATTTCAAAATGCGGGGAGGCTGGGGGCAGAATGGTGGGCGTGGCTCCAAACTTTGATGCAGTTTTTATGGGATTGCTAGTAGCTATCTTCTTACCAAATTGGGTAGTTTTAGCTGTCAGGATGTTCGAAATATGTGCATTAAAAAAAAAAATTTGGTAGGAAGATTGCTGGCAACGACCCCCAAAAATCGGCATCAAAATTTTGGAGCCACGCCCACCCATTCCGCCCCCTGCCCCCCCTCCCGCATATTAAAGTCAAAAAATTTAAAAGTTTTTGAATTATTGTGAAAAAGCGTCTGGCGCTCGATACACGAAAAATATATCACAAAGCGCCCACGCTTTTTAGACAATAATTCAAAAACTTTTAAATTTTTTAAGCTTACATTAGAAATTATTTTTTAAATTTTTAGTTCAATGTTTTTAAAAAGCGTATTTTTAAGTTTTTTTAAACTATATTTATTAATAATGGATTCCATTGTTGTATATCCACTGAATAGCCATCTTCGCCATAAGCAAATAGCAAAGGGTACTGTAAGGCATCGTATGATCGATGCACCTCACTTATACGACGTAATTTATTATCATGGCTTTCAATAATAATATCGTGCTTTTAAATTGCTGACCAACAATAACTATAGCTACTTCGCTTGATAGAGGTGCATTGTAAAGCCCTTTGTGAGCACCAGCGGGTTCGATCAGCATGTATAACCAATTTATAGTCTTTAGTACTTATTGGTATTTTATTGAAATATTTTTGCAACGTAGTTGAGCTTCCTTTTCATCATCACCAACAAAATAAATTTGAAGAAACTGCATTTCTTCATTTGGCAAAGGTCGGACACTACCAATTAAGTGATACACTTGTCCTTGGACTTTAAAGGTTGACCAACTTTCATGTATATTTTTTGTACTACCAAAAGAAGTCATTTGAAAGCAGCTGTTATACTTTCTTATACGATGAATGAAATGATCATGCTTGGGATGTCCACCAATTGTTAAGCTTTTAAGTGGATCAGGCAAACTTTCATTTTGGGAAAGCTTAACTTTTCCTGCCTTGCAACAGAGGCTCATTTTTCCATTTTAAAGCATTACAATGTTTGCATATAAAATTCATACTACCAAGTTTAGTAACTTTATCTGACTTGTAAGCTATTTCAAATTCATAGTTTAAGCCAGACATGGCTTTAACATCAAAATGTCCATTCATTAATGGACCGGTAAAACGCAATCTTTTTACAGGATGCATATTATTTCCGAATGCTTGTAATAAATTTCCATTTTGAAAAACTTGAAAATTTACAGCATAAATTTCTGCTGCTGCTTGAAGCTCACATGCAGTACCATACGTATTTGAATTTGACATATCGCACTCATATTGTTCAGAAGAGCTATAACACTCTCCATTTAAGTTTATGCTGAAGCAAGCAAAAGTTTGCCAGTTGGTTACAACATGTTCAACAATATTTTGGCGTATGGTGCCATGGAAGCCTTGCCTACCAATTAAAAGGTAGGAAATAGATCTAAAAAGGCAGGCTCCATCACCAATTATAGCAACAACTGAATGCGGCACCAAAACACCACGAATATCTAAAGTTTCAATAGACATATTTTAATTTGGCTGTGAGTCAATTGACTTCACTGTAAAACGATTGTTACAACGATACAGCGTCTAATCATAAGTATAAAATTCAATAAAACTTAATATACCAACTTATACTTTTAATAGAATATTCAGACTGCTTAGTTTTATTTAATTTTTAAATGCACTTAAGCAGCGTCTATATAAGTATTATATAATATGCAAAATAGATGACAACTATAAATAATGTTGCTTCAATTATTAAGTCGAAAATCTACTTAATACTCTTTGTTTTAAAAAACAACAAAAGAAATTAAAATAATAGCAATTAAATTTTTTTATTACTTATTTAATACGAATTTTAAATGAATGTGTATACATACGTATTTTAAATGAATGTATATTTATATAATACGAAAATAAATATTAAAAAACTCACTGATCCAAAAAGAAACTTTCGTTGTTATTATCCTTATCCTTAATACAAACAATATTAAAAAATTCACTGAAACGAAAAGTAACTTGCTTTGTTCACATTAAATATGAACTAAAATGCATAACCAATTCCCTTACCATTGTATGTAAAAACATTATGTTGGAAAGAGCATTACAGTTATTCCTCTAAGCAGCAGATCCCGAGCTCATATGGGTGGTGTAAATTAGGCAATGCAATTCCCTTAACTGCAGCCTCTTAGTTATGGTTAGCTTAGCTTAGTGAGTGCGGAGGAGATAGGGAGATTAAGATTTATGTTTGACATGCAAAGCGCGCATTAACAAAAGAGTGAGCGTAAATGGGCAACAACAAAGATGCATGATTGCATTCAAATTATGTTATATCTAGCGGCAGTCATAAGAGAGACGCGCGCGCTGATCAAGCTTTAAGCCGCTCTTTGTGTTGCAGCATATATTCGCTCAGCTGTGCATGCTGCTTGCAGTGAGTATCATTTACAGTTATATTTCTTCTTCTTTGTCTTCTCTCTGTTATCTTACTGTGGCTACAAAATATAAGAAAACTTTGTTTTGAAAGCATGCCTAAAGTATTACATTATTTTTATACCCTGAACCCATAAAATGGGTAAAAAAGGGTATAATTGATTTGTGCAAAAGTATGTAACAGGCAGAAAGAAGCATCTCCGACCCCATAAATCAGCTTCAACAGCCGAGTCCACATAGCCATGTCTGTTATTTAGAAAATGTAAAAATAGGAGTTAAAACAATGGATAACTTTATAAATTCTGTGAAAATTAATAATCCAAATCGGTTAAGAAACACAGGAGATATTTTATATTAAAATGAAGTCAAGAAAAACTCAGTTCTGCAAGTCATTTTAATACATGGGTTCAGGTATCTTTTAGTCGGGATTTCTCGACTAAAGCCTTCTTACTTGTTTTCAGATTCGCTCATTCTCGTGTTGTGCTGACAGTCGGCCATTCAACACCTGCATCATGAATTGAGCGCTGTTGGTCCCAAACACAAAGAGGCAGCTTATAACTTGAACACGCTCGCGCATCGCTCTTCATGTTCGGCGCTGGATGACAAATTATTTTTAAATCTCGCTCAAATTCTCTGATTATCATAAGAGCAACACGCGCGCTTATGTGAACGCCCTTTGCTTATTCGAAATTGTATATCAATAATATATCAATAATGTTAGTGTGTTACGTTTTGTCTAAGTTATATAAGCAGCAAGTAGGCGAATCCACCCCCAAAACATATTCTGGTGTGGGAAATTTTTCTAGACGCACCAAGTTTTGTTATGTTGTTGTTGTTTATACCCTTCACACATGTGAAACAGGGTATATTGAGTTTGTCATGAATCTGTAACGCCTTAAAGGAATGATGGGAGACCCCATAAACTATATATCAAAATGATCAGGACGAGCTCAGGAATTGATTTCCGTCCGTCTGTCCGTCTGGCCGTCTGTCCGTCTGTCTGTTTCAACACGATTTCCGGCCAAACTGCTGAACCGATCTTGATGAAACTTTCACAGATTGCTTAGGGTTTGGGGTTTGTTCACTATGAAATTTCATCTCGCTCGGATCATTCTACGACATAGCCACCATACAAATTGACCATATCGTACTGTTTCAACACGATTTCCGGCAAAACTGCTGAACCGCTTTTGATGAAACTTTCACAGATTGCTTAGATAATGTCGGGTTTGTTACTATGAAATTTCATCCCGCTCGGACCATTCTTCGACATAGCCACCATACAAATTGACCATATCGTACTATCAATTGTTGTTGCTGTCGTGCACTTTCAAATACCTACATATAGCTCATTTGCTTCAAAAGTGGTATAACGCAAAAAATTGTCAAATTGTAGTTGTTGTTGTCGCACACGAACAAGTTAATGACGCAGAAGAGTAAAAATAGGAGCGAAAGAAAAGAAAAAATTAATCCATGTGTGAAGGGTATCATAGTCTTGGCATAGCCAAAATTAACTATGCCGCACTTGTTATTTTTTTAAATCAATGACACCAACAAAAAGTAGCAGTGCGGGCCCAACAACAACACTTACAACAAGTGGAAACGTTGCAGTCGGACGCAACCGACTGCGGTATACTCGATAGCAGTATTAAAAAAAACTGTGGAAGATATAGGCTTTTCTGATTTCAAAATGCGGCGGGGCTGGGGGCGGAATGGGTGGGCGTGGCTCCAGAACTTTGATGTAGTTTTTCGGGGGTCTTTACCAGCTAGCTTCCTACCAAATTTGGAGGCTCTAGCTCCACAACTCTGGAAGATACACGCATTCCCGTTTTTGACGAAGCGTTGGGGCAGATGGGGGTGGCTAGGGCGGTATTGGTAGGCGTGGCATCCAATCTTTTGATGCAGTTTTTGGGGGGTCATCATCACCTATCTTGGCACCAAATTTGGTGACTCTAGCTTAAAAACTGTGGAAGATATAGGCTTTTCTGATTTCAAAATGCGGGGGGGCAGGGGGCGGAATGGGTGGGCGTGGCTCCAAAACTTTGATGCAGATTTTTGGGGGTCGTTGCCAGCTATCTTCCTACCAAATTTGGAGGCTCTAGCTCCACAACTCTGGAAGATACACGCATTCCCATTTTTGACGAAGAGTTGGGGTTGATGGGGGCGGCTAGGGCAGAATTGGTGGGCGTGGCATCCAAACTTTTGATGCAGTTTTGGGGGGTCATAATCACCTATCTTTTCACCGAATTTGGTGGCTATAGCTCAAAAACTGAGGGATATATAGGCTTTTCTGATTTCAAAATGCGGGGAGGCTGGAACGGAATGGTGGGCGTGGCTCCAAACTTTGATGCAGTTTTTATGGGATTGCTAATAGCTATCTTCTTACCAAATTGGGTAGTTTTAGCTGTCAGGATGTTCGAAATATGTGCAATAAAAAAAAAAATTTGGTAGGAAGATTGCTGGCAACGACCCCCAAAAATCGGCATCAAAAATTTGGATGCCACAACTACCCATACCAACCCCAGCCCCCCCCTCTCCCCACATTTTACAAACTTTGAGCTAGAGTCATTAAATTTGGAAGGAATATAGCTGGTGGAATCCCCATTTGCATCGGAGAATCTTTAAGGCAGCGTACACCCTTGCCGCATCCGTACCCCTTTGCAATCAGGCCTCTTTTTACCGGTTTTAATACTGGTATCGAGTATACCGCAGTCGGTTGCGTCCGACTGCAACGTTTCCACTTGTTAAGTCTTCGAAATGAATCAAAAATATACACATTTTTGGGTTCGTTTTTATACCCTTAACCCATAAAATGGGTAAATAAGGGTATAATGGTTTTGTGCAAAAGTATGTAACAGGCAGAAGGAAGCATCTCCGACCCCATAAAGTTTATATATTCTTGATCAGCATCAACAGCCGAGACGATATAGCCATGTCCGTCTGTCCGTCCGTCTGTTCGTCTGTATGAACGCGTGGATCTCAGAGACTACAAGAGCTAGAGATTTCAGATTTTGTATATAAGTTTTCCTATACCATAAGCAGAACAAGTTTGCTTCAAATTATCGATAACTATTCTGGTTTCCGATATACACATAGAATCGATAACAAAAAATATCGAATTTGGAAAATGTAAAAATGAGGATTGAAATAATGAGTAACGATAAAACTTTTCTGAAAATTTCGTCAAAATCGGTTAAGAAACACCGGAGATATCGAATTTAATCGATTGAAGCTATGTCAGTATACCAAAGTCTTACATAAATTTAATTTATTTTTTGCAACTGGGTTCAGGGTATCTTCTAGTCGGGCTCTCCCAACTAGAGTCTTCTTGCTTGTTTCTTTTATTTTATTGCTTTCAGCTAAACAATTGCTTAATTCAATTTAACTTTCGATTGTATTTTCATCGAACTGGCAAACAGCTGACTTAGCACAAATATGACAAAAGAAACGTAAAAAGTGCACTCACTAGCTACACTGCATTATATATAACAATTTACGCACATAGCATAGCTACTGAATACCCTAATTATAATAATGCCAGAAATAAGAGTTTATTAAAGCGTCAGATGAGCTAAAAGTAAGATTCCTTTATTTCTCTCTCGATATTATTTGTGATTATTTTTATACTCGTTACCGAAGGTAAAGAGTATATTGGTTTTGTGCAATGTCCGTCATGGTGTCCGTCCGCCCGTCCGTCTGTATGTTCACAACTTTTTTCCACATCCTACAAACTAGAGACTTGAAACTTTCCAATTCTCTTTATCTATGGGATAGTAAATTAAAGTGGCAAGATGGTGGTTCTACGAAAAGTGGGGGGCTGGCAAATCGATAAATTCGATAACTCAAAACCGATAAATCCACATATTTCGCACATCCTTACAGCTAGAACTACCAAATTTGGTAAGAAGATAGCTTCTAGCAACCCCCAAAAAACTACATCAAAAATTTTGGAGCCACGCCCACCCATTCCGCCCCCAGCCTCCCCGCATTTTGAAATCAGAAAAGCCTATATATCCCTCAGTTTTTGAGCTATAGCCACCAAATTCGGTGCCAAAATAGGTGATTATGACCCCCCCCCAAGAACTGCATCAAGAGTTTGGATGCCACGCCCACCAATACTGCCCAAGCCGCCCCCATCAACCCAAACACTTCGTCAAAAACGGGAATGCGTGTAGCTTTCAGAGTTGTGGAGCTAGAGCCACCAAATTTGGTAGGAAGATAGCTGGCAACAACCCCCAAAAATCTGCATCAAAGTTTTGGAGCCACGGCCACCCATTCCGCCCTCCGTTCCTTATCATTTACAATCTTTGAGCTAGAATCACCAAATTTGGTATGAAGATAGCAATTGACATTCCACAAAGATCTGCAGCAAAAATTTGGATGCCACACCCACCCATACCGCCGCCAGCCCCCCTTTCCCGACTTTTTACAAACTTCGAGCTAGAGTCACCAAATTTGGTATGAAAACAGCCATTGACATTCCACAAAGATCTGCATCAAAAATTTGAATGCCACACCCACCCATTCGCTCAGCCCCCCTTTCACCACCATTTACAAACTTTGAGCTAGAGTCACCAAATTTGGTATGAAGATAGCAATTGACATTCCACATAGATCTGCATCAAAAATTTGGATGCCAAGCCCACCCATACCGCCGCCAGCCCCCTTTTCCCCACTTTTTACAAACTTCGAGCTAGAGTCACCAAATTTGGTATGAAGATAGCAATTGACATCCCACATGTATCTGCAGCAAAAGTATGGATGCCACGCCTACCCATACCGCTTCCAGCCCCCCTTTCCACACTTTAACAAACTTCGAGCTAGAGTCACCAAATTTGGTATGAAGATAGCAATTGACATTCACACAAAGATCGCATCAAAAAATACTGTTTCTAATAGATTTTTTCTATTCGAAAAATGTATAATATGTCTTGTTTTTTTCTCAAACTTAATTATGATACTATTTGAAGCTACTTAGCCCTCCTCGACAATGATTTGATTTCGAAAACAATTTATTGATTTGTCAGTAGACTGGATAGTGTACGTTAATGACAACTCGCAATGTTTCGTGGCCAGGTCGGATGGAGCATTTTCTTCTAAGGCGTGAAGGTTTTGTCTTGACAAGGCATCAGCGACAAAATTTTCCTTCCCTTGCTTATAGAAAATTTGAGCATTATGCTCATCAATATAAGCTTTCCACCTTTTTATTTTCGCATTAGTGTTTTTTTCCGAGACTGCAAATGTAAGTGGCTGATGGTCAGTATAAATATTCAAATTTTTTACACCGTACAAAAAGTTTCTTAGGGTTTTTAAGGCCCAAACTATTGCAAGCAGTTCACGTTCATTTGTTGCGAAGTTTAACTCGTTGTCCATTAAAGCTCTGGAGATCATGGTATTTGGTTTCTTGTCTTGTGACAAAACCCCACCTAGACCAGAGGACGACGCGTCCGATGTCAAGTCGAATGACTTCTGATAGTCGGGGTATAAGAGCAATACGTCTTCCGATACTAAAACATTCTTTAGTTTATCGAATGCCAAACGTTGCTCTTGGGTAAGGCTCACGGGTATTTTTTTTTTGATTGTCCAGCGCTTACTTTGCCGTTATCACCCTTCAGTATGTCCGTTAATGGTTTTGCTATAGATGCAAAATCTTTTATAAAGCACCTATAGTAGTTTGCTAAGCCGAGAAATGATCTAACATGGAACAATGTAGTGGGCTGTTCGAACTTGCCAATTGCCTCTACTTTACTGGGGTTTGTTGCAATACCGCCACGAGATACCACAAAGCCAAGATACTCAACTTTCTTTAAAAAAGTTAGACTTTTCTCGTGATACTCTCATGTTTGCATTATATAACTTCTCAAATACCCATGCAATATGGTCTACGTGACTTTCCATATTCTCTGAAAATATGATTACATCATCATCATGATTTCCAATTTGTTCTCGAAGCACGTCATCTATTGCACGCTGAAATATGCTGGGGGCGTTTTTTAAGCCAAAGGGAAGCCTGCAGAATTCATACTTCCCGTTTCCTACAGAAAATTCAGTTTTTCTCTATCTTTTTCTGCAAGGAGTATTTGATGAAATCCTGATTTTAAATCGAGTGTTGTAAAGTATCTTGGTTTCCCAAGATTTGAGAGAATAGCTACGATGTTTGCTATAGAGTATTTGTCATCAATGGTTTTTGAATTTAATTTTCTAAAGTCAATAGAAAGACATTTTTCTTTAACGGGGTTAAAGCCATGAAGTGACTTGACAATAAATGTTTCTTCTACGTTAGTAACGTTTTTTAATTCTGGAAGTGGTTTTATATAATTTTTTGATGCGCCTGTATCTAAGAGCAATCTAATCGTTTTACCTGCTATCGTTCGTTCTACAAACGGTAACAGGGAGCTATTTCTAAAAAATTAAGTTCTTCGAGCTGGTTTTCATCGTCTATGTTCGCTACTTCAGCCTCTGCGGTAGCCTGATATTCTTGATATTCTTGGCTTTCTGATTTCCCTCCTGCGAGAGGTGGTCAACTCTTTGTTGTTTCGGACGCGTCTACCTAGCTGTACCACTGTTTGTTCTTTTTTTGAACCTGATTTTGGTACGGGACTTGGGGCGAACTACCTTGATTTTGATTTTGGGTCGGTTGTCTGAACCGGGATGAACCGTCAACGTCCATCGGTTGGGGTGGTTCTTGTTTTATGTTTTGGTTGTAATATTGTGGGTTTTCCTTGTTGAAAAATGGGCTTTTGCCTTGTTGTGGGGTATTTTTCCCGGTAGTCATGAACTTTAGTTGATTTTGTTCATTACGCAGAGTTTTTTCCTCAACGGTCTTTGCAAAATTATTCGCAAAGTGGAAACGTTCGTGATTGGTCTCGACCTCTTGAGCTAGAGCCCAAGCTGATGGCAAATCCCTAGGTCGTGCCGAAAAAAGGATATCACTAAGGCTTTTCTTTGTTCCCGAAATAAAAACTCTCAATGCATCTGCTCTATACTTCTCGTTAATAGAGGCAGCTAGAGTGGAATGATATGTCATGATTGTTTTATTTATAAGAAGCGTAAATTTTTTCTCGATTTCCTGATAATATTGAATTATGGTCGAATTACCTTGACGCAGAACAGATAATTCTTGTTCTATAAGGTAAATTGGTCGCTTGTCGGCATACGTAAAATCGAGTCTATTGACAATTGCATTAAAGTTCAAAGGTGTATAGTAAGAAGATAACACCATATCTGCGGGGCCTTTAATTTTATTTCTTATTATACCCAATGCCTGATAGTGTCTTGAACTTCCAGAATGCATTTCAAAAGGGCGGCTCTCCGCCATGAGACGTATGTCTCAATTTTTCCCTCAAAGTCTGGGACTGATTTTACATGGTCTAATGACTCATCACATTTTATGCTAGGGTCTATTTCTGCATCTTTAAATATTTCCACATCGGGTACGGACACTGTTGCTTGGTTTAATTTATTTTCCATATGCTTAAGTTTCTCATCGAACCGTTTTGCTAGTGTTTCGAGTGCAGCATTAACCGCATACTCGATTAGAGCTTTCATATCGGACTGATTAAACGACATTTTAGTAAAGGTTTCAGATGGTTCTAGTGTTTTCTCAATGTTTGCTATTAACTCTTCTAACTCAGTGTCGCTCATAAGACTTTTGCTAGTATTATTTTGTTACGGAAATGTATCGCAAAGATGAATTTGTAAACACTTGCTATATAGGTTTTATTACAAGATTCTTGATTTGTTTATTTATCTTTATTTTTTTTTTCTACACAAACACTCTACTTACAATTTTAAACCCTTAACCCATAATATGGGTAAATAAGGGTATAATGGTTTTGTGCAAAAGTATGTAACAGACAGAAGGAAGCATCTCCGACCCCATAAAGTATATATATTCTTGATCAGCATCAACAGCCGAGACGATATAGCCATGTCCGTCTGTCCGTCCGTCTGTCCGTCTGTATGAACGCGTGGATCTCAGAGACTACAAGAGCTAGAGACTTCAGATTTTGTATATAAGTTTTCCTATACCATAAGCAGAACAAGTTTTCTTCAAATTATCGATAACTATTCTGGTTTCCGATAAACATTTGTGATCGATAACAAAAAATATCGAATTTGGAAAATGTAAAAATGAGGGTTGAAATCAAGGGTAACGATAAAACTTTTCTGAAAATTTCGTCAAAATCGGTTAAGAAACACCGGAGATATCGCATTTAATCGATGGAAGTCAAGTCAGTATGCCAAAGTCTTTTAAAAATTAAATATATTTATTGCAACTGAGTTCAGGGTATCTTCTAGTCGGGCTCTCCCGACTAGAGCCTTCTTACTTGTTTTCATTTTCTTTTTGCTCGTGTCTTCCAAAGACCGTTTTGGTGAGCACAAACGTCCAGTGTCTTCTGCGTATGTTCGCGTGATTTTTGCTTTTGTATGCGCGACGGTCTACTTCCCTGCAGTCCGTTCATTCATCGATCCATTTTCACCACCATTGCTTCTCGCCTGGATGACTACGCGTGTAAAATATCGGTGAATTTAACATTGGCATGTTATTGGCCGGTATGAATTGCTTCCGCTCTGCATTCCTTTAACTCATTTGCGAATCGATTCTTCTGTAATTCCAAGAAACTCGCTCTCTCACAGCGTCTTAAAGTAAGAGAGCGAGAGATCAATGAATTTAAAATGTTGATTGCATTGATATGTACATACAAATGCAAGTACTTTGGGAGAAACTAACCCTAAAAACAAATAAATAAACATTTTAATAAAATATTTATTTTACAACTTATTCTGGTTTAAGCAAAAACAATAGCAACTTAAAACAAGTGGAAACGTTACAGTCGGACGCAACCGACTGCGGTATACTCGATACCAGTATTAAAACAAGTGGAAACGTTGCAGTCGGACGCAACCGACTGCGGCATACTCGATACCAGTATTAAAACCGGTAAAAAGAGGCCTGATTGCAGAGGGGTACGGATGCGGCAGGGGTGTACGCTGCTTAAAGATTTTCCGATGCAGATAGGGATGCCACAAGCTATCTTCCATACAAATTTGGTGACTCTAGCTCAAAGTTTGTAAAAGGTGGGGAAAGGGGGGGCTAGGGGTGGTATGGGTGAGTGTGGCATCCAAATTTTTGATGCAGATCCGTGTGGGATGACAATTACTATCTTCATACCAAATTTGGTTAATCTAGCTCGAAGTTTGTAAAAAGTGGGGAAAGGGGGGCTGGGGGTGGTATGGGTGGGCGTGGCATCAAAATTTTTGATGCAGATCTATGTGGAATATCAATTGCTATCTTCATATTCGAAAATTGTAAAAAGTGGGAAAAGGGGGTGCTGGGGGCGGTATTGGTGGGCGTGGCGTACAAATTTGCTATGCAGATCTTTGTGGAATGTCAATTGCTATATTCATACCAAATTTGGTAACTGTAGCTAAAAATTTGTAAAAAGTATGGAAAGGGGCTGGGGGCAGTATGGGTGGGCATGGCATCCAAATTTGTGAATCAGATCTTTGTGGAATGTCAGTTGCTATATTCATTCCGAATTTAGCGACTCTAGCTCGAAATTTGTAAGAAGTGTGGAAAGGGGGGCTGTATGGGTGGGCGTGGCATCCAAATTTGTTATGCAGATCTTTGTGGAATGTCAATTGCTATATTCATACCAAATTTGGTAACTGTAGCTAAAAATTTGTAAAAAGTATGGAAAGGGGCTGGGGGCAGTATGGGTGGGCATGGCATCCAAATTTGTGAATCAGATCTTTGTGGAATGTCACTTGTGATATATTTATTCAGAATTTAGCGACTCTAGCTAAAAGTTTGTTAAAGGTGGGGAAAGGGGGGCGAAATGGGTGGGCGTGGCTCCAAAACTTTGATGCAGTTTTTTGGGGGTCATTACCAACTAGCTTCCTACCAAACTTGGAGGCTCTAGCTTCACATTTCTGGAAGATACACGCATTCCCGTTTTTGACGAAGCGTTGGGGTGGATGGGGGCGGCTAGGGCAGTATCGGTGGCATCTAAACTTTTGATGCAGTTTTTGGGGGGTCATCATCACCTATCTTGGCACCAAATTTGGTGGCTATAGCTCAAAAACTGTGGGAGATATAGGCCTTTTTTACTTTAAATTGCGGGGGGGGGCTGGGGGCGGAATGGGTGGGCGTGGCTCCAACATTTTGGATGCAGTTTTTTGGGGGATGCTAGTAGCGTCTTCGTACCAAATTTGGTAGTTCTAGCTGTAAGGATGTGCGAAATATGTGGATTTATCGGTTTTGAGTTATCGAACTTATCGATTTGCCAGCCCCCCAGTTATCGTAGAACCCCCATCTTGACACTTTAATTTACTATCCCATAGATAAAGAGAATTGGAAAGTTTCAAGTCTCTAGCTTGAAGGGTGTGGAAAAAAGTTGCGAACATACAGACGGACAGACGGACAGACGGACGGACACCATGACGGACATTGCACAAACTCAATATACTCTTTACCTTCGGTATCGAGTATAAACAGGCTTGATTGCAAAAGGGTACAGATGCGGCAGGGATGTACCCTGGCTTAAAAATTCATCGATGCAGATGGGGATGCCACCAGCTGTCTTCGTTCAAAACTTGATGACTCTAGCGCAAAGTTTGTAAGAGCTGTGGAAAAGGGGGCTGCGGGCGGTATGGGTGGGCGTGGTATCCAATCTTTTAATGCAGTTTTTGGGGGGTCATTATCACCTATCTTGGCACCAAATTTGGTGGCTATAGCTCTAAAACTGTGGGAGATATAGGCTTTTTGACTTTAAAATGCGGGGGGGCCGGGGTTGGAATGGGTGGGTGTGGCTCGAAAATTTTTGATGCAGTTTTTGGGGGTTGCTAGTAGCTATCTGATCACCAATTTTGGTAGTTCTAGTTTTAAGGATGTGCGAAATATGTGGATTTATCGGTTTTGAGCTTTCGAATTTATCGATTTGCCAGCCCCCCAGTTATCGGTGAACCCCAATCTTGACACTTTGATTTACTATCCCATAGATAAAGAGAATTGGAAAGTTTCAAGTCTCTAGCTTAAAGGGTGTGGAAAAAGTTGCGTTCATACAGACGGAAAGACACCATGAATGACATTGCACAAAGCCAATATACTCTTTACCTTCGGTAACGAGTATAAACATATGCGTCCGCGGATATGCGTCGTTCATAAGGATTGAATTGAAACTTAAATTAAGAGAGCGAGCAACGCATGCTCTGTATCTATATCTTGCCGAGTACAAACGATCCATGATCCATTCTCTTCTGCATTCTTTAGAATCGATTCGCGAATCATTCCATAGAATCGATCATTCACCAAAGACAAGGAACGAATTCATACCAGCTGGACTGCAGGGGATTGCATGTAAAATTTCAGTCGGTGTCAATAAAAGTTCAAATTCAAACATGTTAGAGTGTATTTTTTTCGACCTGAAACGCATTATTTTATTTTACATTGATTTATATGGGAATAATGGTTTTGCCTAGCAAACGTTTTGGAAAACGAACAAGATGATGGAACCATTTAAGTACGTTAACCGAGGATCCACTGTACTTACAAACAATTCAAACAATGCAAAAAACAGTTGCGATAGCTATATGAACCCATATCGTACAAAAATATAGTAATGTGGTGCTCATACACAAACACAAAACTTTTTCTGATTTTTTGCTGCACGCAGTTTTTTTTTGTTTCCATGTCTGAATTAAAGAGTCAATGAGGATGGAAAAAAAAACTAGAAAAGAAAACCAAATCAATCAATCCCAAACATGAATATTATTGGACGTAGATGTACTAACGAACAGTACAGTCAAGTGGCCCAACGATACCAAGCACCGGCTTGTTAACGCACGGACCCACGCACAAAGCGACCCACCTCCCGCCCATCCAACCGAGGGGCGCTCCGCTTATCGTGCGGTTACGATGATCGCGAACATGTAGACAAATGACACAAAACTAACTTTTCAATAGAGCAAGTAGGAGTGGCACTGTGTATTAAGTGGGAAAGATCGTTATAAATAGAACACAGAATACGAAAAGGGTTATGAAGAGCATAATTAGAATTACAAGTTTGAAGAGATATAGGTACAAAATTTCTAGTATTTCTAATAGGAACAGCAAAGTTAATTTGGTTAATTAATTCAGAAGAATCAATTTCACCATTAATTAATTTGTGAAAAAAGGAAAATGATAGCATTATTCTACGATCACTCAGAGAAGGAAGATCTATTAGTAAAAGTCTACTACGATAAGACGGCAATTTATTGTTAGTGTCCCAGTTAAGACCTCTAAGTGCGAAGAGCAGAAATTGTTTTTGTACCGATTCTATTTTATTCTGATGAATTTCGTATTTGGGAAACCATATACAAGATCCATATTCCAGAATCGGTCGTACAAGAGAAGTATACAGAGTTTTTGTTAAGTAGGGATCGTTAAACTCCTTCGACCAGCGCTTAATGAACCCCAAGACACCAGATGCTCGATTGGAAATTGAAGAAATATGCTTGTCAAACTTAAGCTTTGGGTCCATAACGATGCCCAAATCGTCAACCTATTCAATTCTATCCAGTGGTTTGTTGTCAAGAAAAAGGGCAAATATCTAAAAAATAACATTACTTTACATAAGGACGTTTTTCTAGGCCGAGGTCGGCGTCTCAATCGCGTCCAGGGTGTTTCTACAGATTATTTGTAACAAATGCTGGGACCCTGGAGTGAGCCGCACCGAGGTCGAACACCAATGCGCAAACAGAGAGTGGTGAGGGGGGGGTACGGTCGCTCAGATCGACATCGTCGGAGTGGGCTAAGGGGAGGAGTAGGGAGTCCAGGGTGATCACCCGGAAGACCTTCCCACCCCTCTCCTCAGACCACTCCTCAGTACCGACCAGGCGTAGAACCTTTGACTTCGGGGACGCGAAGAGGATCGGGAGCAGGCATTCATCTGGCTCGGCTAAGGGTAAGACCCGGAAGCCTTACCAAGTGATCACCTAATCCCGTTCGACCCGCTTTTACTCACCGGCCGCGCTTCTGGGAGCGCGTGTGATGGACCCAGACAGGGATCCGGGGCGCACAGAGTCAGACTCGGAATGCGTCCCAGACTCCCCTACCTGAGCCCACCACAACCTGCAACGCACGGGTATTACCCAGTTGTCGCTACACACGGAACAGGCCAAGAAGCAGACGTCGCAGAATCTAGAGTAAAACTCGGAAGATTCGCTAGTCTGGCCCCTCATGCCGATCCCATGTGGGCCGTGTGGTGAGGTGACCCGAAGCCAGAGGCTTCGACTACCCGCTGAAAAGGGAAGAGAGTAATACAAGAAAACACTAACGTGGATACATTTAAATCATTTATTGTTTCACATTTAAGGGAGTAGGGAACAGGTATTGGTTTGCAACGCTACATTCTTGGCCATTGGCCAACTTACCCCGCTCTACCAGGCTCATATTCGGATGGGGGGGGTGTATACGAATAGGTGTGTATGCCTGTTGTGTGTGTTGTGTGTGTGTGCCGTGTGTGTGTGGTGTGTGTGAGCGCTGGTGTCAATGCCTTGAGTGTGTGGGGGGGTGTGCGTGTGCCTGTGTGTGTGCTGGTCTCAATGCCGTGTGTGTGTCAACTTGTGTACGTATGCCTGTGTGAGTGCTGGGTGTCGATACCGTGTGTGCGTATGCGCGTGTGTGTGCTGGTGTCAATGCCGTGTGTGTGTGCGTATGCCTGGGTGTGTGCTGGTGACAATACTAGGGGTGTGTGTGGTGGGTGTGTATGCCTGTATGTGTGCTGGTATCGATGCCGTATGTGTGAGTAGCGGGTGCGTATGCCTGCGTGAGCGCCGGGGTCGATTCCGTGTGTGTGTATGGTGTGTGCGTATGCCGTGTGTGTGTGCTAGGGGTCGATTCCGTGTGTGTGTCTGCCGTGTGTGTGTGCTGGGGTCGATGCCGTAGGTGTGTGTCGTGTGCGTATGCCTTAATGCGTGCTGGGGTCACTGCCGTGTGTATATATGTTGTGTGCGTATGCCTGTGTGAACGCTGGGTGTTGATGACGGGTAAATGTTGTGCGCGTATGCCTTAATGTGGGCTGGGGTCGTTTCCTTGTGTGTGTATGGTGTGTGCGTGTGCCGTGTATGCTCTGGGTGTCGATGCCGTAGGTGTGTGTATGGTGGGTGCGTGTGCCTGTGTTAGCTCTGGGTGTCGATGCCGTAGGTGTGTGTCGTATGCGTTTTTTTTTATCTCCCGTTTCGCTTGAAATCTCCCCGAAAACTGATTTGCCATGCCAAATATGCCAAATCATTTTTTTGGGTGGCCATCGCTGTGTTAGAACAACGTGAAGTTGCCGCTTTTTTGGGTGGCCATGGCTTGTGCCAAGGCGTGGCGCTGCCATTTTTCGGGTGACCATGGCATGCCACGATCGCGCGTTGCCATTTTCGGGTGACCACGGCTTTGTCACGATCGCGCGTTGCCATTTTTGGGTGACCATGGCTATCGCGCGTTGCATCTGGCAGCCCTTTTGTGCGGTAGCACTTTGTCAGCAAAATGCTACCTCACACCCCCTCCTTACTTCGGGTGGCGATGACGGACTGTGACCTTACCGGCTGCCGACACTTTCACCTGGAAAAACTGGCTGTCCACCTCCATCAGGTATTTCCTCCCTAGGTGTGTGTTATGCCGGATGACGTGGTGGACGCTTTCCAGGACTTCCTGCGGCAATAATCCTCCAGTTCCAATTACTCGCCACTCCTCGGGGGCCATCGCCCAGTCGATGGCGTAGAGCGGCAGGTCGTCGAGACCCGCGACGTCATTGCGAGGTTTAGGGTAGATAATACCTCGTCTATGGCGTCGTCGGTCGGCCATCCAGGGTCCACCCTTAGGTCCCTCCAGGGGTCTACCTCGGGTAAGGGTACACCTGAGGTTGAGTCGGGGACTTCAGGTGCTTCGGGGATGTCTTCGGGCGGCACGTAGATGTCCGTGGCGCGGCTGTCGTCTGAGTGGTACCCTTCGGGGTCCACGTATCTGCGGCAGTGTCCCTCAAGGCCGAAGAGGATATGACCTTCTGCTTCTGACATTTCGTCTGTAATGATCGCAAGTTTGAGATTGTCGTCTAAACCAGTAATTATTGTATTTTCTTGGGCAACATGAGGTAAGGAGGTTGGGTGAGGAACAGAAGTTAGGTCGTAGGGAATGTCGTGGGCATCTTCGTCGTCATCAGCGTGGTATGGCTTTAGATCGGCAAGGTTGGCAACGCGGCGTTGTTTTGTCGCCTCATGGTGGATCCGGACGACGTTTGGGGAGACAAATTTCAAAACTCGATATGGCCCGTCAAACTTCGGCGCTAATTTTGCCGCGAATCCTTCCGCCGCGTTGGACAGCACGTGGTGTTTTGCCAACACTCGGGTGCCCAGCGTAGGCCGCCAATCCCTTCGGCGGAGATTATACTCCTTGGCCTGGTCCTGGGATGCCAGCTGTATGTTGCCTCGTACAGCGTCAAATACTCCTCTTAACTCCGTGGCTCGTGTCTCGGGGTTTACCTCCTGCCGACCACTTCCAGGGGTGACTTGGTCGTATAAGGCGTTGGGTAGCCTAGGCTCACGTCCTTGCACCAAGTAGGCTGGGCTAAACTTGGTCGTGTCTGAGATGCTTGTATTGATGGCCAGCATTATTTCTGGCAGGAGTTCATCCCACGTATTTTGATGCCCATCCACATACTGCGCCAGCATAGTTTTTATTGTCCGGTTTGCCCTCTCGGTTGGGTTCTGCTGGGGGCTATAGGGGGCGGTGTGTTGAAGCTCCATTCCCAGCTGCTTGCAGTAACGAGTGAACGACCGGCTCGTGAACTGTGTTCCGTTGTCGCATACGAAGCAGCGCGGTGTCCCGAACCGGCACAATATCCTCTCCCGGAACGCTTTCTCCAGATGGGCCGTCGTGGCTTTGCGCAGTGGGGCGAGTTCCACCCACTTGGAGAAATGGTCGAAGAAAACCAGTAGCATGGTATTGACGTGCTTTGATCGAGGTAGGGGTCCGATGAAGTCCGCGCAGACCGTCGCAAATGGTTCCGCTACTTTTCTCGTTAACATTTTCCCCGCCGGCTTGAGTTGGCTTACCTTGAACATCTGGCAATTGGTACACCGCCGGACGTTCTTGGTTACGTCCCGAAACAGACCTGGCCAGTAGTACCTCTGCATCACTCGTCCGATGGTCTTCCGGATCCCAAGATGTCCAGCTGTAGGATTGTCGTGACATTCGCCTAGGACGCGGGGGCGTTGTTCGGTAGGTACGCAGAGTTTCTAGGGTACATAGTCTTCTTCTAGGGGGCGATGGCCAAGATGTCGATATACTTGTCCGCTCTCCAGCACATAATTTGGGTATTGGTCCGGGTGGTCCTTGATCCGCGAGACCAATTTGCGGAGCCACGGACAGTCGGTGGCGTCGACCTGCAAAGTCTGCAGCACCTCATCCAGCGGTTGCCGAGATAACGCATCGGCAACCACGTTCAGCTTCCCCTGTCGATAGTGGATGTCGAACTGGTACTGTTGTAGTTCTAGCGCCCACCTTGCGATCCGACCAGTCGGGTTGTCGATGCTGTTCAACCACTTGAGCGCCAAGTGGTCTGTCACTACATCAAAGCGGTAGCCCTCGAGGAAGCATCGCAACTTACGGATGGCCCAAACGATTGCGAGGCACTCCTTTTCTGTCGCCGAGTAGTGCTCCTCGGGCTTGGACAGTCTCCGGCTCACGTACGCTATGACTCGTTCCGTTCCGTCTAATTCCTGCGTCAGTACCGCTCCTATACCGAAGTCGCTGGCGTCGGTCTGTAACACGAATTTTTC
The DNA here is from genome assembly GCA_018904305.1 of Scaptomyza montana. Lineage (NCBI taxonomy): Eukaryota > Metazoa > Arthropoda > Insecta > Diptera > Drosophilidae > Scaptomyza > Scaptomyza montana. Next base: position 429,600 of record JAEIGR010000061.1, on the reverse strand, counting down.
CGCAAAGTCGGGGCATGCCAGGACAAGTGCCTCCGTAAGTCGTCGCTTGAGTTCGTCGAATGCGGTTTGCTGCTGTTCTCCCCACTCCCAGCGCTTATTTTTCCTCAGCAATATAGACATCGGCTGCACTACCTCTGCGAAGTTGGCCACAAACCTCCGATACCACGACGCGATACCCAGACATCGTCGTAGTTCGCGGATATTGGTCGGTGGTGTCAACTTCCGGACGGCGGCGATCTTGTCTGGGTCGGTGTGGATGCCCTGCTCGCTGACGACGTGACCCAAATACGAGAGGCTGCGCTTAAAGAACTTGCACTTGGCCTTGTTCAGCCGCAAATTCGCCTCCCGCAGCCGTCGGAAAACCTCCTGTAGTTTTCGCAGGTGGTCATCGAGGTCCGACCCAGTGATGATAATGTCATCCAGGTAGGCGAAGGCGTACGGTTCTAGGTCCGGTCCAAGTGCCCGTTGGAAGGTGGCTGGAGCGGAGTGAAGGCCAAAGGGCATAACCTTCCAATGAAACAGCCCCCGTCCCGGTACCGTAAAAGCGGTATATTGACGGCTGTCGCGAGCCATTGGAATCTGCCAATATCCTCTCTTCAAATCCAGTGTGCTGATGTATTTGGCGTTTCGCAGCCGCTCCAGGATGTGTTGTATACGGGGTAACGGATAGGCGTCGGGGATGGAGCGTGCGTTCAGCTGCCGGTAGTCGATGCACATCCTGATGTCACCCGTCTTCTTCCCTACCAGCACGATGGGGGCGCTATGGGGGGACTTCGAAGGCTCTATGCATCCGTTCTTCAGCAGTTCGTCCACTTGCTCGTAAATAACCTTCTGCATGGCGGGATTCTTCGGGTAGTAACGTTGCTTGATGGGTCTCTCGTCCCTCATGGTGATCACATGCTCCGCGACGTGAGAGACCCCCTTTAATCCATCAAACATCGCCAGTTCTCGTTCCAGAAATGCTTGTACCCTGGGATCGGTCTCCTCGTCGGCGTCGCTTGATTTTTCCTGGTCGTCTTCTGCCACCTGGGCTACTGTTACAGCTTGGGACTGCTCGAAGGTCACCTCACGACTGCAGACTTCGGGCATCTCGCGAATTTTAGCCTCTTCCGTCTTTGGAGTGGTTGTCGGGGGTGGTATCAGTTCTGTGGATGGCGCAGATTCTATGCTCCTGGGCTTCCGGCGTCCGGCAGGGCTTAGGAACAATTCCTTGGTCATCTGCAGCTCAGATGCCCCAAATGTTATCGTCGCTTGCATCGCGCACAGGAAATCAATGCCCAGGATGAGCTCATCGAGGACAATCGGCATTATCAGCAGTGGTAGGCGGACGCGTTTTTCCCCGAGCTGGATTTCTGTGGCACATGCTTTGGTAACGGTCATGCGCGTACCATCCGCCAAACTTACCCCTACCTGGATTTCTATGAGTCCCTCCGCCGACAGCTGCTGGGCGACCTTTTCGCTGGCAAAGCTGCGAGTTGCTCCGGTGTCGATAGTAGCCAGGAAGGGTTTGCCTTCCACGCTGACCCTGGCTACTATCCTTGCGTTCTCGAGCCGAATGGCTCCGTTGGTTTCCGTTGCTCTCTGGTCGCCACTCCCCCCTGGCCCGGAATCTAGGAGGGAGGCACTTCGTTTCCCGTCGGCCGTGTGCAGCACTCGATCGTCCGAACCCCTCGCCGTCCACACTGCCAGCAGTGTATCATCTGCGGGTTCCGGCACGTTCGGGCGGGGTGTCCCGACTGTCCGCATTTTCGGCATGCGTTGTTGACGTCTATCGGGGTCTCGTTTGTCGGTACTGGAGGCGCTCCCTGCGCTCGAGGCGTGTCGTCCCGGAAGGGGTTGTGCGGTCTCGGAGCCGACGGGGTCTTTTCTGGGCTAGGCGCAGGGGGTCGATGGCCAGTCGTCGGCTTCCTTCGGCTCTGCTATTGCGTCTCCCTCTCCCTGACCATTTCATAATGCGTGGCCAACTGTGTCAGTTGGCTCAGGCAGGTCACTTCGTGTCTTCGGATGTATAGTTGGTATTCTGGCAGTAGGTTTTCGTAGAGCCGGTCCAGCTCTCGCTCGCCAGAATACCCTGCCCGTTGCATCATGAGTCGCAGTTGCACCATGAAGCGTTTAAATGGTTCACCGTCACGCTGCAGGTGGTTCCGTATTTCGTCCTCCAACCGCTCGAAATATCTGGGGGGCAAGTAGAATTCCAAGAATTCTTTCCGGAACCGCGTCCAGGTCTCAGCGTGCATCCGGTTAACTCTGTACCAGCTCTCGGCCTCTCCGGTCAAAAGCTCCGAGATCAGAAGGGGGAGGCTGAATGCGTCGATCTGATGGACCGCGGCTCGCTCCTCTACCCTTTCGATGAAGCTAAGTGGGTCGTTAGTCCCATCGAAGGTTAGGTCCCAGCGTTGCATCTTTTCGGCCAACATGCCGTGTGAGAACTCCGGTCGGGTTGGCCTATGAGGTGAAAGGCGGCGTAGGCGTGGTGGGGATCTGCTGGCTAGTCGGGTCGGGTCGGGTCCAGGTACGGCTCCATCGGTATTGGTCACCGTGATGATCGGTCTGGGTGCTGGAGAGGTACTCATCTCTTGCGGAGTGGGGCTTGGCGACCGGGACCTTGCCTTGGTGTCGGATGGTGGCGGATCCTGGTATCTGGCCGCCAACTCTTCGAAGCGGGCTATCAGCGTTTCTGGGTGCTCGCTTCGGCTTATGAAGCCTGCCACCCTGCTCCGTAGCTCAGTCACGGTTCCTTCTACGTCGAGCCCGAATTCGCTTGCCAGGGATACCAGCTCGTCCTTTTTGCGGTAGTAGATCCAGCTTACTGCTACCATGGTTGCCTTATGGTGGATGGTTCTATGAGGCTGAAATGAATTATTGTTATCCTTCGAGGAGGATCTTTGGATTTGTTATTATTATCCTTCGAGGAGGATTGTTGAATTATTGTTATCCTTCGAGGAGGATTGCAGGATTATTATTAATTATCCTTCGAGGAGGATTGCAGTTTTATTATAAATATCCTTCGAGGAGGATTGTTGGTTTGTTATTAATATCCTTCGAGGAGGATTGTTGGTTAATTATTAATATCCTTCGAGGAGGATTGTTGGTTAATTATTATTATCCTTCGAGGAGGATCTTTGGGTTTATTATTATTATCCTTCGAGGAGGATTTGCAGTTTTATTATTAATATCCTTCGAGGGGATCGTTGCGTCGCACTGTGATGTGTTCCCTTCGGTGACCGGGTATTGACTACTGTGGTGTCAGCTCGGAGGCTGGAGTATGACTGACTTTCTGGTGCTAGCAGCCGGCCTTATATACACAAGTGGCCGCTCTGCCAGCACCAGCAGCGGCGCTCTGTCGTCGTCGCCAGCGAAGATCCCGTCGGCAGCGCGGCGACGCAGCCTTCTGCCGCCGGCTGCCGCGACGCTCTCAAATCCATGACGTTGCGGGGGAAGAAGGGGTGACAAGGTTTTTGTTTTGGGTTTTTTTGGTGATAACGAAGAAACAACACAAAAACAAACGCAAGGACATACAAAGGACAAAAACAGACGAAACCCTACACAATGGTGTTGATCCCGGACCGCCCCTTTCCGTACCACCGTTGTACAAGTGGTTCTTTAGGCCACAAAAAAGGGGAGGGGCTCCTTGTCAACAAAATCTTCCACAGTCCCTGCTCGGGCGCCATCTGTAAGGACGTTTTTCTAGGCCGAGGTCGGCGTCTCAATCGCGTCCAGGGTGTTTCTACAGATTATTTGTAACAAATGCTGGGACCCTGGAGTGAGCCGCACCGAGGTCGAACACCAATGCGCAAACAGAGAGTGGTGAGGGGGGGGTACGGTCGCTCAGATCGACATCGTCGGAGTGGGCTAAGGGGAGGGAGTAGGGAGTCCAGGGTGATCACCCGGAAGACCCTCCCACCCCTCTCCCTCAGACCACTCCTCAGTACCGACCAGGCGTAGAACCTTTGACTTCGGGGACGCGAAGAGGATCGGGAGCAGGCATTCACCTGGCTCGGCTAAGGGTAAGACCCGGAAGCCTTACCAAGTGATCACCTAATCCCGTTCGACCCGCTTTTACTCACCGGCCGCGCTTCTGGGAGCGCGTGTGACGGACCCAGACAGGGATCCGGGGCGCACAGAGTCAGACTCGGAATGCGTCCCAGACTCCCCTACCTGAGCCCACCACAACCTGCAACGCACGGGTATTACCCAGTTGTCGCTACACACGGAACAGGCCAAGAAGCAGACGTCGCAGAATCTAGAGTAAAACTCGGAAGATTCGCTAGTCTGGCCCCTCATGCCGATCCCATGTGGGCCGTGTGGTGAGGTGACCCGAAGCCAGAGGCTTCGACTACCCGCTGAAAAGGGAAGAGAGTAATACAAGAAAACACTAACGTGGATACATTTAAATCATTTATTGTTTCACATTTAAGGGAGTAGGGAACAGGTATTGGTTTGCAACGCTACATTCTTGGCCATTGGCCAACTTACCCCGCTCTACCAGGCTCATATTCGGATGGGGGGGTGTATACGAATAGGTGTGTATGGCCCTGTTGTGTGTGTAGCCTGGGTGTGTGTGCCGTGTGTGTGTGTGTGTGTGTTTTTTTTTTTTTTTTTTTTAATTCATTTATTTACTCTAACTAAAAAATAACTAATAAATACTATTCTTAATAAAACAATAAGGCTATTTGAGAGATTTTTGAGAAATAATGACATTTGCGGAACGGCCGTTAGGTATTGCGTCGCAAACGCCTTTGCTCCTCCTACTCCCGGTGCCCGTTTCGCTCGCGCTCGGCCTTTCGCAGTTCCGTCATGACGGCAACCGCAAAGCCGCTAAATGCTTCCCAGTTGACGCTGCTGGCTAGTATTAGCGTTACCAGGTTGCCTACCTCTATGGCACAACCAAAGGTCCTTTCCATTTCTGCGCGAAGGCCTGTGAAACGAACACAGTGGAACAGCACGTGCTCCGCGTCCTCTATGAAGCTACTTCCGCAGTAGGTGCAGAAAGGAGCATCCTCATGACCGAAGCGGTGTAGATATCCTCGGAAACAGCCATGGCCGCTGAGGAGCTGGGTGATGTGGAAGTTCACCTGCCCATGTCTTCTGTCCAACCACTCTGGTAGTCTTGGGATTAGGCGGTGTGTCCATCGCCCTTTAGAGGATGAATCCCAACGCCTCTGCCAGTTGGCGATAGTGCGCGATCTGGCCGAGTTGCGTGCAGCCTTCTTGTGGGCCACTGTATGGTCTCTGACATGTGTCTCCTCGTAAACCTCTGCAGCTTCTCTGGCTGTCTCGGCTATGGGGGCAACTCCAGCTAGCACCAGGCACGCATCGTCCGAAATAGTTCGGAAGCCACTACACACCCTGATTGCCCCTAGACGGTGAGTAGCCGTTAGTCCACGAGAATAGCTGTCGTAGCGGAGGCCAGGGTGCCAGATAGGCGCCGCGTACAACATCACCGCCCTAGTCACGCTGGAAATTAACGCTCTCCTAAACTGCTTCGGGCCTCTCGTATTTGGCATAATACGCGATAGTGCACGGTTTGTTGCAGCAGCTTTCGAGCTGGCGTACGCTAAGTGCTCCTTAAAGCAAAGTCTTGTGTCCAGCATCACTCCCAGGTACTTGATCGCTCTCTTTGATGTTATTTGCGTATTTCCCACTGTAATGTTTGCTGTCTCCACTACTTTTCTGCTGCTTATGAGTACAGCCTCGGTTTTGTGGGGGGCAATCTGGAGGCCAACCGAAGAGAGCCACTGGATGACCAGTTCGATCGATTGGTTGCATCTAGCCTCGGCAACCTTGAGCTCCTTAGCCACCACCACCAACGCCACGTCGTCTGCAAAACCGACTATGCGGACCTCTTCAGGTAACGTAAGCCGAAAAACGCCGTCGTACATGGCGTTCCAAAGGAGAGGGCCAAGAACTGACCCTTGCGGCACTCCTCCAGATACGCGGTACTCCTCGCTCGACTCGCTGGTATTATACAGCAGTATCCTGTCCTGAAAATAGCTCCTTATCAGCCTTAGTAGGTAGCTCGGCACTCCAAACGCTACCAGGGCCTCCAAAATGCAGCTCCACTTTGCCGTGTTGAACGCGTTTTTTACGTCCAGCGTTGCGATCAGACAGTACTTTTTGGCACCACCTTGCCACCTAGTGCCGGCTATAGCTTCTGAGGCTATCTCCACCACCTTGCCGATTGCGTCGAGCGTTGACCTCGATTTACGGAAGCCGAACTGCTGGTCCGAAAGCCCTCCTGCAGCGGATATGGCGCGCTCCAGACGTGTGCAGATAATGTGTTCCAATATCTTCCCGATCGTATCTATGAGGCAAATAGGCCTGTAGGCAGCTGGATCCTCAAGCGGCTTCCCAGGCTTTGGTAGCAGTACCAGGCGCTGGAGTTTCCACCTATTAGGAAAGACTCCGTTGCGAAGACAGCTATTGAACATCTCGGCAAAGATGTCGGGGCGGATCGCAAGTGCTAACTTGAGAGCTCTGTTTGGAATCCCGTCGGGCCCGGGCGCCTTGCTAGGCTTCGTCCTCGTTGCTGCTTGGTGGATTTCTTCCAAGGAGACCTCCTCGATGTCGGCTGGCATGCTAAACGCTGGCGCGGGATCAAGATCATCAGCCATTCTGGGAAATAGATGCGTCACAATTTCTCTGAGCGCCCCCGAGTCGGTAGGCTGGCAGCGGGAAAATGTGTTGAAGCGTTTGACAACGATTTTGTAGGCGTCGCCCCAGGGATCGTTCTCAGCTGTGTCGCAGAGCTCGAGAAAACATCTGCGCTTACTAACCTTTATAAGCTTCTGCAGCTGCCTCCTGCATGTGAGGAACTCAGCATGTCGTGCTTGGTACATATGGGAACCACGTGAGCGCTGATAGCGGCGTCTAGCGTGGTTGCAAATGTTTCGAGCCTCAGCTATCTCTTCGTTCCACCAGTAAACTTGCACATGGTGCCTCTTATACAGCTTGCTCCTCGCCATGCTGGCATCGCAGGCGTGGCTTATCAGCATCATGGATTTTTCCACCACAGTCTCGGTGCTGTCTGCGCTATCCGGGATCCTTGCGCATGCAAGCTGTGCACCAAAGATTTGCGTGTCGAGCGTCACGGCACGGTACTTTTGCCTAGGTTGGGCTGGAACAATCTGGCGATTATTGCGTGCACCAACGGTGAACCATATGGCGGCATGGTCACTCCCATTGTAGGAGTCGTCGATGCTCCAGCTGGATAAGGTAGACAGCGAACTGCTGGTGAACGTGATGTCAACCACGGATCCCAGCCCTGCTCTGCTGAAGGTGTGTTGAGTCCCCTGGTTTAGAATAGCAACGTCCAGTAGCGTGAAGGCCTCGAGTAAGGCTCGACCCCTAGCGTTCGTGGACGAGCTACCCCACTCCTCTGCCCATGCGTTAAAGTCACCAGCGATGATGACTGGGTGCCGGCCTCTAGCATCTGCCACCAGAGAGTCCAGGGTGTTGTTATACTCGGACAGCAGCAGGCTAGGGGCCAGATAGACGGAATATATCCACATATCGCCCGCCAACGCACGTACGAAGCTATCCGCTCGGTAAACTCTAGTTAATGGTGACGCGCCACTCCCACAAGCCCAGATAGCCGCTCGTCCTGATGTGTCCATAGCGCAGTTTGGACCCTCCTGCAGCCTGTATGGCTCACTTAGCACAGCCAGATCCGCAGATCGTTCGCGCACTGTTTGCGACAACAAGTCCTGAGCCGCTGCACAGTGGTTGAGGTTCAACTGGATGCACTTCATTTTGCACGACTACTTACACCTCCGCTGAGTGGGCATCTGCTACTGCCCGCCTGGTGGCTGGTTGAGGCAATGCCCCTAGCGATGCAGATGAAGCACTTCGCTTCGCTCTTACAGCTTGCTGCCTTGTGACCCAAGTCTCCGCACCTGATGCAGCACTTGGATCTATCCACCGGGTTACGGCAGCTGCTAGCGGTATGTCCCATTTCCAGACATCGGTAGCACCTCGTGCGTACTTCCTGCGGGCGGATGGCACAGCTGGTCCAACCAACTCGAACTGCGCGCAAGGCAGTGATGCTGCTCGCCAGATTCGCCGGTACTGAAAAATTGGCGACCTGGGTGTTGCCATATCCAGGTCGGATGCTTTTGAAGTTGCATACCTCGACGGGTATATTGGCCTGTGTCGCCAACGCAGCCACGATTTCCTCCTTAGTTGCCAACTCGTCCAGATCGCGAATCGCAAAGTGTGATTGCTCTGTAAATGAGCGAACCACTGCGCTCTTGCCCAGCACCATCTCCATTTCATCCTTGAGCTGCTTTGTGCACTCCAGGCCGCCTTCCTTTAGCTCTAGAAGCAAGTCGCCTTTTGCAGTGCGACGAGCTTTGGAGACCTTATCGCGGACTCCGTTGAGCTTGCCATCATCTCTGCGCGTAACGAGCGCTAGAACTTCGCTGAAAGACATCTCGCTGGTACTTATGACCAGCGCATCTGACCTGCACTTCAGAGGCTGCCTGCCGGGCGGCTTGCCATGATTTATAGGCGGCTTAGTCTTATTCCTACGTTGCACCGTATGCCACGTGGTGCCTGGAGCCGATTCCAATGACACCGGATCTGGGAGGCCAGTTTTGCTTCTCTTGGATGGAGAAGGGCGCTGGCCAGGCTCGCGTTCTCGCCGTCTCTTGGGTGTTACGAACGTCCTCGCGACACCGCTACCTTGCTGACTAGTCTTACTGGATATGCTGGGTGGCAGTTTTGCAACCGGCGTAGTCTGGGTGGTAGCATCTGCACTTACTTTGGAAGCTGGCTTGCTTCCGCCAGCAATTGCTTCGTAGAATTTAACTGCGTTCGCTGCTAAATCCCTCACCTGTTGGTTTACATGGCGCTGCCCGAATAGGAGAGCACTGAGGTTCTTAAGGGTGACACCCAGCTGCTCGAACGCATCCATCTCTACTGGCTCCTGGGGTGAAGCGGCTGCCACTGGTGCAGGCAAGGCGCCTAAAGGTGCCAAGCCTTGCACGGGGCGAGGCGCAACCCCCTGAGGGGGAGATCTCGGCAATGCCGAGCGGCGCACAATTTCTTCCAGTGCTACCACGTGTCTCCAATTTGCGTAGAACTTCAAGCAGTCCCTCGGTGACCTAAGGTTTCCCTAGGGTGTTTAACCGGTGGGGGTTATACCGCCCCAAATCGGTCACCAGAGCCCCACGGAGCACCGCCGCGACGGAGGGGGTTGGTAATAGCCGGTTCCGTGGCCTTTTGCTTGATGCTGCTTGAAATACCCTGCTAGAGAAAAGCACCAAATGCCGCGCCTGATGGTTATGCAACGAAAAATTCGTCGCACTTGCACCTAGCCAGTGCGTGAACCACTCACAGCTGGGACACCTCTTGGAGTGTTGGCGCCACCTGTGATCAACTGCAAAAACTAGTTGCAAAACTAATTGACGCTGTTCGCTCAACTGGCACTGCTGTACAAATCGCGCAGCCCTGGTACACTGCGCGATCAGCTGGCAGTGTGGTCTTCCCAATTACACGAATAAACACAAATAGCACACCACGGAGGATAAGTGTGCAATATGTGTAATAATTACATGTAATACAGCCACGCACACCAGCTCTAATACCCAAAATGCGCAAAGCAAGCGGGGAGACTCCAAAATATTACAAGCGGCAAGAGCCAGGAAACGCGCTGGCATCGGCGATGAAGACAACGGGTAGGTGGCACTACCTCTTGAAGAACCTACTCACTTGAAAAATTTGCTTCCAACACAGTTTTGGCACTGCGAAAACACTACAAGGACGGAGCGATACGAAAAAGCGACCGCACTTGCAAAAAGCACACACTTATCTTCCTGTGGTGTGTGTGAGCGCTGGTGTCAATGCCTTGAGTGTGTGGGGGGGTGTGCGTGTGCCTGTGTGTGTGCTGGTCTCAATGCCGTGTGTGTGTCAACTTGTGTACGTATGCCTGTGTGAGTGCTGGGTGTCGATACCGTGTGTGCGTAGAGTGTGTGCGTATGCGCGTGTGTGTGCTGGTGTCAATGCCGTGTGTGTGTGCGTATGCCTGGGTGTGTGCTGGTGACAATACTAGGGGTGTGTGTGGTGGGTGTGTATGCCTGTATGTGTGCTGGTATCGATGCCGTATGTGTGAGTAGCGGGTGCGTATGCCTGCGTGAGCGCCGGGGTCGATTCCGTGTGTGTGTATGGTGTGTGCGTATGCCGTGTGTGTGTGCTAGGGGTCGATTCCGTGTGTGTGTCTGCCGTGTGTGTGTGCTGGGGTCCATGCCGTAGGTGTGTGTCGTGTGCGTATGCCTTAATGCGTGCTGGGGTCACTGCCGTGTGTATATATGTTGTGTGCGTATGCCTGTGTGAACGCTGGGTGTCGATGCCGGGTATATGTTGTGCGCGTATGCCTTAGTGCGGGCTGGGGTCGATTCCGTGTGTGTGTGTGGGGGTGTGCGTATGCCGTGTGTGTGTGCTGGGGTCGATGCCGTAGGTGTGTGTCGTGTGCGTATGCCTTAATGCGTGCTGGGGTCACTGCCGTGTGTATATATGTTGTGTGCGTATGCCTGTGTGAACGCTGGGTGTTGATGACGGGTAAATGTTGTGCGCGTATGCCTTAATGTGGGCTGGGGTCGATTCCTTGTGTGTGTATGGTGTGTGCGTGTGCCGTGTATGCTCTGGGTGTCGATGCCGTGTGTGTGTGTTACTCTGGGTGTCGATGCCGTAGGTGTGTGTTTTATGTTTTTTTATCTCCCGTTTCGCTTGAAATCTCCCCGAAAACTGATTGCCATGCCAAATATGCCAAATCATTTTTTGGGCCATCGCTGTGTTAGAACAACGTGAAGTTGCCGCTTTTTTGGGTGGCCATGGCTTGTGCCAAGGCGTGGCGCTGCCATTTTTCGGGTGACCATGGCATGCCACGATCGCGCGTTGCCATTTTCGGGTGACCACGGCTTTGTCACGATCGCGCGTTGCCATTTTTGGGTGACCATGGCTATCGCGCGTTGCATCTGGCAGCCCTTTTGTGCGGTAGCACTTTGTCAGCAAAATGCTACCTCACACTGCAATTAAGATTTAAAAAATTTACTTTACACCACATTTGAAAGTTGTCTAAATCTCTTTGAAGCTGTTGAGCAGCAAGGGGAGTTGCAGCCGACGTGCATAATTTTACATCATCAGCGTACATCAAAACCCGAGAGAACTTTATAACTGATGGAAGATCGTTTATAAACAAAATAAATAACAAAGGACCAAGATGACTACCCTGTGGAACGCCTGAAGTGACCTGAACCTTGGAAACGGACCCTTTAAATAAAACCCTCTGAGTTCTAAGAGTTAGGTAGTCTTTAATCCAAAGAACTAGAATATTTGAAAAGATGATTTGAGACGATGATCTACAGAGTCGAAAGCCTTACTAAAATCAGTATAAATAACATCAGTCTGCAATTTGTCCTGAAAACCCTTGATAACAAATGAAGTAAATTCTAACAAGTTAGTGGTAGTAGATCTTTGTTTCATAAATCCGTGCTGGCACAGTGAAATAATAGATTTGCATAGGTGTTGAAGATGGGAGGTTATTAATTTTTCAAAAATCTTAGGAATAGCAGACAACTTGGAGATACCCCTATACTTTTGAACATTAGATTTGTTTCCTTTTTTATGGAGAGGAATAATAAATGATTTGTTTTCTTTTTTATGGAGAGGAATAATAAATGACTCTTTCCAAATTTTTGGAAAGGAGACTAACGCCAGGGACAAGTTAAACATTTTAAGCAACGGCTTTAAAAGACCATGAGCGCAGTGTCTAAGCACACAGCTTGGCACTCCGTCAGGTCCTGGGGAAAATATAGGTTTCAAACCATGTAGATTATTTAAAAGTGAGTTTTCAGTGATTTTCAGTCCAAAGATGCGATTCGAGCCATTAACCTGATAAGGGTAAGGCAAACCGACTTGAGATTGACATGAGCTATAAGTCGTTTGAAAAAATTGGGCAAATATATTTGCAATCTCCTGATCAGAATTGGTCTTCGTTTCCTCAAAGAATACTTCCGTTGGGAGTGTCGATGACCTACGCTTCGCATTAACAAAATCAAAAAACCGCTTTGGATCCTGCTGAAACTGTAAACTACACCGAGTCAGGTAATTCTTATAACATTGGTTATATAAGATATCAAAACTGGCACGAACAATCAAGTATGCAGAATAGGCTACCGACGAGCCGTTTTTCTAAATCTCTTGTAGAGTTTCGATTTTTGAGAATTGTCAACTCTCGGGTAAACCACACAGGTTTGTTAGACCTGTTTAGCTCACCAACCGGGACACATAAATCAAATAAAGAATATAAGGTATTATAAAAAATACTGATTGCCACGTCCAAGTCGTCAGACTCGTAGAGGGGAGACCAGTCAGTTTAGGATAAAAGCAGAGCGAGTCCCTCAAAATCAGTTTTCCGTAATTGACGAACTCGACTCAAAGGCATCCTGACATTGCAACGCGTTCGGGAAGGTTAACTAATCAACAGCTCCAACGTAGGATGGTATAAGTCTTCGGGATAAGATAGAGGCTGGGAACGGGAAACGGATGAAGATGATGAATCCAAAACAAAAATCAGATCAAGCATTTTATTAAGAGAATTTGGGATAGCATTAATTTGACTCAATGACATCCCAAGTAGGTCGATTAAAAATTCATTCGAGGCCGTGGGAGTCAGGGCACCAGAGTCAGGACAAGAAATCCAAGTAGCTTCAGCAATGTTGAAATCACCAAGAACTACAAGAAAATCGCGATCAGAAAGCAAGGCAGAGACAGAATGAATAGCAGATAGATGTGTCTCATAGACAGAGAGATCAGAGGAAGGAGGTATATACGAACAAGTGATAAAAATGTTGATACCGTAAATATTAAGCTTTACAGCAATAAACTCTATATCAAAAGAACTATCTAATACGACTGTTTCAGAAGGAAAGTCTACATCAGTGATGTCCAAAATTTGAAAAGGCAGCCACGCGTGGTTGGCAAGAAAAATTCTGCCGGCGTAGCAGCCGACACATGTATAGGGAGAGAGAATATGTGTGTTCTATAAATAGAACGCTCGGCAGCTTGTTCTCTTACGATGCGCGTGTTCGGCTGCATTTGCTCTCTCGACTCATGTGTTCGGCTGAAGCTCAAAGTCAAACGCGCAGTCATTCGCTATGCTGCATTGCAAAAAAAATGTTTCACGTTGCCTTCGTGTTTCGCTGCTTCGCACACAAGCGCAACTCTTTCATTGTGTGAGTTTGGACATCACTGGTTTAGGCAAACCGACAAAACACAAAGTCACAAAACTATTAGTTTGCACAAAGACGCGAAATTAATAGCAGAAATAAAACGCACAATAGTAAAAAAGCGAAGCGCATAAAAAAAACACGTCCGTTGCGATGCAAAGCAATGAGCGAATATGACTTACACTTAACTACTACATATGTACATTCCTTATTATTCTAGTTCAATAAGGTTAGGTTAGAGCGGTAGTGAGATGTTGGGCTTATAGTCTCGCTGCATGATATCCCACTAGCCATTTTCCCGTAATGGCCCTGATTACGTCGGCGCAGCCAAATATATTTAGGTGGATTAGACTTGACGAGCGCCTTTTACAGCGCGTTGGCCAGGTTAGCCTGGCTATCCAAGATGTACCGGTGGCGCTAATCTTCACTTGAGCTTGCAGCTAATGATGTAAAGATCGAACTGCTCAGCCATCCCTTGCAGAGATCTGCGGCATTTACGGCGCTACTAATTTTTCCATTTGGTCCATTGGCAGAAGATTTAGTATAATATCAAGAGCCAGAGTTTTTGCGTAAGGTCGGAAGTGCTCCGGGATAAGTCTAAAGTGTTCTTTGAAAATGGAAAAGTTCGTACGTCTGACGTTTATGGACCACTAAGATTTTGGGATATCGAGGGAGAAAACTATTTCAATATATAATATGGTCAGAGTAGAAGTACTCATTGAGCACTCCTCATCTTTTTAATATGTCGTGAAGAGAAACAAGTGTAATTTGTCATACCTTTTCTATTTTGTTTTCAATAAAGGTTGGGTCTTTTAATACAAGATACCGAAGGTAAAGAGTATATTGGGTTTGTGAAATGTCCGTCATGGTGTCTGTTCGTCTGTCCGTCCACTCTTCAAGCAAGAGACTTGAAACTTTCCAAATATCTTTTTCTATGGCCGAGTAAGATAAAGTATCAAAGATTGGGATTCTACGATAACTGGGGGGTTGGCAAATCGATAAATTTTATAGCTCGAAACCGATACTTCCACTGATTACGCACTTCCCTACAGCTAGAACAACAATATTTGGTGGGAAGATAACTTATGGCATCCAACGAAAAGCTGCATCAAACATTTTGGAGCCTCGCTCACCCATTCCACCCCCAGCCACTCAACAGTTTGAATTCAAAAACGCCTATATCTTCCACAGTTTTTGAGTTAGAGCCACCAATTTTAATGCCAAGATAGGTGATGCATCAAAATAATATATGCCACGCCCACCCATACCGCCCTAGCCAAATACAACCGCCGCAACGCGTCGTTAAAAATGGGAGTGCTAGTATCTTTCATAATGTTTGAGTTAGAGCCACCAAATTTGGTATGCAGATAACTGATAACGATCCCCAAAGATCTGTATCCAAAATTTGGATGCCAAGCCCCACCCGTACCGCCCCCAGCCCCCCTTTCCATCCACCGTTTTCAAACTTTGAGCTGGAGTCACACTATGGAAGGAAGGTAGCTGGTGGCATCCCAATCTGCATCAGACAATCTTTGAGGCAGCGTATACGCCTACCGCATCCGTACCCCTTTGCAATCAGGCCTGTTTTACCGGTTTTAATACAGGTATCGAGTATGCTGCAGTCGGTTGCGCCCGACTGAAACGTTTTCACTTGTTGATATAACAAATCATCAGGTTGGTAGGCAGTATATAGGTAAAAAGCCACTCATTTAGTTCATTTATATCAGTGCTGCCTCACTGAGTATGATGAGCGTTACCATCGCACGCGACAGTAAAGTCAGTATGCGTATTAAGCGATCAGCCAATTAAGTGGCTGAGTCCGCGGTGGTGACCTAATCCGATAGGCTCGCGGAATCGACTCTTCAGCGGAGTGTTAACTTTAGCGTGAGTTCACTTTAACCGTAGACGTTTAAAAGCTCATGTTAACCAACACGTATCGAGCAACTCGCATCAAGTTGTATAACTACCAGCTTGGCTTCCACCAATTAAAACACAATCCTGACACACTTATTAATTAAATCATTGTTTAGTTTCGAGCAAATTTATATCGCTCAACTAACCAGGCAACCTTACACTGAGCGAAAGCTGCCCAACAAGCATTGAAATATACATGTTTAGTTTAAAAAAAAACTTTTTAAAAACATTGAACTAACAGGTGATAATGTTCCAGTCAGACGCAACCGACTGCGGTATACTCGTTACCAGTTTTAAAACCGGTAAAAAGAGGCCTGATTGCAAAGGGGTACGGATGCGGCAGGGGTGAACGATGCCTAAAAGATTATCCGATGCATATGGGGATGCCACCAGCTGACTTCCTTCCAAATTTGGTGGCTGGGGGTGGTATGGGTGGGCGTGGCATCCAAATTTTTGATGCAGATCTTTGGGGAATGTCAATTGCTATCTTCATACCAAATTTGGTGACTCTAGCTCGAAGTTTGTACAAGATGTGGAAAGAAGAGCTGGGGGAGGTATGGGTGGGCGTGACATTCAAATTTTTCCTGCAGATCTATTGCTATCTTCATACCAAATTTGGTGACTCTAGCTCAAAGTTTGTAAATGGTGGGGAAAGGGGGGTGGAATGGGTGAGCGTGGCTCCAAAACTTTCATGCAGGTTTTCGGGGGTCGTTGCCCGATATCTTCCTACGAAATTTGCTGGCTCTAGCTCCACAACTCTGGAAGATACACTCATTCCCGTTTTTGACGAAGCGTTGAGGTGGATGGGGGCGGCTAGGGTAGTATTAATGGGAGTGGCATCCAAAATTTTGATGCAGTTCTTGGGGGGGGGTCATAATCACTTATCTTGGCACCAAATTTGGTGGCTTAAGCTCAAAAACTGTGGGAGACATAGGGTTTTCTGATTAAAAAATTTTTGGGAGTTGCTAGTCTGCTTACCAAATTTGGTGACTCTAGCTCAAAGTTTGTAAAAAATGAAGAAAAGTGGGCGGAATGGGTGGGCGCGGCTCCAAACTTTGATGCAGTTTTTCGGGGGTTGCTAGTAGCTATCTTCTCACTAAATTTGGTAGTTCTAGCTGTAAGGATGTGCGAAATATGTGGATTTATCGGTTTTGAGCTATCGAATTTTTCGATTTGCCAGCCCCCCAGTTATCGGTGAAACCCAATCTTGAAACTTTAATTTACTATCCCATAGATAAAGAGAATTGGAAAGTTGCAAGCCTCTAGCTTGAAGGGTGTGGAAAAAAGTTGCGTTCATACAGACGGACGGACACCATGACGGACATTGCACAAAACCAATATACTCTTTACCTTAGGTAACGTGTATAAAAATATGGGTTCATAAAAAAATTCATTTTTTTCAATTTGGGAACATTAAATGTGACTTTTAAATCAAGTTGCATTCACTGGTGTAAATAACCCATTTTGCAATTTTTAAAATGTTCTAGCTTCAGAAACAGCGACATTTGGATGAATGCCAAGCACATTGTGTGCATTCAAAGCCGAAGACTACTTGACAAATGCGTTTGCTAAGGGTTAGCAACAATGTTTGCCATGCTCAGACCAATGTAAACTGCATATAAAAATCGACCAAAATGTTCATTCGAAAGCAGATTTTGAAGTGTGTGTGTGTGTGTGTGTGTGTGTGTGTGTGTGTGTGTGTGTGTGTGTGTGTGTGTGTGTGTGTGTGTGTGTGTGTGTGTGTGTGTGTGTGTGTGTGTGTGTGTATGTGTATGTACATGTGATACATTCCCGTTAGTTGGTCGATTTCTTGGCTAGTTTGTCTTTCTAACATACTAGCTCGCAAATAACTGTTGACACTTTTTCGTTGTCTGCAAATAAGTGTCTTTCACTCACAAAATAAAACAAGTGGAAACGTTGCAGTCGGTGACCCTAGCTCAAAGTTTGTAAAAAGTGGGGAAAGGGGGGCTGGGGGCGGTATGGGTGAGCGTGGCATCCAAATTTTTGATGCAGATATTTATGGAATGTCAATTGCTATCTTCATACCAAATTTGGTGACCCTAGCTCAAAGTTTGTAAAAGGTGTTGAAAGGGTGGGGGGGGGGGCGGCTAGGGCAGTATCGGTAGGCGTGGCATCCAAACTTTTGATGCAGTTTTTAGGGGGTCATCAACACCTATCTTGGCACCAAATTTGGTGGCTATAGCTCAAAAACTGTGGGAGATATAGGCGTTTTTGACTGTAAAATGCGGGGGGGTTGGGGCGGAATGAGGGGGCGTGGCTCCAAAATTTTTGATGCAGGTTTTTGGGGGTTGCTAATAGCTATCTTCTTACCAAATTTGGTAGTTCTAGCTGTAAGGATGTGCGAAATGTGTGGACTTATCGGTTTTGAGTTATCGAATTTATCGATTTGCCAGCCCCCAGTTATCGTAGAACCCCCATCTTGACACTTTAATTTACTATCCCATAGATAAAGAGAATTGGAAAGTTTCAAGTCTCTAGCTTGAAGGGTGTGGAAAAAACTTGCACACATACGGACGGACAGACGGACAGACACCATGACGGACATTGCACAAAACCAATATTCTCTTTACCTTCGGTATCGAGTATAAAAACCCTTAGACAGAAACTGATTTTGTCGCGTCTGACTTAGCTCGCTTGCGCTCTGAGCAAGACAGTTATTTCTGTTTTCGTTGAGCTCAAGTCAAACACTGATCGTTTGCTTGAGTTAAATGAAGCAAATTGTCTTTTGAGTATGTATGGGTAAACACGCGGTTGTTGCATTCTTTTTGTTTGCATTATACATATTAATTGCGTTTTAAATTCAGTGTGTGCTGAGCAGAGAACTGCAACGAGTGTGTTCGAGTTCGTTCGAACAATCTAGTTGAAAATTTGTTCAATCGAGTTCGACACTCGTTTACAAACGAGACTCTATCGAACGAGCCTCTCGACAATAAATATAGTTTAAAAAAACTAAAAAACACGCTTTTAGAGCATATCAAACTAAAAAGTTAAAAATAATTTTTCAAATAAGTTTAAAACAGGGACCGTAATCATTATAAGTTTTACTTTAAAAATTATTAAATAATGATTATTTTTTATTTATATTCATTTACTCACAAAATATTGATTAATTTTGAGTTATACTTACAACTCAATCAATAATCATTATTTTTTATCAAAAAAATAAAACTCATGAAATAATGATTATTCTTTGAGTTTTATTTTTTGCTTAAAAATAAAACTCAAGTTGTTATTTCGACCTTTTCTTAGGGAATAATCCTAAACATGATATATATTCCTAGTCAATGTATTTTGTTGTTTTTTCTGTAAAAGAGACTGCACTAAAAGAAAATGTTTGTATGGCAATTACTTTACGCACAACACAAAATGAGTACAGGTCATAGTGCAGTGATTACTATTAAAATCGTTAATTTAATATGGATAGGTGGACAAAATGGGTCTTTGCACACAACTTTAAGTGCAAACTTCAAATTCAAATGTATATACAAATTTTTTTCAGTGATATTTAAGAGCAAATGAGATTTTTTTTTTAATTTAAAAATGGATTGTTATGGTTTGTCTTGATTTACTGACTAGGAATATATATCATGTTTAGGATTATTCCCTAAGAAAAGGTCGGTGAGTCCGGGAGCAAAGACCCGCGCCTTAGACCGCTCGGCCAACGAACGAACTTGGGGTAGTGGGATATACTGACAGTAATAAGCCACTTGCTTTTAGACCAAAGGAGAGTTACATACATACAAACATACATACAAACATACAAGTGGAGCTAATATGTGTTAATTAATGAGAATTGGGCGTGCCAGTATCGATACAACATTGAATTTTGGAACAGATAGCACGATATGTTAAGTCATATGAAAAAGCTGGCAGCTTGGTGTATTTGTAACTGTATTATTGCTTTAGCACGTTTTCTTGAACAAAAAAATACTTTTTGAATTTGGATTCATCATTCGTCAGTTCATTCTCTTATTATTGAAGTCCGCTATGTTAACTCAACCATCGATATTTTGCCATCACTAGCACGTATAAACAGTAGTTTATGTACACGTCACACTTGCTAGTCTCGAACTCGAACTCGTTCACACATTTACGAGTTGCTTCACTCGTTTTAAGTTCGGCTTACGTGATTAAAACAATTGTTCGATTCGACTCTCATGTTTTAAGCGAGTGTCGAACGCTCACTACTCGAAGCTGTTTGATCACAAACAAGTTCGAGTTCACACTCGAGTGTAATCGAAAATTTGACACTCGTTGCATTTCTCTTGTGCGGAGCATTATATTTTTTGCGAAATGGGAAGAGACGAAAATAAAAAAGTTCATAATTTTTTTAGATTTGTTGTCGAAGAAAATAAATCTATATTCTGCCCTTCATTTTATTTTAAGTGAAAGACGAAGCTCAATATCTGCAGAAAATCTTAACGCGTTATTAATTGTTAAGCTAAACTCCATTTAAAATACAAAATAAATACATATTATGAAAACAAAATAAAAATAAATATTGTTCCTTAAAAAACAAAACATTTTTTTCACATTTTTATATAACATCTGATTGCTAGTTATACTCGATACCGAAGGTAAAGAGTATATTGGTTTTGTGCAATGTCCGTCATGGTGTCTGTCCGTCTGTGTGCAAGTTTTTTCCACACCCTTCAAGCTAGAGACTTGAAACTTTCCAATTCTCTTTATCTATGGGATAGTAAATTAAAGTGTCAAGATGGGGGTTCTACGATAACTGGGGGGCTGGCAAATCGATAAATTCGATAGCTCACAACCGTTAAATCCACATATTTCGCACATCCTTACAGCTAGAACTACCAAATTTGGTAAGAAGATAGCTACTAGCAACCCCCAAAAAACTGCATCAAAAATTTTGGAGCCATGCCCCCCCATTCCGCCCACAGCACCATCGCATTTTAATGTCAAAAAAGCCTATATCTCTCACAGTTTTTGAGCTGTAGCCACCAAATTCGGTGCCAAGATAGGTGCTGATGACCATCCATAAACTGCATTAAAAGTTTGGATGCCACGCCCACCACTACTGCCCTAGCCGCCCCCATCCGCCCCAACGCTTCGTCAAAAACGGGAATGCGTGCATCTTCCAGAGTTGCGGAGCTAGAGCCTCCAAATTTGGTGGGAAGATAGCTGGTAACGACCCCCAATAAACTGCATCAAAATTTTGGAGCCACGCCCACCCATTACGCCCCCAGCCCCCCCGAATTTTAAAGTCAAAAAAGACTATATCTCCCACAGTTTTTGAGCTATAGCCACCAAATTTGGTGCCAAGATAGGTGATGATGACCCCCTAAAAACTGCATCAAAAGTTTGGATGCCACGCCTACCGATACTGCCCTAGCCGCCCCCATCCACCCCAACGCTTCGTCAAAAACGGGAATGCGTGCATCTTCCAGAGTTGCGGAGCTAGAGCCTCCAAATTTGGTGGGAAGATAGCTGGTAACGACCCCCAATAAACTGCATCAAAATTTTGGAGCCACGCCCACCCATTACGCCCCCAGCCCCCCCGCATTTTAAAGTCAAAAAGACTATATCTCCCACAGTTTTTGAGCTATAGCCACCAAATTTGGTGCCAAGATAGGTGATGATGACCCCCTAAAAACTGCATCAAAAGTTTGGATGCCGCGCCCATCGATGCTGCCCTAGCCGCCCCCATCCACCCCAACGCTTCGTCAAAAACGGGAATGCGTGTATCTTCCAGAGTTGTGGAGCTAGAGCCTCCAAATTTGGTGGGAAGATAGCTGGTAGCGACCCCCAAAGATCTGCATCAAAGTTTTGGAGCCACGCCCTCCATTTCGCCCGCCTTTCCCCACTTTTTACAATTTTCGAGCTAGAGTCACCAAATTTGGTATGAAGATAGCAATTGACATTCCACAAAGATCTGCATCACAAATTTGGATGCCACGCCCACCCATACCGCCCCCAGCCCCCCTTTCCCCACTTTTTACAAACTTTGAGCTAGTCACCAAATTTGGAATGAAGATAGCAAATGACATTCCACAAAGATCTGCATCACAAATTTGGATGCCACGCCCACCCATACCGCCCCCAGCCCCCCTTTCCCCACATTTTACAAACTTCGAGCTAGAGTCACCAAATTTGGTATGAAGATAGCAATTGACATTTCACAAAGATCTCCATCAAAAATTTTGATGCCACAACTACCCATACCGCCCCAGCCCCCTCCCCCCTTTCCCCACCTTTTACAAACTTTGAGCTAGTCACCAAATTTGGGAGGAATATGGCTGGTGGCATCCCCATCTGCAGCGGAGAATCTTTAAGACAGCGTAAACCCCTGCAGCATCCGTACCCCTTTGCAATCAGGCCTCTTTTTGCCGGTTTTAATACTGGTATCGAGTATGCCGCAGTCGGTTGCGTCCGACTGCAACGTTTCCACTTGTCTTTTTTATTATTTTCATGCTCATGTACATTTATATGTATGTATTAACATGCATACGATGGCAAAGATCATTTCTGTTGAGTTTTTTAGTCAAACTGTCTTTTGGTGAGAGTCTTTGTGTGAGCGAAAATCGTATTACTCTTTAAGGCCTGTACGCAGACGCCTGTACAGCTCCCGTACAGCAAAAACTTCATATAAAAAAAAATGGTCTCGTACAGCTTCAGTACAGTACTTAAATTTTAGGTCTGCAGTTCTGTTAGCTACTGCTGGTACGGTAGTGTTGAACAATGAAAATGTTAAAATGCTACGGGCAGTAAATAGCTTCCAGCAGCTATTTACGGTTGTAAAAAATGCAACAACATGTCGGGCATGAGCCGGCTTATAAATTTTTCGGATAATATTTACAAAGTTGACCTAATTCAGGCTCCAATAGAGCCATACTTATTGTTTTGGCAGTCAATGCTGCGCAAGAAGTAATGAATAAAAATATATTAGTTAATTAATAAGATACAATTTAAGTAACATATAAACTGGATTGTACTGCCACTGATATATTACAGGGTATAGATCATTAAGGTGAATTTGCCTTGAGTCTTTTGAGTGGTTTCAGTTATGTTTAGCATAATCTTTGGTAGTCTCAGCTCTGCCCATCAAATATGGGTTCATTAAAATGCATTCGCCAGAAGAAGGGCGTTAGCTGTACTCGAACACAAAAGTAGCGCGCGTTGGTCGTGAATCATTATTTTGAAATCAAGTGTACAAAACACAGTTGCATTTCCGATTTATTTACAAAAAACAATTAGCCTACCGCCACAATATGTGAATTTTTCAACACTTGTCGTTACAGTCGTAAAATCATGTGTACGGTACGGGAGCAGTGTTGCCAGGTTAGCTTATTTCAGGCTAGATCTAGCATATATGAAAATATAAAAGCCTATTAAATTTACAAAAATCACATAGGATCGTCAAAATATAGCTTATTTCTGGATGATTCAATTGATATCAGTGTGACTAAGTTACTTGTTAAATAGCTTATTTTAGCTTATTTTTCCTAGAATCTAGCTTATGCCCGCGCTCAAAACCTGGCAACACTGTACGGGAGCTGTACGGGGCTCATGCGTACAGGCCTTTACGCGAAACTCATTTGAGAGCGTCACACGAATGAGTCAATGCAAAGCGCTTGAGCGAAAACCGATTCGAAAGAAAAAAAAAAAGAGAGCCGCTCAGAGAGAGATCGTGTCTGCACAATCTTTTCGGTTATTGTACGAAGCAGAGCATATTAGAAAAAATGATCAACTGTCATTTGCGAGATATTAGAAAGTTTCTAATGATTTCCATGTTTATTCGTCCCTCGTCGTCGTCGTCTGTATTTCAGGTACACACTACACACTAGCTCTTCGGACTAACTGTCCATCTGCCAGTTTTCTTTCTGTAAAAGCGCCAGCCTGTCACAGCTGCGATAAAGCACAAAATGCCACAATTTGTAGGGCTGTGAATGCAAATTGCTGACATGCGAACAAAAATATTTATGTTTGACGTCAGCCCAAAAGGGCAAATGTGTTAGCCAACTGGATGACAATAGATCAGCGATCGGCAAACTCACACAACTATACTTTTATTGCTCTGTGCTTGTGTTGAAAACTATGTTCGCGCACGAAGAAAACGAAAAAAATGAATAAGTTGGCATATCAAAAAAAAGTTCACGTTATTTTTTATTCTAATTCTTTAACTATTTGGTCCAGGTCTTTTTCTTCATTATAGCATTTTATTCAAAGTAGGTCGTCTAAATGTTTATTGGAAATTTTATTTATATTTTCTCGCTCATTTTCTTCAAGCAATTCATAATTGCTGTGGTTGTTTTGAAAATGCCTTTTTAAAAAATATATATTATTATATTCAAAAATTCGATGGCAAATTAAACATTGTGACTCGCCATCCATATTTTCATTGAAAAAAAATTCATTAATTTTTCAGATTTTTACAGTGTTAAATATTTACCATTCTGAAAAGTTGCGCAGCGAGGTCTTGCCTTGGTGAATGCTGAACAGCAACTGACTTGAGAGTAAAATTAAAATATTGCTCGCCTATAGCCAGCTATAGGAAACGCTAAATGTGCCGATCGCTGCAATAGATCTAAAATTGCTTGTTTTCGATTAATATCTTTAAACACATAAATATTTTCAAAAAAAAAACAAATAAAAATAAATTGAGAAACGAAAACAACGGAAGGTAATTACTGTTGACTAATAAACAAGTGGAAATGTTGCAGTCAGACGCAACTGACTGCAGTTTCCCCGAAACCTGTTTAAAAATGGGTAACAAGAGGCCTGGCTCATAATTTTTGATGAAATTTTTTTGGGCGATGTCAGTAGCCATATTCTTACCAAACGTAGTCACTCTAACATTAAACGTGAGGGAAATATAAGGATGTATCATTTTGAGTAATCGAGTTTATCGATTTGCCAGCCTCTCACTATGCGTAGGACCCTTATCTTGACTCATTATCTTCTTCGGCCAAAGATATACAAAAATATATTTAGAAAGTTTCAAGTCTCTAGCTTGAAGGGTGTCGAAAATACGATGCCAAGATAGGTGATGATGACCTCCAAAAAAGTGCATCAAAACTTTGGATACCACGTCCACCCATACCGCCCCCAGCTTCCCTTTCTCCACCTTTTACAAAATTTGAGCTATAGTCACCAAATTTGGAAGGAGCTTTCTTCCTTAGTGGCATTCCCATCTTCATCAGACAATCTTTGAGACAGCGTAAAACCCTCCGCATCCGTACCCCTTTTCAATTAGGCCTATTTTTACAAGTTTAATAATACAGGTATCGAGTATACCGCAGTCGGTTCCGTCCGACTGCAACGTTTCCACTTGTTTTTCAATTCTGTCACTGCTGACGCATGAATTCGTTTTGAGGAGAACATTTTACACGTGGCTATACAAGACACGCCTCAAGACAAAGAGTTTGAATTTTAAACGGGAGACACAATGGTAAACACAAACACGGAAGAGAGGCTTTGGAGCACACACATACACACAGTAGGGTAAACAAGTTTGTAAAAGTATTGGTGCCTACATGTTGCACGCTTAATAATGCATTAAGCCAACAACGTGGAACAAACAAAACTGCTAGCTGCAATCTACAACCTGCAAACTGTTCAGCGATTTTTAAACGAAAGCCATACCAATTTTTAAGTTTGCAAATTTTAAACTTTTGAAGTGCATTTTGAAGGCTATCAAAATTTGTCCTTAATGTAGACATACAAACATAGTATAAACTCTTACACAATATAGTATAATTATTGCTATGGAAATCGTCGTGCAAAATTTTATTTTCGCCATTGCCAAAGTAAAAAGTAAGAAGGCTCTAGTCGAGAAAGCTTGACTACGATATACCCTGAACGCTAGACATTACGCCTACAGTCATTGTTTATACATATGTATGTGGGTGTATGCACGCGTATACAGAAAGTGCATGCAATACTGAGCTACTGCATGCTTGACTTAACTTCTATTTTTGATATTTTCGGTATTTCTCAACCGATTTTGTTCTAAGTTAAAAAATTTGGAAATTCAAAGTTTTGTTGTTATCGATTGAAGAAGGATAAGATTGAAGCATTTCGCATTTTCATTCCACTAGACTTGAGTTTATTTTAACTGGTCAAATCCTACTATTTGGCCGTGCGCACTAGCACAGGTTATATGAACACGAATACTGCGAAAATTATTTAACGAGCGGATCCGCTATGCAAACCGGACAATGGCAAAACGGTTAAAGGTGTTTAGAAGTAGGCAGGAATGGAGAAAAGTCGATATGAGTCTCTGTGGTCTGTCTGTCCCTATGAACGCGTATTTTTTGGATACACTTTAAGCTAGAGACTTGAAACTTGGTAAATATTTTGGTACATGTCTATGTCTGCGGATTCTCGTTACCAGTTACAAATCCGGTTAAAAAAGGACTGATTGCAAAGGGGCACTGATGCGGCAGGGGTTTGCCTTAAAGATTCTCCGATGCAGATGGGGATGCCACCGGCTATCTTCATACCAAATTTGGTGACTCTAGCTCAAAGTTTGTAAAAGGTGGGGAAGGGGGGGGGGCTGGGGGGCGATTTGAAAAGGCGTGGCATCAAATTTTTGATGCAGATCTTTATGGAATGTCAATTGCCATCTCCATACCAAATTTGGTGACACTAGCGCAAAGTTTGTAAAAGGTTGGGAAAGGGGGGTGGAATGGGTGGGCGTTCTCCAAAACTTTGATGCAGATTTTTCGGGTCGTTGCCAGCTATCTTCCTACCAAATTTTGTGGCTCTAGCTCCACAACTTTGGAAGATACACGCATTTCCGTTTTTGACGAAGCGTTGGGGCAGCTGCGGGCGGTATTGGTGGGCGTGGTATCGAAACTTTTGATGCAGTTTTTAGGGGATCATAATCACCTATCTTGGTACCAAAGTTGGTGGCTATAGTTCAAAAACTGTGGGAGATATAGGCTTTTTTTCTTTAAAATGCGGTGAGCTAAGAGCCGAATGGGTGGGCGTTGCTCCAAAAATTTTGATGCATTTTTTTGGTGTTGCTCGTAGCTATCTGCTCACCGAATTTGGTAGTTATAGCTGTAAGGATGTACGAAATATGTGGATTTATCGGTTTTGAGTTATCGAATTTATCGATTTTCCAGCCCCCCAGTTTTCGTAGAGCCCCAATCTTGACACTTTAATTTACCATGCCATAGATAAAAAAAATTGGAAAGTTTCAAGTCTCTAGCTTGAAGGGTGTGGAAAAAACTTGAGCATACGGGCGGACAGACACCATGACGGATTCTTCATCACCCCGTACGCATTTCTGTAAGTTACCATACAGCCGGAAGGTAGTGTTGAACAATGAAAATGATGTTATGGCAGTAATTAGCGTTCAGTAAGGGAGAATCACCAATGGTGGACACCCCTTTGGTTTTTGTGACATAAAACTATCAGAAATCAACGTTAAGCTTATCTGTTGGTATCGTTGAAAAGCTTGTTCAATTGCGCATCGATCGGTATTATACACATTTCGTTCATGTTTTAAGAGATACTTAACATTTAATGAAAAAAGTCAAAATCACTGTTTTCAATGTAGTGCCCCTATGGTGCTCACCACCCTTTATCTTGTGAAAATCCAACCAATAAAATAAAATAAAATGCCAAATCATTGTTTTTATTTAAGTTTAAGTAAGAAAATCAAACGAATTTATTATTTTATTAATTATTATTACTCGTAATGAGCAGTAACGCAATTAATGCATCGATATATCGATTGATGTATCACGCACGCTCCACATTGCTCACATACCTTACTAAAATGGCGCAAAATATGTAAACAAACTAAATATTTTTTTTTTGGGCTTTTTTCCACCAAAAACATTTATTATGAAATTAGTTCTTCAATTAACCATAAAACTCAACTTAAATTTCTTTTTGCTTCTTTTCGTTGCGGGCTCACTTTGATATATGAAGATGACACGATCTTCGATACGATTGAATGAAAATATCGATTACAATTAATCGTGTTCAATTGTGAAACATCGACAGTGTCCAGTTTACGAGAAAGCACGGTTTTAACATTTTTCAATGTAAATCCCAAAATATTGAAAAAAAAAATGGTTTTATTGCAATATAAGAAAAATTATGATAAAACGAATAAGAAAAAATTTATTTACCGTAAAAAGTTTAGGTCGGATTATCGGTATTTTAAATTTTGTCTCTGAATTAACCAAAACTAGGTATTAACACCTGTAGAACACGTCAAAAGAAACCCGGCACTGAAAGCTATCTGTCACAGTAATAAGACCGCTATATCATCAAAACTCGCCAAAAATTGGGGGTGTCCGACTTATGTACAGTGTCCGAGAACGGGGCTTCTCCCTTACTTATTTACTGCCGTAAAAAGTGCAAGAACATGTCGGGCAAGAGCCGGTTTATGCATTTTTCGGAAAATATTGACAAAATAGGACTATTTCATACATCAAGAAACTAATAAAAATAAATAAATTAAATCATATGATACAATTTAATAAACATATGTATTTGTATTCTTCAACTCTAGCCGACCCGTACTGCCATGGTATAGATCTGTAAGGTGAATTTGTTTTGAGTCTTTTTTGTGGTTTCGGCTATGTTTAATATAATCTCTGGTATCTCAGCTTTGCCCATGAAATATAGGTTCACCCAAATGATACCATTGCTTGTTGCATTTGCAGCCTGGCTTTCTTTAATAGCGCCTACATCATGGTGTTGGTTGTGAACATTATTGCCAATAAATAAAGCTGTTCACAATCCATCATTTAGTACTTAATTGTTGTTTCCAAATGTAAACAAAGAACACAGCACAGTTTCCTTCCACACTATGTGAATTTTTCATCACTTGTCGTTAAGGTCGTAAAGTTTGTGCATTACGATACGGGCGCTGTACAGGGCATCTGCGTACAGGCCTTAAGACTGAAAGTTGTATCAATAAAATTAAAACAGTATTTAAACTCATAGTTTACCAATCAACATAAACTTTAATGTTTTTTGACTTATACGTTTCAGTAAACAATATGGGTAGAATTTACATTATTTGGCAATGCCGATTTACTATTTTCTTTCACATAGAATGAATAAGTATTTTAAATAGAAATAACACCAGAGGATGTCGACACAAGTCTTAGATTTGTTTTTAAAGCTTAAGTCAAAAGCAAAAATTTAAGTGAATCGATCAACAGCAAACAGCATACCCAATTGGAATAGGGGAAAAACTTGAAAACTCTTGCAAAAGACAGCCAAACAAAAAAAAAACATCTCTAATTTTTGAGTGATTGCGTGTGTTTGTGAGTGTGTATGACCGTTTGTGTACATGTGAAAAAACTTTTTTGCATAAATGAATATATCTATGTATGTATATATAGCCAGCCTGTGAAAAGTAGTGCAAAGCATTTGCAAAAAAAAGCTAAAGCCAACTTATTTAAATCTCTATGCATGCAGAAGTACCCTAGCACACTGGGTATATGGGTGTTCTCACTTTATGTAGTTTGCTTTTTGGCGTGTTGTAATCTTAAACGAGATTCAAGCTATTAAGCTTAAAGTGGGGCGTTTGTTGTCTTAAGTCCAAACCCAAGCTGGTGAGTTTTTCACTTATCTACTTATTCCAGCCAAACGGCTTATCAAGAAATAAAAAAAAAACAAGTGGAAACGTTGCAGTCGGACGCAACCGACTGCGGTATACTCGTTACCAGTGTTAAAAACGTTAAAAAGAAGCCTGATTGCAAAAGAATACGGATGCGGCAGGGGTGTACGCTGCCTTAACGATTCTCCGGTGCAGATGGGGATGCCACCAGCAATCTTCCTTCCAAATTTGCTCAAAGTTTGTAAAAGTGTGGAAAAGGGGCTGGGGACGGATTGGGTGGGTGTGGCATCCAAATTTTTGTTACAGATCTTTGTGGAATGTCAATTGCTATCTTCATACCAAATTTGGTGACTCTAGCTCAAAGTTTGTAAAAGGTGGGGAAAGGGGGGCAGGGTGCGGATTGGGTGGGTGTGGCAATCAAATTTTTGCTGCAGATCTTTGTGGAATGTCAATTGATATCTTCCTACCAAATTTGGTGACTTTGGCTCCAAAGTATGTAAAAGGTGGAAAAAGGGGGGCTGGGGGCGGATTGGGTGGGTGTCGCATCCATATTTTTGGTGCAGATCTTCGTGGAGTGTCAATTGCTTTCTTCATACCAAATTTGGTGACTCTAGCTCAAAGTTTGTAAAAGGTTGGGAAAGGGGGGCTTGGGGTTGTATGGGTGGGCGTGGAATCCAAATTTTTGTTGCAGATCTTTGTGGAATGTCAATTGCTATCTTCATACTAAATTTGGTGCCTCTAGCTCAATAGCTCTAGTAAAAAGTGGGAAACGGGGCGGAGTGGGTGGGCGCGGCTCCAAACTTTAATGCAGATTGTTGGGAGACGTTGCCAGCTTTCTTACTACCAAATTTGGTGGTCTAGCTTCACAACTCTGGAAGATACACGCATTCCCAATTTTGACGAAGCGTTGAGGTGGATGGGGGCGGCTAGGGCAGTAGTGGTGGGCGTGGCATCCAAACTTTTGACGCAGTTTTTTGGGGGGTTATCATCACCTATCTAAGCACCAAAGTTGGTGGGTATAGCTCAAAAACTGTTGGAGATATAGGCTTTTTTGACTTTAAAATGCGGGGGGGCTGGGGGCGGAATGGGTGGGCTTGGCTCCAAAATTTGATGCAGTTTTTTGGGGGTTTCTAGTAGCTATCTTTCTACCAAATTTGGAAGCTCTAGCTGTAAGAATGTGCGAAGTATGTGGATTTATCGGTTTTGAGTTATCGAATTTATCGATTTGCCAGCCCCCCAGTTATCGACGAACCCCAATCTTGACACTTTAATTTACTATCCCATAGATAAAGAGAATTGGAAAGTTTCAAGTCTCTAGCTTGAAGGGTGTGGAAAAAACTTGCAACCGTACGGAAGGACAGACGGACAGACACCATGACGGATATTGAACAAAACCAATATTCGCTTGAACTTCGGAAACGAGTATAAAAATACTGTAATGCGTCACCACAGTGATTGAGTCTAACCAAGAAATTTAACATTGCAGCTATAAGAAAAAACAAGTGGAAACGTTGCAGTCGGACGCAACCGACTGCGGTATACTCGTTACCAGTATTAAAACCGGTAAAAAAAAGGCCTGATTGCAAAGGGGTACGGATGCGGCAGGTATGTACGCTGCCTTAAAGATTCTCCGATGCAGATGGGGATGCCACCAGCTGTCTTCGTTGCAAATTTGGTGACTCTAGCTCAAAGTTTGTAAAAGGTGGGGAAGGGGGGGGGGGGGGCTGGGGGGCGATTTGAAAAGGCGTGGCATCAAATTTTTGATGCAGATCTATGTGGAATGTCAATTGCTATATTCATACCATATTTTGTGACTCTAGCTCAAAGTTTGTAAAAGGTGAAGAAAAGGGGGGGGGAATGAGTGGGCGCGGCTCCAAACTTTGATGCAGATTGTTGGGGGTCGTTGCCAGCTATCTTCCTACTAAATTTGGTGGCTCAAACTCCACATTTCTGGAAGATACACGCATTCCCGTTTTTGACGAAGCGTTAGGGCGAATGGGGGCGGCTAGGGCAGTATTGGTGGGCGTGGCATCCAAACTTTTATGCAGTTTTTGGGGGGTAATCATCACCTATGTTGGCACCAAATTTGGTGGCTATAGCTCACAAACTGTGGGAGATATAGGCTTTTTGGACTTTTAAATGCGGGGGGCTGGGGGCGGAATGGTGGGCGTGGCTCCAAACTTTGATGCAGTTTTTTGGGGGTTGCTTTTTGCTATTTTTTCACTAAATTTGGTAGTTCTAGCTGTAAGGATGTGCGAAATACGTTGATTTATCGGTTTTGAGCAATCGAATTTATCGATTTGCCAGCTCCCCAGTTATCGGTGAAACCCAATCTTGAAACTTTAATTTACTTTCCCATAGATAAAGAGAATTGGAAAGTTTCAAGTCTCTAACTTGAAGGGTGTGGAAAAAAGTTGCGAACATACAGACGGATAGACACCATGACGGACATTGCACAAAACCAATATACTCTTTACCTTCGGTAACGAGTATACAAATTATTATATGGTCGAACACCCCTGCGACCGCTGATTGCCACTACACAATTAAGTTACAAAAATGTTCATGTAAGTGAGACATTCATTCCTTTTAAGAAAAAAGTAAATATAAATTCAACAACTCAAGTGTTATCCAGGGTAATGAACAAATTTTAATTCTGGCAAGTTTTACAAAACTTATCAAAACAATAAATTTTAATTTATGTAAGAGTTATGTTGTCCGTATTTAACTATTCATGTATAGAAATAAAATTAGTACAGACCAAAACTGAAGAGTGTGTTCGAGTTCGTTCGAACAATCTTGTCGAAAATTGTTCAATGAGTTCGACACTCGTTTACAAACGAGACTTTCGAACGAGCCTTTCGAAAAAATAGTGTTCGAGTTCGTCGGCACTCGCGCACCTCGATTTTGGCATCGAGCCGGTTGTACTCGAGTACAACGAGTGCTGTGAGCTATCATTTTAGTGGTGAGAGTTTGGCGTGCCAGTATCGATACAGCATTGAATTTGGAACAGATAGCACGATATATTAAAAGTCATATTAAAACGCTGGCAGCTTGGTGTGTTTGTAACTGTATTATTGCTTTAGCACGTTTTCTTGAACAAAAATACTTTTAATTTGGATTCATCATTCGTCAGTTCATTCTCTTATTAAAGAAGTCGACTATGTTAACTTAAGCATCGATATTTTGCCATCACTAGCACGTACAAACAGTAGTTTATGTACACGTCACACTTGCTAGTCTCGAACTCGAACTCGTTCAGACATTTACGAGTTGCTTCACTCGTTTTAAGTTCGGTTGCCGTGATTAAAACAATTGTTCGATTCGAGTCTCATGTTTTAAGCGAGTGTCGAACGATCACTACTCGAAGCTGTTTGATCACAAACGAGTTCGAGTTCACACTCGAGTGTAATCGAAAATTTGACACTCGTTGCAGTTCTCTGGTACAGACAGTGCTAGTGACGGTGAACTGATATCAAGTTGCAAAGAGAGCTTAACGACAAATCAAAAACAGTTAACAACTAACAAAATGAGTAACGAACAGTTAATTTAATTGATAGAGTCCGCTGTTAATGGGGCACTACAGCAAGAGAAACAGTTTGAAAAAAAATTAAAAATTTTAAAAGAACAAATCCGTAGCTAAAAAATACAAAATGCACCAAAGATAGTAGTGTATGAGGCAGCAAAAATATCAGCAAACGTCTTTTGTAATGAACCCTGAGACATTGTCAAGTCGAAAACCACAATTTGACGGCAACCGAGAAAACTACGTCTCTTGGCGACAGGCTGCATACGAAGTTTTTAAGGATTACGACGGTAGCTCCCGACATTACCAAGCAGTTGCAATCATTCGCAACAAAATTGAGGGACAAGCAGACGCAACACTAACGTCCTTTAATACAGTTAGGGTGTTCAACAGCTCGTTTCATCGTTTCACGTTTCAAAGTTTAAACGTCCCGCAACAACAACATACATAGAAAATTTCTTGAAACGTTGAAACACCCCAGCCTATGTATACAAAAAGTGTTTCAAGTTTCAACAAAGTAAAGATGAGAAGAGCACGATATGTAGTCGATATTTGCTATCGATGTTCAGTACTTTTTAGTATATTTGGTGTATTTTTGTGCAAAAAAGTATGAACACATATGATTAATGGCCGCCAAATGTTAAAAGCATGTAATTGAGCAACTAAAGGGCTATTTACTCTCGACATAACTTAACATAACATAACATAAGAGTCAGCTGACTCAATCTACCTTATGGTTCTCAATGTTAGCGTTTACTCTCAACATAACATAACATAACTTAATTTGGAACCTGCAGATTGCAGATTTCAACATAATTTTTTTAAGCTGAGCAGTGTTCATTAACATGAAAGTCAAACAGCTGATCAAAAACTGTGTTACAAAACGTTAGGCGCTCTTTACCAATTGTTTACAAATTCAACTTTGGAAATGGATGAGCACGCGCTAATTATTTTAGTTGAAGCGAATGCTTTAATTTATGACAAGAAGTCAAAAGACTATAAAAATATAAATAAAAAAGAGAAGTTTGGGCTGCAATTGCCAAAGAACTTGGTTGCAATGGTTAGTATATTGATAGAAATTGTTGAATTTGATTTTGCATTGATATGTTTGTTTGTTAAAGTTGATGTCTGTGAAACGCGTTGGAATAGCCTGAGGCAGCGGTTTACGAGGGAGTTGAGGATTGTGGAGCCTTCAGGTAGTGGAGTTGGCATGGCATCGGAATGGCTGCATTTCCAAAGTTTGCAGTTTTTAAAAAACATTTGCAAAAACGCCGGTAATTACTTATTTACAATTTGTTATATTTTGTACAATAAAAATGCTTTTATTGTTTAGGCAAAGGTCAAATTTCAATGCGTCAGAGGAGTCGCCCACACTTTTATGGGAAAGTGATGACGTTTTTTCAACAACATTAGATGTCGATGACATAATAATGGAAACGGATGATGCGCACGAAACTGAACCTGCGGCATCGCTACATCCGTCTAAGAAACGAAGGACAGACAACACCGCGGACAATGAAATGTCACAGGCAACAGCAGCATTCAAAGAATATATCGAGTCCTTAAAGCATAAAGAAGCTGAGGATGAGGTGGCAGCCAACATGGGAAACATTGTTAAAAAGTCGTTGTCGGCAATGTCTCCAAAAAAAATGTATGTTGCGTCGAAAATTATGCAATTGCTAACCGACAACCAATAAATAGAAAAAATTTAATTATCATTGTTTTAATGTTAAAATATTTTATTTCGGTTGGAAAGGTACTGCTCCTTCATTCATTAAATAAGTACGCAATTTGTTCCTGAGTGACAAAGCATAATTGGAGCTTCTGCGGCTATGCGATATGTATTCACGAACGCTGTTGCAGGACTGCATTTCTACAAAATCAAATATTCAAATGGATGAAGATAAACTTATTATTTTAGTACAAAATCATGCTTTATTATATGATAAAAAGTCAAAAGACTTTAGAAATATAATTAAAAAAAGGGAAGTTTGGGCTGCAATTGCCAAAGAACTTGGTTGCAAAGTTGTATTAAAAATGCGCCAATGAGCGGTCAATATATTTTTCTGTGTTTAACAGCACTGCTAACATAATTCTACAGCACTGACACGTTGATTTCTTATGTTAAGTTATGTTGAGAGTAAACGCATATTTTCTATAAATTAAGTTAAATTAAATTAAGTTATGTTATGTTAAGTTATGTCGAGAGTAAATAGCCCTTAATTCAAACAACGAGCTCTTCTCACCTTCAATATCCTCTATTTCTCTAATAACTTGCTTTGCTAAAGCATCGCATAGCATATCTTTAGCACTTTTAAATGGCATTTTTTATAAATAAAGTATAACCGCGGTAAACAGAAACAGTGACAAAAATTGAAGAATAAGGAATGTAAACAAACAACAGCTGACTGCACAAACTTGAAACGCATTGACACCCAAAATGCCGTTCACGAGTTAATCGTTTCAACTTTGAAACATGAAACGATGAAACGGAGCTGTTGAACACCCCAAGTGCTTAATTTCAACGCAATTATTACTCGCCTAGATTTCACTTACGCAGACAAAACACCAACAACAGTTGGACACAATGAGACAGGGCGACTTACCTTTACGTAAATACTATGACGAAATTGAGAGAAAACTCACATGATTGACAAATGAAACTATAATGACCCACAACGAAGCAGCCGCAACAGTCCTTAACGAAAAGTTTAGAGACGACGCTTTGCATACTTTTGTATCTGGACTTAATAAGTCCCTCAAACAAGCAGTGTTTCCCGCTCAACCCCGAGATCTGCCGTCCGCCTTGGCATTAGCCCAAGAGGCAGAAGTAAGCAATGACAGATATACGTTCGCAGCGAACTATGCCAGGAAATAGAATATTTACACTGACCACCAGCCTCTGACAGATACTATGTCAGAGAAAAACCCAAACCCCAGGTTAAAAAGATGGAAGGAATTTGTCGATGAACACAATGCTCAAGTTTTTTATAAACCCGGAAAAAAAATTATGTTGCTAATGCTTTATCACGGCAGCATGTCAACGCTTTAGAAGATTCACCAGATTCGGACGTTGCTACCATTCATAGTGAAGAATCTCTTACCTATACAATGGAGACAACAGACAAACCGGTCAATTGCTTTAGAAACCAAATTGTTATCAAACAATCAGAATTTTTATCATTAAAAAACTCATCAGTGGGCACCACCTTCTGTAGAAGATCGTCATTGCCAACCTGCGCCCAACAGCTATTATCTGGAACTGTCGCGCAATGCAGTACTGTCAATGGCCATGGGAGTAACGACCAACAATGAATTTATTGTAGACGAGGACACACGTTCTTCGACTTTCAAAGAAAGCTTCCCTACAGGGCGCTGATGAAAAAAACCTGCCATATCGGCCATGGCCAAAATCAACGTAACCAGGCATCTGGATCGGCTTAGCTTATCTTCCATCCATGAACTAATTATTAAGAACCTTCAACACATAGGTGATCTACAAGCCAGGTTGCTGTCCCATCCAATAGTGAGCAGCTGCGCTACCCTGGCCATAAAAACCATTCTTTGCGCCATCATCTATCTCGTTCACCGCCGTCTGAAAGTCAGACGACAAACCGAGCTGGCAGAAGCATTGAAAACATCACTACGGAAAGCCGAGGATGTCCGGGCATGTGGGACCCAAGTGCGCTGCTCGAAAAGAGTCACGAGATGCTAAGTCAGCATTCTGCTGCTGTCGCTGTCCAAGCTGTGGACTTCGTGGGATAGCAATAAGAATTTTAAAGATCAGTTAATTTGAGAGAGAGTTGCGGAATACAAATTATAATACATAACAAATGGAAACGGTGCAGTCGGACGCAACCGACTGCGGTATACTCGTTACCAGTATTAAAACCGGTAAAAAGATGCCTGATTGCAAATGTGGATGCCACCAGCTATTTTCCTTCCAAATTTGGTGACTCTAGCTCAAAGTTTGTAAAAGGTGGGGAAAGGGGGGCTGGGGGCAGATTGGGTGGGTGTGGCATCCAAATTGTTTAATGCCGATCTTTGTGGAATGTCAATTGCTATCTTCATACCAAATTTGGTGACTCTGGCTCAAAGTTTGTAAGAGGTGGGGAAAGGGGGCAGAATAAATGGGCGTGGCTCCAAAACTTTGATTCAGTTCTTTTGGGGTCGTTACCAGCTATCTTCCTAAAATATTTGGTGACTCTAGCTCCACTCTGGAAGATACACGAGTTCCCGTTTTTGACGAAGCGTTGGGGCGGATGGGGGTGGCTAGGGCATTATTGGTGAGCGTGGTATCAAAACTTTTAATGCAGTTTTTGGGGGGTTATCATCACCTATCTTGGCACCAAACTTGGTGGCTATAGCTAAAAAACTGTGGGAGATATAGGCCTTTTTTGACTTTAAAATGCGGGGGGGGGGGCTGGGGGTGGAATGGGTGGGCGTGGCAAGCAAGTTTTGTATGCAGATCTATGTGGAATGTCAATTGCTATCTTCATACCAAATTTGGTGACTCTAGCTCAAAGTTTGTAAATGGTGGGGAAAGGGGGGCGGTATGGGTTGGCTTGGCTCCAAAACTTTAATGCAGATTTTTGGGGGTCGTTGCCAGCTATCTTCCTACCAAATTTGGTGTCTCTAGCTCCACAACTCTGGAAGATACACACATTGCTGGTTTTGACGATGCGTTGGGGCGGATGGGGGCGGCTAGGGCAGTATTGGTGGGCGTGGCATCAAAACTTTTGACGTAGTTTTTGAGGGTTGGTCATCACCTATCTTGGCAAAAAAATTTGGTGGCTATAGCTCAAAAACTGTGGGAGATATAGGCTTATTTTACTATAAATTGCGGGGGGGCTGGGGGCGGAATGGGGGGCGTGGCTCCAAAATTTTGGATGCAGTTTTTTGGGGTTGCTAGTAGTTATCTTCTTACCAAATTTGGTAGTTCTAGCTGCAAGGATGTGTGAAATATGCGGATTAATCGTTTTTGAGCTATCGAATTTATCGAATTGCCAGCCCCCCAGTTATCGACGAATCCCAATCTTGACACTTTAATTTACTATCCCATAGATAAAGAGAATTGGAAAGTTTCAAGTCTCTAGCTTGAAGGGTGTGGAGAAAACTTGCACACATACGGACGGACAGACGGACAGACACCATGACGGACATTGCACAAAACCAATATACTCTTTACCTTCGGAAACGAGTATAAACACTTCTCCTTAATTTATACAATACTTCAATTACTTCAATAGTTGATATTTCCGGTGTTTCTTAGCCGATTTGACAGACGATCATTATTTTGTCTATCCTTTTTGTATCAAGTTTCAAATTTTTGACTATCGATTCCGAAAAATGAAACAGTTTTCGATAATTTGTAACAAACTTGAGCTGCGCGTGGTGTACACGAACTTAAATCCCAAATATCAAGTCTCTAGCTATTATAGACTCCGAGATCGACGCGCTCGTATAAGCGAACGGAGCGACATTTGCACAAAACCATTATATCCTTTTTCACATTACATATGTTCAGGGTATAGAAAGGGACAAGACTATAAGCTTAAAGCTCACAATCAGACTACTGTTTATAGCAGTGCACTGCAGTGGTGTCAAAAATTTGAAAAGGCAGCCACGCGTGGTTGGCAAGAAAAATTCTGCCGGCGTAGCAGCCGACACATGTATAGAGAGAGAGAATATGTGTATTCTATAAATTGAACGCTCGGCAGCTTGTTCTCTTACGATGCGCGTGTTCCGCTGCATTTGCTCTCTCGACTCATGTGTTCGGCTGAAGCTCAAAAGTCAAACGCGCAGTCATTCGCTATGCTGCATTGCAAAAAAATGTTTGATGTCAATTGGGAAAATGAATTATTTTTCATTGAGAATATGGATGGTAAAAAGCTCAATGTTTATTGTGCCATTACGATGCATGTCGCTTTATCTTTGATGTTATAATTTTTTTATGCTTGGATCGCACGCATTTTATTTTTTCAGTGTAAAGCAGTAAAATGTCACGTTGCCTTCGTGTTTCGCTGCTTCGCACACAAGCGCAACGCTTTCATTGTGTGAGTTTGGACACCACTGGTTTATAGTAATTGAAACTAGTATCAGCTGTTTTAATAATTTGTCATCAAGATAAATACAATAATAAGATTAGGCTGATTTAAGCTAGCCATAAAAATTTGTCAAGAAAATATAATTGCTCTACAAGTTCTATTAGTATAGAAAAGGGTTAAACTTAATTTCATCTTAAATTTACTAGGAAGGAAGCTTTAACACTTTATAAACGGGGGACTGCCAGAAATTGATTGCGTCATAATTATAATAAAAACGATGCTGCAATAAAGTTTTTGGGTATATTATTTTACAGCTGTCATTTCATTTTGTCTGACACTTTTATTTAGCTGGCATCCTTTTACTGAATAGCTAATTCGACGAATTAATTAATTATTAATTGGAATTAATAGCTTTCTGACAAGACCCAATTGGATGTGTCTTCATGATTTTTTTAAAATGCCTTAAACAGAGTCAATTGCTTGAATCTTTTTCTCTTATTTTTTAAGTTCCTCGTTTAAGTGATTAACAACGATATTATATAGATTTTTAACTGACAAAAGTCTGATTGCCCAGTTAGGCCTTTGCAATTGGCTTTGAAGTCAAACTTGAGCTTTGTCATTTACCTCAGCTGCACTTATAAGACTAATTGTATTTGTTTTTTATCATTAACTCAAAAAAAGAAACCCCACTATTTCGTTTGTTATAAAGCTTAAAATATTAAAATATCTATATATATAAAAATAAGTCGGGTTTTCCTTCCTGACGCTATAACTCCAGAACGCACGAACAGATTTTCACGGTTTTGCATTCGTTGGAAAGGTCTCGGGCTCCTTAAGGTATGCACTCAATATATGCATAGGTAGGGCTGCACATTGATGCATTTCATTGTGAGTTGCATTATTTTTAAATATGGCAGTAGGCAATTCAAAAAATATACTTGCTACGGAAAGTGAAGCTAGAAATTATCACATTCAGTCTCTAGTCAGTTAAGGGAACAGTCGAGAACAAAAACAAAAAATTTTGAAAGTTGTTTTTTTTTCACTAAAAATATTCCATCTGTGTTTTTTTCGAGCGCATTTCGAAAAGTTTTTCAACAGCAGGCATTTGTTCTTAAGGTGGTAAGTTAAACTGTGCTAAGGGAACAGTCGAAAATAAAAACAAAAAATTTTGAAAGTTTTTTTTTCACTAAAAATATTCCATCTGTGTTTTTTTCCAGCGCATCTCGAAAAGTTTTTTGAATACACGCGTATTGTGCAAGTTTTTATTCAACTTCAAAAGCAGGCATTTTTCCTTAAGGAGGTAAGTTGAACTGAACATCGGCCGCCGCACAAGACATGCAAGCCAGCAACAAGTGTATTCACAGAACTTAAGCGAAGAACAACAAAATATAATAAGCATCATTGGCATCATACAATCGCTTGGCATTCCAATATGATCCCACTGCGAACTACAGTGATGATGTCAATTTAGATATTGGACCAATGACGACTGTATGCCAATATTGCAATGCGTTAAAGTTCAAAAGAGAAACGGCTGGCATGTGCTGTGCGGTGGAAAATGTAAATTGCCAGTATTAGAACCTCCACCAGACCCTTTGCGCTCATTAATTTATGGCAATTCACCAGCGTCAAAACATTTTTTAACAAATATTCAAAAGTACAATTCATGTTTTCAAATGACATCTTTTGGAGCTACAAATATAAGAGATGGATTTATGCCGACGTTTAAGGTTATTACTTCGCATGGAATAAATGATATGAAATTTGATTTATGTGCTGTCTCCATACTTCGGTTTCGTCATCTAAATCTATTACAAAAACATTACAGATTCAAGGTCAGATATACCATAGAGCTGGGTCTTTGTTGCCATTCCCTGATGCTGACCATCACTTCTTGCAAATATATTTCATTGGTAATGAGAACAGTGAATTGAATCAGCGTTGTGCAATTACTTCAAATACAAGAAGAGAAATCTTGAGTGAGCGCAAAGATTTTTACATCGGCATAATGAATTGGTCAAGCTATTCAAGATTGCACTGGATCAGATGCCCACCGATGACCATAAAATCATAATACGCGCCGACAGAACAACAGACGGACAACATGCCAAGCGATTTAATGCACCAACAATCGATGAAATGGCAATCGTAATAGTTGGTGAACAATTTCGGCCAAGAGATATCGTTTTGTACCGTAGGAATGAGCAACTTAAGGCCTAACCAAACGATGCTTACGTGCTTAAAGCATGTAAAGGGCTATTTACTCTCGACATAACTTAACATAACATAACTTAATTTAATTTAACTTAATTTATAGAAAATATGCGTTTACTCTCAACATAACTTAACATAAGAAATCAACGTGTCAGTGCTGTAGAATTATGTTAGCAGTGTTGTTAAACAAAGGAAAATAAACAGCTGTTATCACATATCAACAACATCTGCATTCAACTTATTTTGCGCTCGTTGGCTTATTTTTAAAAAAATTAATCATGGATGAAGTTGCAGTGGTATTTGGTATGTACCTAAACATCGTAGCTTTATATAAAAAGCAGAAAGACCAAGAAAAAAAAAGCGGCGTTGGGCAGTACGTCCAATAAATCGGAACTGGCACACGAGTGGGTACTTCACCAAAACTTTTACAGCCATCAGAGATTTGGATGAAGAACAGTTTTTTATTCATACCCGAATGTCTAAAAAACTGTTCCAGTTAATAATAAGTTTGTTGCGAGACAAACTCAGGAAGCCGCGACAGCGCATCAGTACAGAAGAGCGTCTTGAAATTACATTGTTGTAAGTTTATTTTCATATATGAACATAAATTAAGTGTATGTACTTTATTTGTTATAATTGTTTATTTTAAAGATTTTTAGCTCATGGCACAAGTTTGCAATCGATTGCTTGGAGTCATAAGCTTGGAAAAACTACAGTGTGGAAAATTATTTTTGAAACTTGCGAAGCTTTATGGGATGTTCTTTCAGGTAGTTGTTAAGTTATGCATGTACTTAATTTATTGGTTCGAATATTTTTTAACCAATATGTTATTTCAGGCATATATCTGGCACCTCCAACCGAGTCGCAATATAAAGACATTGCGGCTGATTTCGCAACTTTATGGAACTTGCCGAATTGCGTTGGTGCTGTGGATGGAAAGCACATCGCAATAAAGTGCCCAAAGAATAGTGGCAGCATATATTTCAATTATAAAAAAACATTTAGCATTGTTTTAATGGCGGTCTGCGATGCTCGATACACTTTCATTGCTACTAGTGTGGGAAGCTACGGCAGTGAAAATGATGCAGGTATTTAGTTCACTTTCATTTCTTGTATAAACATATTTAATTATAATGTTATTATGTTTAACAGGTGTTTTCAGCTTATCCGATTTTGGCCAAAAACTTTTTGATGGAACTTTACCATTGCCGCCAAGCAAAGCTCTACCCAACTGTAGCGATACAGCACCATTCCCACATTTTTTTGTTGGCGATGCTGCTTTCCCGTTGAGGAAAAATCTCATGAAGCCAATATCACCACCACGTGCAGGGGCAACATTGTCGCTTGAAGACAATGTTTACAATTATCGCATTTCAAGGGCACGTCGAACTATTGAAAATAGTTTTGGTATATTGACCGCTCGTTGGCGTATTTTGAATACAACGTTGGAGTTCATGCCAGCCAACTGTGAAAAGATTGTGCTGACGTGTGTGGCATTGCACAATTTTATTATGCTGAACGATTTGGACCGTTGGTACTGTCCTCCAACGTTTGTTGATCAAGATGCGTCTGACAACAGCATTATATTGGGTGGTTGGCGAACAGAAATGCAGTCCTGCAACAGCGTTCGTGAATAGTGTGGGCGACTCCTCTGACGCATTGAAATTTGACCTTTGCCTAAACAATAAAAGCATTTTTATTGTACAAAATATAACAAATTGTAAATAAGTAATTACCGGCGTTTTTGCAAATGTTTTTTTAAAAACTGCAAACTTTGGAAATGCAGCCATTCCGATGCCATGCCAACTCCACTACCTGAAGGCTCCACAATCCTCAACTCCCTCGTAAACCGCTGCCTCAGGCTATTCCAACGCGTTTCACAGACAT
The DNA here is from genome assembly GCA_018904305.1 of Scaptomyza montana. Classification (NCBI taxonomy): domain Eukaryota; kingdom Metazoa; phylum Arthropoda; class Insecta; order Diptera; family Drosophilidae; genus Scaptomyza; species Scaptomyza montana. Next base: position 387,210 of record JAEIGR010000061.1, on the reverse strand, counting down.
CAACTTTAACAAACAAACATATCAATGCAAAATCAAATTCAACAATTTCTATCAATATACTAACCATTGCAACCAAGTTCTTTGGCAATTGCAGCCCAAACTTCTCTTTTTTTATTTATATTTTTATAGTCTTTTGACTTCTTGTCATAAATTAAAGCATTCGCTTCAACTAAAATAATTAGCGCGTGCTCATCCATTTCCAAAGTTGAATTTGTAAACAATTGGTAAAGAGCGCCTAACGTTTTGTAACACAGTTTTTGATCAGCTGTTTGACTTTCATGTTAATGAACACTGCTCAGCTTAAAAAAATTATGTTGAAATCTGCAATCTGCAGGTTCCAAATTAAGTTATGTTATGTTATGTTGAGAGTAAACGCTAACATTGAGAACCATAAGGTAGATTGAGTCAGCTGACTCTTATGTTATGTTATGTTAAGTTATGTCGAGAGTAAATAGCCCTTAAGCAAGCAAAGTTTCAACATATGGAACGCCATGTATCCACCCAAACGTTGCTTAAGCAAGGTTTCGTTAAGTTATTTTTTTAACGAATGCTTATACGCATTTAGCAAAAGTTCACTGAAATGAAACTGTGCTTAAATGATTAGCGCTCTAGAGCTGTCGCTGTTTTTATACTCGATACCGAAGGTAAAGAGTATATTGGTTTTGTGCAATGTCCGTCATGGTGTCTGTCCGTCTGTCCGTCTGTCCGTCCGTATGTGTGCAAGTTTTTTCCACACCCTTCAAGCTAGAGACTTGAAACTTTCCAATTCTTTTTATCTATGGGATAGTAAATTAAAGTGTCAAGATGGGGGTTCTACGATAACTGGGGGGCTGGCAAATCGATAAATTCGATAACCCAATACCGATAAATCCACATATTTCGCACATCCTTACAGCTAGAAGTACCAAATTTGGTAAGAAGATAGCTATTAGCAACCCCAAAAAACTGCATCAATAATTTTGGAGCCACGCCCCCCATTCCGCCCCCAGCCCACCCGCATTTTAAAGTCAAAAAACTATATCTCCCACAGTTTTGAGCTATATCCACCAAATTTGGTGCCAAGATAAGTGATATACCCCTAAAACGCACCAAAGTTGGATCCACGCCCACCGATACTGCCCTAGCCGCCCCCACCACCCCAACGCTTCGTCAAAAGGAATGCGTGATCTCCACAGTTGGGAGCTAGAGCCTCAAATTTGGTGGGAAGATAGCGTTAACGACCCCCAAAAACTGCATCAAAGTTTTGAGCCACGCCCACCCATTACGCCCCAGCCCCCGCATTTAAACAGAAATGGCTATATCTCCCACAGTTTTTGAGCTATAGCCACCAAATTTGGTGCCAAGATAAGTGATGATGACCCCCAAAAACTGAACCAAAAGTTTGGATGCCACGCCCACCGATACTGCCCTAGCCGCCCCCATCCACCCCAACGCTTCGTCAAAATCGGGAATGCGTGTATCTTCCAGAGTTGTGGAGCTAGAGCCACCAAATTTGGTACGAAGATAGCTGGCAACGACCCCCAAAAATTTGCATCAAAGTTTTGGAGCCACGCCCTCCATTTCGCCCCCCTTTCCCCACTTTTTACAATTTTCGAGCTAGAGTCACCAAATTTGGTATGAAGATAGGAATTGACATTCCACAAAGATCTGCATCACAAATTTGGATGCCACGCCCACCCATACCGCCCCCAGTCCCCCTTTCCCCACTTTTTACAAATTTTGAGCTAGAGTCACCAAATTTTTTTATGAAGATAGCAATTGATATTTCACAAAGATCTGCATCAAAAATTTTGATGCCACGCCCACCCATACCGCCCCCAGCCCCCCTTGCCCCACTTTTTACAAACTTCGAGCTAGAGTCACCAAATTTGGTATGTAGATAGCAATTGACATTCCACATAGATCTGCATCAAAAATTTGGATGCCTCGCCCATCCATACCGCCCCCAGCCCCCCTTTCCCCACTTATTACAAATTTCGAGCTACAGTCACCAAATTTGGTATGAAAATAGCAATTGACATTTCACAAAGATCTGCAACAAAAATGTTGATGCCACAACTACCCCTACCCCCCCCTCCCTTTCCCTACATTTTACAAACTTTGAGCTAGAGTCACCAAATTTGGAAGGAATATAGCTGGTGGCATCCCCATCTGCATCGGAGAATCTTTAAGGCAGCGTCCCCCGCCCACCGTACCCTTTTGCAATCAGGCCTCTTTTTACCGGTTTTAATACTGGTATCGAGTATGCCGCAGTCGGTTGCGTCCGACTGCAACGTTTCCACTTGTTTATTATATGGAAAATATTAAAAAAAAATTGTTTATTGTTTATAAATACATTGATATAATACACTAGATCTTTAAAAAATGTGTTTTCTTTATTTTTAACATAACATAACTTTAAATTTTAACATTTATTTTAAATTGAATAAAAAAATAAAACATGGCAACAATGTTCCACTGCTACTGCCATATGGTTTGTTTACATTTTGCTATTTAGCGGCATCACACAATGCATTCATCGCTTAACATATTTTGTTTAATTGCTCGAAGAGGCTAAGCACTTAAGCAACGTATGGGTAACGACGTCGATGCTTAATGCTTAAGCATGCTATTCGTTCAGTTTTGCTTAGATGCTTTAAGCACGTAAGCATCGTTTGGTTAGGCCTTTAAGGCCCAACCAAACGATGCTTGCTTGCTTCGCGTCTCGGAACAAGACTGAACGAAAAGCATTGAGCATGAAAGCCTATACCCATACGTTGCTTAAGTGCTTTGTCTCTTCTTCTTCTTTATTTTTGCCAACCATTGTTGCCACATGTTCTTTTTTTATTCCATTAAAAATAAATGCTAACATTTTATGTAATATTATGTTATAAATAAAGATTACACAATGTATATAGATCTAGTATACTATATCAATATGTTTACAAGCAATAAAATGAAGATCTAACAATTATTTTAAGTATTTTCCATATAATAAAAAAACAGCGACAGCTCTAGAGCACAAAGCATCGAAGCATGTTTTCAATGATTGAACTTATGCTTAGGCGCTTAAGCATTCGTTAAAAAATTAAAACTCAACGAAACCGTGCGTAAGCATCGTTTGGGCAGATACACGTCGTAGCATATGTTCAAACTTTGCCAACTTCGATGCTTTACGCAAGCAAGCATCGTTTGGTTGGGCCTTAAATCGTATTTCCGAACTCCATCGTTGCTACGACGTATTGCAATACCAGATTTTATTCTAGAGAGGAGATGATGGTTATCATATAAATATACCGATGATAAATCCAACGACTGGTAAAAAAAAGTTATGATTTTTGATTACTTTTTTGAGTAAAATTTGCGTTCTAAAAAATTTAATAATTTTTATTATTTTAAGGTCAAGAAGCAACGAAAAAAGTTAGTGCGATGAATTTTTATTCATATCGATTGATGATTCGTGATCAAGAGGACAATTACATTTTGCGATGCAATAAGCTTTTTCATCAATACATTGTAGACATGTATGCTAAAATCGAGAGCGAACGATTGAATTTCATTCGTCATAATCAAGCCCGCTTGAGATCAGAGGATTACATACATTTACGGGATGCACTATTGAATGATGTGGATGTGAATGAAATTGGTCGTTTGTTGATATTACCATCGTCATATACCGGTAGCCCACGTCATATGCACGATTATACACAAGATGCCATGTCATATGTTCGTCATTACGGCCGTCCAGATTTGTTCATAACATTTACTTGCAATCCAAAATGGGCTGATGAGTATAATTGCTTATTTGATGGTCAGGTGCCAACAGATCGACACGATTTAACCGCTCACATATTCCACCAAAAATTTAAAAAGTTGATATATATGATTGTCAAGCTACGTGTATTTGCAGAAGTGCGCTGCATACAATTGAATGGCAAATAAGAGGCTTGCCGCACGCTCACATTTTGATATGGTTGGTACGGAAAATAACACCAGATATAATTGATAGTGTTATATCGGCCGAAATTCTAGATCAAACCATCGATCCACAATTATTCGCAGTTATCACGAAAAATATGATACACGGTCCCTGCAGTGAAATCAATCCAAGTTCACCATGTATGATCGACGGCAAATGTTCAAAGCGTTTTCCAAGACAATTAATTGCTGAAACAATACACGGTGGTGATGGATATCCACAGTATCGTAGACGATCAGGTCAAGATATTGGTAAAACTACTTCTATTAAAATCGGGAACCACGACATTGAAGTTGATAATCGATGGATAGTGCCGTATTCACCGTTGTTATCAAAAATTTTCAATGCTCACATTAATGTCGAATACTGCAATTCAGTCAAATCAATAAATTACATATGCAAGTATGTTAACAAAGGTAGCGATATGGCTGTTTTCGGAGTGGCTGCTGAAAATAGATATGATGCAATTTTGCAGTACCAAATGGGTAGATACATTAGTACTAACGAAGCTATTTGGCGAATTTTTTCGTTGCCAATACATGAAAGACACCCTGTTGTTACACATTTAGCAGTTCATCTTGAAAATGGCCAACGAGTTTATTTCACTGATGCAAATGTCGTAACAAGAGCAGCACTGCCTCCAGCAACTACATTGACAGCTTTTTTCAAGTTATGTGAAACGGATGAATTTGCAAGAACACTACTTTATTCGGAAGCACCACGATATTTCACATGGAACGCATCCACAAAAAAATTTCAACGCCGCAATCAAGGTACTCCTGTTGATGGCTACCGAGGTGTTTTTGCAACGGATGCATTATTACGCATTTATACAGTTAGTCTAAATAATGTTTAATGTTTTTATTTGCGATTGTTGTTGGTAAACGTACGTGGGCCACAGTCATTTCAACATGTAAGAACTGTTGATTGTGAACTGTGTGTAACATATCGTGATGAATGCCAACGGTTGCGTTTGCTTGAAGATGATACGCATTGGGATGCTACGCTTCATGATGCATCAGTTTCAGCTCACCCAAATCAAATACGTATGTTATTCGCAATAATAATATCAACATGCTATCCATCAAACCCACTTGAATTGTGGAACAAATATAAAGATTTCATGTCTGAAGACATTTTGATTCGACTTCAACATCGTTCGATGGATCCTGAATTGGTAAAAACATTACAAATGTATAATGAGGCTTTGGTATTGATTGAAGATATTTGCCTTATGATTTCAAATAAATCACTTGGACAACTAGGCATGATCGCACCTAATCGTCCAATGCACGATTTATTTGAGCGAGAATTGCAACGCGAACATCAATTCGAAAGTGATGAATTGCGTGCATTTGTGCAAACACACATTCCACAATTGAATGTTCAGCAAAAGAATGCATACGATAGAATCATGCACGCTGTCATTACCAACACTGGTGGATTATATTTTTTGGACGCTCCTGGTGGCACTGGAAAAACATTTCTCATTTCGTTAATCTTAGCAACCATAAGATCCGAACGAAAAATTGCATTGGCACTTGCTTCTTCTGGTATTGCAGCTACATTATTGGATGGTGGCCGAACTGCACATTCCGCTTTAAAATTGCCATTAAATATGCAAACGGTTGAGAGTCCAACGTGTAATATTTCAAGAAATTCTGGAATGGCCAAATTTGCAACAAGCAGCAATTGTTTTATGGGATGAATGTCCGATGGCCCATAAAAAATCATTGGAAGCATTGAATCGAACATTACAGGATCTACGTAGAAATCAACAGTTGTTCGGAGGTGCATTAATATTGCTATCTGGTGATTTTCGACAAACGTTGCCCGTCATGTTTAAAAAGTTCGTTTCTTTGGGGAACTGTACAGAAGCTGTCGCTCAACATAAATATGCGTGTGCGTCTTCAAAATGATCCATCAGCAAGTAAGTTTTCGAAGCAACTGCTGCAGATTGGCGATGGTAAAATTACAAGTGGTTTAAATGGCTTTATCACGTTACAAAACAACTTTTGTAAAATTATGCCATCAAAAGAAGATCTAATTGATCGCGGTTTTCCCAACATAGTTCAAAATTATACAAATCATGATTGGTTAAGAGAACGCGCAATTTTAGCACCCAAAAGTTCAAATGTAAATGAAATAAATTTTCAAATTCAACAGAAATTGCCAGGTGTCTTGGTATCACACAAATCCATTGATACTGCTACAAATGAGGAAGACGCAGTAAATTATCCGGTTGAATTTTTGAATTCTTTGGAACCATCCGGTATGCATCCGCATCTTTTGAATTTGAAAATTGGTTCATCGATCATACTTCTTCGAAATCTCAATTCACCAAAACTCTGTAATGGAACGAGACTTTCCGTGAAAAAATTAATGCCCAATTTGATCGAAGCAACAATTCTCACTGGCAAAGCAAAAGGAGAAGTTGTACTTATACCACGGATTCCATTAATACCAACAGACATGACATTTAAATTTAAACGTCTTCAATTTCCTGTGCGTTTATCCTTTGCTATAACCATTAATAAAGCTCAAGGACAAACGCTCTAAGTGTGTGGTGTGAATTTGGAGGAACCGTGCTTTTCGCACGGACAATTATACGTCGCATGTTCTAGAGTGGGAGCACCAACAAATTTATTTATTCATGCAACGCGTACCGTAGTATAGTATAAAATTCTAACAAAATTAAGAGTATGTAGTTGACGAGTCAGCAGATTGAGGAAAATAAATTTTTATATAGCACGCACTTAAGCAATCCTTTGTTTTTTTTTTTTATTTATTTATTGTTAATAAAGGATTTTCTGAACATGCAAGACAAAGAAAATTGTATAATTGACTATATAATTATGATAATGTATCTTAACCAGCACAAAAAGATCAGTTTTTTATTCCCGGATCCATTATTATTGCATATGCAAATGCATATACAGACAGAAAGAAGCATCTCCGAACTCGGAAAGTGTTTATCTTCTTAATCAGCATCACCAGCCGTCGGCCACCATTCGGCACGTCGCACAGTGGGGTGAGAGACCCCAAAAGTGACGATTAATTCAACCGTCCAAAAATTGGACCATGTTATAATTTTGTATTATGTTTAAATTATTTTATTTAAGTAAATTTTCCTAATATTCGGTTTTTTTTACAACAAAAATAGCAATTTCATAAATTTTAACGCTGAAAATGTTCCCTTATCTATTATATACCCATGGAGACTATATTCATGAAGAATAATAAGAATCGGTTTACTATATAATATATCTGCCATAGAAACAACACGCTAAAAATGCATGAAAATCTTTTTTTTTCTATGAAATAAAAAAGGGGTCAAATATAATTAAAAGTTTATTAATATTAACAGATTTAAAAAAAAAAAAAAAATTTAAATGATATATATATACATTAATCAGACTCGATATCATTTTCGCTTTCTTCACTTTCATTTATTTCGCATTCATCTATTTCAGACGCTTTTAAAAGGGACAAAGCTTCTTTTGGAAATGTGTGAATTTTTTTTTTGGTAACTTCCGTTTGCAAGATATTATTGGATCTGAGCTTATTAAAAACATATTCAAAATATCTTGGTTGCTCTTTATTCTATCCATTTTTCTAGAATAACACTCTCTGTACTTTTTGAAATCCTTGTTCCGAGCCTCTTGAGCTTCTTCTGAGAGTTGGCCAATTGGTAACAAAGCGTTAGAAATAATTTCAGTACCGTGAATTAAGAATTTGTGTATCGTTGGTGGCATACAATACCACGGATACAACTTTACATAGTATCTAGCAGTTTCATGAGCGTACTCTTGGAAAATTTCTATGTTAACCTCATGGCCTGATGCAGCGACAACCATTACGGTATGGAACCTTTTTAATAGCTGAAGATCGACACCAGAAAGATAACTTGTCCGTATAATTTGTTTGGCCGCTGACTTTCATTATATCGTAGAGTTGAAGGCGAGTAAATTCGATTGAATTTGCATGTTGTTAAATGTTGAAACATATTATATATTAATATATTAATATACATATATATATTATATAACGGTTACAAACAAACACCCTAGCTAAAGACGAGAAACACAATTAAAAGCGTACTGTTTATTACACATTGAAGAGACACATATATTTTATATAATGACACAGTAAGACAATCACAATAACACTTTCACAGTTAATAAGAGTAATCTAGTACTACATACGCTGTACTTTGCTTTTCATTTTTTCGTAAACTATGTTTAATAATAAAGCTGAGCTTAAAGTTGATCTTTCAATAATTAACTACAATTGAAAGACAGCTTACAGCTGACCAAAACAGCTCACTGAAACAGGTGACCAACACTCAAAAATAAAACAAGTGGAAACGTTGCAGTCGGACGCAACCGACTGCGGCATACTCGATACCAGTATTAAAACCGGTAAAAAAAGAGGCCTGATTGCAAAGTGTACGGATGCGGCAGGGGTGTACGCTGCCTTAAAGATTCTCCGATGCAGATGGGGATGCCACCAGCTATATTCCTCCCAAATTTGGTGACTCTAGCTCAAAGTTTGTAAAAGAAGGGGAAAGGCGGGGCTGGGGGCGGTATGGGTAGTTGTGGCATAAAAATTTTTGATGCAGATCTTTGTGAAATGTCAATTGCTATCTTCCTACCAAATTTGGTGAATCTAGCTCGAAGTTTGTAAAAAGTGGGGAAAGGGGGGCTGGGGGTGGTATGGGTGGGCGTGGCATCCAAATTTTTGATGCAGATCTTTGTGGAATGTCAATTGCTATTTTCATACCAAATTTGGTGACTCTAGCTCGAAGTTTGTAAAAGTGGGGAAAGGGGGGGCTGGGGGCGATATGGGTGGTAGTGGCATCCAAATTTTTAATGCAGATCTTTGTGGAATGTCAATTGCTATCTTCATACCAAATTTGGTGACCCTAGCTCAAAGTTTGTAAAAAGTGTGGAAAGGGGGGCTGGGGGCGGTATGGTTGGGCGTGGCATCCAAATTTGTGATGCAGATCTTTGTGGAATGTCAATTGCTATATTCATACCAAATTTGATGACTCTAGCTCAAAGTTTGTAAAAAGTGGAGAAGGGGGGGGCGGTATGGGTGGGCGTGGCATCCAAATTTTAGATGCAGATCTTTGTGGAATGTCAATTGCTATATTCATACCAAATTTGGTGACTCTAGCTAAAATTTTTTAAATGGTGGGGAAAGGGGGGCGAAATGGGTGGTCGTGGCTCCAAAACTTTGATGCAGATTTTTGGGGGTCGCTGCCAGCTAGCTTCCTACCAAATTTGGTGGCCTAGCTCCACAACTCTGGAAGATACACGCATTCCCGTTTTTGACGAAGCGTTGGGGTGGATGGGGGCGGCTAGGGCAGTATCGGTGGGCGTGGCATCCGAACTTTTGATGCAGTTTTTGGGGGGTCATCATTACCTATCTTGGCACCAAATTTGGTGGCTTTAGCTCAAAAACTGTGGGAGATATAGCCATTTCTGATTGCAAAATAAGGGGGGCTGGGGGCGAAATGGTTGGGCGTGGCTCCAAAACTTTTCTGCAGTTTTTTGGGGGTCGTTACCAGCTATCTTCCTACCAAAATTGGAGGCTCTAGCTCCACAACTCTGGAAGATACACGCATTCCCGTTTTTGACGAAGCGTTGGGGTGGATGGGGGCGGCTAGAGCAGTATCGGTGGGCGTGGCATCCAAACTTTTGATGCACTTTTTGGGGGGTCATCATCACCTATCTTGGCACTAAATTTGGTGGCTATAGCTCAAAAACTGTGGGAGATATAGGCATTTTTGACTTTAAAATGCGAGGGGGCTGGGGGCGGAATGGGGGGGCGTGGCTCCAAAATTTTTGATGCAGTTTTTTGAGGATTGCTAATAGCTATCTTATTACCAAACTTGGTACTTCTAGCTGTAAGGATGTGCGAAATATGTGGATTTATCGTTTTTGAGTTATCGAATTTATCGATTTAATTTTAATTTACTATCCCATAGATAAAGAGAATTGGAAAGTTTCAAGTCTCTAGCTTGAAGGGTGTGGAAAAAAGTTGCGTTCATACAGACGGACAGACACCATGACGGACATTGCACAAACTCAATATACTCTTTACCTTCGGTATCGAGTATAAAAACAACTCTGTTTTCAGATTAACCGCGCAACTTTGAATTCAAATAACTCTCTTGGGGCAGAACGGGGCGCAAAGCCCCTTGGTGGGCACTTAAGTAGATATGTGGGTTCATAAACTAAAAAAATAATGGATACGTTTGGTGACGTTTGCAGCAACTTTTGAACTTTTGCCTATCTAAAGATAAAAATACCTCTAATTTTACAGATACTTTTTACTAAAATTTTTTTCCCAATATTTACTAAAAACTTTCGATTCAAAAAAATTTTACGAAAATTTTTAAGGATTCAAATTTATTGTTTTCATTTTCAAAAAATTTTTTTTTTTAATTTTTTGCTTGAAATTTGTCATCAAAAGTGACAAAAACAATATAAATTTTTCGTACTTCGAAAAACGAAAACACAAAGTTTCAACTTTGACGTCACATTACAGGGTATCTATTAGACATAGGGCCATAATTTTTTCACTCCCCAATGCAGAATTTTATCTACTTTCACTTCATATTAATTTGATTCCGAAAGATAATTAATCAACCTATAAAATGAGCATTTGAAATGAATTCTACGATATTTAGGTGCCTATTTAGGGGTATGCAAAGTGGAATTGGTGAAAAAATCAATTTTATGGGAAGGAAAAAAAATATTTTTTAAAATTTTTTGATATTTTTATACTCGATACCGAAGGTAAAGAGTATATTTGTTTTGTGCAATGTCCGTCATGGTGTCTGTCCGTCTGTCCGTCCGTCCGTCCGTCAGTCTGTATGTTCGCAACTTTTTTCCACACCCTTCAAGCTAGAGACTTGAAACTTTCCAATTCTCTTTATCTATGGGATAGTAAATTAAAGTGTCAAGATCGGGGTTCTACGATAACTGGGTGGCTGGCAAATCGATAAATTCGATAACTCAAAACCGATAAATCCACATATTTCGCACATCCTTACAGCTAGAACTACCAAATTTGGTAAGCAGATAGCTACTAGTAACCCCCAAAAAACTGCATCAAAAATTTTGGAGCCACGCCCACCCATTCTTTTAAATTTTAAAATTAATATTACAATTAAAAAATATTATTATTTTTTTAATACCCTTAACCCATAAAATGGGTAAATAAGGGTATAATGGTTTTGTGCAAAAGTATGTAACAGGCAGAAGGAAGCATCTCCGACCCCATAAAGTATATATATTCTTGATCAGCATCAACAGCCGAGTCGATATAGCCATGTCCGTCTGTCCGTCTGTATGAACGCGTGGATCTCAGAGACTACAAGAGCTAGAGACTTCAGATTTGGAATATAAGTTCTCCTATACCATGAGCAGAACAAGTTTGCTTCAAATTATCAATAACTATTCTGGTTTCCGATAAACACATACAATCGATAACAAAAAAATATCGAATTTGGAAAATGTAAAAATGAGGGTTGAAATAATGGATAACGATAGATCTTTTCTGAAAATTTCGTCCAAATCGGTTAAGAAACACCGGAGATATCGAATTTAATCGATTGATGCTAAGTCAGTATACCAAAGTCTTTTATAAATTTAATTTATTTTTTGTAACTGGGTTCAGGGTATATTCTAGTCGGGCTCTCCCGACTAGAGCCTTCTTACTTCTTTAAGCTTATTTTTTGCATATTTGGCAGAATCAACTTTTTCCTTGCAGTTTAAAACATTTAAGATCGTTCCCAATCTCTTAACGATTGGATTGTTGATTCCAGTGACTCGAGTTACAGCCTCATCATTTTCAAAAAATCTCCTTGAAGTGTTTCCATCGTTTGAGTTTCCGTATCCGTACTTGGGGCAGTCTACTTTAAGTCCAACTTGTTTGAAAAACGCATCCTGTATTTGCTTCTTTCTGAACTTTTCTTTATCTTTGTTTGATGTTTTTTCATCAATGTGTTCCTCCTCTTGAGGAAGCGTATACGCTAATATTAACAAGAACTCCATACATCTTATTCAAATTCATTCATTCAAATTCATTCTCTTCATTTGTAGAATCGTTTAAATCGTCGAAGCTCTTTTGCGTCTTTTTGCAAATTGGGCATGACAAAGTTGACTTTGTGTTTGTCAGTTCGTTGACCACTTTTCCATAAACAACGCCAAAGCTTCTTCGGGACCATACTTTGTAAGGTTTGTGTTTGGTAGCGTGGGAATGCTTTTCTTAATTCTTTGTAGTCGCGGTGGGCTGGCAATAGCAACTGATTTTGTAATCTGTGAACTTACTTTTTCAACTTCCTTTGTATATCTAATAGACAGCGCTTCCAATAAATGTTCCGTGGATATATCATTTGTTTAATCAGCAAGTTTCCTCTTTCTTGTAAAATTGAAGCACTCTTCAATGTTTTTAGTTGGCCTTCCTCTTGCTCGGCCGGTTGATGTGCTGGGTTCATCTCCTGTCAATGTATCCAGGATGGTATCATTATTAAGCCAGTCCTGGTGTTTGGAGTTGAATCTCTCAATCATTCTGTTTGCTTGCATCCATCTTGAGTTTAGTTTGGCATAAGTCAAGGCAAGTTTTTTTTTTATATTTTCACTTCTCTGTACATTGCCGTATAAACTATCAAGTTCTTCGAAGGCAGCTTCCATGAAATTTGTTGGTGTGTCTGACTTCCTAAACAGGTCAAATAATTTTTGATTGTTCAATGACATGTTTGAAGAGTAATGTAGTACTTGTCTCGCCAATTTTCAGTCGTATACTAATCCAGAGATTATGATTTTTTTCAATATATAGTCTAATCTACTACCTGATAGATACCGTTTGGATCAAGGGTTCAAGAAAAGAGTTAGCTTTCATGCCTGCAAAATTTCCCTAATATTTGTTATATATTTGGGCTTAGGTCAATTTGTGCAATTAGGGTACTACGCACGTGTCCGAATAAGATTTGTGCATACCTTTATGGGATGTTACTACTTGCACACCAGTGCAATTTCTATATATGGTGCGTATCAGGTAGTTTATTTGTATATCCTGTAAATGCACCTGAGTTTAGGGACCAGAATTTAACAAAGGGTTTCAGGCAAACATAACTGAATGAAAAACAAAAATCATGCATCTTAACAATAAAGAACGAAACAATAACGATAAGAATGGGTTTTCACGGTTATGTGTCATAAATGGCCCAGAAATGCATGCAACACATTTTTTACCTTAGAAATTTTTCACTTTTTTCATTTAAAAAAAAAAGGGGCAAAAACGGGCAGTTGAAACTTTTTGCATTAGATAAAGGAATAATCAAAGAAATTATTTTGAAAATATGGCAGTGGTAAACAAGGGTAATTTTTTTTAATTTTCCATCAAAGTTGAAAAATAGTGAAAAAATTGATAGTTGGTAAATATCGATTAACCTGGCCAACCGCGACGCAAACATTACCATTTTTTTTTATTCTTTTTTTAATAAAAATAATGATGATCCGTTTCTTAGTTTTTGAGTTATTGTATCTCAAAGCCGACAAAATCACATTAAAATTGCGATTTTTATGCAACACAAAAAATAAGTCAACTTTGCAGGGCTATATCTTCTAAACAATTGCAGATTGCAGATCTGAAATCGTGGGAAAATTTCCTATAAAGTTGGTTAATTCAATATATTTTAGAGGCACATGCAATATTTGATTTTTGCCAATTGACTTATTCTACGGGCGCCACTGTGCGTCGGTATGTATGAACTCGTCGGTCTCGGGTAGTTTAAGAGCTAGAGACATCTTTTTTTTATTAGATTGCTGGGTCTATTTATTGAATCTTTTCTAGTGAATTAGAAAACTAGCAATAAGTATACAAATCTTATTAATAAATCTTAGCTTACAGTACATTTTCTTTTTTTGACTGTATTCTGAGTGCGCGTCCCTAACAATCATCGCTGGGTTGGTAAGTCGTTACGACGAAGACGGGATCGGCTGCGCAGCCTTGTGAGACCTCTCGCGAGATAATTTGTGTGTGATGAGAGCTTGCTGAAATATTTTACTTTTTGTTCCGCCATTTCCTCCTTGACTGTTAAGATGTTTAAGTCTTTATGAATGTTTTCGTTCCGAACATACCACGGTGCCCCGGTGATAGTTCTCAAGATTTTTGACTGGGCTCTCTGGACAATGTCAATGCTGCTGTTGCAAGCGGTCCCCCATAACTGGGAACCATAGGTCCAGATTGGTTTTAGAACGGAGTTGTAAAGCAGGACCTTGTAGTCCAAACTAAGGGAAGAGCGACATTGATGAGCCAATGGAGGCTATTGGCTTTCAGTTTGAGATGTGTTCTTTTAGCTTCAATGTGTCGCCGCCATGTAAGTCTTCTGTCTAAGTGTACGCCAAGATACGTTACATCGTTTGCTTTTGGAAGTGTGGTGTTGTTTAACGTGAGCGGTGGACAATCTTGCCTGTTAAGGGTGAAAGTTACTTGCTTACATTTTTGTTCGTTTACCTTAATTCGCCAATCTGATAACCATTTTTCCACGTTGAACAGATGAAGGGCTAGTTGCGCTGTTGCTTGTATTGGGCATCTGGAGCGGCTCAGAATAGCTGTATCATCAGCAAAGGTAGATGTTGTCAATCGGCTACTTAGTGGGATGTCTGCTGTGAATAGCACGTACAGTGTTGGTCCAAGTACGCTGCCCTGTGGAACACCAGCTTCAATACTGTGTTCGTCAAACATTACAGTGTTACATCTTACTGCGAATTTCCTGTCGCAGAGGTACGACTTAAGCAGCTTAGGTGTGTTGTTTGGGAGCATTGTATTGATCTTATGCATCAGACCTTCCAACCAAACTTTGTCGAATGTCTGAGAAACATCCAGAAATATTGCAGTGCAGTATTCTCTATTTTCGAACGCGCTTCGTATCTCTGATGTTATTCTGTTAACCTGCTCAATTGTTCCGTGCTTTTCACGAAAGCCAAAAGGTGTGATGGGATTATGTTATGAAGATTCAGGAATGGATTTATCCGGGACAGCAAACATTTTTTAAAAAGTTTTGATAGACACGATAATAAGTTTATAGGTCTATACTACGTGGGAGCTGTGTGATCTTTTCCAGGCTTTGGTATCATAATGATGATTGACTTTTTCCATCTGTCTGGATAGTGGCCAAGTTTGGTGATAGTATTGAAGAGCTGGGCAATTATGCAGATCGCACAGTAAGGAAGCTCAATAATCATCTTTGGGGTTATTTGGTCACCTCCTGGAGATTTTTTTGGGTTCAGTTGCTCTTTAATGATTCTAACGAGATCATTCGGGCGAAACTTGATTGGATCATGTTGAAGCTGAGAGCCGTTTGAAGCAGTCGGTAGTGCAAACGTATTTGTTGCAGGGTTAGGTTGAAACACTTTTTGAAGATGAGTAGCAAATGTGTTAGCTCTTTCTTCTTCGCTGCGGGCCCAGCCGCCTGCGAAGTTTCTTATAGGCATTACTGTTTCTGTTGGTGAGCTTAGAGTTGGGTGAGCTCTCCACAATGAGTTTTTCGTACTGGTGGTTGATAATTGATCGATGTAACGGCGTTGAGCGCGCTCGTCCTCGATTTTAACGTTTTGGTGAGTTTACGTGTGGCGTCTTTTAGTTTTTGCTTTGCCGATGGCGATCTGTTCGATTGCCAGTCACGTCGTAAGCGCCGCTTTTCAAGAACGAGCTGTTCAATTTGTAGATTTGTTATCCTTTGGTTGTGTATTGTATTTGGTGTTTGAGGCGTAGCGGTGCGAGCTGCGGCGACGAAGACCGTCTCCAGAGTGTAAACAAAACTATCAATGTCAGCTACATCTACGAGACGTGGCTTAAGCTTAATGTGTGAGCTTATAAATTTTTTTGTATCTGAGCCAGTTAGTTTTATGTGAAGTTAACTTACCGGGTCGATTTATGAATTCAGGGTGTCGTAGCAGATTTATTAGGACTGGCGAGTGATCGGATGATAGATCCGAAAGGCACACTGCGCTTATCAGACTACGCGAAATGTTTTTGGTAACTGCAAAGTCAATCAGATCGGGTAGTTTTTTGGGATCTGTCGGCCAGTATGATGGTCTGCCAGGAGAAACGTGGTCGAGCTTGTTGTTAGCTTTTATAATTGCATTGTAGAGCTGCTTTCCTTTTGGATTCACGAGACGAGATCGCCAGTGTGTGTGCTTGGCATTGTAGTCTCCTGCTGCTATAAAGCATTCTCCTAGTGACCTAAAAAAATTCCATAAATTGGTCTTCAGATATGGTATAACGCGGGGGGCAGTATACAGCGGCTAGAGTAAGTTGGTTCCCACTGTCCAAATGTATTTTTAGAGATGTGGCCTGTAGAAAGTTTTCAGCAAACTCTTTATAGTAGTGGTGCTTGAGGCGGCTTCTGATCAAAATACCAGTTCCACCGTGTGCCTTACCATCGGGATGATTTGTACCGTAGAATAAGTATCCACTTATGTTAAAGTTATATTTGTTTGTAAGGTGTGTTTCGGAAAGTAGCATTACGTCGATGTGCTTATCGAGTAGGAATTGAGCTAATTCAAGTTTATGCTGTGAGACGCCATTAGCGTTCCACGTAGATATTCGTATCGCAGCCATTGATTATTTTGACTGTTGTGACACAAGCATTTATATACAGAGATTTTGATTACGCATTAGTTCTTGCATAGTTGTTTTCATGAATGACATAAACTCGTTCATGCTCTGCTGCAGGGTACATATGAGTGCTTCGAGGTTGCTTTGTTGCTGTTCCTGTGCAGCGTTTGTACTCGCTTGTTTTGGTTGTAAATACGGTGTGTTAGAGGCAGGAAGAGCCAGTCCAGATCTTAGAGCGCTTGCATAAGTTGCGTTATTGGTTGAGAATTTGGGGCCAAGTGAGGATCTGGCTGCAGAGGAAAAGAAGACGTCTGGGTTGTGTTTTGATGGAGTGAAGGTAATCGGTGCGTGTTGCGAGCGTACAGTGGTAACGTGCTGATGGATACGGTTTTTAAGTTCCTTGTAGACTTGGCAGCCTCTGTAGTTGGCTGTGTGCTTGCCTTCGCAGTTGTTGCAGAATTTTTTGTTAGAGTCTTCTTTACTTGCTGGGCAACTTGCGGAGTTATGCAATTCCCCACAGTATACGCATACCGAGCGCAGTGTACAGTAGGCTTTTGTATGGCCGTACTCTTGGCAGTTCATACATTGTACCGGACCATTTCGTTTGTGCGGTTCTTCTACGGTGATTGTTCGGTGAAGTAAAAGCTGAAGTTTGTATATTGGGTGCACCTCGTTTTTTTTAAGCATCTTCGTTTCTGGTTCAAGTTCTATTTTAAAAAGTGGTTGCGGCATCCTGTTCCTGTTTAAGTTGTTAATGACTGTTTTTGCTCGAAATCCTTTCTCCTGCAGCGCCTGTTTTATTTCTCCTGGTGTTACAACAGGTTCTATGCCTTTTATTACGACTTGCAGACCCTTGCAGCTTTTTAACTGATACGTATAATAATTCATTTTTTTTTCGTTTAGATGCTTTATCAGAACTCTGTAATTATCTTCCGACTTTGTCTGGACTTTAATTTCTTGAATTTTACCCTGTACGAGAGGAACTATGAAGAAATTATCTTTGCCTATAAGCTCGATAACTTTGTTAACAAAAGCACTAGAGCTTTTCTCGCGTATATATATTGGGGGTGGCTTTGGCTTTTTCGTGACAACCCCAACGGCTTCAGAAGGCAGATCATCAGTGTTTTCTGCCAAGATCTGAAATCTATTGCTATTGTATGTAGTATCATTCGAGGGTATATTTAAATTGCTACGGGTAATTTTTGGTTTATTCGTAGAATTTTGCGGACTTAGCTTTCTTTTGATATAAATGTAGCGATCCATACCAGTCTGCGTAGCCGGCTTAACATTTTTGCTGTTTGCAGTTTGATTTGCTGACGGCGCAGCAGTCGTTGTGCTTGTTGAACGGGAAGTAGGTATCGGTGCAGTTGTTGTTGGATTCTCTGTTGCGGTACCTAGAGAGGGCGCAGCACTTGCAGTCGTTGCTAAGAGAGACGGGGAGCACGAAAACTTTCAGTCGCGTGCTGTGTGCAAGACTTCATTTGTCGGGTTGGGTGTTGCTGACCGCGCGCGGTCGGATTGCATTGACTCGATAGATAGCAGGGACGGAGACAATGAGCAAGAACGTTCGCTGACACGCGCTGTGTAAGAGTGTTCGATTTGCGGGTTGGGGATAATTGACCGCTCGAGCTGCGCTGAAACTACAGAGAAATACGCGTTGCTCTGCCGACGACGTTCGTCTTGCTCGCGTTGTCGCTGGCCACAATTCTCACTTTGACTCATTGTCTTAAGCGAGGTGAAGAATTTGTTATTGCCTTTTGTTTTATATGTTATTATTTGTTAAAAGTCAATTGTTTTGTTTAAATTGCAGATTTTTTAAAAAGCAATTTGTGCAGATACATTGCACTTAGCGTCTTTTCGCATAAAGTATTATTTTATTAGCTTCTTTATCACTGCACTTTTGCGTTTGGGAATTAATTAACCGGACCACGATAAGAAAACACGTCTGCATTCGACGACAGTTATGCTGAAAACAGAGACATCTAATAAGAAATATGTGCTCCTCTTCACCACAGGCAGAGTAAATTTGTCTCAAATTATCAATAACTCCTTCGGCTTCCGACACACACATGGAACTGGTAAATTTTGATTCTTGATCCAAAAACTAATACAAAATAATGATCATCTGTAACAATCGTTTAAAAAACATTGGATACATCGAAGACAGAAGTTAAGTCAAGCATTGAGTAGCGCTGCATTGATTTCAATTTTGTAAACGTGTGCCCACACTTATAAATATAAACAATGACTGTAGGCGTAATGTCTAGGGTTCAGGGTATCTCCTTATCGAGTTTATTCGACTAGAGCTTTCTTACTTGATTTTACTCTATTTCATTTTTTAATGTCGTTGCAGCAGACACATTGCTGAATAAAAGGAGAAATAGAGAAAACTAAGCGACAAGGACAAAGAGAAGGAGGCGGAGGTGGTTAATGCAGTGTCTCAAAATGCCATCGTCAGATCAAATCTTGTTCATAAATGTCACAACTACGGTGGCCGCGGCAGCATTGACAGCAGCTGCTGCCGTCAACAGCACAGCAGAGGCATCCTCCACATCAAAGGCTACATCGTCTGCAAAAGCAGCAGCGAACGGACGCAGTGTCTCAGCAGCAGCAGCGACATCAACGTCGACAACAACAGCAGCTCTGGCTGCCAATATATCTGGTTCGCTGGTGGAAACCCTGACAACAGCAACTTCGACAAGATTAGTCGAGTCAACGCAGGAATGTGGCAGTTTGGCAGTGGAAGAGCTGCAAGCCAATTTTTTGGGATTGCAGCTTGCAGTGCCAGAGTGGGAGGCGCTCTTTACAGCTCTGGTTCTCTCCATCATCATAGTACTAATCATTGTTGGCAACATTCTAGTCATTCTAAGCGTCTTCACATACAAACCGCTGCGCATCGTGCAGAACTTCTTCATCGTCTCGCTGGCAGTGGCAGACTTAATGGTGGCACTGTTGGTGCTGCCTTTCAATGTGGCATACTCCATACTGGGTCGCTGGGAGTTTGGCATACATCTGTGCAAGCTTTGGCTAACCTGCGATGTGCTCTGCTGCACCTCCTCTATACTCAATCTATGCGCCATTGCCCTGGATCGCTACTGGGCAATAACTGATCCCATTAACTATGCACAAAAACGCACTGTGGGTCGAGTCCTGCTACTCATCTCTGGAGTATGGCTGCTTTCTTTGTTGATAAGTAGTCCACCTTTGATTGGCTGGAACGACTGGCCAGATGAGTTCACCAGCGCAACGCCCTGTGAGTTGACCTCGCAGCGAGGCTATGTTATTTACTCCTCACTGGGATCCTTCTTTATACCACTGGTCATCATGACCATCGTATACATTGAGATCTTTGTGGCGACGCGTCGACGTTTGAGAGAGCGTTCCAAAGCAAATAAACTGAATACGATTGCATTAAAGAAAGCCGAATTGGACGCCATTAATGCAAGCACTGCCGCAGCTGGTGGCAGCTCCACAAGCTCTAGAGCAAGAGCCTTAAGCAGCCTTTGGGGCAGTTGGCTCTGTTGTGGACGCGATCGGGCCAACTTTGCCACGCCCATGATACACAACGACCAGGAAAGCCTCAGCAGCGAGACACATGCTCAGAACGAACCAAACCCTGATGAGCAACAACAAACTGTTGTTGTTATGGTAAAAAAGTCGCGTCGTGCGAAGATCAAGGACTCAATTAAGCATGGCAAGGGGCGCAGCGGCCGCAGATCTCAATCGTCCTCGTCCGCCTGTGAGCCGCATGGCGAGCAACAGTTGATGCCACAAGGCAATAGCAACAATGCTGCAGGCAAATCGGATCCAGAGATAAGCACAGAGAGCGGCAGCGATCCTAAAGGCTGCATTCAAGTGAGTGCTCAACAAATATCACTTTTTATACTCGATACCGAAGGTAAAGAATATATTGGTTTTGTGCAATGATTGTCATGTTGTCTGTCCGTATGTCTGTCTGTCAGTCTGTATGGACGCAACTTTTTTCAACACCCGTAAAGCTAAATGCTTAAAACTTTCTAAATATATTTTTCTATGAGCGGGACAGATAAAGTGTCAACATTGATTTGCTACCAAATTTGGTAAGAAGATAGCTGGTAGCGTCCTCGAAAGATTTGAATAAAAACTTTAGATGGCTCGCCCACAAACTTTACCTACTCTATGCTGTGGTGTGCAAGAATCTTAACATTTCCAATTTTTTTTTCGGATCTTGATAAGTTTTTCACATTTTGAACAAAACAAAGTCCTACAATTTTTATTGTATTGTTATTGACATGTGTGTATCGGGAACGGATGAAGCTATCAATAATAAGAACAAACTCGACCAAAGCGTCGTATACGAGAACCAATAATCCAAATTTAAAGTCTCTAGGTAGGTAGACATGGCTATAAAGACTCGGCCGATGTTGCTGATCAAGAATGCATATTCTTTATAAAGCCGAAGATGCTACCTTCTATCTGTTACATACATTTGCACCCAACCATTATTTCTTAAAGTTTTACAAAGTTTTAGTTTTATTATTGAAAATAATGATCACAATTTACATTTTTGGTTCATTGATATACTATCATGTTTATAGTTTATATATATATATATATATATATCTATATATAAATATGCATTTGTATCTTAGGTATGTGTTACACAAGCGGATGAGCAAACCTCGTTAAAGCTAACGCCGTCACATTCTTCGACAGGGGCGGCTGCTTCTTCGACGGCGATGCAGAAAAAGTCAAGTACCGTTTACCAGTTCATCGAGGAGAAACAGAAGATCTCACTGTCGAAGGAGAGGAGGGCGGCTCGCACCCTTGGCATCATAATGGGCGTATTTGTTATTTGCTGGCTGCCATTCTTTTTGATGTATGTGATTTTGCCGTTTTGCCAAACCTGCTGTCCCACAAACAAGTTTAAAAACTTTATCACCTGGTTGGGCTATATTAATTCCGGCTTGAATCCCGTCATATATACGATATTTAATTTGGATTACAGACGCGCTTTTAAAAGATTACTGGGCTGGAAGATATGATGAGATAATGGTTGTTTAAGAACGCAACGGGGAACCCCGGGAGAAAGCGTTACTTAAAGCTTGTGCCAAAAGTTAAAATGAATATATTTGAGGAAACACCTGTAAAAAATTATGTTACTAACTTACAATTTGGTTTCACTCACTTGTATATACTATCTCTATCTTTATTTAGCGGACTATAGAATTCGAGTTACATATGTTAAGAAATTCTAGTTGTCTTTTAGCTTTTAACCTTCAATATTAAATTAGTTTGTCTTAAGTGAACTCACTTTTTCCGGTGTTCTCAAAATTTTGGTAAATCTTTTCAGTGAATATAACTGGGCATTTTTAAATAAAAGTTAAATATATGCATAAATTCATTCACAACAAAACATTGAAACGTACTGCAAAAGGAGGGTTCCGCAAGGTCAACTTTTATGTGCGCTGGCTCTTCTTTCTCACAAAAAAAACACCTTAAATTAATGTATATGTTTGTATAAAATATAATAAAATGTTAAAACAGGATCCAAAATTATTAATACACAAAATGAAACGTTGCAGTCGGACGCAACCAACTGCGGTATACTCGTTACCAGTATAAAAACCGGTAAAAAGAGGCCTGATTGCAAGGAAGTACAGATGCGGCAGGGGTGTACGCTGCCTTAAAGATTCTCCGATGCAGATGGGAATGCCACCAGCTATCTATAAAGTTTGTAAAAGGTGGAGAAAAGGAGGCTGGGGAGCTATGGGTGGGCGCGGAATCCAAATTTTTGATGCAGACCTTTGGGGAATGTCAATTGCTATCTTCATACGAAATTTGGTGACTCTAGCTCGAAGTTTGTAAAAGGTGTGGAAAGAGAAGCTGGG
Source organism: Scaptomyza montana (assembly GCA_018904305.1). Lineage (NCBI taxonomy): Eukaryota > Metazoa > Arthropoda > Insecta > Diptera > Drosophilidae > Scaptomyza > Scaptomyza montana. Next base: position 364,746 of record JAEIGR010000061.1, on the reverse strand, counting down.
GGCGGTATGGGTGGGCGTGGCATCCAAATTTTTGCTGCAGATCTTTCTGGAATGTCAATTGCTATCTTCATACCCAGTTTGGTGACTCTGGCTCAAAGTTTGTAAAATGTGGGAAAAGGGGGGGCTGGGGGAGGTATGCGTGCGCGTGGCATTCAAATTGTTGATGCAGATCTTTGTGGAATGTGTTTGATGTAGTTTTTTGACGGTCGTTACCAGCTATCTTCCTACCAAATTTGGTGGCTCTAGCTCCACAACTCTGGAAGATACACGCATTCCCATTTTTTACGAAGCGCTGGGGCGGATGGGGTTGGCTAGGGCAGTATTGGTGGGCGTGGCATCTAAACTTTTGATGCAGTTTTTGGGGGGTCATCATCACCTATCTTGGCACTAAATTTGGAAAGAGATACAGGCTTTTTAGTCTTTAAAATGCGGGGGGCTGGGGGTGGAATGGGTGGGCGTGGCTCCAAAATTTTTGATGCTTGTTTTGGGGGTTGCTAGTAGCTATCTTCTTACCAAATTTGGTAGTTCTAGCTGTAAGGATGTACGAAATATGTGGATTTATCGGTTTTGAGTTATCGAATTTATCGATTGGCCAGCTCCCCAGTTATCGACGAACCCCAATCTTGACACTTTAATTTACTACTCCCTAGATAAAGAAAATTGGAAAGTTTCAAGTCTCTAGCTTTAAGGTTGTTCAAAATACTTGCACTCATACGGACGGACAGACGGACAGACACCATGACGGACATTGCACAAAACCAATATACTCTTTACCTTCGGTAACGAGCATAAAAAAACAAACTGATCAAAACGTTCCAGTGGGGCACAACTGCCTGGAAAACTGTCAGATACATATATTTTAGCGTTGTTACATACTAGTTTGTTTGCAAATGGATCTACAGGGGCGAGAGGAATTGGCGTGGCCTTTAAAAACGTTTTGAAGCATATCTATGGAGGACTTCACCAGCTATCTTCCTACAAAAATTCGTAACTTTTGCTTAAAAGCTGTGAAAGATATAGGCATTGTCGTTTTGAAAAAGCGACGAGGCTGGGGACGGTAGGAATAAGCTTGGCCAGCAAATATTCATGCAGATCTTTCCAAAATGTCATCAGCTATTATTCTACAAAATTACGTAACATTAGCCCAAAAACTGTGAAAGGTATGGACATTTTCTGTTTTGAAAGCATGTGGCTGAGGGCGGTGGAGGTAAGCGAAATCTTGATGCTTTGCTACCAAATTTTGTCACACTGCAGTGCAGCCAGTGCACTGGCTTAAAAATTGTGTACGATACAGGTTTTCCCACAGGCAGTGTGGAGGTGGGCGGACTTTGGGCATCCAAATTTGGAATGCAGATCTTTGAGGGATATCACCAGTGGAGACTCTCGATAAAAGTCTTTGGAAGACATACGCATTATGTTTTTTAAAAGGCTAGGGACTGGGGTCGGCAAGGAAAAGCGTGGCATCCAAACCTTTGATGCAGATTTTGAGGAAAGTAACCAGCTGTCTTTCCCCCATATTTGGTGTACCTAGCTTCTAAAATGTGGTTAATATGTGTTCAATAGATTTTCAACTAGTGGTTTATCGACTTGTAATCGATCTCCCCAGTGCACTGCAGTGGGCGTAGCGCCCCTACGTTTACACTTTTTTGACGCAAACATGAACCAAAATATTTGCTAAGTTTAAGTCTCTAGCACTGTTGGTGTTCAAGAAACGCGCGATCATACGGATAGACAGACAAATAGATACCATGACGGACATTGCTTAAAACCAATACACTCTTTAAAATCGGTATCAGAGTATAAAAACTCCAAAGAAAAACATGAATGTATAAAACGTATAATGCGTAAATAAGATTAGATAAAGTAACTAAATAGAATTCAAATAAATGTTGGCGCACAGGATGGTTGCATGCTTTCTTTTTTCAATCTTCAACTCCATAAAACTAGATCAAACTTACATTCATAGCGCATATAATGCAAAATGTTTATAACATATGTATACATAAATATATTAAAAATTTAATAATAATATTTAACCTAAGTCAAACGTGCTCGCTCAACGATGAGAAACATACAATTACTGTTTTCTTAGGCATTACTTTTAAAATATTTATATAACGAATAAGGTACAAGAAAGTTAGTAATTATAAATGTATGTTTGTATAATTTGAGGTACTCTAAAACATATTTGTAAAATAATTTAATTAGAAATGAATTGTATAAGCACAGCTAAGGGGTGGTTCACAAATTACGTGAGGTGTTTAAGGGGGGGGGAGGGTCAAGTTAAATCTCACCAAATCTCACTTGGTGGAGAGGGGGGGTTTAAACAAATATCACGTAATTTTTTTTCAATAGAAAACCATATAAATATGTGAAAGTAAAGTTAAATTAAAGTAAGAAATTTTCTAGAATACAAATATGGCGAAATTTTACACAATGGTGTTTATCGTACTCGCCCGAGCCCCGCAGAGCAGCACAATAAATCTCCGCTTGCTTAAGTGTTATCGACCAGCCGTATCGATACGCGCGATTCGACGAACGTCACAGCGTAAAGAGCCGAGGAACAGCGACGCCCGTACAGTAGAGCTGCAAAAACATCGATTTGGAAAACATCGAGCAGATGAGTTTATTGAAAATTATTTGGATATGTTGGTTCCAGTAGTCAATCTTGAGACTGTGCACGAGTCTCCATGGACTGAATTAGAATAATCTTTTATTCATTTACGTTGAAGTATCTTTTATTTAATTTCCTCACAATGACTTTAAACTAAGACAATATTCTAAAATCACAATGGTACACTAGTCTTTGCTAGTCTTTAATAGAAGTGATAGAACAAATTGTTTTTTTTTTTTTGTATTTTTCTTAAATGCAATGGATTTTACAGCCAAAAAAAAATTTTAAATCTCACGTGAGATTGGAAGAGTGGGGGGGGAGTAAAGGAAAATCTTACGAAATTTCACCAGGGGGGAGGAGGGGTCGAAAAATCCTAAAAAAATGCCTTACGTAATTTGTGAACCACCCCTAAGAGATTAAATACTTAATAATTAATTAAGAATTCATAAGGAAAAATACAGCAAAAGCCAATAATGTTTAATAACATTGAAAAGTTATGTTACATCAAATATAAAGTTAATTTATGCACTCAGAAAAAACGTAGTACAAATAAGCATACTCATGGTTAATTCAACTATTTTCGTTTGTGATTTTTAACCTACCATGAATTTGCTTAACTTGACATGTGCACATGTTAAGTAAAGAATTACTATGAAATAGTAAAATTAATCATTAAACATTAATCATAGTTAATTTAAAGTGTTGACGCTTTAACCATTGTTAGTTTTTAATTAAAACGAAAAGGCTCGGGACGAAAATAAGATGTCTACTCTTTTATTTGAAAAAGGGAACATACTAATTGTTTATATCAAGAACGTTTGAATTAACTATGGTGGTTTTAAATGAAACATTTTATGTAACGTATTTATTTTTGAATATGCGAGTATAGTTGAATTAAATAAAGTTCACATTAAATTGAGCATGGCATGTCAATTTATAATGAACTCATGGTGTTTTAAAGTGAACACTTTTCGATTTAACTGAATTTCTAGTTCGTTTTGCTGCTTAACTATGTTTTTGGTTGAATCAACATATTGTATAGTTAAATTTACTAAGTTTCAAAGTTAAAACCCGCACAGTATACGGTATACTCGTTACCAGTATTAAAACCGGTAAGAAGAGCCTGATTGCAAAGGGGTACGGATGAAGTTTGTTAAAAGTGGGGGAAGGGGGGCTGGGGGCGGTATGGGTGGGCGCGGCATACAAATTTTTTATGCAGATCTTTGTGGTAAGTCAATTGCTATCTTCATACCAAATTTGGTGACTCTAGCTCAAAGTTTGTAAAAGGTGACTGAAAGTGGGCTGGGCCGGTTTGGTTGGTCGTGGCATCCAAATTTTTGATGCAGATCTTTGTTGTATGTCAATTGCTATCTTCATACCAAATTTGGTGACTCTTGCTAATGGGTAGGCGTGGCTCCAAAACTTTGATGCAGATTTTTTGAGGTCGTTGCCAGCTATATTTCAAAAACTGTGGGAGATATAGGCTTTTTTGACTTAAAAATGTGGGGGGCGTGGTGGCGGAATGGGTGGGCGTAGCTCCAAAATTTTTTAAGCAATTTTTTGGGGGTTGCTTCAAGCTATCTGCTCTCCAAATTTGGGAGTTCTAGCTGTAAGGATGTGCAAAATATGTGGATTATCGATTTTGAGCTATCGAATTTATCGATTTACTAGCCCTCTAGTTATCTAGTTATGAAGGGTGTGGAAAAAAGTTGCATTCATACAAACGGACGGATAGACACCATGACGGGCATTGCACAAAGCCAATATACTCTTTACCTTCGGTAACGAGTATAAAAATAAATGCAACGGGAAATGTAAAATTTTTTTTGCATTCAGATTTTTAAATTTTTTTATTTTAAAATTAATTAATTAAAGGTTCGGGACGAAAATAAGATGTCTACTCTTTTATTTGAAAAAGGGAACATACTAATTGTTTATATCAAGAACGTTTGAATTAACTATGGTGGTTTTAAATGAAACATTTTATTCTAAGTATTTATTTTTGAATATGCGAGTATAGTTCTATTTAATATACATATGTATGTAGTTTAATGTCATTAACTACATATGTTTATACCCTTCACATGTGAATCAGGGTATATTGACTTTGTCATGAATCTGTAACGCCTTAAAGGAATGATGGGAGACCCTATAAACTATATATCAAAATGATCAGGACGAGCTCAGGAATTGATTTCCGTCCGTCTGTCCGTCTGTCTGTTTCAACACGATTTCCGGCCAAACTGCTGAACCGATCTTGATGAAACTTTCACAGATTGCTTAGATCATGTCGGGTTTGTTCACTATGAAATTTCATCCCGATCGGAGCATTCTACGATATAGCCACCATATAAATTTACCATATCAACACGATTTCCGGCCAAACTGCTGAACCGATCTTGATGAAACTTTCACAGATTGCTTAGATCATGTCGGGTTTGTTCACTATGAAATTTCATCCCGATCGGAGCATTCTACGATATAGCCACCATATAAATTTACCATATCAACACGATTTCCGGCCAAACTGCTGAACCGATCTTGATGAAACTTTAACAGATTGCTTAGATCATGTCGGGTTTTTTCACTATGAAATTTCATTCCGATCGGAGCATTCTACGACATAGCCACCATACAAATTTAGCATATCGTACTATCAATTGTTGTCTCTGTCGTGCACTTTCAAGTACCTACATGTCAAATTGTTGTTGTTGCACACGAACAAGTAAATGACGCTCAAGAGTAAAAATATTAGCGAAAAATTACCAACAACTGCACAGAAACATAAGAGGGGGGAGCATTGATTTGGCTGTGTGAAGGGTATCATAGTCTTGGCATAGCCAAAATTAACTATGCGCCACTATGTTTTTATTTGCATTAACATTTTTTAAAGTTTAATCTACTACGTTTCATAGTTGAAACCTGCACAGTTAAATTAACTATTTTCATAGTTGATTTTCGCGTGTTTTTTTTCTGAGTGTGTATAGATATATATATGTATACATAGTATGTATGTATTACATACATACCTAAATAAAATAAAATGTGTGTACAAAACCAAAAGAAACAAAATTTGAACAGTACATACCGAAACTTTTGAATATTGATGATGCACTTAGTACATCGTACTATAACATCACTAAATTACTTGTTTATTCGCTAATGCAAAAAGAAACAAAACAAATAAACAAAAAGACAGATTCAAATAAAAGTTATTTGCACTAATTGAATAAATTGGTTTCATTTGCTTTATTTAAAACAAACCAGTTTTGAAAAAAATTCAAGTTTGAGCTAATTATTTCATGAAGGATTAAATTCTCCTACACATAAATTTCCAAGGGTTTTTAAGTTTGGCTATTGCTTAGATCGAATTACTTATTCTGTTTATCATCATTAAGAATATTTCTTTCTATTGTAATTTTATCGGTGCCTACATATTTTTTCACTGTTTGCTAACAGTAGTGCACTGGCTGACAAAAGCTGCTTGCTACGTTTTATGCATTGCCAAACATTATCTGAATGATGCAGAGCACCTTAACTTTTACTCCACATATGTTAACAGTCGCCGTTTTTAACAGAGTTTATTTTAGTCAGCGACCATTTAACATTACATAACATCATTCGTCTATGATTTTACAAAGAGTATATACCTAACAGAGAGGAATAATGAGCCCGCCACTTTAACAGAAAACGTTCAGACCTACATATACTCGTTTGAGTATACAAATAATTTTGCTCTCTGCTTTGCCAACATCTACTGCCAGCTATTTGAACATCAGCTGGTGCATAGGGAAGTAGCAAAGAATCAAAGTCGGCCATCATTTTTTAGGCTTCTGTTTTGATCGCAAAGTGCGCGATGCGAGTGCCGAAAATAATATGTTGCCTTACTTCATTTCTCTTGTTGTAGCTAAAGAACTTGCACATAATAAAATTACATATTTGAGTTTTTATTGACTATAATTGAATACTGGTACAAAGGGTAGTTTTACTTAGTGCATCTCATCTACGACAAGCCAGCACGTTGTTGTTTTGTTTCTGCTGCACTATGGGTCATTTCATCACCTTATCAGAATATATTGCTTTGTTCACGGGTTATAAATTAAAGCCACAAAAAGTGGTAAAATTACCCATCGTGTGCTGTGTCGAGATTTTTGATACACATATTTTGTCTTATTCTGCGCCCTGCATTTATATGTGTGTATGTATGCATATGAAGCATGTGCAAATGTATGGGTGGCAGTTGTATTTTCATTCATTGACCTGCCTCCTAAAGTGTTAAGATCGCAGATCTATTAAGCTCTAATAAAAACATGTTGAGCCGCCATCTGATTGTCTGCTGATCCCATTTAAATAAGCTTAGAATGCATTTTAATAAGTATGGTTAGTGTCATTCCATTAAAGTTTAATTTCATATTTTATTTATATTTTTTAAGCAACATATACTCCATATGTATTTTGATTGCATTCATATATTTACGTATATAAAATAAATAATATAAACATCAAAAATATGTACATGTCTCACAAACACAAACTCAGCGTACGAAGCAAAAAAAAACAGCGTCGCTGCATGATCAAAACAAACCATTTTAAATATGGCGGCTTCCTTGATAAGTAAACAAAGAAGCAATAATCAAAACACAAGCAGCTGTTCGCTATCGTTATGTATAGGTGCCCAAATCTAGGTCTGGTGATGCACCACTAAAATTCATTTGGCAGCTCTGAGTTCCGCTCTGTTAGGTATATACTCGTTGTGATTTTAGTGGTATTAAAAGAGCAAGTCTTTGGTATTATTAACATTACCTTTTGAGTTTGTGACACTATTAATCGCAATTTGTATTATTCATTTCAATTTATTTTTAGTTTAAATTTAAAGAACATTATAGTTATATTTATTAATTATTACCTCCCTCGCGCTACTTGAAAAAAATAAAAACGAATTAATCATTTAAAATGCAGGTAAGCCGAAAATCAGTTCAATGCACAATTTGTTGTGCTTCTGCATATAAATACACTAACTTACAAATAAACATACATACATACGAACATACATTCTATCATGCCCATATTTGGTAAAATTTTTGCTGGACTGCGCTAAAACGTTTTTAAATAAAAAAATTAACCAAATTGTACTTATTTGAGGACCCCAATGAAGACACCGAGTGGAACGATGTGCTGCGCGCCAAAGGAATCATTGGGCCGAAGCAAAAAGAAGCAGAAATAACAGAAGATCAAATTCAGGCTTTGATGAACGATGTCATCCAGCGACGCACAGATCTGCCGCCGCAAGATGGTCAACGAGACAAGGTGATAGATGATATGTCACTCGACGAGCTGGATGAACTTGAGGATTCTGAGGATGAGGCAGTGCTTGAGCAGTATCGCCAACGTCGCATAGCCGAGATGCGCGCCACAGCCGAGAAGGCGCGATTTGGCAGCGTGCGCGAAATATCCGGACAAGAGTACGTCAATGAGGTGACAAAAGCAGGCGAGGGCATATGGGTTGTGCTTCATTTGTACGCCAACGGCGTACCCTTCTGCGCCCTCATCCACCACCACATGCAAGAGCTGGCTGTACGTTTTCCCCACACCAAATTCCTGCGCTCCGTAGCCACGACGTGCATACCAAATTTTCCTGACAAAAACCTGCCCACCATTTTTGTCTACCATGAGGGAGAGATGCGCAAACAATTTATTGGGCCCCTAGAGCTGCGTTGCGAAAAACTGACACTGCCGGAGTTGGAGTTTATGTTGGGTCAGGTCGGGGCTGTGCCCAGTGAAATCAAAGAGGATCCAAGGCCTCAGATCAGAGATAAGATGCTAGCTGATTTGGAAGATAACAGCGCTGACTTTTATTGAGATTCTGTCTGATTTAAGTTTTGGATCAGATTTGTTTGAAAAACTACTTTGTGCATTTGTCAACAAAATAAAAAATAATTTTTTTCTAACAGGATTCACTTGTTGCCGTTTGTTTTGCTACTGCTCGTGGATGCCTTAGCCATGCCTTTGGGCTTGCTGCGAAATATATTCGGATCAATTATATTGTATGGATGCTCACAAGACGGATTTATGGTGCGTCCGCGACGCATCTCGTGCTTTTCCAGCAAATGTGGAGCCAGCAGCAAAAACAGCTGCTCTGTCCACGAAGGTAAGCCAAAGCTGCTGAAGCACAGCTCCCAGTAGGGCAAGCCCAAATGAGCTATGGCCATTCGCATGTACTCACTGAACGTCTCGGCCATAAGCTGCCAACTTAATGAGCCAAGCTCGAGCAAATAAAACCGTGGATTATTCGAACTAGTCGATTCGTACAACATGCACACCTTAAACGATAGAATATAATACAAATTTCATATATAAATACATTTCGACAGAGACAGCTATTAATAATCGCATACCTTGGCCATTTCATTGATATTGTTGATTTCGAATATTTTTGTCTTCGCCATTATGATGGGTGTGGCATTATCACACTTATCTTTTGCAACGCCACAGCTACTGCTGCTGCTCGCACCACTCGCCGACAGAGTGCCGCTTAGCGTGTGAGTATTCTCAATGTTTTCCCTTAAGAGAGTCACCTGCAGCAAGTGCGGAAAGTGAATATAGCCGACGCGTCGAACATCGTTTGCTAATGGATGTGGTATAACTCATAGTATCAATACGTTTTTTATAGTGCTGCATTTACAACTTACACGCATATTGATAACTCCAATTGAGCACAAAACCGTCTGTTGATAGGTAAAACTTTTTCATGTCCTCCGGCAGGTAGACACAGTGTCGCTGCTCCCAATTGACTACCTGGCATGGATTTAATGGCTGTCTGCGATCAAGGCTTACGTTGCACACCCTTGGCACATTTGCTATAGATTTTTTTGTGAGTTGGAAGTATAGCTGGCAAGCAATAATTACTTACAAAGCGTTTTAACAAGGCCCAACGTCAAATTTTCGTAGAATGCATCTTCCGGTGAAAGTTTCTTATTCATTTTGACTGTAATTTGTGATTTACGGGTATAATGTTTTATGTTAAATTGACTAAGCAAACAATGCCTCCCTGGCACTGGTTGTTCTGGTAACGTAGCGTATATTTAAACTGAAGAATGTATGTACACATACATACATACACAAATATATTTCATATTTTTATGTGTATACTAATTCGCTCAGTGCACACGAATTTGGTGATATTTTTGTGCGTCTGGCAATCGAACTAGGACCCGAGAAAATCAGGTAAGTTAATAGATCACATTCGAATGTATTCGAGTATACCTGTGGTTTTCATTCCGTTCAATTCATGCCTGTTTGTCTGCATTTTGTGCGACTGAGTAGGCCGTGAGCTTACTACTTTCACTCATACTATTTTGTCGTCTTATTCTTTTCCAATGCTGTTAAGTAAAGATAACTTATCGTTATCATTAGTAATTAGATTACATATTTAGTTTATTTTTTTTTGGCAAAGTAATCAATTAATAATTATTATTTTCTGTATTTATTGGTATTGTGCAATGTCCGTCATGCTGAACGCAACTTTTTTCGACAACGCAAAATTTTTCGGCTAGAAATTTGAAACTTTGCAAATATATATGTATGTACATATGTATATGGGATGGTCGATTAGGTGTCAAGATTGAGGTGCTGCGCCCAATGGGGGCTAGGAAATCGATCAAATCGATAAAACCATATACGTATGTATGCAAGCAGACTCCACTAGTTTTAATACTGGTATCAGAGTATTCCGCAGGCTCTGGGTCCGACTGCAACATTTTCAATTGTTATTTTTAGAAATTGAAAATAATATGTATATGTTTTGTTTTCATTAAAATTTTAATTTAATTTATTTACACAAAACAAGTACAATAAAGGAACTTGATTAAAGACGTAGATACATACATACATGCATGTGTACATACATGATTGGTTTTTAAACAATGAAATTAAACACGACCTTGATTAGGTAATACGAATGCAAGTAGACCATGGCAATAGATCTGCCAATCTTATCTTTTTGTTTGACTCGGTGTAGCGCTCTCGGCCTCTTCCTCGTGTCAAGAAACCTCCCATACGGTGGACTCAACTGAGCGACGGGGACGTGCAGTGACCTCCACATGAGCGTCCAGTCCGTCACTCAAGCGGCTAAAGCGGCGAGCCCAGCTTCCGCGACTGTTGGCTTGGCCACCGGCTAAGAATGTGCGGTGGCTGCCGTCGCGGAACAGGCTCATGATATCCTGATTGTCTCCTTGCGCTCGCTTGATACCGTGCTGGTATTTGGCCTCTTTGGCAAGCAGCTGCTCTCGCTGCATTTGTGTCTTCACCTCTGAGGGCACATCGGGTATGATAAACTGCATGATGCCGGTTAGGACAAAAACAACATGCTGTTTGGGGTAATAATATTGCTTAGTTTCAATTTAGTTCCATTTTTAAATGTACTTTTTTAAAACGAACTTCTTTATATTTTGACACAGTTTTTATATAAGGGAACGTACCCAAATTACGTGACCAATTTAGGGGGGGGGGGGGGTCTTAAAAATACTACACTTTGTCACAAGGGGGAGGGGGGGAGTTTCGGTTTTTATCACGTAGTAAATTTTTATTAAAATTTGGATATTAAAATAAAGCCTAAAAACATCAAAAATAGTAAGCTGCAAACTAATTAGGGTAAATAAAGGGAAAAAAATTTTTTAAAGCCATATTTATAAATGATTACGTAAAAACAGTGGGGGGGGAGGGGTTTGGCAATTTACTACGGGTAGTCACCGAGGGGGGAGGGGGGTAAAAAATTGTACAAAAACGTGTCACGTAATTTGGGTACGTTCCCTAATGTTGGTGATGCATTTTTATACTCAAATACCAAAGGTGAAGAGTATATTGGTTTTGTGCAATATCCGTTATGCTGTCCGTCAGTCCGTCTGTAAAGACGCAACTGTTTTCCACACCCGTAAAGCTAGCGACTTGAAGCCCTATCTACATTTGCGCGAGACGCGAGGCGAGACATGCGTTCGAATTCGATAGCGTGGACACTCGCTGCAGAATATCGCATGTCTATTTACATTGACGCGAGACTTCGGGCGTGCTTTTGTTTATTTTTGTTTAAATTTGCAACCCTGTTCAATAAAACATGGCAGCCCTGTTCACCATAACATGGCAACACTTACCAAAAAAGCAAACACAAAATATTTCATTTGTGCTATGTGTTCAATTAAAAAAATAATAATTTATTTTGCAATAGGCTTGGCCGCAAAAATAATAAAGGATGCTTTAAAATATGCAAAAAGTATTTCACATTAACAGCAGCTGATCAGCTGCGTTGGTAAAGCGTGATCAGCTGCTTTTCACGCTTCGCCAAGGGTTTTTCATATTTTCGAAATTGAATGCGAGAGACGCGCGATATCTAGCGCCATTGTAAACAAACACATTGACTCTCATGAAATGAAAATGGTTGCGACACTCGCTTTCGAACATCGCCTCGCGGCCTCGCGCCAATGTAGATAGGGCCAAGGTATACTTAAGTATACCTTGGATAGGGCTTGAAACGTTGTCAATATCTTGTTCCATGTGTTTATCAGACAGAGCATGATGAAATAAGTATAAGGTGGTCTCGTCGGCAGCCGACGCTAGCACGATTAAAGCCCTTAGCTTCAGTGCGTTCGTGCTTGTTGAACAGAAAGGTTGTGTGCGGACGATTTTTTTTCTGAGCACTTAACCCTTAAGCGAACACAAAAAAATGACCTACTGCAAATTTTGCCGCAAGCATGTACTGGGTGTGAAGTTTATTCATGCACCGAAATGTGTTGTGAAGCGAAAAAACAACGACTAATTGCTAATTCAAAATTATTAAAAATAAAACTATAAAAACTAACTTCACCGCTTTGTTTTATATTGGGCTATTTTAAACCCCGGGGACCAGCATAGGGTTAATCAACCCAATATCCAACCGTTTCATTCACACTCACTGTAAAGTGTGCGTTTCACTCGCACTTACTGCTAGCATACGCTAAGGCTGTGCTCATGATACAATTATACAAGGTAGTCCACTCGGCAAAATCATAGTCCCTTGATATAAGTGCGAGTGAAAGAGCGTTGAATAGTGAGTGTGAGTGAAACGGCTACACAATGCGTCGATTAACACGCGCGCGGTGCATGGGGCTAAAAGTTTCCTTAGTTATGAAAAGAGTTGTAGTGTTTATAATTTTATTTTTATTAGTTTTGAATTTGACATTATTCTTTGTTTTTGTTGTTTAACAGCCATTCTTTTGTTTAAGCTCTTAATTCTAAAAAATATACGTGTCTGCTTGGCACTTAAGGGTTAAAGCTCTGAAAAATAACCGTCCAAAAATAACCGTCCGCACACAACCTTTCAGTTCGACAAGCAGGCACGCACTGAAAATAGGGGACCAAAACCGAACGACTTCGGCAGCCGAGTGGACTACCTTGTATAATTGTATCATGGCTGTGCTTTTGCCGACGAGACCACCTTATACTTATTCCATCATGAGACAGAGTGTCAATACTGGGTCACTACGCCCACTGAGGGGCTGGGAAATCGATAACAAGTCGATACACCTCGAGATGCAAATCGAAAAAAAAAACACTCATGTTTCCCACATTTTAGCAACTAGAGCAGCGATCGGCACATTTAGCGTTTCCTATAGATGGCTATAGGGCAGCAATATTTTCATTTTACACTGTACGCTATAAAAAAACTAATACAAGCGCACGCTGTTCGGCTTTCGGCAATTGTGTTGCTCCCAATTCGGCAAGCAAATCAAGTCAGTTGCTGTTCAGCATTCACCAAGGCAAGACTTCGCTCCGCAATTTTTCTGAATGCTAAATATTAAACACTGCAAAAAAACTAAAAAATCAATGAATTTTTTTTCCCAATGTTTAAGTTGCCACCAAATTTTAGATTGTAACAATATATATTTTTTAAAAAGACATTTTCAAAACAAGCACAACAATTATGAATTGCTTGAAAAAAATGATTTGATTTGCCAACTTATTCATTTTTCTCAGTGCACTGTTTTCTTCGTGCGCGAACATAGTTTTCAATACAAGCAAAGAGCAATAAAAGTATAGTTGTGTGAGTTTGCCGATCGCTGAACTAGAGTCACCCAATTTGGTGGCAAGTAGTTGGTGACATTCCGCAAGGTTCTGCATTTATGATGCCATACCTCCAAAATCTTTAGAAACGGGAATGCCTTTATCTTAAACACCTTTAAAGCTAGAGTCTCGAATTTTCCCATGAAGTTGGTATAATTGTAATTGTCAAATGTTTATAGATGGAAGCATCTCCGACCCTATAAAGTATGTATATAAGCAACTATACTATTTTGAAAGCTTAAGATAAGGTTTCGGGGGTTCTAATGAGTTTATTTTTTTTAGGCTTTAAGTAATTAATTATTTTATATTTTATGTTCAATAATACCTCAAATACCACAACAAAGGCCAGGCGTGCGGCAAAAACATGCCAATAGTGGGGACTAAGGCCATAAGGCTCGTGGTCCTTAGGACCATTACTGAAAAAGTAAAATTAAGGTAAGGATTTTTACACAAAGATTTAATATTATTTGTTTGCTCACCGATAGCCCCTATATTGACAGGTATCCGGATCACGTTCGCTGCTCGTTGCGCCCCATTCCTCCTTGTAGTCGGAGGTATTAAATATGGACAGGGAGTGCTCAATGTAGCCAGCCAGAGTGTGTGACTCCGAATAGACGAACTTATAGACAACCCGTGGAATGAAATCACTTGTGTAGGCGATCACAAATGCATTCGAGACGACTGCTGTGTAGGTGATAATACGCAAAATGCCGTACCAGGCGCCAATATCCTCGACTCGCTCCGCTAATGGTCGTCTAGCTTGTGTTACCATCTTGTATGCGTCCAGTCGAATTTCGGCCACGTTGTTAAGCAGTGCAAAAAGCGGGGCTAACGGAAATGCAGCCACAAACAGTGTGACAAAGCCATATTGAAGTACTTATGTAAATGATATACAAAAATTAACAATGCTCGACTTATACTATGATATACGCTACTAACTCATTTCTAAATACTCGTCGAATAGTGCCAAGCGACCCGGATCCTGCATATGATAGTCCTGCTCCCAAGCCATATGTAAATGTGATTCATCTTTTGTCGCCTGGATAAAAAGTTCATGTTATAGATATAACTTTGATATATTGCATGTGGTAGAAGACATATACATATGTAACAAGCTTTAATTTAAACTCGTTGAAACACTACTCTACTTTGAGGCATTTACGTTTTGGTTGTGCGTTTGTCTAAGATAAGACGTCGAAGTACTTACATACCTGCTTATGCTTACGCTGTCGCCACCAGTTCCAGAACTTGGGAAAGAGGTACTCCATAAAGTTGTTCCAGCATTGTTTGCCAACCATTATTATAGCCTTAAGTAAACATTTCGGGCTCATAAAAACGAAAACAGAAATCTTGTTAATGTTTTTCACTAACCAATTGAATGCAGAGTTCGGAAAGGCAGCCCGCTGGATCACATATATCATTCTTTAGGCGAAAGAACTCACTGCGCCTCGCCTGGTCATCGCCTGGATAGTCGAAAAAGCGTCCCTTGAAGAACGCTATATATATCAGCGACGAGTAAAAGTTCATAAACTCAAAAAAGAATATCTTGAAAGTATATGAGTCCTCGTACTCGGTGTGGGTGCGTGGATTCTCCAAGTTTGTCAACTTAATTGCCATGCGGTGATAAATCTGCAGGTGAGCAATACAAAATAAAAGCATATGATAACGTCATACACAATTAGAATTTCTGCTTACACGTGTGAGTATCATGATTACCACCAAATTGATCAGAGCCGCTGTCACTGTAGTAAATAGCTTGGCGTGTTCCTTCACAAAGAAACCACCACCACCATAGATGACTGATACCAATGATATGCGATAGATTATTGTGCCGAGCACAGCAGAGAGCACAACTGAAATCTTAAATGAATAATAGTATTTAAGGGTGAAAAGTATATGTATACTAGACAACACGTTGCTGCACGCAAAAACACACATGCGCTTAGAGATTTGAACCTTGAATATTCCTTACACTATTCGTTGCACAAAAGACGTAATTTTAAAGCATGAGTTGTATTTTCGCAATCCAAATAAACCGAGTTTTCACGCACGGATTTTAATTTGAATATTGACGGTTAAAAAACCTGTTTTCGAAAATTTTTATACCCTTCACATGTGAATCAGGGTATATTGACTTTGTCATAAATCTGTAACGCCTTAAAGGAATGATGGGAGACCCCATAAACTATATATCAAAATGATCAGGACGAGCTCAGGAATTGATTTCCGTCCGTCCGTCTGTCCGTCTGTCTGTTTCAACACGATTTCCGGCCAAACTGCTGAACCGATCTTGATGAAACTTTCACAGATTGCTTAGATCATGTCGGGTTTGTTCACTATGAAATTTCATCCCGATCGGAGCATTCTACGATATAGCCACCATATAAATTTACCATATCAACACGATTTCCGGCCAAACTGCTGAACCGATCTTGATGAAACTTTCACAGATTGCTTAGATCATGTCGGGTTTGTTCACTATGAAATTTCATCCCGATCGGAGCATTCTACGACATAGCCACCATACAAATTTACCATATCAACACGATTTCCGGCCAAACTGCTGAACCGATCTTGATGAAACTTTCACAGATTGCTTAGATCATGTCGGGTTTGTTCACTATGAAATTTCACTTCGATCGGAGCATTCTACGACATAGCCACCATACAAATTTAGCATATCGTACTATCAATTGTTGTCTCTGTCGTGCACTTTCAAGTACCTACATGTCAAATTGTTGTTGTTGCACACGAACAAGTAAATGACGCTCAAGAGTAAAAATATTAGCGAAAAATTACCAACAACTGCACAGAAACATAAGAGGGGGGAGCATTGATTTGGCTGTGTGAAGGGTATCATAGTCTTGGCATAGCCAAAATTAACTATGCGCCACTATGTTTAGTTTTGCGGGCAACGCATGCGAATTTATTGTTTGAGACGCTTGCATGCAATGCATATATGCATTGGTGAGGGCGAGAGTGGTGGTGGAGTTGGGAATTGGGAGTTAGGGAGAAGGAGTAGCAAGGAGATGGAAAGAGTCATGCATGGACTGCAGTTGGCAGGACAACTGTGGGTAGGCGTGGCAGCTGGCACGCCCACTGTCACAATCACATTTCCAAACAACGGACGCCCCCGTGACGCGTCTGCCTATCTCTCTCTCTCTCTCCCTCTCTCTTTTTCTTTTTTCTCTGCGTGTGTATGGGGAAAACCAACTAAAAAAACACTCAACGATTGACCTACAAAATTGCAGTGCCGTGCAGTGGGCGTGAAGAAAAGAGCGGGGGTGGTCCTGATTCTGTGTTTGATTCTGAAGGTAGCAGACGGATAGACGGATGGACGGACGGATGGCCGGATGGACACAGGCATACAAATCACAAAAATGCTGTTGCTGTTGCTGCCGAGCAAATCACATGCCTTAAAGTGTTTGAAGCGAAATTGCACACAGAAAAAGAGAGGGAGAGAGAAGCCACCCAAAGACACGCAAAATGCCAAATCAAAGGGAGAACGCAGAGAAAGGAAACAGAAGGCTAAGTGAATGGTAAGGGAGGATTCGAAAAGCCGGCAATGAAAAGCAGCAGCAATTGCAAAAAAAAAAAAAAAAATGAAATCGATTGGCGATTTCTATGGCACAAAGCAGCCAACCCAAAAGCCAAACACTTCAAAAAGAAAAGGTGAAAACCAAAACAGAAGAAAAGTTTTCAAAATCGGGCAAATGAAAAGTGAGCTATGTGCAGTGTTGATCTTCATTTGTATCGTTGGGTTGTTTTCCTGAGTGAAAGAAAGCCTGCGTATAAGGTTCATAAAATGTCAAACAAACATTTTAATAACGGTGCGCTTAAGCTGGTTGAGAATTGAACTTGAATCTGTGTTGCGACAAACATTCCCAAGAGTACAAAAATTTGATTGAAGGCTTCGTTGTTAATGTTTAAAAATCCAGATTGATAAAAAGAAAACTAATATGGTAAATGAATCATTAGATACGATGCAAAAGAAGCAAAGAGAATTCTATTTTCATTTGTTATTTAAAAATATTTAATTATTTCGCCATTTAAAAAAAAATCTTTGCAATTACATACTTTAAATAATGACCTTAAGGTAGCTACTGTCAAGGAGTTAACTCCGTTTTTAGTTAAATGTATATTAGGAAAGTAGAGAACCATAAAAACATTCTTGCTGCCCAGCTGCTAGACAATAGCAGTCAGCGCCGAAGGCTTAAAATATTCCATCTCCTCAAACTTCCCATTCGCTTTGGGTAAAGGTTTAACTTTCATCCAAATCTTAGACAGACTGAAAGATTCTTAATAAACTTTATATTTAAGAGAAGAAAAAAATTAACATGTGTATTAGTTTTGTCTTTCAAAAATTTAGATAACCTGTTCAGGTAACTTAATAGTTTGCTTGTTTATATTTATTTTAGTTCCGCTCACAATGAATTGGCTAGAATGAATGTTAGAACCTCTAACTACATTTTGCTCTCTTGATATATTTTTTGAATTGTCTATTATTATTATTGGACGTAGATGTACTAACGAACAGTACAGTCAAGTGGCCCAACGATACCAAGCACCGGCTTGTTGACCCACCTCCCGACCATCCGACCGAAGGGCGCTCCGCTTATCGTGCGGTTACGATGATCGCGAACATGTAGACAAATGACACAAAACTAACTTTTCAATAGAGCAAGTAGGAGTGGCACTGTGTATTAAGTGGGAAAGATCGTTATAAATAGAACACAGAATACGAAAAGGGTTATGAAGAGCATAATTAGAATTACAAGTTTGAAGAGATATAGGTACAAAATTTCTAGTATTTCTAATAGGAACAGCAAAGTTAATTTGGTTAATTAATTCAGAAGAATCAATTTCACCATTAATTAATTTGTGAAAAAAGGAAAATGATAGCATTATTCTACGATCACTCAGAGAAGGAAGATCTATTAGTAAAAGTCTACTACGATTAGACGGCAAATTATTGTTAGTGTCCCAGTTAATACCTCTAAGTGCAAAGAGCAGAAATTGTTTTTGTACCGATTCTATTTTATTCTGATGAATTTCGTATTTCGGAAACCATATACAAGATCCATATTCCAGAATACACAGAGTTTTTGTTAAGTAGGGATCGTTAAACTCCTTCGACCAGCGCTTAATGAACCCCAAGACACCAGATGCTCGATTGGAAATTGAAGAAATATGCTTGTCAAACTTAAGCTTTGGGTCCATAACGATGCCCAAATCGTCAACCCATTCAATTCTATCTAGTGGTTTGTTGTCAAGAAAATATATATTAAACAAGTGGAAACGTTGCAGTCGGACGCAACCGACTGCGGCATACTCGATACCAGTATTAAACCGGTAAAAAGAGGCCTGATTGCAGAGGGGTACGGATGCGGCAGGGGTGTACGCTGCCTTAAAGATTTTCCTATGCAGATGGGGATGCCACAAGCTGTCTTCGTTGCAAATTTGGTGACTAGCTCAAAGTTTGTAAAAGGTGGGGAAAGGGGGGCTGGGGGCAGTATGGGTAGTTGTGGCATCAAAATTTTTGATGCAGATCTTTGTGAAATGTCAATTGCTATCTTCATACCAAATTTGTTGACTCTAGCACAAAGTTTGTAAAAAGTGGGGAAAGGGGGGCTGGGGGTGGTATGGGTGGACGTGGCATCCAAATTTTTGATGCAGATCTATGTGAAATGTCAATTGCTATCTTCATACCAAATTTGGTGACTCTAGCTCAAAGTTTGTAAAAGGTGGGGAAAGGGGGGCGAAATGGAGGGCGTGGCTCCAAAACTTTGATGCCGATTTTTGGGGGTCGTTGCCAGCTATCTTCCTACCAAATTTGGTGGTTCTAGCTCCACTACTCTCGAAGATACACGCATTCCCGTTTTTGACGAAGCGTTGGGGTGGATGGGGGCGGCTAGGGCAGTATCGGTGGGCGTGGCATCCAAACTTTTGATGCAGTTTTTGGGGGGTCATCATCACCTATCTTGGCACCAAATTTGGTGGCTATAGCTTAAAAACTGTGGGAGATATAGCCATTTCTGATTTCAAAATGCGGGGGGCTGGGGGCGGAATGGGTGGGCGTGGCTCCAAAACTTTGATGCAGATTTTTGGGGGTCGTTGCCAGTTATCTTCCTTCCAAATTTGGTGGCTCTAGCATCACAACTCTAGAAGATCCACGCATTCCCGTTTTTGACGAAGCGTTGGGGTGGATGGGGGCGGCTAGGGCAGTATTGGTGGGCGTGGCATCCAATCTTTTGATGCAGTTTTGGGGGTTATCATCACCTATCTTGGCACCAAATTTGGTGGCTATAGCTCAAAAACTGTGGGAGATATAGGCTTTTCTGATTTCAAAATGCGGGAGGGCTGGGGGCGGAATGGAGGGCGTGGCTCCAAAATTTTTGATGCAGTTTTTTGGGGGTTGCTAGTAGCTATCTTCTTACCAAATTTGGTAGTTCTAGCTGTAAGGATGTGCGAAATACGTGGATTTATCGGTTTTGAGTTATCGAATTTATCGATTTGCCAGACCCCCAGTTATCGTAGAACCCCCATCTTGACACTTTAATTTACTATCCCATAGATAAAGAGAATTGGAAAGTTTCAAGTCTCTAGCTTGAAGGGTGTGGAAAAAAGTTGCGAACATACAGACGGACAGACGGACGGACACCATGACGGACATTGCACAAACTCAATATACTCTTTACCTTCGGTATCGAGTATAAAAAGGGCAAATATCTAAATAATGACATTACTTTACATCTACTGCCATAAATTTATCTTAATTAATTTAAGCAGTGCACATTGGGCTATAACCCCATTGTTTTGGCATAAAGTCTACTAATAAAGCTAGAGAAATTTGGCATGAACCTTATTTAGACTATTTTAGAATTTTGTATATTTTTATTTTGTATTTTTTCTTTTGGATTTGGACCACGCCTTCACCTCTCCTTCCTCATCCGAGAAATTTGTTATATATTTATATAACATATCATTTTAGGTATTAAATTAATATTTATTTATTAATCTTCTTTTTCTACTCCCAAATCCATGGAAAATAGGTCAGTGTCTCGATGATCACTACCCGAGTCACTTCAAAAATTTTGAATATAATCTTTTAAGTTATGTTTTTGCGATTCCATATCGGCCTTTTCTGCAAGAATAAGATCATTCCTTTGTTTAGCGAATTCGAGCTTTAACGGTATGTAAAATCTTACTGATTAAGCGGTCTGATTAATAAATGAAAGAGTCCCAAAATCATCCGTTATCTTCATTGGAATGACGCTTGTAACATAAAATGAGTCGTCTTTGATATCAGATTTTTCACCTAGGAATGTCTGCTTGTACATTATCTGTCCCATAGAGCCGTCAAATCCATAGCTCCCGATTAGTTTGATATCTGTAACGTTTGTATGTCTTTTAAATACCCCCTCCTGCAAAAGAAGAATTCTACTGGCCGTATGGCCTGCACTCTAATTTGCCTTCTTTTACTTTATGATAGCATGAATAAATATTCGAAAATTGTGCTATATTTAAAGCTCTCCTATCGTTTTATTGGGCCTTTGTTAGGGAGCTGTCAATCAAAAATGGAAGAGCTTAACTAGTGGTGATAGCTCCGAGAATTACAACTTCTTTCTAATCTCACTTGGTACACTTGAAGTTGAAAAAGTATTCTTTAATACAAAAGCAGTATCGCTCATATTTGCCTTTTTCAAAAATTGTATGCCACGCCCACCCAAACCGCCCCCTTCTCCCTTTCTCCACTTTTACAAACTTTGAGCTAGAGTCACCAAATTTGGAAGGAAGATAGCTGGTGGCATCCCCATCTGCATCGGAGAATCTTTAAGGCAGCGCACACCCCTGCCGCATCCGTAACCTTTTGCAATCAGGCCTCTTTTTACCGGTTTTAATACTGGTAACGAGTATGCCACAGTCGGTTGCGTCCGACTTCAACGTTTCCACTTGTTTTTTATGGATTCGATATACCTAATGTATGTATGCCCATTCAAAATATTAAGTCAAATTCAAGATATGGTTCACAAAAGTTTTCGACTTTATGCCAAAAAAAAAAGGGATTCTGGCCCAATGTGCAGTGGCACCTGGCAAGGATAACTAATTATTGTTTGATAGAAATTCATGTCATGAAAATTACTACTATTATTACATTCGATTGCCATTATTGTCAAAAAAAAATAAATATATATTTTTGGTGGACCACTCTTTTAGGCATTGGATAAATATATTTTGGCCGATTCTCAGACCTACCCGATAAGCACAAAAAATTACATCCAGCCGTTTCGAAGGTGTTTTCGCCTCAAACCCGTGACACGAGAATTTTATATATTAGATATATCTTCAGCTCAAAACACGATTTTATATATACGTATATGTGTTAAAATTGTGCTTAGAGTTACCATAAAGAGCACGGCACTTCCTGTAATGACAAAACGAATAGCGCGGCTCCATGTGGACATGTAGGGTTCTTTTTCTCGGGTAACTGGATTCATTCGAAATGTGGTTGCGTTGGTCTCAAACTCAGGCCGGTTCTCCTCATCCAAGTCGACATTGTGAAGATCCCATTCCCATACTAAGACTGATTGCTTACGTTTCCACAGCTCCAAAAAAGTGGTAGCTAAACGTGCAATACATTTTTAGAAACTACAGACTAATTTGAAAATTGAAAATATTGCTTACCCCAGAAAGACATAAAAATGGCAAAAAATACCGTGGACGGATTGTCGAACAGGTAAGTCAATCGTGAGAACAGGCACGATTCGGATAGGCTTTGGTAGCTGCAAGCCTTATCACATAGCGGACATAATGTAATATTCCCAGTGCCAACCTCATTGCAGATCTCCTTGCTGGGTGTATTATCCTCCGACTCCAGCGTAGCCAGTCCGTACATAAAGCAAAGGGTGCCAACAACGGAAGGATAGACCAGCATTTCTGTGTAGAAGCCCAGCCAACAAAAGTAAAGAGCGATCTTGTCGCCAAAGTACTTGCGCACCAGGCATAGCGGTTGCTTCTTGTACCACTGCGAAGGATGTGCCCATGTCTGGTACAGAACACGACGATCCAGCGAAACGCCACTCGAGTGGGGCCGATCGTAACGACCCTCGTGCAGCGGAAAGCATCCCAGATATGTGCCATCATTGAGCAATCGCCGGATGCCACTACGATCGCTCTCGTCGTATGGTGTGCGTATCAGCACCTGCATTACCATTAACGAGCGCTGTGCACTCGTGTACGCTGTGGCACGGTCCTTTACAATAAACCTACGAGTAAAAGAAGCAAGCGTAATTTTTTTATGCCTCGAAGCCATTAAATGAAAAAATTATATTATGGTTTTGTGCAAATTTATGTAGTACATAACAGTCAGAAGGAAGCATTTCCGTTCCCATAAAGTATATATAATAAGTTCTAAATTTAAGATTTTTTTTCTAAAATTTTCGCAATTCGTGCTTGAAATATTTAAATACGATTTGTACTTGAGAAATCTAAAATCAAGTCTAAAACGAACTTTATGAGTAATTTAAGATTGAAAATCTTAGCTCAATTCCAAACATACTTGAGTTAATAATTCATTTTCTTAAAAATCTCATAGCAAGCCTAAAACGTTCTTGAAAATTTATGATTTTATATAAGTAAGGGTTTTTATACTGGATACCGAAGGTAATAAGTAAATTGGGTTTGTGCAATGTCCGTCATGGTGTCTGTCCGTCCGACCGACTGTCCGTCTGTATGAACGCAACTGTTATCCACACCCTCAAAGCTAGAGACCTGAAACTTTCAAATTATCCTTATCTATGGCATAGTAAATAAAAGTGTCAAGATTGGGGTTCTACGATAACTGGGGTAACGAGTATACCGCAGTTGGTTGCGTCCGACTGCAACGTTTCCACCTGTTGCGACACAAAACTGTCAGAAATTAACGTAAAGCTTATCTGTTGGTATCGTTGGAAAGCTTGTTCAAGTGCGCATCGTTCTTTCTTAGGCAATATATACATTTCATTCATTTTTTGAGAGATATAAAACATTTAATAAAAAATGTTAAGATCGCGATTTTCAAAAAAGTGTACCAATGATGGACACCCCCCAGCCAACTTAATAAAATAAAATGCCAAATCGTGGTTTTTATTTAAGCTTTTGTATTTTATTCAATTTAACAATCAAAATCAAACAAATTACGGAAAAAATAAGGCGATGAAGGCCAGAAAAATCGAAAATAGAAAATTCAATGGAAACTTTCTTTTATTTTGGTTTTTTTTTTCGATCAAAAGCAAATTGATTGAGGTCAACAAATCCGCTTAGTTGCGTTTGGAACTCATTTTGAGCTTAAGATTACGGAAAAGTCCATAAAAATGAATGAAAATCAACGGTGTCCAATTTAGGAAAAAACATGGTTGTGACATTTTTGAATGTAAAACCCAAAATATTGCTTAAAAACAATATGAAAGAACATGAAAAAACTAATAAGAAAATACGTATTTCCATGTGCTGAATCTTGAAATAATACAATTACACACTTGTTGAAAAATTATAAAGTTTAGATCGCGAAATCGAAAGGCATCTGCACATGCTATCCGCTATCGCACTCGCTCACTCTTATTGCACTTTAGATTTCTACGAGCGGAACCCTCAGACGAAAAAGCTCTGCTTAACAATTGCACAGCCTTTATATTTCAATGTCTTTGCTTTAGCTCTGTTATTCTTTTTGCGCAACTGTTCTTCCTGCATGCCAGTTCCTATGTTTACAGAGTTTTTTTTGCTCACCGTTGATTTTGTGCTCACGCCAACAAGAAACGTTTAAAATAAAATACATAATTAAATTTATAATATAATAATTTAAAATATCTTTAATACGAAAACACAGCGAAATTTTGGAAACGCGCAAGCGAAATGCAAATACTGCAATAGTATTTTAATCACAAAGTCGTAAAGTAACTTGTCGCGACGCCTTCGCAGTAAACACCCATCAGCGTTAGAGCCCGTTGTGCGACAAAATCATGATGATGCTGTTGTTGTTAAAACGGCATAGGCATAAGCATTTTCACTCGATACCGAAGGTAAAGAGTATATTAGGTTTGTGCAATGTCCGTCATGGTGTCTTTCCGTCCGTCTGTCTGTATGAACGCAACTTTTTTACACACCCTTCAAGCTAGAGACTTGAACTTTCCAAATATCTATATCTATGGCCGGGACAGATAAAGTGTCAAATTAAACTCGATAGCTCAAAATCAATAAATCCACATATTTCGCACACCCTTACAGCTAGAACTATTAAATTCAGAGAGAAGATAGCTACTGGAGTCCCCCAAAAACTGCATCAAATTGGATGCCACACCCACCCATAGTGCCTTTTGCCCCAACTCTCCCACCATTAACAAAGTAGTTTCTTTTGAGTTAAGACCAACTAATTCGGTATGAAAATAACTGGTAACGACCCAAAAATTTTGGATGCCACGCCCACCCATACCACCCCCAGCACCCCTTTTTCCCTAAATTTACAAAGCTTGTAAGTTGAGAGTAAATTTTTTTATTTTATTTTCTTATTTTATTAATGTTGTTGACAAATCTAGAGTTAACTTATAAAAATTAAGTTACAATAAAATAGTAAAAGTAAAAAGCCTAAGCAGAGAACAAAAATGTCTAATAACATCACCGACCGATGGGGGTGTTTTATTTGCCAGTCCGGCCAGCTATGCCCCTTTCCACAGCCTAAACTGTCAGTGACATTATAGGACTCTATACTGAAAACAGAGATTTTAGTAGAAAATATAAAAGAAAAACTTCAATGTGAAAACTAAAAATAAAAGTTAAAAAAAATAAAATAAAATAGAATAAAAATATTGTATAATCTTATATATAAAATTCTCGTGTCACGGGGTGCGTAATTGAACTCCTCCGAAACGGCTCGACCGATTTTTATGAAATTTTATATGCGTATTCAGTAGGTCTGAGAATCGGCTAACATCTATTTTTCATCCCCCTAAATGTAAAGGGGGGTCCACCCCTAATTAATTCCACGTTCAAAATCAAAGGCAAAATTTATCACAAAGTAGGCTCATTGCTGCCAATGCCAAACGAATCTCATAAGTTTTTACAAATCAGAAAAACAAAAGTCCGAAAATAATTGTGAAAAAGTTATACATTCGCACTAAAAAAAAAAGACAAAAACACGCAAAGGGGCCTATTTGAGTCGTCAAAGGATCAATTCTAGAGCCGTGCGAGATATAAGAGCACGAAGATCAAGCGAACAAATTCAGTCGCAGTTACGTGATTCACAAACACAAGAGGCACGAGATGAAAGAAACCAACAAAGACAACTGGAACGAAGACAAACGCGCAGATTCATAGTTAACAGACGTAGAGGAATCGACCAACAACGCCAACAAGTTCATCTCACTTTTACGTCAGATTCATTTCTTCGGTTAGCATTCCAGTATGAGCCCGATATTGAATACAAGGACAGACGTATTCTACGGTTAACCTATGCGTGTGATCTAACACAGGCTGAAAGCTTAAAGTCGAGGTGTTGCCGAGGGCGCAGTGCGAAATTGTTATACTCGTTACCGTAGGTAAAGAGTATATTGGTTTTGTGCAATGTCCGTCATGGTGTCCGTCCGTGTGTCCGTCTGTATGTTCGCAACTTTATTCCACACTAGAGACTTGAAACTTTCCAATTCTCTTAATCTATGGGATAGTAAATTAAAGTGTCAAGATGGGGCTCTACGATAACTGGGGGGCTGGCAAATCGATAAATTCGATAACTCAAAACCGATAAATCCACATATTTCGCACATCCTTACAGCTAGAACTACCAAACTTGGTGAGCAGATAGCTACTAGCAACCCCCAAAAAACTGCAACAAAAATTTTGGAGCCACGCCCACCCATTTCGCCCAAGCCCCCCCGCATTTTAAAGTTAAAAAAGCCTATATCTTTCACAGTTTTTGAGCTATAGCCACCAAATAAGGTGATGATGACTTTCCAAAAACTGCACCTATAGTTTGGATGCCACGCCCACCAATACTGCCATAGCCGCCCCCATCCGCCCCAACGCTTCGTCAAAAACGGGAATGCGTGTATCTTCCAGAGTTGTGGAGCTAGAGCCACCAAATTTGGTAGGAAGATAGTTGGCAATGACCCCCAAAAATCTGCATCAAAGTTTTGAAGCCAAACCAACTAATTCCGCACCTTATTTGGTATGAAGATAGCAATTGACATTCCACATAGATCTGCATCAAAAATTTGGATGCAACGCCCACCCATACGCCCCCCAGCCCCCCTAAAACTTTGAGCTAGAGTCACCAAATTTGGTATGAAGATAGCAATTGACATTCCACATAGATCTGCATCAAAAATTTGGATGCCAAACCTACCCATACCGTCCCCAGCCTCCCCTTTCCCCACCTTTTTCAAACTCTGAACAAGAGTAACCCACTTTGGTATGAAGAAAGCAATTGACATACCACAAAGATCTGCATCAAAAATTTGGATTCCTAGCCCACCGATTCTGGAACGGCCTCCCTTTCCCCACCTCATACAAACTTTGAGCTAGAGTCACCAAATTTGGTATGAAGATAGCAATTGACATTTCACATAGATCTGCATACAATTTGGATGCCACGCCCACCCATACCGCCCGCAGCCCCCCTTTCCCCACCTTTTACAAACTTTGAGCTAGAGTCACCAAATTTAGAAGGAAGATAGCTGGTGGCATCCCCATCTGCATCGGAGAATCTTGAAGGCAGCGTACACCCCTGCCGTATCCGTACCCCTTATAAATCAGGCCTCTTTTTATCGGTTTTAATACTGGTAACGAATATACCGCAGTCGGTTGCGTCCGACTGCAACAATTCCACTTGTTTTTTGTAATTTTCTTAAAAACACTTATTAAAATATATTCCTTACTAGCTGTACCCTGCCACGCTTCGCAGTGGCCCATTGTGATTCAATGGTTGAGAAATGAGAAACAAAACAAAGATTACACTTCATATAAGTTTTATTTTTCAAAAAAGCTCAAGGATGCGGTTTAATTTTGCAATACTTGTGGATATACAATATTTTTTTGTTTTTCCACTTGTTGCGTAGATATAAAGACTATCTGGTTTGCCAACTCGGGAACACGCAACATACAGTTGTCCATGTGAAAAACAGTCCGCTTCTAAATCTAATCCACACAATTCTAGGGATTGACCTTGAGCTTTGTTGATTGTGATTGCAAATGCCAATCGAATTGGGAATTGCAACCTTCTAAATTGAAATGGTGTGTTGGTCGGGATCATGGGTATTCGTGGAATAAGGACATCTTCACCTTTGAAAGGCCCCATTAAAATCATTGCTTCCACTATGTTATTCATTAATTTTTTAACTGCAAGTCGCGTGCCGTTGCAGAGTTTTGGTTGATTTATATTCCGCAAGAGGATAATTGGCACACCTATTTTCAATTTAAGTATGTGTGGTGGTATCCCAGGCAGATCAAGTGAGTTTAAAAATTCCGTTGGATAATTGACTTCTTCATCTGCTTCCACAACGGTGTCTATCGACTTATATGTAATTTCATCACTTTGAATAATGGATTGAATGACGTTGTTAAGTTGATAGACATCTTTATTCTTTGCGGCAAGGATAGCTCTTTCACTGAGCCAGCGTGATTTCTATGATGTACTTGGATGTCAGGAATCACTTTTTCGATCAGTTCTTCTTTCGATGTTACTTAATTACAAAAATGATCGGGAAACGATATTCGTTTAGACATCTCATCGACTGGCAGCTGTCCGTTTCCAATTTCCAGTAACTGTCTTGAGAATACCTCAGCTGATGGATCATTCTGCAACTGGACACGCATATTTGTAGTCAACTGCAATGTACGTACGTGCCGCCATAGTGTTGAATATTTTAGGCAAGCACTTATTTCGTCTGCTGGTGGCGATCGAGAAATTACAGGCAATGTTTGCCTAGAATCTCTTGCGAGCAATATCAATGCATTCCCGAATGGTTGAACGTTTCCTCGCAAATCTCGTAACGATCGATCAAGAGCTTCTAGTGATTTTTTATGTGCCATCGTGCATTCATCCCAAACAATTAGTTTACATTTCTGTAAAACCTTTCCCATAACGGATACTTTGGAAATATTGCACGTAGGTGTCTCGATGATTTGCATGTTTAGTGGCAACTTTAGAGCTGAATGAGCAGTTCTTCCACCTGGTAACAATGTCGCAGCTATTTCAGACGAAGCTAGAGCTAAGGCTATGCCATTTTTAGATCGAACCGTTGCTAGAATTAATCTTATGAGGAATGTTTTCCCAGTTCTTCCTGGCGCATCCAAGAAGAAGATCCCCCCAACTCCGTCATTTATCGTATGCATTATGCGTTCATAAATGCCATTCTGTTCACGTGTTAATTTGGGAATGTTTGATTGGACATATGCCTGAAGATCATCAATGTTATAACTGTTCACGGCGAAAATCTACATTAAATGCAGCAGTCGCAGTTCGGGCTGGTGTTGGCATTCCTAATTGACCAAGGGATTTATTTGCAATAGCTAAGCAATTGTCTTCAATATTTACCAATGCTTCGTTGTACATGCCTTCGGTTATTTCTAAGGTCATATTGTTATTTTCAAGGCGTTCTCTATGCAAAATATCCTCAGCCATGTGCGATCGATATCTTTCCCATAACTCTGTGGGAGATGATGGAAAGCAAGCGGTCAATATAATTGCGAATAATGAGCGAATTTGGTTTGGATGTGCAGTGTTGCATGCCTCATTAATGCATATATTCCACTGTTGGTCATTTTCTCATAAATTCAGAGCTTGACACGCAGCGCGGAAATTGGTATGTTTTCAACTATTTTCAATTGCTGAAAAGATATAGGACCAGACACATTTATCAATAGCATGCGAAGGATTGGGATGCACTGTATAAAGTCTTCCAATTGTATTTTCTTTGAAAATACCAGGTTGACCGTCGACTGGCTCCCCTCGTCTGCGTCGTCCGAATACTTTGTTAGTTAGATTCCACGTGTAATAAGAGGGAACTTCTGAATACATCAGTGTTTTGGCGAAAGCATCGTCCTGGCATAAGGTGAAAAAAGCAGTCAGAGTTGTATTAGGTTGATTAAGGGCTCTTTCTTGCACATTTGCATCTGTGAAATAAACACGCTGCCCATTTTCTAAATGTACTGCCAAGTGAACCACAGCTGGATTGCGGTCATGCATTGGAAATGAAAATATTCGCCATGCAGCCTCATTGCTGCTTATGTATCTTCCAGCCTGGTATTGAGCAACTTCATCGATATCTTGTACTGCATTTGTGTCTCTATTATCTGATTGTACACTAAAAACTGCCATATCGCCGCCCTTATTAACATATTTACAGATGTATTTAATTGATTTGACGGAATTGCAATATTCTACGTTTATGTAAGCTTTATATATTTTTGAAAGCAAAGAAGAATATGGAACCACCCACCGGTTGTCTACATCAATATCACCAATTTGCATGTGAATAGTTAGCGAATTCCCACCATCTTCAGTTGATCGTCTTCCATACCGAGGATATCCATCGTCGCCCGTTACTGTGTTGGCTGTGAATGCTCGAGGATATTGCTTAGAGCATTTCCCATCTACCATGCATGGTGGATTTGGATTTAGTGTACCACATGGTCCATGTATCATGTTTTTGATAATAACTTCATGCAAATCCTTATCGTTGTCAGCCCGAGGAATTTCAGCGCATATCACATCGTCAATTTCGTCTGAAGTTATTTTATTGTAGTGCCAGATTAGTATATGCGCATGTGGCAATCCTATCTTTTGCCATTCCACTGAAAACATCCAGCAGCGCACGGATCCAAATACTTCATGTTTCACGATGAAATCCATCAGCGATTTACGCTTTTGACGGAAAACACGTGCTATAATGTCATGCCTATCCACGTGTGATTGCCCAGGAAGTAACAGCTGCCGTATCTCGTCCCAAGTTGGATTGCATGTGAAAGTGATAAATAAATCTGGACGCCCGTAATGACGAACATTTGACATTGCATCTTGAGCATATTCTTGCATGTGAAGTGGACTGCCAATGTATGAAGATGGCAATAAACGAGCCCATTCTGCGCGTAGCTGACGAACAGAAACCAAAACTTGTCTTCCACAGAAACTTCTCTGTAGTCTTGCACACCAGACATGATTGGAAAACAAAATCAATATCTCTGCCCAGTGGATCACAAACGTGGTACACTGACGGCTCGAAACTGGAAAACGGCGACACCGGGGCTGGGATTTTCGGACCAAGGTTCAACAATTCCATAGCCATGGGAAAGTCTCCAACCATTTTCCAAGCAGAGATATACGCTATAGAAATCTGTGCTCGTGAATGCCGTCGCAGGAAAATGCAAGGTGCACGGATTTACATCTTCTCTGACAGTCAGGCAGCGCTCATAGCGCAGAGATCCTTCACGATCTCCTCCAGACTTGTAGAGAACTGTTTCCAGCAGCTGAACGCCCTTGCCTCAAAAAACATCTTAACGATGGGCTGGGTGCCGGGGCATGAAGGCCACATAGGAAACGAGGTAGCAGACTCCCTAGCAAAACGCGGGGCGATGTCACCACTAATCGGCCCTGAACCGTTCTGTGGACTCTCGAAAGGACACAAAAGAGAACTGGTCAGGAAATGGGAGGAAACGGAGATAAGTCGCCACTGGACTGACAGTGCAGGGCTGAGACAAACCAAACAATTTCTCGTCCCCCAGATGACGCGATCAAAACGCATCATCAATTTAAACAAGTGGAAACGTTGCAGTCGGACGCAACCGACTGCGGTATACTCGATACCAGTATTATTATTTATTTATTATTTATTATTATTTATTATTTAAATATTCCTAGTGCTACAAGTTTTACACTTTTAAATTAATGCACTAGTCACCATCAGATTTTACACGAAACAGTTAAACTTAACTTAAGAAACTATAAAATTTAATTAAAACTTAAAATACTAAACAAATCACATTAAAATGCAAATAATTTAAAACATTTATATTTATAACATTTACTTACTGAAGTGTAAAGACTATAACATAATACCAAAACACCTACAAGGCAAAACGACTTCACTACAACACAATTTCAGATTACACGACACGAAAATTGAACTACAGAAAATAGAAAAGACGTTTCTACATAAAATCGTAAAATTAGAGATAAAAGAAACACAACGAAACATACACATAATAAACAAAACACAGACGCATACTTTTCACAAACTAAAAGACATACTTAATGAACAAGACCTGGACAAATTAGAATCCAAACAAAAACTGGCCTATCAACGACTAAGAACGGACACAGATGAGAATACGAATAAAAAACTGGAAAAGGCTAAAATACAAGTGCAGGAAAAACTAAACATTAAATTAAATGAGGAATGGTTCATAAACCAAACGAACGTACATTTTCCTAGAGAAAGCAAATGGCTGCTCTCACTCGGACCTAAATTTGCATTACCAGTTATAAAGGAGAACGTATCACCAATACACGTAATAGCAGATTTAGAACAAGGGATACAAACTATCAAAGAGGAAAAACTGAAGGATGCTGCGAGGGAAAGCTTACAGGCGCTATACACAATTTCAAACACAGCAGAAGACCAGACCAAAAGAAAAGTTATCCTAACAATAGCAAAAAATACTGAAAATATAATTAAGGAACATAAGGACAAAATAGTGATCACACAGGCAGACAAAGGGAACAAAACTGTAGTTATGTATAAAAAAAGACTATCATGACAAAATGGAAAACCTATTGGAGGATAAATCTACATACAAAACAGTGAGGAAGGATCCAACACAAATACTAATAAGGAAAAACAATACTATTGTAAATGACCTATACAAACAAAACTATATAGATTACAAATTAAAGGCGACACTATACTGTTCAAGTGGGCACGCTCCCAGATTATACGGATTACCCAAAATACACAAAAAGACACACCCCTAAGACCAATAGCATCATCGACGAACGTACCATGTTACAAACTGGCAAAACATATAGGCAACATTTTGAACAATATAACTTCAAAACAATACAATATACTGAACGCGGTACAATTAAAAGAAAATCTTAAGAACGAGAAAATTGAAAATGATGATAGACTCGTATCGTTCGACGTGGTATCATTATTTACAAATATACCCGTAAGCACAGCAATTCAAACCATAATGGGAAGATGGACGGATATTACAGAACATACACAGATACCAAAGAAAAAGTTTAAGGAAATACTTGACTTCATTCTAATTGATAACAACTACCTGACATACAACAACAAAACTTACCACCAGATTTTGGTATGCCCATGGGCAACCCCATCTCCCCCACAATAGCGAACATTGTACTAGACAAGATATTAGACAACGCAATACAGGACTTAGCCAAAAATAACATACACATTAAACATATATACAAGTACGTAGATGATATCATATGCATATTAAAAGAAAAGGATGCACAACACATACTTGATACACTCAATAAGCAACACAAAAGAATACAATTTACAATGGAAAGGGAACTGAACAACAAAATTGCTTATCTTGACACGGAACTAACAAGAAATAGGAAAATATCGGATTCAAATGGTACACCAAGACGATCGCATCCAATAGGATTATGAGTTTCCACTCACATCAACCTATGAGCCAGAAAATAAACACTGCAAAAACATGGTCAGAAAAGCATACACACTGAGCGACGAACAACACAGGCCCGAAATATATATTAAATTAAAATCAATATTATTAAAGAACAGCTACCCGGAACGATTAGTGGACAACATAATACTAGAAATCACAAACGAACAACATCACAACAAAATCTTAAAAACACAAAACGACAATTCAGACGATCAAATGAACCAATACGTGAGCATACCATATATAGAACATTTAACTAATAAACAAACACTCGCGAAAATTATGCCAGCTGATGCTACCAAACACCTAACATATGCATACAAAGCGCACAAAAATACACGTAGATTGTTTACGAATACGAAAGACAAGATCGACAAGGAACAACAACAAAACGTCATCTACCAAATCAGCTGCATGGGAAGAGAGGGAGAGCGATGTAACGGGGTTTATATCGGGACAACCAAAGAGCGTTTGGAGCGAGACTCAACGAACACCGGGGGATGCGAAGAAGGAAAATGACCACAGCTCTTGCACAGCACACAACAACAACAGGTCACACAGCTGACTTCGAAAACGCAAAACTGTTGGACATTGAACGGAGAGAGAGAACGAGACTGACGCTAGAAAGCTTACGAATACAACAAAGCAGCATGAACGCTGTAAACCACAAAGAAGACTTAGAACAGACAAACAACATTTATTCGGCAGTAATAACAGATGACTACAGCAGCAAACATACAAAACGGACAAAAACGACGAACGTCGATAGAAAGTACATAGTTCAATTTTAATTTTAATTTAAATGTTGATGACAATGCTGTAATGTTCTATGTGAAAAAGATGTATGTATACGTGTATTCATAAGTGGTTGTTTTTACATTTGTTTTTGTATTTTAATTATAAAAACACAAAATATTATGCAGGCTCCCTGAAGAAGGCTTAATATAAGCCGAAACGACGTAGGAGAGAATTGATGGGTTAATAAACAAAACACCATTAAGAACAACAACGGCCTTTTATTCCGATAAATACTATTTTCAAAAATTGTCAACAATGGGCCCAAAATCACAACACTAAAACATTTATTCTTATAAATAAATTTGGAATTTTGGTAATACATGCCTATTAAAGTTTAGTTAGTGATATTTTGATTTTGTAAATAACTCTTCAATTTATTGTTAAACAATGGTGCGCTACTAATAGTTTTCAAGTTAGGTGGTAACTGATTCCAAAGTCGGACAGCCCAGATAAAGAAGTGTCTATTAGAACAAGAGAGTTTGATTCTAAAGCAAGCAATATTATTGGTCCTCGGCGACAAATTGAAACGCAGCTTCTCAAAAAGGTAATCAGGAGTCTTCGTAAAAATAATTTTGTGAAGCTGTATTAACATTTTATAATTCGTCCAGTTATTTATGTCCAAGTCAAATATTTTATTAGCAAAACTAGTAACGTGGTCTGTACTACCTAGTGAAAACACAAATCTAGCTATGCTATTAAAGGCTACTTTTATCTTTTGCTGGCTGGCGGCGTCACACTAACAAAAAATTTCTATACCGTACATTAGAACAGGTATAATTAATGCTTTTGCAACCGTCATTTTAATATTGATTGGCAAAAATGGTTGTGCCAGAGACAATTGGCGTAGGACACCGTATGTCTTTCTTACAGCTTTGTTTGTATGGTCTCTCCAGGAGAGAGTATTGTTAATTGTAATGCCTAAGTTATCTGCCTTATATACATAGCTGATTTCTGCTATGTCAATTACAAGTTTGTTTAAATTGTTTGTGTTCAGGAACTTTTTATAGATAACTATACATTTAGACTTAAACGGATTTAGACATAAACCATTGTTACTTGCCCACTTGGACACACAGGACAGATCATAATTGCTTAATCTAATACATTCATTTATTTGACTAAGAGGATGACTTACATACATTTGCACATCATCAGCATACATATGGACATTACACATAGATAGGACGTTAGGCAGATCATCAACATACATTGTAAACAAAAGCGGGCCTAGTACTGATCCCTGAGGAACACCACGTGAATTGACTAGAACATTAGATCTCGACTTATTTGCAATTACTGCTTGTTTTCTATTAGTCAAGTAAGAGGACATCAATTTACTTGCAGTAGAGGAAAAATTATATAATTTTATTAACTTGGTTATGAGGATCTCATGGTTAACCGTGTCAAAAGCCTTACTAAAGTCAAGTAACGTTAAAAAGGTTACTTCATTATTGTCCATTTTTGTTCTAATGTCCTCAACTATTTTAATAATTGCTGTCGTGCAGCTTCTACCTTTTCTGAATCCTGACTGCTTATTATTTAAAAGTTTATGTGTTTCTAGAAAAGTTGTTATTTGTTTCGCCATTATGTTTTCGAATGTTTTGGAAAAATATGGCAGTATAGAGATTGGTCTATACTCATTATTCAACTTTGGTATTGGTACTATTTTTGCTTCTTTCCACTGATTTGGGAAGGTCGAAGAGGTTATTGCAGTATTGATGACATGTGTAATATGCTGAATAATTGTGGGTAGCAATAATTTGATGAATTTTGGGTCGATTTCGTCAAGCCCGATCGCGTTGGATTTAATTCTGAACATGGCTTCTAAGACTTCACATTCACTCACACAAGTAAATTCAAACATATTAACATTCATAGACGGGACAGAACTAATATATGGATTGCACGAGCTAACAGGAATATTTAAGTTTAAAAATTGCTGATTTAAAGCGTTAACATCAAGGTCATCATTCATAACAGATTTAGTTTTGCCTATCCCTAAGGTATTTAAAGTTTTCCAAGTCTGTCTTATGTTTATTACACTTTTGAATTTATTACCGTAATAGGTTCTCTTGGCATATTGATATCAAAGTATTAACTCTACGTCGGGCTGCTTTAAAAATTATATTACAACTTTCCGTTTTATAGCGTTTCCACTTGTCGTAAGCCTCATATTAAAACCGGTAAAAAGAGGCCTGATTGCAAAAGGGTACGGATGCGGCAGGGGTGTACGCTGCCTTAAAGATTCTCCGATGCAGATGGGGATGCCACCAGCTGTCTTCGTTGCAAATTTGGTGACTCTAGCTAAAAGTTTGTAAAAGGTGAGGAAAGGGTGGCTGGGGCGGTATGGGTGGGCGTGGCATAAAAATTTTTGATGCAGATCTTTGTGGAATGTCAATTGCTATCTTCATACCAAATTTGGTGACTCTAGCTCAAAGTTTGTAATAAGTGGAGAAAGGAGAGGGGGGGGGCTAGGGGCGGTATGGGTAAATGTGGCATCAAAATTTGTGATGCAGATCTTTGTGAAATGTCAATTGCTATCTTCATACCAAATTTGGTGACTCTAGCTCGAAGTTTGTTAATGGTGGGGAAAGGGGGGGCTGGGGCGGTATGGGTAGGCGTGGCATCCAAATTTATGCTGCAGATCCATGTGGGATGTCAATTGCTATCTTCATACCAAATTTGGTGACTCTAGCTCAAAGTTTGTAAAAGTAGTGGAAAGGGGGGCTGGGGGCGGTATGAGTGGGCGTGGCATCCAAAATTTTGCTGCAGATCCATGTGGGATGTCAATTGCTAACTTCATACCATATTTAATGACTCTAGCTCAAAGTTTGTAAAAGTGGGGAAAGGGGGGGCTGGGGCGGTATGGGGCGGTATGGGTAGGCGTGGCATCCAAACTTTTGCTGCAGATCCATGTGGGATGTCAATTGCTATCTTCAAACCAAATTTGGTGACTCTAGCTCAAAGTTTGTAAAATGTGTTGAAAGGGGGGCTGGGGCGGTATGGGTAGGCGTGGCATCCAAATTTATGCTGCAGATCCATGTGGGATGTCAATTGCTATCTTCATACCAAATTTGGTGACTCAAGCTCAAAGTTTGTAAAAAGTGGGGAAAGGGGGGCTGGGGGCGTTATGAGTGGGCGTGGCATCCAAATTTTTGATGCAGATCTTTGTGGAATGTCAATTGCTATCTTCATACCCAATTTGGTGACTCTAGCTCAAAGTTTG
This sequence comes from Scaptomyza montana, assembly GCA_018904305.1. Taxonomy (NCBI): domain Eukaryota; kingdom Metazoa; phylum Arthropoda; class Insecta; order Diptera; family Drosophilidae; genus Scaptomyza; species Scaptomyza montana. The sequence goes on along the minus strand of JAEIGR010000061.1, from coordinate 327,325 downwards.
TAAAAGGTGGAGAAAGGGGGACTGGGGGGCGGTATGGAAGGGCGTGGCATCCAAATTTTTAATGCAGATCTTTGGGGAATGTCAATTGCTATCTTCATACCAAATTTGGTGACTCTTGCTCAAAGTTTGTAAAAGGTGGGGAAAGGGGGCAAAATGGGAAAACTTTATTTTTTTTTTTTTTTTTTTTTTTTTTTTTTTTTTTAATTTTTTTTTTTTTCTCAAAAAGGTGTGGTTTTTTTTATTTTAAAGGGGGGTGGGGGGGAATGGGTGGGCGTGGCTCCAAAACTTTGTGATGCAGATCTTTGTGAAATGTCAATTGCTATCTTCATACCAAATTTGGTGACTCTAGCTCGAAGTTTGTAATTGGTGGGGAAAGGGGGGGCTGGGGCGGTATGGGTAGGCGTGGCATCCAAATTTATGCTGCAGGTCCATGTGGGATGTCAATTGCTATCTTCATACCAAATTTGGTGACTCTAGCTCAAAGTTTGTAAAAGTAGTGGGAAGGGGGGCTGGGGGCGGTATGAGTGGGCTTGGCATCCAAATTTTTGGTGCAGATCCATGTGGAATGTCAATTGCTATCTTCATACCATATTTGGTGACTCTTGCTCAAAGTTTGTAAAAGTGGGGAAAGGGGGGCTGGGGCGGTATGGGTAAGCGTGGCATCCAAATTTTTGCTGCAGATCCATGTGGGATTTCAATTGCTATCTTCATACCAAATTTGGTGACTCAAGCTCAAAGTTTGTAAAAGTGAGGAAAGGAAGGCTGGTAGCGGTATGAGTGGGCGTGGCATCCAAATTTTTAATGCAGATCTTTGGGGAATGTCAATTGCTATCTTCATATCAAATTTGGTGACTCTAGCTCAAAGTTTGTAAAAGGTGGGGAAAGGGGGGCGGTATGGGTGGGCGTGGCTCCAAAACTTTGATGCAGTTTTTTAGGGGTCGTTACCAGCTATCTTTCCACCAAATTTGGTGGCTCTAGCTCCACAACTCTGGAAGATACACGCACTCCCGTTTTAACGAAACGTTGGGGTGGATGGGGGTGGCTAGGGCAGTATTGGTGGGCGTGGCATCCAAACTTATGATGCAGTTTTCGGGGGGTCATTATCACCTATCTTGGCACCAAATTTGGTGACTCTAGCTCAAAAACTGTGGGAGATGTAGGCTTTTCTGTTTTCAAAATGCGGAGGGCTGGGGGCGGAATGGGTGGGCGTGGCTCCAAAATTTGTGATGCAGATCTTTGGGGAATGTCAATTGCTATCTTCATACCAAATTTGTGTGACTCTAGCTTAAAGTTTGTAAAAGGTGGGGAAAGGGGGGGCTGGGGACGGTATGGGAAGGTGTGGCATCAAAATTTTTGATGCAGATCTTTGTGGGATGTCAATTGCTATCTCCATACCAAATTTGCTGACTCTAGCGCAAAGTTTGTAAAAGGTGGGTAAAGGGGGGCTGAGAACGGTATGGGTGGGTGTGACATCCAATTTTTTTGTGCAGATCTATGTGGGAGGTCAATTTCTATCTTCATACCAAATTTGGTATTTCTGGCTCGAAGTTTGTAAAGGATGGAGAAAGGGGGGCTGGGGGGCGTATGCGTAAGCGTGGCATTCAAATTTTCCCTGCAGATCCAAGTGGGATATCAATTGCTATCTTCATACCAAATTAAGTGACTCTAGCTCGAAGTTTGTAAAAAGTGGGGAAAAGGGGCTAGGGACGGTATGGGTGGGCGTGGCATCCAAATTTTTGATGCAGATCTATGTGGAATGTCAATTGCTATCTTCATACCAAATTTGGTGACTCTAGCTCAAAGTTTGTAAAAAGTGGTGTAAGGGGGGCTAGGGACGGTATAGGTGGGCGTGGCATCCAAATTTTTGATGCAGATCTTTGAGGAATGTCAATTGCAATCTTTATACCAAATTTAGTGAGTCTAGCTCGAAGTTTGTAAATGGCGGGGAAAGGGGGGCTGTGGGCAGTATGGGTGGGCGTGGCATCCAAATTTTGGATGCAGATCTTTGTGGAAGGTCAATTGCAAATTTGAAGACTCTAGCTCAAAGTTTGTATAAGGTAGGGATAAGGGGCAGAATGGTTGGGCGTGGCTCCAAAACTTTGATGGAGATTGTTGGGGGTCATTGCCAGCTATCTTCCTACCAAATTGCTTTTCGTTTTGGAGGCATAACTGAACGGGAACGACGTGATAAAAAAAAATTATATTCGGCTTTTGAGAAGCCACTCACGAGTAATTTGCAAAACTGAATGTGAGAAATCAGAAAATACCCTGAACCCAGTTGCAACAAATATATTTAATTTAGAAAAGACTTTGGCATACTGACTTAGCTTCAATCGATCAAATTCGATATCTCCGGTGTTTCTTAACCGATTTGGACGAAATTTTCAGAAAAGCTCTATCGTTATCCATTATTTCAACCCTCATTTTTACATTTTCCAAATTCGATATTTTGTTCTTATCGATTCCATGTGTATATCGGAAACCAGAATAGTTATCGATAATTTGAAGCAAACTTGTTTGCTTATGGTATAGGAGAACTTATATACAAAATCTGAAGTCTCTAGCTCTTGTAGTCTCTGAGATCCACGCGTTCATACAGACGGACAGACGGACGGACAGACGGACATGGCTATATCGTCTCGGCTGTTGATGCTGATCAAGAATATATACATTTTATCTGCCTGCAACATACTTTTGCACAAATCCATTATACCCTTTTTACCCATTTTATGGGTTAAGGGAATAAAAATAAACAAGTGGAAACCTTGCAGTCGGACGCAACCGACTGCGGCATACTCGATACCAGTATTAAAACCGGTAAAAAGAGGCCTGATTGCAAAGGGGTAGGGATGCGGCAGGGGTGTACGCTGCCTTAAGGATTCTCCGATGCAGATGGGGAGTCCACCAGCTATCTTCCTTCCAAATTTGGTGACTCTAGCTCAAAGTTTGTAAGAGGTGTGGAAAGGGTGGCTGGGAGCGGAATGGGTGGGCGTAGCATCCAATCTTTTGCAGTTTTTTGGGAGTCATCATCACCTATCTTGGCACCAAATTTGGTGGCTCTAGCTCAAAAACTGTGGGAGATATAGGCTTTTTCTACTTTATAATGCGGGGGGGGGCTGGGAGTGGAATGGGTGGGCGTGGCTCCAAAATTTTTGATGCAGTTTTTTGGGGTTGCTAGTAGCTATCTTCTTACCAAATTTGGTAGTTCTAGCTGTAAGGATGTGCGAAATATGTGGATTTATCGGTTTTGAGTTTAAGAATTTATCGATTTGCCAGCCCCCCAGTTATCGTAGAACCCCCATCTTGACACTTTAATTTACTATCCCATAGATAAAGAGAATTGGAAAGTTGCAAGTCTCCAGCTTGAGGGTGTGGAAAAAAGTTGCGTTCATACAGACGGACAGACGGACAGACACCATGACGAACATTGCACAAACTCAATATACTCTTTACCTTCGGTATCGAGTATAAAAACACCGATGAAAAATATAAAAATACGCAAACGGATGGAAAATTTTGAGTGAAAAAAATCTGCGTTTGAGAATTTTACTGTTTAGTCTCGGCTTAACTTAATTTGTCTTATATTAAATTAAAGAATGTACATATGCAGAGAGATCTCAGTTTGAGTATGATTGACAGTTTTGATGTAGTGTTTCGTTATTTGCGTTCTTAAGAACTAAAGTTTCTTCGTCTAATTCTATAATTTCCATTTCTTGTTTTTTTAATTAATTTGCAGTTATTCTTGGATATACAATGTGTACTTATTTTCATTTCTTTTAATTTTTTATTCTTTTTGTATGTATATGTTATGTTTTTGTGGGTAAATTCTTACTTCTTACTTAATTGCTTCTGATTTCTGCTCTATTTCAAATGGTTCTTTATTAGGTATTGGTATATTGAGTTTGTGCAATGTCCGTCATGGTGTCCGTCCGTCTGTCCGTCTGTATGTTCGCAACTTTTTTCCACACCCTTCAAGCTAGAGACTTGAAACTTTCCAATTCTCTTTATCTATGGGATAGTAAATTAAAGTGTCAAGATGGGGGTTCTACGATAACTGGGGGGCTGGCAAATCGATAAATTCGATAACTCAAAACCGATAAATCCACATATTTCGCACATCCTTACAGCTAGAACTACCAAATTTGGTAAAAAGATAGCTATTAGCAACCCCCAAAAAACTGCATCAAAAATTTTGGAGCCACGCCCCCCTTTCCGCCCCCAACCCCCCGCATTTTAAAGTCAAAAAAGCCTATATCTCCCTCAGTTTTTGAGCTAGACCCACCAAATTTGGTGCCAAGATAGGTGATGATGACCCCCCAAAAACTGCATCAAAAGTTTGGATGCCACGCCCACCAATACTGCCCTAGCCGCCCCCATCCACCCAAACGCTTCGTCAAAAATGGAATGCGTGTATCTTCCAGAATTGTGGAGCTAGAGCCACCAAATTTGGTAAGAAGATAGCTGGCAACGACCCCCAAAAATCTGCACCAAAGTTTTGGAGCCACGCCCACCCATTTCGCCCCCCTTTCCCCACTTTTTACAAACTTTTAGCTAGAGTCACCAAATTTGGTATGAATATAGCAACTGACATTCCACAAAGATCTGCATCACAAATTGGGATGCCACGCCCACCCATACCGCCCCCAGCCCCCCTTTCCCCACATTTTACAAACTTTGAGCTAGGGTCACCAAATTTGGTATGAAGATAGCAATTGACATTCCACTAAGATCTGCATCAAAAATTTGGATGCCACGCACACCCATACCGCCCCCAGCCCCCCCCCTTTCCCCACCTTTTACAAACTTTGAGCTAGGGTCACCAAATTTGGTATGAAGATAGCAATTGACATTCCACAAAGATCTGCATCAAAAGTTTGGATGCCACGCCCACCCATACCGCCCCCAGCCCCCCTTTCCCCACATTTTACAAATTTCGAGCTTGAGTCACCAAATTTGGTATGTAGATAGCAATTGACATTACACATAGATCTGCATCAAAAATTTGGATGCCTCGCCCACCCATACCGCCCCCAGCCTCCCTGTCCCCACTTTTTACAAACTTTGAGCTAGGGTCACCAAATTTGGTATGAAGATAGCAATTGACATTCCACAAAGATCTGCATCACAAATTTGGATGCCACGCCCACCCATACCGCCCCCAGCCCCCCCCTTTCCCCACCTTTTACAAACTATGAGCTAGAGTCACCAAATTTGTAAGGAAGATAGCTTGTGGCATCCCCATCTGCATCGGAAAATCTTTAATTCAGCGTACACCCCTGCCGCATCCGTACCCCTCCGCAATCAGGCCTTTTTTTTACCGGTTTTAATACTGGTATCGAGTATGCCGCAGTCGGTTGCGTCCGACTGCAACGTTTCCACTTGTTTTCTCTATTTTTGTTCCGAATTTTCAACATTTTTCCTTTTGCGTATTCTATATTTTCTCTGATTTTCTCCACTTCTATTTTATTATTTTGGGCTTCATTCGGTGTACATTTAATAGTAGAGTGATCTCTGTCGTTATAATTTTTTACTGCTCTTTGCAACATCTGTTTCACTGAAATCTTTCCTGCCCCTGTCTTGTAAATTATTCTGAATTTTTCTACCAATGAATTGTGTAGTCTCTCTACATCTGCATTACCCGTGTGACTGTTTGGTTTAGTCAAATGTAATTCAATGTTTTCTTGATTTAACAGTTCTTTCATTCTAGTTGAATTGAACTCATTATCAGCTACAATCTTTTTTGGTTTTCCTATTCTTGTAAAATGTTCCTCTAACTGTTCATTTATTGTCGTATGGTTTCTGTCGTTTAAAAGGTATACTGCTGCGAATTTGGAACATTTATCTATTACCGTCAGAAAATGTGTATTTTTTACTACATACGTGTCTATATGTATAACCTGATTTTTTCCGTTGGAGTTTCTGTTTTACTGAATTTATTCTTTACCGGGGCTCTATCGTACTTTATTTCCTTACAAAAGTCGCATTGGTTAATGACCACCTGTATTAATTCTAACAGTTTTGGGTAATAAATTTTATTCTTCATTTGGTTATAGGTTTTCTGAATACCTGAATGCATACTCTCTCTTACATGGTAAAACGATATGTGTTTCACTGCTTCAGTTTCGTGTTCAATGTCTTGCGCCCTAAACGTGCATTTAATGAATTCTAATTGCTTGTCATCTCTATATATATAAAAGAGTTTGTCCTGATGATAATGGAAGAGCCACAGCCTAAACGAAAAGAGCTAGAAGGCTGAAATTTTCACACAATTTTCCATGCAGGTAGGAGGTGAGCACTAAGAAGGGAATTTTTATTTGGACAACTCCTTCAAGTACCTCCCATACGATTTGGAGCACTTTTTACCTATTTTAAAAAACAAATTACAATTACAACAAGTACCCATTCCACTACTGTCGCCTGATTGTCGCACAAGCTGAGAGTTTGATCGCGAGCGAGAATACAAAAACAAAACAAATGCGCAGTGACGCCTTCGCGTCGCACAAGCAAAGTCATAAAAAAAGGTTCGTACACTTGCAAAAAAGAAACGGATTTCCACTTCTTAATGAATAAGTGCATACACAATTAAGTGAACAATGCGCTTGAAAATAATTTTCATAATTTTATGTACATGTATCACTTCGCACAGTGCACATTTTTTTTTCAAATTCGTGTGCCTTTGACAATTGATTTACGACCCAAGTAGCGTTTGTTGTTGTTGTAAGTGTTGTGGTTGGTGTCATTGATTTAAAAAAAAATACAACAACAACATAACAAAACTTGGTGCGTCTAGAAAAATTTTCCACACCAGAATATGTTATGGGGGTGGATTCGCCTGCTTGCTGCTTATATAACTTAGACAACACGTAAAGGCTTATTTACTCTTGACTTAAATTAACTTAACTTAACGTAAGAGTCAGCTGAGTCAATCTGCCTTATGGCTGTCAATGCTAGCGTTTACTCTCAACTTAGCGTAACTTAACTTAATTCTGAACCTGCAGGTTGCAGATTCTTACGTTAAGTTCTTAAGTTGAACAGTGTTGATTAACATGAAAATCAAACAGCTGATCAAAAACTGTGATGCAAAACGTTTAACGCTCTTTACAAAATGTTTACAAAATCAAATATTCAAATGGATGAACATAAGCTAATTATTTTAGTACAAAATCATGCTTTATTATATGATAAAAAGTCAAAAGACTTTAAAAATATAATTAAAACAAGAGAAGTTTGGGCTGCAATTGCCAAAGAACTTGGTTGCAACATTGTATTAAAAATGCGCCAATGAGCGGTCAATATATTTTTCTGTGTTTAACAGCACTGCTAACATAATTCTACAGCACTGACACACTGATTTCTTAAGTTAAGTTAAGTTGAGAGTAAACGCATACATTCCTTAAGTTAAGTTACGTTAAGTTAAGTTAAGTTAAGTCAAGAGTAAATAGGCCTTAACACACTAACATTATTGATATATTATTGATATACAATTTCGAACATGCAAAGGGCGTTCACATAATGATAATCAGATAACTTGAAATCTCGCTCCGATCATGCTCCTTTGTTGTTGCTCATTTACGTTCACTCTCTATCTTATGTGCGCGCTTTGCATGTCAATCATAAAGTTTAGTAACCCTACCTCTTCCGCACACACTAAATTAAACCTAAAGGCAATATGCAATTCACTTAACTGCAGCCTATTAGATATGTTTTGCGTTGATTCAGTGCGTGCGAAAAAGGTAGCGATACTACGCTCTTTGTTTGACTTGCAGAGCGCGCGCATACATAAGAGAGTTAGCCCAAGGTATACTTAAGAAGGTAGCCCCACTTGCTCGCTCACGACTTCTTATTTTATTGTCAATTTAACAGAAGAGAGAGAGAGAGAGCGAGAGAGTAATGAATTTACGTAAAGTCTGTAGCACAAGAAGAAAAAATCGTCCGCGGAGATGCGTCGCTTAAGGCCCAACCAAACGATGCTTGCTTGCGTAAAGCATCGAAGTTGGCAAAGTTTCAACATATGCTCCGACGTGTATCTGCCCAAACGATGCTTACGCACGGTTTCGTTGAGTTTTAATTTTTTAACGAATGCTTAAGCGCCTAAGCATAAGTTCAATCATTGAAAACATGCTTCGATGCTTTGTGCTCTAGAGCTGTCGCTGTTTTTTTATTATATGGAAAATACTTAAAATAATTGTTAGATCTTCATTTTATTGCTTGTAAACATATTGATATAGTATACTAGATCTATATACATTGTGTAATCTTTATTTATAACATAATATTACATAAAATGTTAGCATTTATTTTTAATGGAATAAAAAAAGAACATGTGGCAACAATGGTTGGCAAAAATAAAGAAGAAGAAGAGACAAAGCACTTAAGAAACGTATGGGTATAGGCTTTCAAGCTCAATGCTTTTCGTTCAGTCTTGTTCCGAGACGCGAAGCAAGCAAGCATCGTTTGGTTGGGCCTTTACAACTGCTGCTAACAGACTGACAATTTAAGAAGTCAACAAAGAGAATGAGAGAGCAAGAGAGAGTACCTTCTTAAGTATACCTTGAGTTAGCCGAAATAGCCAACAACGAAGGCGCATGATCGGAGCGAGATTTACAAATAATTTGTCATCTAGCGCCGAACATGAAGAGCGATGCGTGAGCGTGTTCAAGTTTTAAGCTGCCTCTTTGTGTTTGGGACCAGCAGCGCTCAATTCATGATGCAGGTGTTGAATTGCCGACTGTCAGCACAACACGAGAATGAGCGAATCTGAAAACAAGTAAGAAGGCTTTAATCGAGAAATCCCGACTCATATATAACTTGTCTTTCGTTGGTGACGGTCGTGTTTTTGCGTGCTCTTGATTATTTATTGTTCTCTTGTGTTTGTGAACGGTGTTTTTACTCTGTTTAATCTGGTAAATAGTTTTAGCAGTGATTGCAAATATATGTTGTATATATTTACGTTTGCATAAAAGAGTTTGCCGAGTTTATACTCACTTTAATTTGCAGTTTAACTGAGACTGCTCTGTCTCAACATAAAGAAAACATAAAGTAAACATACGTACATACTTACATACATATATTTACATTTGCATATTTTCATATTCTGTGTGATTACTAACAACAAACAGCTTGTCAGTTTTTTTGCTCTCGCTTTACAGCTCTCCCGCTCTTATCCGCTATTATCCGTCGCACTTGCGGTTCTATCTGCCTACGCGCTTACGCTCTCTCATTTGATATTTACTGTTTTATATTGCTCTTGCAGTGATACGTTTTACTTATACTTACCGTCGCCTTACTTTGTTTTGTGCTAGCATATTAGTTGCCAGATAAAACCTTAAAACAATTTGAAAATGTTTGCATGCTGTAGCACCAATTGCAAAGTGGTTGGAACCACCAACCAAGATTTTATTCTGTGTAGATTGTGTGACAACACGATCCACATGAAATGTGCTGGCTTTACTGCCAAAATCAGGGACTGCTTAATCGCAGATACAGGCCTTAAATGGTACTGCGAGCCCTGCAATTTAGCTGTTAAAGATTCGACCAAATTCATGAGGCAGACTTATGCTGGCTTTAAAGCTATGCATGTAGCTTTTAATAATCTGCAAGCGTCGTTCAACGAGCTTGAGCTTAACTTCAAAAATGGCAAGGTGATTACCGAATCTCCGAAGCGTAAAAAAACTTCGGGTCCTAATCCACTCATTGCCCCACCTGTTCTGCCAACCAAACACCTTCTAGTGCCTAACACAAATCTTTCAGTTGGTTCCAATGCTAACTCACTAATGTTATTTAACTCCCCTGCTAGAAATCCTATCATCAACCTAGCCACTTTATCTTCCGAACCTTTGCATGAGCCCTCTGGTTCAGCAGCTCGTGTGCCTATTAATCCTAATATAGGTACAACTGGGGCTCACAAGCCTCTGGTTGTTGTACCACTCAATAAATTTGTTTTTGTTTCTAGGCTGGCATCCGATACGTCATCGGATGATGTTGCAGCATATGTAAAGAGTCAAATCGATTCCCCACTTATTGTTGTTGAAAAGTTTAAATTTAAACATGCCAGAAGTATATCTTCTTTCAAGTTGGGTGTACCGCCTGAACTTTTCTCGGCAATTTGCTCTGAAAAGTTTTGGCCGCCGCAGCTTGTCGTTAAGGAGTATACAAATAGGCGAATTAACAACAATAATGGTATAAGGATTAATAGCACACCGCCTGTTAGCCAACCTGTTGCCTCCACCTCGGCGGCAAAAAACTAACAGAAGTAATAAGCTTGGCCTATCAAAATGTTAGAAGCCTAAACACTAAACTGGCTAAATTATATATTAACAGCTTATCTTTTGATTCTCAAATAGTTGCACTCACTGAAACCTGGTTAAAACCCGATATTTCTGATTATTCCATTTTTCCTTCTAAATATAACTTGTACAGATGCGATCGCACTTCCCGCAAGGGGGGTGGTGTTCTCATTGCTGTTGACTCCTGTATTTCCTCTGAACAGATTCTTTCTCAGCATCTTCCGGACATAGAGTTTTGATGTGTTAAAATATTACTAAACGGCCGTTCACTTTATGTTACTTGCTCTTATATTCCTCCTCAATCTGATATTAACATTTACTCATCCCATCTGAGTGCCCTGCAACTTGTTTCGTCATTTTTGACAGATATGGATAATCTGATAGTGGTTGGTGATTTTAATCTGCCACATGTTGCATGGTCTGTGAATGACACATCTTCGGCGGTGTTACCAGTCACTTCTGATGATTTTATCGATGGCCTACTGGAGTTAGGCCTATCGCAAGTTAACAGGGTGCATAACTGTAGTGGTAGAATGTTGGACTTAATATTTGTTTCTGACTCCGATTGCAGTAATACTAGTAGAATACCCCCTCTAGTGCTTCCGGAAGATACTTACCATCCAACCTTAGAACTATCCATTGAAATTCTTAACCCTATTTCAGTATCTAAAAATACTTTAAAAACCCGTTGTTTTCGTAAAACTAACTTTAATAAATTAAATTATCTTCTTCAACATACTAATTGGTCTCGCCTTTATTCTTGTAGTGATATAGAAACTGCCATAGCCATATTTTAAAGGACCTTGAATTCGCTTTTGGATATTTGTGTTCCCCTCACTTGTTCTTCAAGTGATAATAAACCACCTTGGTTTACGAGAGAACTATCGAAATTGAAAAACGCAAAGACAAGATCATATAAAAAATTTAAAAAATCGGGAACTACTTTAGATTTATCTTCGTATTTAGTAGCAAAATCTAGTTTCATTTCCGTTAACACATCTTGCTATAATAATTATCTTAATCGTTGTAGACTAAACTTTTCACGTGACCCTAAACAGTTTTATAAATTTGTTAACTCTAAACGTAAGACTTCTTGCTTGCCATCCTCAGTATACCTAGATGATACAAAAGCAAGTTCTGATCAGGCAGTAGCCGATCTATTTGCTGAGTATTTTCAATCAGTATACTCATCGAATATGTATAGTAGTAGTAATTCTTATCCTTTTCAAGTTCAAACGTCAAATTGCATATATGTCTCAGTAGTTACTGAGTCTACGCTCCTGAGTGAATTTAACTCTATTAAACCTGGTTACTTGCCTGGTCCTGATGGAGTGCCAGGTTGTATTCTTAGATACTGTGCGGATTCTCTTTGTGCGCCATTAAATAAATTATTTAACTTGTCTGTTGATTCAAACGTGTTCCCTGATATATGGAAGGAATCCTTTATAATTCCAGTCCATAAAAATTCTTCAAAATCAAACGTTAAAAATTATAGGGGCATATCCAAGTTGTCTGCCATACCAAAAGTCTTTGAGAAAATTATATGTTCTCAACTGCAACACGAATGTAGTTCGATTATATCGCCTTATCAACACGGTTTTGTTAGGCGTAGATCTACTACCACTAACCTTCTTGAATTCACTTCGCTTGTTATTAAAGGGTTTCAGGAAAAAATGCAAACTGACGTTGTTTACACCGATTTTAGTAAGGCATTTGATTCTGTAAGTCATTCTCTGTTGCTTCATAAATTAAAAATTATTGGATTTCCATCAAAACTATTATTGTGGCTTTCGGAGTACTTGTGTGGCCGAACACAAAAAGTTGTTTTTAAATCGTCTGTATCTAAACCTATTTTTGTTACCTCTGGCGTTCCCCAGGGTAGTCATCTTGGTCCTTTGCTATTTAATTTGTTTATTAACGATCTCCCAGCTGTTATTACTAACTCTTTTGTGTATATGTTTGCTGATGATGTAAAGCTATGTTTCACCTATGATGACGCTTCCCTGTGTAATTTACTACAGTCGGATTTTGGTGCTTTGTCAGCCTGGTGCCGTACTAACTTACTAAATTTAAATAGTTCAAAATGTAAAGTCATGTCTTTTTGTAGAAGTACCCCTCATACTGCTCACTACTTGCTTGATGCTTCACCACTTGACCGCGTGTTTGAAATTAAAGATTTAGGCATAATTCTTGATCCTTAATTAAAGTTTGACTCTGATATTTCGTCTATGATCAATAAGGCCATTAATGTCATTGGCTTCATCAAGCGGTGGTCGAAAGAGTTTAACGATCCCTACACCACTAAAACGCTTTATACATCCTTAGTTCGTCCCATTCTGGAGTATGGATCTTGTGTGTGGTCCCCACAATACTCGATTCACCAGGACAGAATTGAATCTGTGCAGAAGAAATTTCTTCTATTTGCCCTTAGAAGTTTTAACTGGGTTGCTGGAGTTGACTTACCCCCGTATTCTATTAGACTCCTTTTAATAAATCTTCCCTCACTGTTAAACCGTAGAACTATGCATGGAGTATTATTTATTACTAACCTACTTAATGGTGAAATCGACTCATCAGTTCTTTTGAGTCGAATTAAATTTAATGTCCCAATTAGATCTTCACGTAACTTTTTACCCCTTAGCCTTGATCGTTGCTTCAGCAACTATTTAATTCATGAACCATTTCGTGTTATATGTTCTGACTATAACAAACTTTATTCTCTTGTCTCCTTGGAGGTCTCAACTCCAGTACTAAAAAGATCGATCCTTTTTGCTTTATATAATCGTAACCACTAATTACTACAACGTTTCCACTTGTTTTAATTTTGTGTTTCGGAAAAAAGTGGTAAAAACATGCGATAGAAATAACAACTCCACTAACGCGATCTACGTTTAAATCGTTATGATTACCAAATCTGCCTTTATTAAAGTTTTTATTTGTTAATTTTGAATTCTTGTTACTTTTATTTCGTTCATTTAGCAGTAAATAAGACAACATTTTACCGTAATTGGTCGTAAATGCATAGTATTTGGGACCTGAAAAACTAGAAATATGAAGAATCACATTTGCTGTTGTTTTAATTTCGGAATTATTAATTTTAGTCGTTATTAAGCTTGATGGTTATTTTTGAGCTCTTGTGTACTCAAAAATGAAATAAGCATTTTGATGCTTGATTCAAGACTTGTGTACTTGTTTCAAGTTTGACTAATTCTTGATTTATTATTCCCGAAATTTCGAAGATAAAGCGCAGAAGTAGAGCTTTTTGAAAAGATACTTATTATTCTTAGGCGTGGGATTTGAACCCGAGTCTTTTATTTGAATCATGAATTTTCGTACATCTATATATATAAAAGAGTTTGTCCTTACTAGAATGGACGAGCCACAGCCTAAACGAAAAGAGCTAGAAGGCTGAAATTTTCACACAATTTTCCATGCAGGTAGGAGGTGAGCACTAAGAAGGGAATTTTTATTTGGACAACTCCTTCAAGTACCTCCCATACGATTTGGAGCACTTTTTACCCATTTTAAAAAAAAAATTACAATTACAACAAGTACCCATTCCACTACTGTCGCCTGATTGTCGCACAAGCTGAGAGTTTGATCGCGAGCGAGAATACAAAAACAAAACAAATGCGCAGTGACGCCTTCGCGTCGCACAAGCAAAGTCATAAAAAAGAGGTTCGTACACTTGCAAAAAAGAAACGGATTTCTGCTTCTTAATGAATATGTGCATACACAATTAAGTGAACAATGCGCTTGAAAATAATTTTCGTAATTTTATGTACATGTATCACTTCGCACAGTGCACATTTTTTTTTTTCAAATTTGTGTGCGTTTGACAATTGATTTACGACCCAAGTAGCGTTTGTTGTTGTTGTAAATGTTGTTGTTGGGCCCGCACTGCTACTTTTTGTTGGTGTCATTAATTAAAAAAAAACAACAACAACATTGTCTAGAGGAAGAACTATATCCACCTTCGCACGATTTGCCCACAAAAATATTGTTTGTTCGTTTTAATTTAACTTTATTAATTAGTTGCACCGGCTGTTATTTATGCGTCTGTTTGCATGTGATAATCGAACGAGAGTGATCTAAGCCGATTTTACAAGAGACGTACAAAAGGTGTAAAGCATACAATAGATTATTCTCACATTTTGTTTTGGTTAATTCTTTTTTTTTTTTTTTTTTATATTTTATTTTTTTTTTTTTTTTTTTTTTTTTTTTTTTTTTTTTTTTTTTTTTTTTTTTTTTTTTTTTTTTTTTTTTTTTTTTTTTTTTTTTTTTTTTTTTTTTTTTTTTTTTTTTTTTTTTTTTTGTTTTTATTTTTTATTTAAAAAAAAATTATATAAGTAAATAAAAAAAAAAAAATTTTTTTTTTTTTTTTTTTTTTTTTATTAAAAATATTTTTTTTTATATTTTTTTTTTTTTTTTTTTTTTTTTTTTTTTTTTTTATTTTTTTTTTTTTTTTTTTTTTTTTTTTTTTTTTTTTTTTTTTTTTTTTTTTTTTTTTTTTTTTTTTTTTTTTTTTTTTTTTTTTTTTTTTTTTTTTTTCCAACAGGGGGGGAACCAACCAAAAAGGAGTTTTTTTTAATAATTTTTTTTTTATTATAGATTTGTAATAAAAAAAAGAGGGCTGCTTTTTGGTTTCATATTAATTTCTTTCCTTCTTCTTGTGGGGGAATCGGGGTATAAGAGAGCGCATGAGGTTTTAAATGTGCCAACATACGAGCTTTAAGAGCATGAATTATGACTACATTACGAATATGATAAGAGCAAGCAAACATTAGCGGAAGTCATTTACATTTAATACTATTTGAATAATAACAGAGTATAATTGAATGTTCTGCTCCCGACATACTCCCCTCGTTGGAAGTGATCTACTTCCAACCGATGTGGTCAGAAAGGGGCAGAACGGCAAGCTTCTTCACAGCTCGTTTGGCCAAACCATTTGAAGTTCGAACGGTTGCCACTCTGGGTACGCCATCTTCTCCTAGTATTGTAGAAGAAGAGCAGTTTGTGACGTCCTCCATTTGCTGCGTTCTTGTAGAATTGAAAGGTAGTCGGTGCTCCATTTGCGCGAGAAGTTTTGACGCATTTGGCATACGCGTTGCCAACGACCCAAACGACCTTTCTTTAAGTGAGTGATGTCAGGCTCTTCTATGGCGGTGAATGTTGATCCAATAAGAAAGTGCGCTGGGGTGAGAAAGTTTAAGTCTTCAGGGCTTTCTGAAATAGCATACAAAGGGCGAGAATTAAGAATTGCGGAAATTTCATAAACTAAAGTTCGAAGTTCTTCAAGGCTTAGAAGTGCAGAACCAGCAGCTCGATAGAAGTGATATTTGGCAGATTTGACTGCCGCCTCCCATAATCCACCGAAGTGCGGAGACCGAGGGGGTATGAAGTTCCAATCAATTCCATTTGCGAGGCAGTACTCCGATACAGTGCTGTTGTGCGGGTCGCTCAAGAAAAGCTCCTTCAATTCAGCCAATTCGTTTTTAGCACCGACAAAGTTTGTGCCATTGTCTGTCCAGATGACGCGTGGTTTGCCTCTTATGCTTATGAAACGCCGCAGAGCAGCAATGAACGATGCAGTTGATAGGTCCCGGACGACTTCGAGATGAGTGGCTTTTGTGCTGAAGCACACAAAAACGGCTATATAGCATTTAATAGGCGCTTTGCTCCTGCCGTCAGGCTTATGGTGAAATGGACCGCAGTAATCGATTCCTGTTGTGTGGAACGCTGGGTTTGGACGAACGCGATCTGCAGGCAGCCTGCCCATGATATGCTCGGCATATTTTGGTTTTAGTCGAAAACATCGCAAGCACTTGTTGACGACGCTGGCCACCGTTTTGAGCCCTCCAATTGGCCAATATGCTTGTCTAATTGTTGCGAGAAGTCTTCTAGGACCAGCATGCAGAAATTTTTGGTGGTAATGCACAATGATTGCACTCGTCACCGGATGTCCTTTGGGTAGGAGGATAGGATGCCTGGCGTCGTATTCCAACTCTGAATTTTGAAGTCTACCCCCAACTCTTATCAATCCATTTACGTCAATGAACGGATGGAGCGAAAGTAGCTTGCTTTTGGCTGGAAGTGACTTCTTTCAAGAAAGCATCTTCTTGAATGTTTCTAAGAAGAAGATATGTGCCCATGCGTAACTCCTCGACTGTCAGCTTGTTTGAGGGTTGAGTTTCCTTTCTCGATATAAGGAGCCAAAATCTGCGAACATAGGCAAAAATACGTTGTAGAGAGGCAAAAGAATTTTGGTATTTGCATGGGGTTGATAAATCATATTTTGACGTGGTGATGAACACCTGTCGACGTCGTTCTGGCAGGTTAACTGCAGGCAGCACGTTTGCAGGCCACTCTGAGCTAGACGTGCCAAGAAACCGAGGCCCATATTGCCACAGCTGATGACCTACAAGCTCCTTTGGCGTACATCCTCGTGACAATATGTCAGCTGGATTGCAGGATGTTGGTACATGATGCCAAGTCATTCCTTGAGTAAGCTCCTGTATTTTTGCCACACGATTAGAGACAAATACGTTGAATTCTGCTGGCGACTCTCGAATCCATGAGAGCGCTATGGTGGAATCGGACCAGCAGTGGTACTCACATTGAAAAGGTACAATCTGAGCAACGTTGGCGACTAGTTCCGCCAGAACTAATGCGGCAGATAATTCCAATTTTGGGATAGTGAGAGTCTTAAGAGGAGCAACTTTAGATTTGGCACATAGAAGATGAGATGAGATTGAATCTTGCGATTCCGAACGAATATAAATGCAAGCACCATATGCCAGGTTGCTTGCATCGCAAAATGCGTGAATTTGAAATGAAGCTGCACGAGCCATAGCGTAGCGAGGAAATTTGAACGAGCTGACGATAGAGAGTTGAGAGGAAAGCTGGCTCCATGCAAACTGTAGCTCTTCTGGCATTGCGTCATCCCAATTAAGCTTTTGTTTCCATAAAAATTGTATAAATATTTTTGTCTTTGTGACGATAGGAGCAATTAAACCAAGCGGATCATAGGTTCTGGCAACTGTGGATAAAACGATGCGTTTCGTAGCTGGTCCATCTGGCAGGACTTTCGAAAAATTGAACAAAAAGTTGTCAGAGCTGAGATCCCATACCAGCCCCAAAGCCTTCGCGATTCCAGTTCCGTCGTCAAATGTTAAGAGCTTCTCCTTGTCCACTTCAGGCTCACCATCTAGTACAGCCGGCTCGTTGGAGCACCATTTGCGTATTGGGAAGTGTCCACGGCTAAGCAGCAGTTTGACCTGGCGTTCAATTTCCACAACTTCTTCGATGCTGTCTCCACCAGAAATAAGGTCGTCCACGTAGAAATGGTTTCTTACGATCCTCGAGCCAATAGGGAAGTTTTCTTCCTCTTCGAGCACTAGCTGATGCATGGTTCTTATTGCTAAAAACGCTGCAGATTTGGTTCCATACGTTAGTGTGTCCAATTTGTACGCCTTTATCTCATCAGCTGGACTGTCACGCCATAAGATTATTTGCAAATATTCATCCGGATGAGAAACTCTGACGCATCTATACATTTTACAAACATCTCCACACAGAGCTATTCTGAAAGAACGAAATCTGAGCAGTGTTGTAAATATCTTGTCTTGAATCGTGGGACCTGCAAGTGAGAGATCATTTAACGAGTATCCAGAAGTCGACTTTGCAGATCCGTCAAATACTACACGAAGTTTTGTAGTTGTGCTGTCAATCTTTTGGACACAGTGGTGTTGCAAGTAAAATCTTGGTGCTGTGCAGTCCTCCGAAGCGAGAGACATGTGACCTAAACTGAGATATTCGTGAATAAATGCCGCATACTGAGTTTTAAGGTTGATGTCCTTGGCAAGTTTTGCCTCTAAGCCTTTGAATCTGCGAAGAGCGCGCTGGTACGAATTCCCAAGATTGCGAATATCAGATTTAAATGGAAGTTTTACCGAATACTGCCCATTTGGTAGGCGGATATGATTTTTCTTGTAAAAATCCTCACAAAGCGAGTCTTCTTCTGAGGCCGAGATTGGCGAAGAATAAGAAGTTTTGATTTCCCAAAATCGTCTCACTATGTCTTCGAGCGAATCATCTTGAACTTGATGAGTTGGCGATTTGGCGAGAGAAACCAGTGCTGAGTGTTTGGTGTTGGTATGCGAGATACGTCCAGATACTATCCAGCCGAGTTTCGTTTCTTGCAGTATCAACTTGCTGTCCGCTAAACGTATTTGCCCAGAGCAAATTAAATCGAAAAATAACCCTGCTCCGATAAGCAAGTCTATGCGTTGAGATTTGTGAAATTTTGGGTCAGCAAGAAGAATGTTAGTGCGTATCTGCAAAGTTTTTATGTTAAAATCATACTGGGGCTGGTAATCAGTGATGGTTCGTGTCACGTCGGCTCTAAAAGAAGCTCCATAGCTTGCATTTTGCGACCTGACGATGATGTCAACAGCCCTATCTGCATCGAGCGACGATTCTCCGATTCCAGATATTGCTGTAGGCGAGCGACGAGTTTTAAGCTGCAGTTGATTTGCGAAGCGAGTTGTTATAAAATTGATTTGAGATGCAGAGTCTAAAATAGCACGACATTCGCTAAATTCTCCAAAACGATTTTGCACCAAGACTATGGCCGTGGCAAGCAGGACGTAGTCATCAGGCACAACTTTTGAGGCTAGGTGTGGAGGGCTTGAGCTTGTTCGAGATATGAGCGAGGACGAGGCTTGATTTGAACTTGGCAGGATCAGTGATTGCGAGGAGCTAGGTGCAGTATTTGTCATATGCAGAAGCGTATGATGCTTTGCTTGGCAGTGTCTGCAATGACCTGACCTACACTGTTGAACAGAGTGCCCCTTGCGCAAGCAATTTAAGCATAAATGCAATTTTTTCGCTTCTTTATAACGCAACTGTGGAGAGATATTGAGAAACCGGGCACATTTCGAGACAAAGTGCTCTCCGGAATCACAAAATACGCACGATGAATTTGCATTCGACGACGAATGTGCGTTTGAAGCAATAAGTGAATTTTTGTTAAGCTTATGCGATACTTTTCCAACCTGGTTGATATGTTCTGACGTTACACTAGCATTATCCACATTTTCCATAGTCCTGCACCTCCTTTCCAGAAACGTTGCCATTTTTGTCCACGTTGGCAGTTCGTTGGTTGAAAATGACTCCTCCCATCGCTCACGTGTGCGTTGATCCAGTTTCTGGGCCACGATGTGAATTAAGAATCCATCCAGGATTTCGCTTGGATCGGCCAACGAGTTTATAGCCCTCAGATGCGAGTTCATTTTGTCACTGAGTGCCCGCAAGCCAGTAGCTGAGCCATTCTCCACACCTTTAAGTCCGAAAATAGCCTTTACATGTGCCTGGAAATTAAGTAATTTGTTATCAAACCTATTACAAAGCAGTTTTATTGCTATATCAAAATTCTTCTCTGTAGGCTCTAAGGAACGAATCGTTTCCAATGCGACTCCCTCCAAACTGGACAGTAGATGCTGAAGTTTTTCCACTTTGGTTAACTCAGCGTCATTTTCAACAACAGTGCTGAAAATAGAGTAGAAATTTGGCCAATCCATATAAGACCCGCCAAACTTTGGCAATTGTAGTTGAGGTAGCCTGGATGTTTTGATGGTGAGATTGCTGGATGTTGCTGTATCTCCCCATAAATGGCGCGCTGAGGTGGAGTTAGCATCGTTGCTCTTGCGTTTTATAGCCATAAGTTCGCGAGAAAGCTTTGCCATAACCTGAACAAACACTTCGTCAAAAAGATTGCGCGCATCGGATGCCAGTTCCGACAAATCAATTTTTTCCAAACTAGTCTGCGCCGTGTTGAAATCAGCCTTCATATTATTCACCATTTCAGCGCGCACCAAGAGATCAGCTTCTAAGGCGGCGACTGTCTCATCATCCAAAAACGAATTTAAAGCAGTTAATTGCCGTTTAACAGCCTCAGCCTTTGTTTTGTAAAAGTCACGTTCACTGGCACTTGTCTCTGGCATATTTAAGCGTTTTGATGTGTCTTTAGTTCAAAAAATATATGGTTGGTGAATTATTAAAAATCACCCTGTTGCTACACAAAAGTAACTGTGTTGCTCAGCGAATGCACTTGTTGTAATGCACAGCAATTGTCTCGCACGAATCAACACAAAGCAAAGTTGAAAACGAATTGTCACTTATGTATGTATATTTTTCGATACCGAGATATGAATGTTTCAATAGCCAAGAAAAAGAGTATATATTTGCTACCGATTTGTAACAAATATCCACGAGAAAGCTTAACACACCAAAATGTGTTTCAAAAGTTTCACATGAACACCCTGTTTGTGCAGCGGTTAAAGTTTATTGCAGCGGTTTTGAGTTTAATGAACTTGTCAGCATCTGTTGCTACCCAAATGTGACAATTATGCTTAGCGCCTGTACCTTTTGCACTGTGCAGTAATTATTCCGACGCACGAAAAGCACACGGCACAGAGTGTAAAACGTTTTGTCAAATGTATGTTTGTATGTATGTATTTGTTACCGAATTGTAACAAATAACCACGAAATGTTTGCAAATTTGCTACCGAATTGTAACAAATTAAACCACGAAGAAAGTTTATATATTTGTTACCAAATTGTAACAAATAAACACGAAGAAATGCAACTTTGATTCTAATAAGAAAGTAAAACGATCACGTCGGGGTCACCAATGTTTAGAGGAAGAACTATATCCACCTTCGCACGATTTGCCCACAAAAATATTGTTTGTTCGTTTTAATTTAACTTTATTAATTAGTTGCACCGGCTGTTATTTATGCGTCTGTTTGCATGTGATAATCGAACGAGAGTGATCTAAGCCGATTTTACAAGAGACGTACAAAAGGTGTAAAGCATACAATAGATTATTCTCACATTTTGTTTTGGTTAAGAGAGCGCATGAGCTTTTAAATGTGCCAACATACGAGCTTTAAGAGCATGAACTATGATTACATTACGAATATGATAAGAGCAAGCAAACATTAGCGGAAGGCATTTACATTTAATACTATTTGAATAATAACAGAGTATAATTGAATGTTCTGCTCCCGACAAACATAACAAAACTTGGTGCGTCTAGAAAAATTTCCCACACCAGAATATGTTATGGGGGTGGATTCGCCTACTTGCTGCTTATCTAACTTAGACAAAACGTAACACACTAACATTATTGATATATTATTGATATACAATTTCGAATAAGCAAAGGGCGTTCACATAAGCGCGCGTGTTGCTCTTATGATAATCAGATAATTTGAAATCTCGCTCCGATCATGCTCCTTTGTTGTTGCTCATTTACGTTCACTCTCTATTTTATGTGCGTGCTTTGCATGTCAATCATGAAGTTTAATATACCTGCCTCCTCCGCACTCACTAAGCTAAGATTACCATAACTAAGAGGCTGCAGTTAAGGGAATTGCATTGCCTAATTTGCACCACCCATACCTAGCTCTTAAGTGCAAGCGATGTATGTATGAGCTCGGGATCTGCTGCTTAGAGGAAGAACTGTAATGCTCTTTCCAACATTACGTTTTTACATACAATGGTAAGGGAATTGGTTATGCATTATAGTTCATATTTAATGTAAACAAAGAAAGTTACTTTTCGTTTCAGTGAATTTTTTAATATTGTTTATATTAAGGATAAGGATAATAACAACGAAAGTTTCTTTTTGGATCAGTGAGTTTTTTAATATTCTGATTTTCGTATTATATATATACATTCATTTCAAATACGTTTTTAATGATAAGTTATAAAAAAAATATTTAATATATATATGCTATGATTTAAATATTTAAATAACGATCAACGTATTTTAATTTCTTTTCTTGTTTTTTAAACACAAGAAAATTAAGTCGATTTTCGATTTAATAATTGAAGCAACATTATTTATAGTTCTCTTCTATTTTGCATATTATATAATAGTTATACAGACGCTGCTTAAGTGCATTTAAAATCAAATAAAACTAAGCAGTCTGAATATTCTATTACAATAATATTAGTTGGTATATTCAATTTTATTGAATTCTATACTTACGTATAGACGCTGTAACGTTGTACACCATAAACTTAAATGGAGAGTGTTATAGCTCTTCTAAACAATATGAGTGCGCTATGTCATACTCATATACTTATGGTACTGCATGTGAGCTTCAAGCAGCAGCAGAAATTTTTGCTGTAAATTTCCAAGTTTTTTAAAATGGAAATTTATTGCCAGCATTTGGAAATAATATTCATCCTGTTAAAAGATTGCGTTTTACCGGTCCATTCATTTGTGCAAACATTTTAATGCTTTAAAATGGAAAAATGAGCCTCTGGGTATCTGTTGCAAGGCAGGAAAAGTTAAACTTTCCCAAAATGAAAGTTTGCCTGATCCACTTAAAAGCTTAATAATTGGTGGACATCCCAAGCATGATCATTTCATTGATCGTATAAGAAAGTATAACAGCTGCTTTCAAATGACTTCTTTTGGTAGTACAAAAAATATACATGAAAGTTGGTCAACCTTTAAAGTCCAAGGACAAGTGTATCACTTAATTGGTAGTGTCCGACCTTTGCCAAATGAAGAAATGCAGTTTCTTCAAATTTATTTTGTTGGTGATGATGAAAAGGAAGCTCAACTACGTTGCAAAAATATTTCAAATGTTGATTTAAGCGTAGTAAAGGATCTTCAATGTATGTTTCATCATCATAATCGTTATGTTAAAGATCTAAAAATGGCTCTCAATAAAATACCAAAAAGTACTAAAGACTATAAATTGGTTATACATGCTGATCGAACACCCGCTGGTGCACATAAAGGGCTTTACAACGCACCTCTATCAAGCGAAGTAGCTATAGTTATTGTTGGTCAGCAATTTGAAAAGCGCAATATTATTATTGAAAGCCATAATTATAAATTACATCGTATAAGTGAGGTGCATCGATCATACGATGCCTTACAGTACCCTTTGCTATTTCCTTATGGCGAAGATGGCTATTCAGTGGATATACCACAATGGAATCCATTATTAAAAAAGGAGGAACCAAAAAAAAGATATCTGCGTTAAGCTTTTACAGCTATAAAATAATGATTCGTCAATCTGAGATAAATCATTTAATTTATTGTCGTTCCCTTTTTAGTCAGTTTTTGGTTGATATGTATGCTAAAATTGAAACAGAAAGGTTAAATTATATTCGCTACAATCAAGCGAAACTCAGAGCAGATAGCTATATACATCTACAAGATGCAATAGGCCAACAAGATGTTGTCGCAGCTCAACTTGGTCAGATGGTTATGTTACCATCTTCTTTTACAAGCTCTGCACGATATATGCATTAAAAGACTCAAGATGCTATGACATATGTTCGCCATTATGAGCGACCAGATCTTTGCATAACATTCACATGCAATCCACAATGGAATGACATCAAAAGTGTTTTATTACCGGGTCAAAAATCGCATGATCATCACTATATTATAGCTCGAGTTTTTCATTTAAAAGTTAAAGCTTTAATGTCACTATTGACAAAAGGTTCTTTGTTTGGAAGCGTGCAATGTTTCATGTACTCTGTGGAATGGCAAAAGCGGGGCTTACCACATATACATATTCTACTTTGGTAAGAAAATAAAATAAGACCAGATAAAATCGATAAAATTATCTGTGCCGAAATACCAAACGCTGACGAGGATCCTCTGTTATTTAACATTGTTAAGTCAAATATGATTCATGGTCCTTGCGGTGCATTTAACAATAAATCGCCATGCATGAAAAATGGAAAATGTACCAAAAGGTTTCCTCGAGAATTACTTAAAGAAACTGTGACTGGAAAAGATAGTTACCCTCTATATCGTAGAAGAGCGATAGAAGATGGTGGTAATGCAATTAATATAAATGGTAATTGCATAGATAATCGTTGGGTTGTGCCTTACAACTGTGTACTATTGAGAACATTTGAAGCTCACATAAATGTTGAGTATTGTAGTTCTGTAAAGTCTATTAAATACATTCGTAAATATGTTAACAAGGGCAGTGATCAAGCATCATTTACTCTTGAAGACCAACGTAATGAAATTAATATGTACGAAAGTGGCCGTTGTATAAGTAGCTCAGAAGCGGTATGGAGAATCCTGGCATTTCCCTATTACACACTTAGCTGTTCATTTAGAAAATGGTCAACGGATATATTTTAACCCCAATAATCCGCAACAATTACTTGACAGATTAAGCACTACACCCAAAACCACTTTGTTAGCCTTCTTTGAGCTATGCACACGTGATGAGTTTGCAAGAACGCTTCTATATTGTGAAGTTCCATCGTATTTTACATGGAACAATAAAGAATTTCAAAGAAGAAAACGAGGGCATGATGTGCCAAATTTTCCTGGAGTTAAAAGAGATTCAGCTTTGGGAAGAGTTTACACTATTCATCCCAATAATACAGAATGTTTTTATTTAGGACTTTTATTACATTTTGTAAGGAACCCAACTTCATTTTTAAATTTAAAAACCGTTAATGGTATAGCATACGCATCATTTCAATTGGCGTGTAAAGCTCTAGGATTACTAGAAGATGATAAGCACTGGGATTCAACTATAGCCGAAGCCATGGTTGAATTATACATGGTTAGGTCGAGAGAGAGAGCTCGCTCAATTTTTAGGAGCCTGTTGTTAGTCGAAAAGCAGCTGCTTTCAGTCGTGTTGTTGTTTTGAAAAATGTAAACAAAATCACACATCGTTCTATCTCTTTTTTGCTCACAAAAACAAGACGATAAAGCAATATCGAGAGAGCAATTATGCTATCTCTCTTGCACTCGCGTGGTCTTATCAACAGGCTCCTTCTGTTGCTCATGACCTAACCATGTATAATTCAACCATGGCCGAAGCTGTCATATGTCAAAATCCTACAAAACTGAGAGAACTTTTTGCAATAATGTTAGTATTTTGTCAAATTTCAGATGCTCTTAAACTTTGGAATACTTATAAAGAGAGTTTCTCAGAAGATATTTTAAGAGCCTTTCATTTTTCACAAGACAGAAATATTGATGAAAGTATTGTGAATAATGTGTTAAATAAATGTCTTATTTACATTGAAGATATTGTACTGTCTATTGGTGGTCAAAACTTGACTTATTATGGACTTCCACTACCAATTAGATCCGAGGAAATTGTTCCAAATATTGAATATCATAGAGAAACAAATTATGAAAATTGCGATAATTTTGTTGTTAATAATGAGCTACTCCTTACTGCTGAGCAAAAACAAGTGTACGAAATGATACTACATAGCGTTGAAGCAGAAGAGGGAGAAATCTATTTTTTAGATGCACCTGGTGGAACAGGTAAAACGTATCTTTTAAATTTATTATTGGCAAAGGTACGGCAAAGCAAAAAAATTGCATTGGCCGTTGCTTCTTCCGGTATCGCAGCCACTTTACTTAATGGTGGTCGCACAGCGCATTCTACACTTAAGATTCCATTTAATTTGATTCATTTAGAAGCACCACATTGCTCAATTTCAAAGCAATATAATATTGCTGCTGTGCTCAAAGATTGCAAGCTTATGTTTGGGATGAGTGTACTATGGCCCATGAAGGTGCTTTTGAAGCTGTAGATCGAGCTTTGAAAGACATTCGAGATAGTGAATACTTAATGGGTGGCATAACTGTTCTCTTAGCTGGTGATTTTCGACAAACTCTTCCAGTGATCCCCAGAGGAACAAGAGCAGATGAAATAAATGCGTGCTTAAAGTCTTCAATTTTGTGGCCCAAAATACAGAAAATTGCATTAACGAAGAATATGCGAGTGCACTTAAAAGGTGATAGCATCGGATGGTTTTCAGAACGTGCTATACTGACTGCGAGAAATGACAATGCATTGGAAATAAACGAGTTTTTATTAAAATCATTTCAAAGTGAAGAAATGACATATAACCAGGGACCGCAAATAAGAGTTATGGAGTTGAAAAAAATCAAAACGAAATATAGGGATAAGGTTAATGCGAAAACCACCATATACTATTTTTTTTTGCTGGGAATCCAAAAATCGAATAAACATTTATTTTCAATTTATATAAATAAATTAATCAACAACTCTTATTTTTTGACTTAAATTAATAAATTATTATTTAATTATTAAATTACAATTTTTTATAAAAAGTTGTGAAATAACTCTTATTTTTCAATCTTTATTATAAAAATTAAAAATAAGAGTTTCTTTTCAATTTTTATTTTAGCAATCAAAAATAAGAGTTATTTTCCAATTTTTATTTTAAAAGTTGAAAATAAAAATTGATTTTAAATATCTTTTGAACCGAGCAGCATAGCACAAAAGTTGATATATATTTATGATCTACACTTAAATACCTTTCTATTGATATATCACATGTCCTTCAAGGATCAATACTAAGGAGCTAGCTAATGTTTTGTTTGATTGCATACAATGTTTACAAAATTGTAAAACGTCTTACAATAAAATTGGTCATTGTTTACTTTAAACTGCATTCGAAGAAATTCTTATCAGCTATTACAGCTATATTTTTATACCCCTCACTAAAAAACATGGTGAATTGGGTATATTTACCTGTGAATAATAATATAATAATAATGCAATTAGTAATACAATTGAAAATAATCAATATATATATATATATATATATATATTTATATACATATACATATATACACATACCATATATACACATACATATATTATTAAAAGGGTATATTGAAATTTTGCAAAAATTAAAGTAAAAAAATATAATAATTTTAATGCAATGAGTTTTTGTGCAATGTTCTTAGTCTGAATATTTTTGTAATAGGTTAAAAAGACGTATAGGGTATCTTCATGTCGAGATCTTGACTAAACTACATTAGAAAAATTTGGCTTGCAGTAACAAATAGTCAAAACTGCATGCTTGTCTGGCATGAGCTTATCTCTGCAAAGTTTTGTGGTTCATTAGAGTGTTGATCGCGATGGGCCGTAAGTGTGACTTAGTAGTGCGAAATTTTTTCACCTTGAACAGCAGTGAAAACAAAAGAAAATGCAAGCTATGTAGTCGTTCATTTCAAGGAGGATATTTCACCAATTTAAGAAGACACTTGCAAGAGTGTCACAACGAACAATATAAAAGTGAAATGGATGATCAAAACAAACACGTTACACAACAAAAAAAAAAAAAAATTTCAGTTGCTTTAACGGAGAATGAAGTGCAAGATGCGTGCGTGCAATTGGTAACCGAAGAGAAGATGCCTTTTGCAATATTGGATTCAGTGCCTTTTAGGAAGTTGACGGAACAAATTTTTAGCGGATTGGACATGAGCCCCATAACATCACGTAATGTAATGCTGCATGTGAGCGAAAAATACGATTTAATTAAAGAAAGTCTTATTGCGAATATGAAAAACAAAGTTGTATCGCTGAAAATTGACACAGCATCACGGCATAGCAGAGGCATTTTGGGTGTTAATGTGCAGTTTTATCGCAATAAGAATATTGATATAAGGACACTGGGAGTCATTGAGCTTGATAAAAAACACACGGGAGCCAATTTGAGCAAAGAAATTGAAAATATATTGAGCGAATTTTCAATTTCAAAGAGCCAAATTTATTCAGTCACCTCGGATAATGGCCGAAATATGATTAAGGCTATTGAGCTATTAAATGATGAACCCGATGCAGAGGAACCCGGTAACGATGAGGTGTTGTCAGACGTTTGCATCTTTTCAATTGGGTCAGTCAGATGTGCCGCACATTCCCTGCAATTGGCAGTTAAAGATTTTTTGAAGGACAGCAGACGCGGAGAAGTCGTCGACAAAGCGAGAGCAATCGCCAAAACTTTAAGGACACCAACATACAGGTAATTTTATGAAACTAAAATTATTTCAAGTTCAAATATGTTTAAAATCACCTTAAACTTTTTCAGACTGGCAATTCATACGCAGGGTTTACCTCAGCCGCTAGTTGATATTCCTACAAGGTGGAATTCAACATACACCATGTTGAAAAATGTGTTAATTTACAGGGATTTTTCAACGGAGCACCTGAGGAAAAACTTGCAGTTGACATGTGCTGAGTGGGAGGAAATTGAAGGCCTTGAAGCTGTGTTGGAGCCTGTATTTGTAGCAACACAAAAATTACAGAGCGAACAACTTTATTTTGGCGATTTTTATATGCTTTGGTTGGAGACGAAGCTAACAATTCAGGCTATGAAAAATGCTCATAGCAACGATTTGGCGAGATTTATGGAAAATCGAGAAGGATGTCTTTTAGACAACGAAGTGGCCCTCTCAGCAATATATTTGGATCCTCGGATGCACAGGGCATTGCTTCAAAATCAAAACAAAGTCTTAATTGCAAGAAGGCATTTGACTAAACTGATGAGGCAAATAATTGCCGTTAGCAAGAAGGTATTTTTTTTTTATATTAAATTTACGATTTTTATTAATTTGTATTCTTATTTATCAGGTCGACGATGCGCTGGAAGAACCCGTTTCGTCACCAAACTATCAATTACCGACGAGTCAGGGTGACAATACGGGGCAGGGCACCAGCTCCTTGTTAGACGACTATTTAAAATCATTTGATGGGTGCTCGGGAAATGAGGAGTCGGATGATGAGGATGACCCAGAACTCAAATTAGCTATGACGGAGTTGAACGGGTATAGGCCAAAGCGCATAAGTATTGGGCAAAATATAATGACGTATTGGGAAGAGAAAAAATTTGTATACCCCAGACTCTACAAATTGTCAAAAGTTGTGCATTGCGTACCAGCAACGCAAGTTTCAGTCGAAAGAGCTTTTTCCGCTTTAAAATTGGTTCTTTCCGACCTGAGGTGCAACTTATCTTCAGAGTCGATCAAAAAGTTATTGTTTCTGAAGTTAAATAATAATAATAAATAATAAAAAAAAATTTTTGTTATGAATGTTTTTAATTTCTCATACGTAGCCACAAAGCGTTTTCTTTCTTCCTTTGTCCATAAATAAAGACAACATATAAATTTGTTCCTTAGTATTGATCCTTGAAGGACATGTGATATATCAATGGAAAGGTATTTAAGTGTAGATCATAAATATATATCAACTTTTGTGCTATGCTGCTCGGTTCAAAAGATATTTAAAATCAATTTTTATTTTCAACTTTTAAAATAAAAATTGGAAAATAACTCTTATTTTTGATTGCTAAAATAAAAATTGAAAAGAAACTCTTATTTTTAATTTTTATAATAAAGATTGAAAAATAAGAGTTATTTCACAATTTTTTATAAAAATTGTAATTTAATAATTAAATAATAATTTATTCATTCAAGTCCAAAAATAAGAGTTACTGATTAAGTTAAATAAAAAATATTGGAAAATAATTCTTATTGTTCAATTTTTAATATAAAAATTATAATCGTTACAGTCCCTGCATATAACTCTATTGATTCTGTGACTGAAATCGAAGATGCAGTTCATTACCCCGTCGATTTTCTTAATTCATTAAATCCGGCTGGCCTACCTCAACATAAAGATTGGTTCACCTGTAATGTTGATTCGCAACTTGAAACCGCCAAAGCTGTGCAATGGTACAAGATTGCAAGTTAAAGTCCTTCATAAGAATGTTGTCGAAGCAATTATCTTTACTGGCAATGGTATAGGGGAAACGGTTTTTATACCGAGAATTCCATTAATACCTTCTGATTCTGAATTGCCAATTCAATTTAAAAGATTGCAATTTCCTTTAAAAGTTTGCTTTGCCTTAACAATTAATAAATCACAGGGACAAACTCTTAAATTAGCCGGACTAGACTTAAGACACGATTGTTTTTCTCATGGCCAATTTTATGTAGCCTGCTCAAGAGTCAGTTCACCAAAAAGTTTAGTTGTATTAGCACCTGACGGAAAAACAACCAATGTCGTTTATGAAGAAGCTCTTAACAGTTGTTAATAATTGCAAATTAAATTCAACAAGTGGATAAGGCCTACTGGGGAAACCACAATAAAAAAATAACGCGCCTGATTCTCTACCTCAATGGTGGCGTGGAAAAGAGAATATTAAATACTTTGTTTTAATTTGTTGTTAAATATTTTCTAATTTATTTATTTTATATTTTTCTTCTATTGCTAAAATTTATATAAACTATCCGCTCAGCGAAGTAAGCGGGCCACTTACTAGTTGTAGTATATGTTTGTTATCGTTGTTAATCATTTCTAGGCCGTCAGCCGATTGGAGCAACAAGGGGATAAAGCGTACTGACATCACACGTCCATGCATACTGACAATTTGTGTGTACGTTGATGCCGTGCGCTCCGTCCTTGCGGCTCACAATTGGTAGTGCGACTATACTCTCTACGCGAGGGCGGCTGGAAGCAGATCCTTGGTACGGTCATGTCTCTGCCAAGGGTGCTGACCAATTGTAGTCGGGCGAGAGAAGAAAACTCTATAAAATTACCCCAATCCAAGGTGGAACAGCATTGTGCCGAGGGATTCGTGACCGAGGGGGTGCTCGGTCTCTACTTTGCGAACTCTGGATACTTGCCGACCTCCAGTTTAAATTAGGCTTCCCGCGATACACGGGCTATGTTGCGGGTGACCGTCCTTCCCGTCTACTCGTGGGATTCAAACATGATTCAAATTAATAAAAACAAAAACACAGTGACCGGGACACTCTCAAACCCGGGGGGACAAGCCAATCCCTCTGTCGGTGGAAACACCCCCACGTCTGGTAAGCCAGCAGACGTCCGCAAGCCCACCAGCGGCCTAAGTGGAAAACGGGCAAGCCAGCCGTCATCCCACTTCGGTGGTCTGCCCAGCACCGCTCCTAGTGCAAGTGGTGTGCAACCAAAGGTTGCCAACTCGGCACCCAGGACGGTAGCGACAACAGGCAACACCACAAAGTCCGTTGCTCCTGAGTCAAAGCGTCCTTCCAGGACCGTAGGCGCGCAGCCGATATTCTCGGAAAAAGTCTGTCCGCTCAGCCCGCATCACCGGATGAGGTCCGACTAGTAGAGTGGGCCAGAAAAATCATCCCGAATTTCAAGCCAGCCTCCCCTGCGTCCTCTGCCAAGTCCAAGCAGAAACGCCAGCGGTCCGTTGAGGATTCGGCCCCGCAAGCAAAGCGGATTAGACCTCCTCCACCTCGTCCGCAGCCGTTGACGAAATCTTTCGCCGAAGCCACCAGGGAGAAGATTGTCATTGGGGTCCTCGACAGGGGCCACAATGAGGGTCATATCCCCAGGAATCGGTGGGGGATTATCGAAAATGAGCTGCAGGACAGGTTCGTCGACCTCATGACAGAATTCATGGGTCCCCCCCCGTTGCTCTGATGCAGGCTGGCATCAGGGCAACATCAAAGCAATAGCTTGTGAGGATGAGCGATCTGCCGGGCTGTATAAGAAGGCGGTTGCAATGCTGGGAGAGATCTACCCTGGCGCGAAACTGGAGGCGGTGGACTGGAAGGATGTGCCCAGTAGACCTCGCGCCAGGGTATGGGTTTCTGCCAAGCCCGAGGACCCCGAAAAGGTCCTGAAAATCTTCCAGTTGA
Organism: Scaptomyza montana; assembly: GCA_018904305.1. Classification (NCBI taxonomy): domain Eukaryota; kingdom Metazoa; phylum Arthropoda; class Insecta; order Diptera; family Drosophilidae; genus Scaptomyza; species Scaptomyza montana. The sequence goes on along the minus strand of JAEIGR010000061.1, from coordinate 295,513 downwards.
GCAATCCCACGCTTGACACAGCTGAATGGAGGGTCGCCAAAGTCGACGAGCCAGAAGGCAACTCGAGGCAGGTGATCCTCATAATCAACGAGAGATCGGCGGAGGCACTAGCGGGTTCGGATGGCGCGGCTTACTACGGCTTCAAAACCGTAGCTATCCGCGTCTATAAAACCGACACCAACAAGCTCTCGGCAGCAGACGAGGCGCTCCCTGATAAACCGGTTGACACTACAGACAATTGTGTCAACCGGCCTGTAGCAGTGGGTACCACAGACAATGGTGTCCCCCGTCAAGACCCTGGAACGGAGTCGGCAGAAGGGAAGGAGGCCGGCTACCACTCAGAAGGCTCTGAATTGGCCCATGACATGGCCAAGCTAGCGCGCTTCCGTGAAGAGTCCCTTGACTTGGATGACACGGACGAGGAAGCGAACAGGACAGTGGTGGAGCGTCGGCCTGAAGATGTCACTGAGACTTCTTCAGATTAACCTCCACCACTGCAAAGCGGCGGCGGCCGCTCTGCTGCTCCGCATAAGCCAATGTGGAGCAGACGTTGTCCTCATCCAGGAACCTTGGGTCTGTGGTGGCAAGGTGACTGGACTGGGGACCAAAGACTATAAGCTAATAGTAGCCCAAAATAAAGGTAAAATTCGCACCTGCATTCTAGCAAAAAAACACCTAAATATATTTTTGCTCCCTAACTACAGCGATGGAGACAACACAGCTGTCTGCCTGGAGTTGAAGGCTGGGAATGTGAGAGTTAGCTCAACATACTTGGCCCATGACCACCAAGGGCCTTTCCCACATCCACTCCTGCAAGGGTTGGTGACCGACAGCGAAACCACGCACACCAACCTCATAATTGGGTGTGACGCCAACGCCCATCATCATCAGTGGGGAAGCACTGACACAAATGAACGGGGTGAGTTGCTTTTTAACTACATTCTGTCCACTAACCTCATGATTTGTAATACGGGCAACGACCCAACCTTCAGTACAAAGAACAGGGAAGAAGTACTAGATATTACGCTAGTCTCAACCTCCCTCTGTAGCAAACTAACAAGATGGAGAGTGCTAGACGAGCACTCCTTCTCAGACCATAGATATATCGAAACAGTCTTTTCGTTCGACGTACCCAAGCCCAAATGGCACCAGAATGTTAGACGTACAAACTGATCCACTTTCAAAAATCACTTAAACACTCTCGTCCCTGAGTCCCCCCCACTGGGAAACCCCACTACTGAAACCACAGACCTACTTATAAAAAAGCTTACGGAGGCATGCGAGTCCGCCCTAAACGAGTCGTGCCCCCGTAGCAAACCCAGAGGTAAGACTAAGCCACCATGGTGGTCTCCCCAACTGGGTGAGCTGCGTAAGACATCACGCAAGCTTTTTAATAAAGCTAGGTCTCTCGGAGATGACCAGTCATGGAGTCTCTACAAAACCAGCCTCGCCTCCTATAAGAAGGCACTCAGACAAGCTAAACGCTCCTCATGGCAGACATTCTGCTCCAATATCGAAAGTACCACAGAGGCCGCAAGGCTCAGAAAAGTTCTTTCTCAAACCACCCCATCGGTAGGTTTTCTTAAAAAACCAGATGGCTCATGGACTTCGTCCAGCTCTGAGTCCTTGGAACTCTTGATGGAAACTCATTTTCCGGGCTGCTCAGCAGTAGCAATCCCACAGACAAACACAGGGGTTCATATGGATAGACCTTCCACAAACTTCCTGACTAAAGAATTAATCTCATGGGCTATCAACAGCTTCATGCCCATCAAATCCCCAGGGCCAGACGGCATCTTTCCAGCCCAACTGCAGCATGCAGGTGAGACTGCCTTAAACTGGCTCCTACAAATTTTCACTGGAGTCTGGACGACGGGACTCATCCCAACGCCCTGGCTTGAATCCAAAGTCGTCTTCATTCCAAAGGCGGGCAAAGCCTCCCACACAACTCCCAAGGACTTTCGTCCAATAAGCCTAACATCCTTTCTATTCAAGACCTTTGAAAGGGTGCTGGGCCTTCACTTAAGGAATTCGATACCGACACATCAATTCTCCCGTGCGCAACATGCGTATCAAAAAGGCAAATCCACGGAAACAGCACTTCATGCTGTAATCTCCACAGTGGAAAAATCGCTTCACCAGAAGGATTATTCTCTAGTCGCCTTCCTTGACATAGAGGGTGCTTTCAACAACGTCAACCCAGAGGCAATCACAGAGGCGCTAACGGGTTTGGGTGTCGGGCACCGTGCTGTGCATCTGATCGATCAACTGCTAAGACGCAGGATCGTCAGGTCAACTCTCGGTTCCACGACAATCTCCAGGTCCGTCCGCAGAGGCACCCCTCAAGGTGGAGTTCTCTCTCCTCTCCTTTGGAACGTGGCAGTAAATTCTCTGCTGCGCTCCATTGAGGGAGGTGGCTGCAGGGTGATTGCCTATGCGGATGACGTTGCGATTGTCTTCTCGGGAAAATTCCCCCAAACCCTGTGCGAACGCATGACCGTAGTGCTTCACACTCTGTCCACTTGGGCAAAGAAAAACGGACTCGGACTGAACCCAGCGAAGACTGATCTTGTCCGCTTTACTAGGAAATATAAAATCCCGAATCTTAGGCCGCCCACCCTTGACGGGGTGGAACTAACCTTCAGCAAATCAGCCAAATACTTAGGGCTCACTTTAGACAGCAAACTGGACTGGAATCTTAACACCGAAGAGCGTGTTAGGAAAGCCCTAGTTGCTCTTTACACGTGCAGAAAGTCGATCGGACTGAAATGGGGCATGGCCCCCCACATAACTCTGTGGCTGTACACGGCCATCATTCGGCCAATCCTACTGTACGGAGTATCAGTATGGTGGCCAACACTCTCAAAGAAAAAGTCAGTTCGCTTGCTAGGCAAGGTGCAGCGCGCTGCAGGACTGACCACCACTGGAGCCCTCAGAACAACCCCTAACGAGGCTCTCGATAATATACTCAATCTTTTGCCTATCGACCAGATGGGCAAACTAGTAGCAACCCTCTCAGCACTTCGCATGAGAGAAACAAACCAGTGGACCGCACAGACACACGGTCACTCAAGTATTCTCAATGGAAACTCGCTTCTTCCCCCAGCAACTGACTACTGCTGCCCTCAGGAGTTTCTTAATACTTCTTTCCACTCAATTATCCCATCGAGGGAAGAGTGGAGAGAAGGGATACCAGGGCCGACAGACTCAATTAGAATTTTTACGGACGGTTCAAAGCTAGACAACCGGGTAGGGGGAGGTGTCTTCTGCGAAGAACTGTCCATAAATAATTCCTTTAATATACCTGACCATTGCAGTGTTTTCCAGGCAGAAATCACCGCTATACAAGAAGCGCTCAAATCCTTACAAGGAATTGTACGCTCTGCAGCCAAAATCTGCATCTTTTCTGATAGCCAAGCAGCTATCAAATCGCTCAACGCGATATCGTCGAACTCGATATCCGTCACAGACTGCTGCAAATCTCTGCAAGAGATGGCAGAGCAGTTCGATCTCTACCTCATATGGGTGCCCGGTCACAAAGGCATCGAGGGCAATTGTAGGGCGGATGAGCTGGCAAGACATGGTACTACCATGCTTCTCCTCTCGGATAAGGAGGGTTTGGGCATGCCCATGGCCAGCTGTAAACTTAGGATTCGCGAGCATTTCGAACGCGAAGCAAATAAAAGGTGGCAACACACCACCGGTAGATGCAATATAGCCAGACAGACATGGCCAACGCGCTGTAAAAAGCGCTCTTCAAGCCTAATCCACCTAAATAGATCAGGTTGTGCCTCCGTAGTGAGGGCTGTTACGGGGCACTGGCTAGTGGGATCTCATGCAGCGAGACTACTAGCCCCTTCTAACGATTTCTGCAGAAGCTGTCGGGACGAGGAAGAGGAGGAAACTGTTTCCCATCTTTTCTGCGACTGTCCTGCACTCTGCAAAAATAGAAATCGCTTTCTCGGTTCCTATTTCCTAAAAGACCTCTCAGAGATAGCGAACACCACCCCCAAGAGTATTCTCTCCTTTATTCATGCTTCGGGCTGGAACCACGCCCTCTCAAATAGTATCACACACCCTGTTCTCGGGTAGACGGAGTTGTGGACGCAGTCCATCGCGGCATCACAATGGGCCAACAATTGGCCTAAGTGAACAACAATTGCCCGTAGAACAAGTCAAGTGGCAAAAATCAAAAATTGCATGTGCCTCTAAAAAATATTGAATTAACCAACTTTATAGGTAATTTTCCCACGATTTCAGATCTGCAATCCTTAATACAACCAGATTTTTTGTTTAGAAGATATAGCCCTGCAAAGTTTACTTTTTTTTGTGTTGCATAAAAATCGCAATTTTAATGTGATTTTGTCGGCTTTGAGATACAATAACTCAAAAACTAAGAAACGGATCATCATTATTTTTATTAAAAAAAGAATAAAAAAAAATGGTAATGTTTGCGTCGCGGTTCGCCAGGTTAATCGATATTTACCAACTATAAATTTTTTCACTATTTTTCAACTTTGATGGAAAATTAAAAAAAATAACCCTTGTTTACCACTGCCATATTTTCAAAATAATTTCTTTGATTATTCCTTTATCTAATGCAAAAAGTTTCAACTGCCCGTTTTTGCCCCTTTTTTTTTTAAATGAAAAAAGTGAAAAATTTCTTAGGTAAAAAATGTGTTGCATGCATTTCTGGGCCATTTATGACACATAACCGTGAAAACCCATTCTTATCGTTATTGTTTCGTTCTTTATTGTTAAGATGCATGATTTTTGTTTTTCATTCAGTTATGTTTGCCTGAAACCCTTTGTTAAATTCTGGTCCCTAAACTCAGGTGCATTTACAGGATATACAAATAAACTACCTGATACGCACCATATATAGAAATTGCACTGGTGTACAAGTAGTAACATCCCATAAAGGTATGCACAAATCTTATTCGGACACGTGCGTAGTACCCTAATTGCACAAATTGACCTAAGCCCAAATATATAACAAATATTAGGTAAATTTTGCAGGCAGGAAAGCTAACTCTTTTCTTGAACCCTTGATCCAAACGGTATCTATCAGGTAGTACATTAGACTATATATTGAAAAAAAATCATAATCTCTGGATTAGTCTACGACTGAAAATTGGCGAGACAAACAATCAAAAATTATTTGACCTGTTTAGGAAGTCAGACACACCAACAAATTTCATGGAAGCTGCCTTCGAAGAACTTGATAGTTTATACGGCAATGTACAGAGAAGTGAAAATATAAAAAAAAAAAACTTGCCTTGACTTATGCCAAACTAAACTCAAGATGGATGCAAGCAAACAGAATGATTGAGAGATTCAACTCCAAACACCAGGACTGGCTTAATAATGATACCATCCTGAATACATTGACAGGAGATGAACCCAGCATATCAACCGGCCGAGCAAGAGGAAGGCCAACTAAAAACATTGAAGAGTGCTCAAATTTTACAAGAAAGAGGAAACTTGCTGATTCAACAAATAATATATCCACGGAACATTTATTCGAAGCGCTGTCTATTAGATATACAAAGGAAGTTTAAAAAGTAAGGTCGCAGAATACAAAATTAGTTGCTTTTGCCAGCCCACCGCGACTACAAAGAATTAAGAAAAGCATTCGCACGCCCCCAAACACAAACCTTACAAAGTATGGTCCCGAAGAAGCTTTGGAGTTGTTTATGGAAAAGTGGTCAACGAACTGACAAACACAAAGTCAACTTTGTCATGCCCAATTTGCAAAAAGACGCAAAAGAACTTCGACGATTTAAACGATTCTACAAATGAAGAGAATTATGAATTTGATTTTCCTTTGCACGCAAGAATAAGATGTATGGAGTTCTTGTTAAAATTAGCGTACACGTTTCCTCAAGAGGAGGAACACTTTGATGAAAAAACATCAAACAAAGATAAAGAAAAGTTCAGAAAGAAGCAAATACAGGATGCGTTTTTTAAACAAGTTGGACTTAAAGTAGACTGCCCCAAGTACTGATACGGAAACTCAAACGATGGAAACACTTCAGGAGATTTTTTGAAAATGATGAGGCTGTAACTCGAGTCACTGGCATCAACAATCAAATCGTTAAGAGATTGGGAACGATCTTAAATGTTTTGAACTGCAAGGAAAAAGTTGATTCTGCCATATACGGAGAATATGCTTCAAAAACAGCATCACTTTTAGCAGAATTCTGTCTGCAGAAAAAGTTGACCCCGACAGTTCATAAAACATTGGCGCATGGCAAGGATATAACTGAGTATCAGTCTTTGTCAATTGGAGAGCTCTTTGAAGAAGCACATGAGTCCCTTAAAAAGTTTTATAAAAAATACAGATTGCTAAACACTTTCAAAGCTTCAAGGGTGAGACAAAATGAGGACCTCTTCAACATGTTAGCAGCATCTTCAGATCCACTTATTTCATCACTGAGGCATGTTAAGTCACGAAAAGAATTAGAAAATAATTATAGTTCAGAGATCTTTGACGGATTGTGAAGAATATTTTACAAAAAATTAAAAAAAAAGATTAATAAAAAATATTTTTTTAATTGTAATATTAATTTTAAAATTTAAAAGCCTTAAAAACAATACAAAGAATATCAAAAAATTTTAAAAAATATTTTTTTTCCTTCCCATCCTGATATTTTTGTCGTCATCATTAGCATTAGCGTCGTCATTATTAGTGTTATCTGCAAATTTATAAGCTCGTTTTATATTTGAGGGGTCAACATCTTTCTTTTTTGAATTTCGCCACTTCCTTGTGTCTGACTGCTTTATAGTTTTTTATGAATCCTTCTTCACGATTCTCAACATAATTTTCTCTATTTTTGTTACGAACTTTCAACATTGTTCCTTTTGCATATTCTTTATTTTCTCTGATTTTCTCCACTTCTAATTTATTATTTTGGGCTTCATTCGGTGTACATTTAATAGTAGAGTGATCTCTGTCGTTATAATTTTTTACTGCTCTTTGCAACATCTGTTTCACTGAAATCTTTCCTGCCCCTGTCTTGTAAATTATTCTGAATTTTTCTACCAATGAATTGTGTAGTCTCTCTACATCTGCATTACCCGTGTGACTGTTTGGTTTAGTCAAATGTAATTCAATGTTTTCTTGATTTAACAGTTCTTTCATTCTAGTTGAATTGAACTCATTATCAGCTACAATCTTTTTTGGTTTTCCTATTCTTGTAAAATGTTCCTCTAACTGTTCAATTATTGTCGTATGGTTTCTGTCGTTTAAAAGGTATACTGCTGCGAATTTGGAAAATTTATCTATTCTCGTTAGAAAATGTGTATTTTTTACTACATACGTGTCTATATGTATAACCTGATTTTTTTCCGTCGAAATTTCTGTTCTACTGAATTTATTCTTTACCGGGGCTCTATCGTACTTTATTTCCTTACAAAAGTTGCATTGGTTAATGACTACCTGTATTAATTCTAACAGTTTTGGGTAATAAATTTTAATCTTCATTTGGTTATAGGTTTCCTAAATACCTGAATGCATACTCTCTCTTACATGGTAAAACGATATTTATTATACTGCTTCAGTTTCGTGTTCAATGTCTTGCGCCCTAAACGTACATTTAATGAATTCTAATTGCTTGTCATTTGAGTATAGTTGAATTAATTTCTCCTGTACTATATTGTCTTTTGGGTAGGATAATTCTTTTTTTTTATATATCTCACGAAAATCTCTTCCATATTCGCGAAGTCGTATTCTGCTATGTAAATTATTCTTTTCCCATGAATTGTTTTCAATTCTTCTGTTTTTTTGTTTGTGATCACTATCTGTGTTTTGTATTTGTTTACTATATCTTCTTTTATTGAAAAATTATCTTGTAAATTTTCCTCTGCTGAATGAACTGTCGCTATTGATGTGTCGTCTTCTACGTTTGTTAAGTTCCAACGGTAGGCATTCCGAGGCTGCTTCGTAAAAAAAACAGAATTGTTTACCTCTGCCTCTTCGTAATATTCTCCCTGATTCTGGTCGTATTGTTAGTTTGAGTTGTTGTCGTTTTCATGGTAATTGTTGTCATACGATTCATTGTGGTATGTGTTGTTACTCTTAATTCGTTCTGCTTCTACATTGTCTACTTCCATAGGTTCTGGGTTTCCAGACCTATATTGTCTTGTTTGTTGTGAGTTCGTTTGTTGATTATCCTGGTAATTCCTACTCTGTCCCGAATTGTTACTTCTTATATTCTGTATTTATTGTCCAGAGTTAATGTTTTTGTAAATCTGTTGTTGGTTCCTATTAATTTGGTTTAAATTCTGATTTGCGTTAAACTGCTGGTTGACTTGTTGATCGTATTGTTGGTTCGTATTTTTATTATACCCTTAACCCATAAAATGGGTAAATAAGGGTATAATGGTTTTGTGCAAAAGTATGTAACAGGCAGAAGGAAGCATCTCCGACCCCATAAAGTATATATATTCTTGATCAGCATCAACAGCCGAGACGATATAGCCATGTCCGTCTGTCTGTCTGTCTGTATGATCGCGTGGATCTCAGAGACTACAAGAGCTAGAGACTTCAGATTTTGTATATAAGTTCTCCTATACCATGAGCAGAACAAGTTTGCTTCAAATTATCGATAACTATTCTGGTTTCCGATATACACATGGAATCGATAAGAACAAAATATCGAATTTGGAAAATGTAAATATGAGGTTTGAAGTAATGGGTAACGATAGAACTTTTCTGAAAATTTCGTCCAAATCGGTTAAGAAACACCGGAGATATCGAGCTTAATCGATTGAAGCTAAGTCAGTTTACCAAAGTTTTATATAAATTTAATTTAGTTATTGCAACTGGGTTCAGGGTATCTTCTAGTCGGGCTCTCCCGACTGGAGCCTTCTTACTTGTTTTGATAATTGTTTTTATGATTTTGCTGTTGGGCGTTTGGGTTATAGTTATTGTTATTAATCCCTTGGTTTCTATTGTATGATCCTGTTTCCGTATTATTTCTGTTGGGTCTTGGTTTTTATACTCGTTACCGAAGGTAATTCTCTTTATCTATGGGATAGTAAATTAAAGTGTCAAGATGGTGGTTCTGCGGTAACTGGGGGGCTGGCAAATCGATAAATTTGATAACGCAAAACCGATAAATCCACATATTTATCACATCCTTACAGCTAGAACTACCAAATTTGGTGAGAAGATAGCTACCAGAAACCCCCAAAATACTGCATTAAAAACTTTGGAGCCACGCCCACCCATTCCCTCCCAGCCCCCCCGCAATTTAAAGTAAAAAAAGCCTATATCAGCCTCAGTTTTTGAGCTATAGCCACCAAATTTGGTGCCAAGATAGGTGATGATGACCTTCCAAAAACTGCATCAAAAGTTTTGATGCCACGCCCACCAATACTGCCCTAGCCGCCCCCATCCACCCCAACGCTTCGTCAAAAACGGGAATGCGTGTATCTTCCAGAGTTGTGGAGCTAGAGCCACCAAATTTGGTAGGAAGATAGCTGGCAACGACCCAACCCAACGACCAAAAATCTGCATCAAAGTTTTGGAGCCACGCCCACCCATTTCGCCCCCCTTTCCCCACCTTTTACAAACTTCGAGCTAGAGTCACCAAATTTGGTATGAAGATAGCAATCGACATTCCACAAAGATCTGCATCCAAAATTTGGATGTCACGCCCACCAATACTGCCCTAGCCGCCCCCATCCGCCCCAACTCTTCGTCAAAAACGGGAATGAGTGTATCTTCCAGAGTTGTGGAGCTAGAGCAACCAAATTTGGTGAGAAGATAGCTGGCAACGACCCCCAAAAATCTGCATCAAAGTTTTGGAGCCACGCTTTTCCATTCCGCCCCCCTTTCCCCACTTTTTTCAAACTTCGAGCTGGAGTCACCAAATTTAATATGAAGATAGCAATTGACATTCCATAAAGATCTGCAGCAAAAATTTGGATGCCACGCCCACTCATACCGCCCCAAGCCCCCCTGTCCACACTTTTACAAACTTTGAGCTAGAGTCACCAAATATGATATGAAGATAGCAATTGACATTCCACAAAGATCTTCAGCAAAAATTTGGATGCCACATCACCCCCAGCCCCCATTTTCCTCACCCTTTACAAACTTTGAGCTAGAGTCACCAAATTTGGTATGAAGATAGCAATTGACATTCCACAAAGATCTGCATCAAAAATTTGGATGCCACGCCCACCCATACCGCCCCCAGCCCCCGTTTCACCACATTTACAAACTTTGAGCTAGAGTCACCAAATTTGGTATGAAGATAGTAATTGACATTCCACAAAAATCTGCAGCAATAATTTGGATGCCACACCCACCCATACCACCCCCAGCCCCCCCCCTTTCCCCACCTTTTACAAACTTCGAGCTAGATTCACCAAATTTGGTATGAAGATAGCAATTGACATTTCACAAAGGTCTGCAGCATAAATTTTGATGCCACGCCCGCCTATACCACCCCGAGCCCTCCCTCTCTCCACTTTTACAAACTTTGAGCTAGAGTCACCAAATTTGGTATGAAGATAGCAATTGACATTCCACAAAGATCTTCAGCAAAAATTTGGATGCCATGCCCACTCATACCGCCCCCATCCCCCCTCTCTTCAATTTTACAAACTATAAACTAGTGTCACCAAATTTAGTATGAAGATAGCAATTGACATTCCACAAAGATCTTCAGAAAAAATTTGGATGCCACACCCACCCACACCACCCCCAGCCATCCCTTTCCCCACCTTTTTCAAACTTTGAGCTAGATTCACCAAATTTGGTATGAAGATAGCAATTGACATTCCACTAAGATCTGCAGCAAAAATTTGGATGCCACGCCCACCCTTATCGCCGCCAGCCGCCCTATCCCCACTTTTACAAACTTTGTGCTAGAGCCACCAAATTTGGTATGAAGATAGCAATTGACATTCCACAAAGATCTGCATCAAAAATATGGATGCCACACCCACTCATACCACCCCAAGCCCCCCTTGCCATACCTTTTACAAACTTTGAGCTAGAGTCACCAAATTTGGTATGAAGATAGCAATTGACATTCCACAAAGATCTGCAGTAAAAATTTGGATGCCACACCCACGCAATCCGCCCCCAGCCCCCTTTTCCCCCAAGTTTTACAAACTTTGAGCTTGAGTCACCAAATTTGGAAGGAAGATAGCTGGTGGCATCCCCATCTGCATCCGTACTAGCGAGCTGCATGAGATGATTCACAACTGTAATTTAATAGAGTGCATTCGAGTTGAATTGCGTTGAATGAGTTTCAGACACAATATGGTATGAGTGAGTTGAGTAGACCAAATTCGTCGATACTATAATTCATCATAATTCATGATTTTGAACATGAATGTTATGAGTAGAAAACGCAAACATACCAAGGCGTAGACTGAGATGATTCATTTGTAATGACTCCCTTCATTTCGTGGGCCTAGAGAAATTACGTATATTTCTATGCCCAGCGCCAGACTGACGCACAAACTGACGGTCTGCTCGCAAGCGTTGCCTCGTCAGCGGGCCGCACAAGCAGCTCGGGCAAAGGGTCATAAAAAAAAGGGTTCTGTGTGTGCACTTAGAAAATAAACTGTGGACCTGCTTCTTAGAGAATGCGTGCATAGGCAAATTAGTGAACGATGCCCTGCCAAATTCAAATTTCTTATTTTTGTGCATATATCACTTCGCTCAGTGCACACATTTTTTGTGATATTTTCGCGCCTGACGCACAAGCAGCTCGGGCACAGGATCATAAAAGTGACCTAACGGCATATGCGCATACATATAAGCAGGCAAAAAAGCTACATACATAGCAGAATTACCACTCGAATAGTCTCAGTACTACTCGAATGTAACTGTAAATGTTCGTTCATTTGATCCGTGACCAGACGTTTGGATGTTGTGGGACTGAGTTGTTGCCAGAGCAACTCATTTACCCGTACAACTTTGTAGAAGTATTCTGATTCATTCAACTCATTTTACACATGGTTCATTCGAATGAATGCTCTCTATAATGCACTGTCGTACCGCTCGGTACGTTTGCGGACATCCTCGAACAAAAGTCGTTAGGTAAATTGCATTGCTGGTGGTGCGGCGCGTACCGGTACCCATCACTGAGGCCTAGGCATATCGCTAGTCTCGTCCGTACTGCAGGGTATGCATGTCCATATTTTAATGTATGCGTACCATTTGCCATGGGATTCATTGAACAGGAAAATAAACAAGCGTCTAGCAAAATAGGCAGGCAATTATCAGTTTTGCATTGCTGGTCATACATACTCTTTCACGTTTTCAGCTCTATGACACTTTCCCAATCATTTTGCTGTCGCAACTACCATACAGCTATGCAGCGATGCCTACAAATTGCGAAAGTGTATTCACACGTGCACACACACACATTTTGATTTTGTTATAACTTTTTTGTTTATTTATTAATTATAGTTTAGTTCTTTTTCATATTGTAAGGAAATAAATGAAGAATAAAATGGCATTTTCAAACCAGTTAAAAAAGTTATTTAACAGTTCTATTTTCTGAACAGAAGTGGAAAAATATGAATTTTTCTTCATGCGAAAAAACTTTGTTGAAAAACTGTATGTGTAGATGCAATGAGCACGATACAACGGTAAAAATCAAAAGAGCGCTTGAGTGAGAGAGCGTGAGCACGAAGGCAGATACAACCGCAAGTACGACGGATTAGACCGAACGAAAGCGGGCGAGGACTGATGCTGAAAAGCGAGAGTTATAAAATTGAAAAGCTGTTGGTCGTTAGTAGACACAGAATATGCAAATGCAAATATATGTATATGTGTATGTACGTATGTTTTCTTTATTTAAGGCACAGCAGCGTCAATTCAAATGCAAATTGAAGTGAGTATAAAGTTGGCAAAACTCTTTTTTGCAAAAGTAAATATATACACGTATATTTGCAATCACTGCTAGAATTATTTACCAGATTAAGCAGAGTATAACACCGATCACAAACACAGGAGAACAATAAATACTTAAGAGCACGCAGAACCACGACCGTCACCAACGAAAGACAACTTGTAGGTGATGCCACTAGCTACCTACCTTCCAAATTTGGTGACTCTAGCTCAATGTTTGTAAAAGGTGTGGGAAATGGGGCTGGGGGAGGTATGGGTAGACGTGACATCCAAATTTTTGCTGAGGATCTTTATGGAATGTTTATTGCTATCTTCATACTAAATTTGGTGACTCTAGCTCAAAACGTGCAGAAAGTCTGGAAAGGGGGGCTGGGGGCGGTTTGGGTGGGCGTGGCATCCAAATTCTTGATGCAGATCAATGTGGGATGTCAATTGCTATATTCATACCAAATTTGGTAGCTCTAGCTTAAAGTTTGTAAAAGGTGGGAAAGTGGGGAGGAATGGGTGGGCTTGGCTCCAAAACTAATGCAGTTCTTTGGAGGTTGTTACCAGCTATCTTCCTACCAAATTTGGTGGCTCTAGCCCCACAACTCTGGAAGAGTTTTTGACGAGGCGTTGTGGGGGATGAATGCGGCTAGGCCGGTATTGGTGGGCGTGGCATCCAAACTCTGATGCAGTTTTTTGGGGATTGCTAGTAGCTATTTTCTTACCAAATTGGGTAGTTTTAGCTGTTAGGATGTTCGAAATATGTGGATTTATCGTTTTTGAGTAATCGAATTTATCGATTTGCCAGCCCCCCCCACTTACGTTGAACCACCATCTTGACACTTTAATTTACTATCCCATAGATAAAAAGAATTGGAAAGTTTCAAGTCTCTAGCTTGAAGAATGTGGACAAAAGTTGCGTTCATACAGACGGATAGACACCATGACGGACATTGCACAAAACCAAAATACTCTTTACATTCGGTAACGAAAATAAAAAGTAATGATTTTTGCACTAATTTTTCGCCTTATTTTTTTTTTAAATCTCAGAGAATACAAGAGCTAGAGACTTCAGATTTTGTATTTAAGTTTTCCTATACCATGAGCAGAACAAGTTTGCTTCAAATTATCGATAACTATTCTGGTTTACGATATACACATAAAATCGATAACAAAAAAATATCGAATTTGAAAAATGTAAAAATGAGGGTTGAAATAATGGGTAACGATAAAACTTTTCTGAAAATTTCGTCCAAATCGGTTAAGAAACACCGGAGATATCGAATTTAATCGATTCAAGTTAAGTCAGTATACCAAAGTCTTATATAAATTTAATTTAGTTATTGCAACTGGGTTCAGGGTATCTTCTAGTCGGGCTCTCCCGACTAGAGCCTTCTTACTTGTTTTAATAGAAAAGGTAATCAATATATATATAAATATATATGTATTGAAAGTTTGAAACCTTGGCTTTAAAATGAAATTAATTTGAGGAAAATTGATCCATTAGTTCATGAGCAATAAGCGATTTACAACAACATCTTTTTCAGATTGAGACCTCATTATTGAATGGTAAGACGTATTCTACGTCAAAACTTGTGATGGATTTTTTAACTGTGTGGAAAATGAAAAGGAGTGGAAGACCAAGCCAGAATAAGCCGAAAAGAAAATAACAAGTCTACCTAACATGACTATATTACAAAATTATTTCACAACTCTAATAAAATTTCATATGAAATATAAACTTATAATACACAAACAGCTGTCAGCTATCACTTAGCAGACCCTGTTAAAAAAGAATGCTTAAACCAATTGGATGTATAGTGGAATCACTTACATTCCCGACTTGCTGTTAATGAAGAAATAAGACGTATTCTACGTCAAAACATTCTGTGAGCTTCTGCGTACACATAAATTATGAGAATCGAAATTAATATTTGTAAATTAACCTTTAATATCGAACGCAAAAGTCACATCAATAATTTATCTAACAAATTCTTGTATCCTTTAATGTTTTGTGTAAAAAGTGAAAGAGTAAGTGCAAGATCAAAAACATCCGTTTACAATAGTCTGCCATGCACCGATTTTCTTGATATGAGAACGAATTTCTTAAATTAAGAACGGAAGACCGCTTATCTTACTTTAAGAACGAAAAGGTCTTGAAATTGTTTTTAATATGATAAAATACCGTTTTTAATTTATGAACAATTTGTGCTTGAATTTTGACTAGCCTTTGTTGTTGTTTTTAAAAAAAGTTAATATCGAATAACATCCCGAAATCAGTCCAGAACATTACATTGGTGGTTAAATCAAGAACAGTATTCCCTTCTATTGGAAATTGTTAATTAATTGGACAACGGCGATGCGGAATAGCGCTTTTGTTGTTAACCTTACCAAATACGCTTTAAATATGCTAAAGAAATGTTAGATATATAATTTAAACAAATTTTTTTTTTTTTGGGGGGTTTTTTTTTTTTTTTTCCCCCCGAACGGGGGGGGGAGGAAAAAGCCCCCCCCCGCGCATCGGAAAGGGGGGGTGTTTTTTTTTTTTACCTTTTTCCCCCCCCTTTTTTTGGGGCCCCGCGGGGGGTTTTTTTCCCCCCCCCCCCGGGCCCCTTTTCCAAACTTTGGACAACGCTGATTTAAACTAATTTGTTTAATCATACCGATTACGAAAAGCCAATGAGACCTTAAGTTTACTAAGCGGACGCCTTAGTCATTGCGCTGTTGCTGAACATTTTTCGTACGTAGTTAAGTTTAATATTAACCAATCAAACAGTGGCTCAGCTTCGGGTGGTAAATGCACTCCTATTTTATGAACAGTGTTCTTAATTTGGTACAAATAGAACGAACTTGGTTCCATTTGTGCCAAACTAAGAACTAAAGTTCTTATTATGTACCAATATGAAACAAGTAAGAAGGCTTTAGTCGGGAGACCCCGATCAGAAGATACCCTGAACCCAGTTGCAACAAATATATCTATATATATAAAAGAGTTTGTCCTGATGATAATCGAAGAGCCACAGCCTAAACGAAAAGTGCTAGAAGGCTGAAATTTTCACACAATTTTCCATGCAGGTAGGAGGTGAGCACTAAGAAGGGAATTTTTATTTGAACAACTCCTTCAAGTACCTCCCATACGATTTGGAGCACTTTTTACCCATTTTAAAAAACAAATTACAATTACAACAAGTACCCATTCCACTACTGTCGCCTGATTGTCGCACAAGCTGAGAGTTTGATCACGAGCGAGAATACAAAAACAAAACAAATGCGCAGTGACGCCAAGCAAAGTCATAAAAAAAGGTTCGTACACTTGCAAAAAAGAAACGGATTTCCGCTTCTTAATGAATAAGTGCATACACAATTAAGTGAACAATGCGCTTGAAAATAATTTTCATAATTTTATGTACATGTATCACTTCGCACAGTGAACATTTTTTTTTTCAAATTTGTGTGCCTTTGACAATTGATTTACGACCCAAGTAGCGTTTGTTGTTGTTGTAAGTGTTGTTGTTGGGCCCGCACTGCTACTTTTTGTTGGTATCATTGATTTTAAAAAAAAAACTCATTCTTGTTGATTTTCTTAAAGTTGCTTCAAGTTCAACTCACACACACGATCTTTTTAGTTGCTGCTTCTTTTCGATAAAATTTCGATTTGCCCACTGATATATTTTGATTATTTTCGTACTGCTCATAATTTGACACAACAATTCCGTGTTCGCTTGAGTCCACATACTTTCTTTTATGCTTGTAACTTTGAACAAAAACAACATATAACCGTAATTGTAAATAATTGGTTCGTAAATAAACAGCCCAAGCCAAGATTATTGAAAATTACAACCTGCAGGAAAAACAAAAAGGAACGCACGTGAAGAGTTTCACGTCTTCAGTGCACTTACCAACACTGCTTTCTGCTTATATAAGTCTTAGACAAAACGTAACACACTAACATTATTGATATAATATT
The DNA here is from genome assembly GCA_018904305.1 of Scaptomyza montana. Lineage (NCBI taxonomy): Eukaryota > Metazoa > Arthropoda > Insecta > Diptera > Drosophilidae > Scaptomyza > Scaptomyza montana. The sequence goes on along the minus strand of JAEIGR010000061.1, from coordinate 278,678 downwards.
GATATACAATTTCGGACAAGCTAAGGGCGTTCACATAATGATAACCAGATAATTTGAAATCTCGCTCCGATCATGCTCCTTTGTTGTTGCTCATTTACGTTCACTCTTTATCTTATGTGCGCGCTTTGCATGTCAATCATAAAGTTTGATAACCCTACCTCCTCCGCACACACTAAATTAAAGCTAAAGGCAATATGCAATTCACTTAGCTGCAGCCTCTTAGATATGTTTTGCTTTGATTCAGTGCGTGCGAAGAAGGTAGCGATACTACGCTCTTTAATTGACTTGCAGAGCGCGCGCATAGATAAGAGAGTTAGCCGAAATAGCCAACAACGAAGGCGCGATTTAAAAATAATTTGTCATCGAGCGCCGAACATGAAGAGCGATGCGTGAGCGTGTTCAAGTTTTAAGCTGCCTCTTTGTGTTTGGGACCAGCAGCGCTCAATTCATGATGCAGGTGTTGAATTGCCGACTGTCAGCACAACACGAGAATGAGCGAATCTGAAAACAAGTAAGAAGGCTTTAGTCGAGAAATCCCGACTAAAAGATACCCTGAACCCGTGTATTAAAATGACTTGCAGAAGTCTCCTGTGTTTCTTAATCGATTTGGATTATTAATTTCCACAGAATTTATAAAGTTATCCATTGTCTTAACTCCTATTTTTACATTTTCTAAATAACAGACATGTGGACTCGGCTGTTGAAGCTGATTTATGTGGTCGGAGATGCTTCTTTCTGCCTGTTACATACTTTTGCACAAATTAATTATACCCTTTTTTACCCATTTTATGGGTTCAGGGTATAAAAATAATGTAATATTTTAGGCATGCTTTCAAAACAAAGTTTTCTTATATTTTGTAGCCACAGATAACAGAGAAGAAGAAATATAACTGTAAATGGTACTCACTGCAAGCAGCATGCACAGCTGAGCGAATATATGCTGCAACACAAAGAGCGGCTTAAAGCTTGATCAGCGCGCGCGTCTCTCTTATGACTGCCGCTAGAAATAACATAATTTGAATGCAATCATGCGTCTTTGTTGTTGCCCATTTACGCTCACTCTTTTGTTTATGCTATGTTTAACATAAATCTTAATATCCCTATCTCCTCCGCACTCACTAAGCTAAGCTAACCATAACTAAGAGGCTGCAGTTAAGTGAATTGCATTGCCTAATTAACACCACCCATACATAGCTCTTAAGTGCAAGCGTTGTATGTATGAGCTCGGGATCTGCTGCTTAGAGGAAGAACTGTAATGCTCTTTCCAACATTACGTTTTTACATACAATGGTAAGGGAATTGGTTATGCATTTTAGTTCATATTTAATGTGAACAAAGAAAGTTACTTTTCGTTTCAGTGAATTGTTTAATATTGTTTATATTAAGGATAAGGATAATAACAACGAAAGTTTATTTTGGATCAGTGAGTTTTTTAATATTCTGATTTTCGTATTATATAAATATAAATTCATTTAAAATACGTATGTAATGATAAGTTATAAAATATATTTAATTGCTATTATTTAAATATTTAAATAACGATCAACGTATTTTAATTTCTTTTGTTGTTTTTTAAAACCAAGAATATTAAGTAGATTTTCGACTTAATAATTGAAGCAACCTTATTTATAGTTCTCTTCTATTTTGCATATTATATAATACTTATATAGACTCTGCTTAAGTGCATTTAAAAATCAAATAAAACCAAGTAGTCTGAATATTCTATTAAAAGTATAAGTTGGTATATTAAATTTTATTGAATTTTATGCTTATGATTAGACGCTGTATCGTTGTAACAATCGTTTTACAGTGAAGTCAATTGACTCACAGCCAAATTAAACAAGTGGAAACGTTGCAGTCGGACGCAACCGACTGCGGCATACTCGATACCAGTATTAAAACCGGTAAAAAAAAGGCCTGATTGCGGAGGGGTACGGATGCGGCAGGGGTGTACGCTGCCTTAAAGATTTTCCGATGCAGATGGGGATGCCACAAGCTATCTTCCTTACAAATTTGGTGACTCTAGCTCATAGTTTGTAAAAGGTGGGGAAAGGGGGGGGGGGCTGGGGGCGGTATGGGTGTGCGTGGCATCCAAATTTTTGATGCAGATCTTTGTGGAATGTCAATTGCTATCTTCATACCAAATTTGGTGACCCTAGCTCAAAGTTTGTAAAATGTGGGGAAAGGGGGGCTGGGGGCGGTATGGGTGGGCGTGGCATCCCAATTTGTGATGCAGATCTTTGTGGAATGTCAGTTGCTATATTCATACCAAATTTGGTGACTCTAGCTAAAAGTTTGTAAAAAGTGGGGAAAGGGGGGCGAAATGGGTGGGCGTGGCTCCAAAACTTTGATGCAGATTTTTGGGGGTCGTTGCCAGCTATCTTCTTACCAAATTTGGTGGCTCTAGCTCCACAATTCTGGAAGATACACGCATTCCCGTTTTTGACGAAGCGTTGGGGTGGATGGGGGCGGCTAGGGCAGTATTGGTGGGCGTGGCATCCAAACTTTTGATGCAGTTTTTGGGGGGTCATCATCACCTATCTTGGCACCAAATTTGGTGGGTCTAGCTCAAAAACTGAGGGAGATATAGGCTTTTTTGACTTTAAAATGCGGGGGGTTGGGGGCGGAATGGGGGGGCGTGGCTCCAAAATTTTTGATGCAGTTTTTTGGGGGTTGCTAATAGCTATCTTCTTACCAAATTTGGTAGTTCTAGCTGTAAGGATGTGCGAAATATGTGGATTTATCGGTTTTGAGTTATCGAATTTATCGATTTGCCAGCCCCCCAGTTATCGTAGAACCCCCATCTTGACACTTTAATTTACTATCCCATAGATAAAGAGAATTGGAAAGTTTCAAGTCTCTAGCTTGAAGGGTGTGAAAAAAAGTTGCGAACATACAGACGGACAGATGGACGGACACCATGACGGACATTGCACAAACTCAATATTCTCTTTACCTTCGGTATCGAGTATAAATACGTCTGTTGAAACTTTAGATATTAGTGCTGTTTTGGTGCCGCATTCAGTTGTTGCTATAATTGGTGATGGAGCCTGCCTTTTTAGATCTATTTCCTACCTTTTATTTGGTAGGCAAGGCTTCCATGGCACCATACGCCAAAATATTGTTGAACATGTTGTAACCAACTGGCAAACTTTTGCTTGCTTCAGCATAAACTTAAATGGAGAGTGTTATAGCTCTTCTGAACAATATGCGTGCGATATGTCAAATTCAAATACTTATGGTACTGCATGTGAGCTTCAAGCAGCAGCAGAAATTTATGCTGTAAATTTTCAAGTTTTTCAAAATGGAAATTTATTACAAGCATTCGGAAATAATATGCATCCTGTAAAAAGATTGCGTTTTACCGGTCCATTAATGAATGGACATTTTGATGTTTATATTTCTTTAAAGGAAGTATTAACTCAAGAATCTGATACGTCAAGTGAATGTATAACTGAAAATGTTAAAAATCCTGTTAAAAGACGTAGTCGATTCACCGGCAAAACAGAAAAAAAGGTAAAAAAAACGTTCATTTGAAGAAAAATAGTGATATCAATAGGGGTAAGTGCATAGAAGCATCAGAAAGATATCGTGTTAATAATCCTGATGTTATTAGAGTTGTAGTGAGAAGACATCAGGCTAATAATCCTGAAGCTCATCGAGTTGCAGTGAGAAGACATCAGGCTAATAATCCTGATGCGCGTCAAGAAAGGCGTTTGCGTGCATGGAGTGTTAAAGCCATGTCTGGCTTAAACTATGATTTTGAAATAGCTTACAAGTCAGATAAAATTACTCAACTTGGTAGTATGAATTTGATATGCAAACAATCAGGCATGTCGCAGAATCCGATTTCTATCGGAATCGGTTTGATTCCGACACGTTTTTCATTTTGGTGTCGTACAATCCGATAGATGTCGTTTTCATGTTCGAATCGGAATTAGAGTCGATTTTGGTGTCGCAGAAAACGATATTATCGGATTCTCTATCGGAATTAAAATGATCATATGTTTGCCGGTGATTTACTTTTTTTTCACAAATTGCGGGTATTGTTGACGATGGCATGTGTGGCTTAATCATTTCCAGAACCATAACAAACGCTTCTTTATTTAAACGATATTGAGCAACAAACCTTAAACAAATGAAATCTATTTGAAATTTGTCCAAGATCACGGAAATCATTTATACATACGCAGACTCTGGAAAATCCAAAGGATTGCTATAGTCTCTTAAAATCCTACGCTTGATTTTTTCATTATTTTCCTCCGCTAATATAAAAGATAAGACCAATTCCACAGCACAGTTCATTTTTAACTTTACTTTTTATTTGCCGCTTTTGCACATATGACATAAACAGCTGTTTCGATTATCGGTTTTGCTAATGTTCGAAAAAAGACAAACCGATAAAAATCCACGACATCATTTAAAACCGATATCGTTTTACGAAACCGATAAAACGACAAAACGAGTCGGATTCTGCGACATTCCTGAATGTAATGCTTTAAAATGGAAAAATGAGCCTTTTGGTATCTGTTGCAAGGTAGGAAAAGTTAAACTTTCACAAAATGAAAGTTTACCTGATCCACCTAAAAGCTTTATAATTGGTGGACATCCCAAGCATGATCATTTCATTGATCGTATAAGAAAGTATAATAGCTGCTTTTAAATGACTTCTTTTGGAAGTACAAAAATTATAAATGAAAGTTGGTCAACCTTTAAAGTCCAAGGACAAGTGTATCACTTAATTGGTAGTGTCCAACCTTTGCCAAATGAAGAAATGTAGTTTCTTCAAATTTATTTTGTTGGTGATGATGAAAAGGAAGCTCAACTACGTTGCAAATATATTTCAAATGTTGATTTAAGCGTAGTAAAAGATCTTCAATGTATGTTTCATCATCATAATCGTTATATAAAAGATCTAAAAATGGCTCTCAATAAAATACAAACAAGTACCAAAGACTATAAATTGGCTATACATGCTGATCGAACACCCGCTGGTGCACAATGCACCAATGCACTATCAAGCGAAGTAGCAGTTATTGTAATCGAAGTTATTGTTGGTCAGCAATTTGAAAAGCGCAATATTATTATTGAAAGCCATAATTATAAATTACATCGTATAAGTGAGGTGCATCGATCATACGATGCATTACAGAACCCTTTGCTATTTCCTTATTGCGAAGATGGCTATTCAGTGGATATACCACAATGGAATTCATTATTAACCAAGTGGAAACGTTGCAGTCGGACGCAACCGACTGCGGCATACTCGTTACCAGTATTAAAACCGGTAAAAAGAGGCCTGATTGCAAAGGGGTACGGATGCGGCAGGGGTGTACGCTGCCTTAAAGATTCTCCGATGCAGATGGGGATGCCACCAGCTATATTCCTTCCAAATTTGGTGACTCTAGCTCAAAGTTTGTAAAATGTAGGGAAAGGGGGGGGGGAGGGGGCTGGGGGCGGTATGGGTAGTTGTGGCATCAAAATTTTTCTTGCAGATCTTTGTGAAATGTCAATTGCTATCTTCATACCAAATTTGGTGACTCTAGCTCGAAATTTGTAATAAGTGTGGAAAGGGGGGCTGGGGGCGGTATGGGTGGGCGAGGCATCCAAATTTTTGATGCAGATCTATGTGGAATGTCAATTGCTATCTACATACCAAATTTGGTGACTCTAGCTCGAAGTTTGTAAAAAGTGGGAAAGGGAGGCTGGGGGTGGTATGGGTGGGCGTGGCATCCAAATTTTTGATGCAGATCTTTGTGAAATATCAATTGCTATCTTCATACCAAATTTGGTGACTCTAGCTCGAAATTTGTAAAAAGTGTGGACAGGGGGGCTGGGGGTGGTATGGGTGGGCGTGGCATCCAAATTTGTGATGCAGATCTATGTGGAATGTCAATTGCTATCTTCATACCAAATTTGGTGACTCTAGCTCGAAAATTGTAGAAAGTGGGGAAAGGGGGGCGAAATGGAGGGCGTGGCTCCAAAACTTTGATGCAGTTTTTTTGGGGTTGTTGCCAGCTATCTTCCTACCAAATTTGGAGGCTCTAGCTCCTCAACTCTGGAAGATACACGCATTCCTGTTTTTGACGAAGCGTTGGGGTATATGGGGGCGGCTAGGGCAGTATCGGTGGGCGTGGCATCCAAACTTTTGGTGCAGTTTTTAGGGCGTCATTATCACCTATCTTGGCACCAATTTTGGTGGCTATAGCTCAAAAACTGTAGGAGATATAGCCATTTCTGATTTCAAAATGCGGGGAGATGGGGCGGAAAGGGGGGCGTGGCTCCAAAATTTTTTATGCAGTTTTTCGGGGGTTGCTAGTAGCTATCTTCTTACCAAATTTGGTAGTTCTAGCTGTAAGGATGTGCGAAATATGTGGATTTATCGGTTTTGAGTTATCGAATTTATCGATTTGCCAGCCCCCCCGTTATCGTTAACCCCATCTTGACACTTTAATTTACTATCCCATAGATAAAGAGAATTGGAAAGTTTCAAGTCTCTAGCTTGAAGGGTGTGGAAAAAACTTGCAACCATACGGACGGACAGACGGTCAGACGGACAGACGGACAGACACCATGACGGAATTTGCTCAAAACCAATATACTCTTTACCTTCGGTATCGAGTATAAAAAGGAGGAATAAAAAAAAAAGATATCTGCGTTAAGCTTTTACAGTTATAAAATAATGATTCGTCAATCTGAGTTAAATCATTTAATTTATTGTCGTTCCCTTTTTAGTCAGTTTTTGGTTGATATGTATGCTAAAATTGAAACAGAAAGGTTAAATTATATTCGCTACAATCAAGCGAAACTCAGAGCAGATAGCTATATACATCTACAAGATGCAATAGGCCAACAAGATGTTGTCGCAGCTCAACTTGGTCAGATGGTTATGTTACCATCTTCTTTTACAAGCTCTGCACGATATATGCATTAAAAGACTCAAGATGCTATGACATATGTTCGCCATTATGAGCGACCAGATCTTTGCATAACATTCACATGCAATCCACAATGGAATGACATCAAAAGTGTTTTATTACCGGGTCAAAAATCGCATGATCATCACTATATTATAGCTCGAGTTTTTCATTTAAAAGTTAAAGCTTTAATGTCACTATTGACAAAAGGTTCTTTGTTTGGAAGCGTGCAATGTTTCATGTACTCTGTGGAATGGCAAAAGCGGGGTTTACCACATTTACATATTCTACTTTGGTTAGAAAATAAAATAAGACCAGATAAAATCGATAAGATTATCTGTGCCGAAATACCAAACGCAGATGAGGATCCTTTGTTATTTAACATTGTTAAGTCAAATATGATTCATGGTCCTTGCGGTGCATTTAACAATAAATCGCCATGCATGAAAAATGGAAAATGTACCAAAAGGTTTCCTCGAGAATTACTTAAAGAAACTGTGACTGGAAAAGATAGTTACCCTCTATATCGTAGAAGAGCGATAGAAGATGGTGGTAATGCAATTAATATAAATGGTATTTGCATAGATAATCGTTGGGTTGTGCCTTATAACTGTGTACTATTGAGAACATTTGAAGCTCACATAAATGTTGAGTATTGTAGTTCTGTAAAGTCTATTAAATACATTCGTAAATATGTTAACAAGGGCAGTGATCAAGCATCATTTACTCTTGAAGACCAACGTAATGAAATTAATATGTACGAAAGTGGCCGTTGTATAAGTAGCTCAGAAGCGGTATGGAGAATCCTTGCATTTCCCTATTACACACTTAGCTGTTCATTTAGAAAATGGTCAACGGATATATTTTAACCCCAATAATCCGCAACAATTACTTGACAGATTAAGCACTACACCCAAAACCACTTTGTTAGCCTTCTTTGAGCTATGCACACGTGATGAGTTTGCAAGAACGCTTCTATATTGTGAAGTTCCATCGTATTTTACATGGAACAATAAAGAATTTCAAAGAAGAAAACGAGGGCAAATTTTCCTGGAGTTCAAAGAGATTCAGCATTGGGAAGAGTTTACACTATTCATCCCAATAATACAGAATGTTTTTATTTAGGACTTTTATTACATTTTGTAAGGGGCCCAACTTCATTTTTAAATTAAAAAACCGTTAATGGTATAGCACACGCATCATTTCAATTGGCGTGTAAAGCTCTAGGATTACTAGAAGATGATAAGCACTGGGATTCAACTATAGCCGAAGCTGTCATATGTCAAAATCCTACAAAACTGAGAGAACTTTTTGCAATAATGTTAGTATTTTGTCAAATTTCAGATGCTCTTAAACTTTGGAATACTTATAAAGAGAGTTTCTCAGAAGATATTTTAAGAGCCTTTCATTTTTCACAAGACAGAAATATTGATGAAAGTATTGTGAATAATGTGTTAAATAAATGTCTTATTTACATTGAAGATATAGTACTGTCTATTGGTGGTCAAAACTTGACTTATTATGAACTTCCACTACCAATTATATCCGAGGAAATTGTTCCAAATATTGAATATCATAGAGAAACAAATTATGAAAAATGCGATAATTTTGTTGTTAATAATGAGCTATTCCTTACTGCTGAGCAAAAACAAGTATACGAAAAGATACTATATAGCGTTGAAGCAGAAAATGGAGAAATCTATTTTTTAGATGCACCTGGTGGAACAGGCAAAACGTATCTTTTAAATTTATTATTGGCAAAGGTACGGCAAAGTAAAAAAATTGCATTGGCCGTTGCTTCTTCCGGTATCGCAGCCACTTTACTAAATGGTGGTCGCACAGCGCATTCTACACTTAAGATTCCATTTAATTTGATTCATTTAGAAACACCACATTGCTCAATTTCAAAGCAATCTTATATTGCTGCTGTGCTCAAAGATTGCAAGCTTATTGTTTGGGATGAGTATACTATGGGCCATAAAGGTGTTTTTGAAGCTGTAGATCGATCTTTGAAAGACATTCGAGATAGTGAATACTTAATGGGTGGCATAACTGTTCTCTTAGCTGGTGATTTTCGACAAACTCTCCCAGTGATCCCCAGAGGAACAAGAGCAGATGAAATAAATGCGTGCTTAAAGTCTTCAATTTTGTGGCCCAAAATACAGAAAATTGCATTAACGAAGAATATGCGAGTGCACTTAAAAGGTGATAGCATAGCTGGTGAATTTGCAGAAATGCTTCTTCAAATAGGAAATGGATTATTTCCAACCCATGATGGCAAAATAACTTTACCATCAACTTTGTGTCATGTTGTGAAAAGTATTGAAGAGCTAACTCTAAAAATATTTCCGAATATTACAAATATCTCTCAAAAATCACTCGAATGGTTTTCAGAACGTGCTATTTTGACTGCGAGAAATGAAAATGCATTGGAAATAAACGAGTTTTTATACAAATCATTTCAAAGTGAAGAAATGACATATAACTCTATTGATTCTGTGACTGAAATCGAAGATGCAGTTCATTAACCCGTCGAGTTTCTTAATTCATTAAATCCGGCTGGCCTGCCTCAACATAAATTGACTTTAAAGATTGGTTCACCTGTAATGTTGATTCGCAACTTGAAACCGCCAAAACTGTGCAATGGTACAAGATTGCAAGTTAAAGTCCTTCATAAGAATGTTGTCGAAGCAATTATCTTTACTGGCAATGGTATAGGGGAAACGGTTTTTATACTGAGAATTCCATTAATACCTTCTGATTCTGAATTTCCAATTCAATTTAAAAGATTGCAATTTCCTTTAAAAGTTTGCTTTGCCTTAACAATTAATAAATCACAGAGACAAACTCTTAAATTAGCCGGACTAGACTTAAGACACGATTGTTTTTCTCATAGCCAATTTTATGTAGCCTGCTCAAGTTCACCAAAAAGTTTATTTGTATTAGCACCTGACGGAAAAACAACCAATGTCCTTTATAAAGAAGCTCTTAAAGTTGTTAATAATTGCAAAATATATTCAATAAGTGGATAAGGCCTACTGGGGAAACCACAATATTCTCTACCTCAATGGTGGCGTGGAAAAGAGAATATTAAATACTTTGCTTAAATATTTTGTGAAATATTTTCTAATTTATTTATTTTGTATTTATCTTCTATTGCTAAAATTTATATAAACTATCCGCGCAGCGAAGTAAGCGGGCCACTTACTAGTTTAATTTATAAAAGACTTTAGTATACTGACTTAACTTGAATCGATTAAATTCGATATCTCCGGTGTTTCTTAACCGATTTGGACGAAATTTTCAGAAAAGTTCTATAGTTACCCATTATTTCAACCCTCATTTTTACATTTTCCAAATTCGATATTTTTTTGTTATCGATTCCATGTGTAGTCTGAAGTCTCTAGCTCTTGTAGTCTCTGAGATCCACGCGTTCATACAGACGGACAGACGGACGGATGGTGTTCAAGAGTATATATACTTTATGGGGTCGGAGATGCTTCCTTCTGCCTGTTACATACTTTTGCACGAAACCATTATACCCTTATTTACCCATTTGATGGGTTAAGGGTATAAAAATGGCTCTTTAATCAAGAACGTCTGCTTATAATTTAAGAACAAAAAATACATTAAGAATATGTTTTAAGACCGCCGTTCGATTTTTAATTCCAATAAATCATGAACGAAAAGTCTGAAACGTTAAGAACATTGTGATGTTGCTGTTGCTGCGTTGTTCCGGCCAGTTGCTTTCATTGATATTTAAAAAACATTTAAATTCAATTGTCCTCCTACGCGTTTCGACGGCTTTGCCGCCTTCATCAGGGAGTCTGATTTTGTTTTAAATAAATATAGACAGGTTAAATTTCACATAAATCCATTAACACATGTAACACTTACTATTTTATACATACATTTTGGTTGTTTTCACCTAATTTTAGTGTCGTCAGTCCTAATCCTAATACTGCCTCTTTCCGTCATATTATACATTTTAAATGTAATTCTAATTTTTGTCCAGCTGTTTTTGATGTTGTTTGCTGCCGTTTGGTTTGCTTATTGTCAATGTCGTCTTTGTGGTTAAGCGCGTCGTCCCCTCTTTGCTGTATGCTCAAGCTCTCCAGCGTTAATCTTGTTCGTTCTCTTCTCTCTATGTCAAGTACTTTGACCGCATCAAAATCAGCGGTGTGGCAATTTTCACTCAAGTGTTGAGCTAGTGCTGTCGTAGTCTTTCTGTTCTTTGCGTCTCCCTTATGTTCTTCTTCTTATGTTATTCGTGTCGCAAGTGATCTTTTTGTTGTTCCAATGTAAACTCTATTACACTATTCTCCCTCTTTTCCATTGCACTTGATTTCGTAGATTACATTGTTCTGCTTGTTGCTATAAATTTTGTCTTTCGTGTTCGTAAACAAACTTCTTGTTGTTTTGTGAGCTTTGTAAGCATATGTGATGTGCTCTGTGCTGTCTTTTGTTATGAATTTCGTTAGCGTTGCTTTATTCGTTATGTTTTCTATGTACGGGATGCTGACGTATTGTCTGCTTATCGGTCCTTGGGTTTTTGTTGATGTTTGGAATTTTTGACTATTTGTGTTATCAATTTTAGCTGTGACGTCATTTATTAGTTTGTCTATCAGATTTGTCGGATAGCTGTTTTTGATTCACATCATTTTGAGTTTTATGTAGTTTTTTGGTCGGTGTTGTTTATCGCATAATGTGTATGTATTTCTAATAATGTTCTGGAATGTGTTTATTTTCTGTGTCATCGGCTGGTTTGAGTCGTAATTTATTATTCGTCCCGACGCTATTCCTTTTGTGTACCAGTCAAATATTAGTCTATTTTCCCTTCGCTCTATTTCCATATCAAGAAAGGCAATTTTGTTGTTCTTTTCTGTTTCTATTGTAAATTGTATTCTTATTTGTTGTTTGTTAAATGTTTCTAATATGAGTTTTGCTTCGTTCTTGTTTATAATCAGAAAAATGTCATCAACGTATTTTGAGATATGTTTAATTGTTTTGTTATGTTGCTTCAGCTCATCAATCGCGTCGTCTAAGATTTAGTCTAAAACTATATTTGCGATTGTCGGTGATAGCGGGTTTCCCATTGGCATTCCAAACACCTGACTGTATGTGATGTTATTGTATTTGAAATAATTACTTTCAATAAGTACAAAATCTAAGATTTCTTTAAATTTCTGTTTTGGAATGGATGTGTGTATTGATATGTCTGCCCATCTATCCATAATTTTTTTTGTTGCGGTGTTAATGGGGATGTTAGTGAAGAGCGAGATAACATCAAATGATACAAGTATTTCCTCGTTTCCAATTTCTAAGTCATTTATATCGTTTTTCAATTCTGTTGCGTTCCTAATGTTGTACTGTGTGGATTGTATGTTCTTAATAATGTCACCTACATGTTTGGCCAATTTGTAGCACGGAACTTCAGTTGACGCCGATATGGGTCTCAATGGTGTTCCGGTTTTGTGTATTTTTGGCAATCCGTATAGTCGTGGTGCGTTTCCTCCTGAGCAATATGTCCTTAGTTTTGTTTTTATGTCTATGAATTCGTTTTTATACAAACAGTTGACTATTGTGTTATTTTTCGATTGTGTTGATTAAATGGTTCTTGTGCAAAATTTTCTGTTGTGGGCTTATACATAACTCGCCCTCATTCTCATCATAGAAGTGCGGCTGCATACGCACACATACAAAAAACGTCAGATCCAGAGACTCCAGTCTGTTCTGCTGCTCACAATTTGGAAGCAAAGCAAGCAGCAGAATGACTTGCTGTTATGCGCGGTATACTTTTTCTGCAAAGTTTGCAATGAGAGAGTTCTGCAAGCCTCTCTGGAATTAATTCTAACACTTTTGGGTAATACATTTTATTCTTCATTTGGTTATAGGTTTCCTGAATACCTAAATACATACTCTCTTTTACATGTTAAAACGATATTTGTTTTACTGCTTCAGTTTCGTGTTCAATGCTTGTCATTTGAATATAGTTGAATTAATTTCTCCTGTACTATATTGTATTTGTGGTAGGATAATTCTGAGAAAATGCCTATTTTTCCATTTTTTATATATTTTACGAAAATCTCTTCCATATTCGGGAAGTCGTATTCTGCTATGAAAATTATTCTTTTCCCATGAATTGTTTTCAATTCTTCTGTTTTTTCGTTTGTGATCACTATCTGTGTTTTGTATTTGTTTACTATATCTTCTTTTATTGAAAAATGATCTTGTAAATTTTCCTCTGCTGAATGAACTGTCGCTATTGATGTGTCGTCTTCTACGTTTGCTATTATAATTATGTCTGATATATTGTCATTTATATCGTATTCTTCTTCCTTATTATTGCTGTCACATTCATAATCATTTTTTTCTAACCTACTTAGGTAATCGGCTACTCTATTTTCTTTTCCTTTTAAATAGTTTATTTCAAACTGATATTCTTCTAGTTTTATTAACCACCTTTGATATCTGGGTTAAATGTCTTTCCCTCTAAACGTTGAATGTAAAAATTTTATTGGTTGATGGTCGGTTAGTATTTTAAATTTCCTTTCATAAAGATAAGGTCTGAAGTAGTTTACTCACCAAAGTATTGCCAAAAATTCTTTATCTGTGGCTGAATAATTTCTCTCGTGTTTGTTTAACATTCTTGATGGGAAACAAATTGGAAGCCCTTCTTGGGAGAGGACCGCACCGATAGCGTAATTTGATGCGTCGCACAGTGGGGCCATTTGAGTTTTTTCATATAAAAAATCATAACTTTTGAACCAAATGAGATAATCGAACAATTTAAAAAGCATATGATAGATAATTAATCAACCTATAAAATGAGCGTTTGAAATGAATTCTACGATTTTTCTGTGCCTATTTATGGGTATGCAAAGTTGAAATTTGTGGAAAAATCAACTTTACGGGAAGGAAAAAAAATATTTTTTAAATTTTTTGATTTTTATTGTTTCGTTTTAATGGTTTTTATAATCTAAAATTAATATTATGATAATTAAAAATCATTTTTTTTTTTTTTTTTTTTATTAATTTTTTGTAAAATATTCATCACAATCCGTAAAAGATGGTATATCTAAAAGAGAAATCATCCGAACTATAAGTATTTTCTAATTCTTTTCGTGACTTAACATGCCTCAGTGATGAAATTAGTGGATCTGAAGATGCTGCTAACATGTTGAAGAGGTCCTCATTTTGTCTCACCCTTGAAGCTTTGAAAGTGTTTAGCAATCTGTATTTTTTATAAAACTTATTAAGGGACTCTTGTGCTTCTTCAGAGAGCTCTCCAATTGGCAAAGACTGATACTCAATTATATCCTTGCAATGCGCCAATATTTTATGGACTGTCGGGGTCAACTTTTTCTGCGGATATAATTCTGCTAAAAGTGATACTGTTTTTGAAGCATATTCTCCATATTTGGCTACTTGGCACGTGTCCGAATAAGATTTGTGCCTACCTGAATGGGATGTGTGACTAGTTGTACGCCAACGCAATTTCTGTATTCGGTGCGTACCTGGTAATTTATTTGTATATCCTGTAACTGCACCTGAATTTAGGGACCAGGATTTGACAAATGATCTCAGGTAAGCATTACAGAATGAAAAACAAAAGTCAAGTATCTTCACAATAACGAACGTAACAACAACAACAAAAAATGGGTTTTCACGGTTATATGTCATAAATTGCCCAAAAATGCATGCAACACATTTTTTTCCTATGACTTTTTTCACTTTTTTTACATTTAAAAAAAGGGGCAAAAACGGGCACATGAAACTTTTTGCATTTAATAGAGGAATAATCAAAGAAATTAATTTAAAAAAATAGCCGATATAATGTGATATAATTTTTTTTATTTTCCATCAAAGTTGAGAAATAGTGAAAAAGTGGATAGTTGGTAAATATTGAATTGCCTGGCCAAACGCAAAGCAAACAGTATAATTTTTTTTTTATTCTTTTCTTAATAAATAGATCTATCAATAGAACCAAAAATGATGACGATCCGTAACTTAGTTTTTGAGATATTGTATCTCAAAGCCGACCAAATTACCTTAAAATTGTGATTTTTATGTAACACAAAAAATCAGACAACTTTGAAAAGCTATATCTTCTAAACCAAAAATCCGGTTACATTATGGATTGCAGATTTGAAATCGCTGGAAAGTAGGTTCATTCAATATTTTTTAGAGGCACATGCAATTTTTGATTTTTGACACTTGACTTGTTCTACAGGCGCCACTGTGCGTCGGTCGTAAGTGTGAATGTTTTTTAAAAATTTGGGTATCTTAATATTGGGTGTGAGCTGATGAGATTTTTTAGTTATACTCGTTACCGAAGGTAAAGAGTATATTGGTTTTGTGCAATGTCCGTCATGGTGTCCGTCCGTCTGTATGTTCGCATTTTTTTTCCACATCCTTACAGTTAGAACTACTAAATTTGGTAAGAAGATAGCTACTAGCAACCCCAAAAAACTGCATCAAAAATTTTGGAGCCACGCCCACGCATTCCGCCCCAGCCCCCCCGCAATTTATAGTTAAATAAGCCTATATCTCCCACAGTTTTTGAGCTATAGCCACCAAATTTTTTTGCCAAGATAGGTGATGACCAACCCTCAAAAACTACGTCAAAAGTTTGGATGCCACGCCCACCAATACTGCCCTAGCCGCCCCCATCCGCCCCAACGCATCGTCAAAACCAGCAATGTGTGTATCTTCCAGAGTTGTGGAGCTAGAGACACCAAATTTGGTAGGAAGATAGCTGGCAACGACCCCCAAAAATCTGCTTTAAAGTTTTGGAGCCAAGCCCACCCATACCGCCCCCCTTTCCCCACCATTTACAAACTTTGAGCTAGAGTCACCAAATTTGGTATGAAGATAGCAATTGACATCCCACAAAGATCTGCAGCAAAAACTTGGATGGCACACCCACCCATTCCGGCCCAGCCTCCTTTTCCCCACCATTTACAAACTTTGAGCTAGAGTTACCAAATTTGGTATGAAGATAGCAATTGACATTCCACATGGATCTGCATCAAAAATTTTGATGCCACAACTACCCATACCGCCCCCAGCCCCCCCTTTCCCCACCTTTTACAAACTTTGAGCTAGAGTCACCAAATTTTTAAGGAAGATAGCTTGTGGCATCTCCATCTGCATCGGATAATCTTTAAGGCAGCGTACACCCCGGCCGCATCCGTACCCTTTAGCAATCAGGCCTCTTTTTACCGGTTTTAATACTGGTAACGAGTATACCGGAGTCGGTTGCGTCCGACTGCAACGTTTCCACTTGTTTAAAACAAATTTTGCCGGAAGGAGGCTTCAATTAAGTTATATAAGTTCAAAATAAATAAAACCGGCAATCTAAGTTCGAAATACTTACATCAAGTACTGAGTGAACTTTTATCAAGTTGATTCTCAGAAATACTGGAATCAAGTACGAAAATTCTAGAATCAAGTACGAGTCGCGTGTTCATATCTCAGCGGCATTGTACGAAATTTTTTTTTGCTCTTAAAAATAATATAAATAAGTTTGTTTTTGTTCTTATTTTTTTAAAAGTTTTTAATTAGTATAAAAATGGCGAATAAACTTATCTAAATCAAGTTCACTTAACCTAAACATTAACTGCAATCAAAATGTGTTTGGAATTGGCTCAACAGTTAAGGCACTCAACTCAATAACAACAGATATAAGGTTCAAATCCCCGTCAGGGTAAGCAAAATCAGATAAATTTGTAATGGTTGTTGATTATAATTTTGTAGCTTAAGCATGAGAATGATTGGCAACTGTAAAAATGCTATTCTGCGCTATATATCTAAATCTTAGAATATCAAGTATTGTAATACTTGGATAAGATTACAAGTTCTTTGATTTTAAACCCGATTCCTTAATGTGGACGAAGTGAGAATTTCTGTTTAAAAAATTACAGCCTAACGTAACTTTTAGACTGCTTGGCTGCGTTAAAGTACGGATACTTGCCTTTTTTTATTATACTCGATACCGAAGGTAAAGAGTATATTGGTTTTTTGCAATGTCCGTCATGGTGTCTGTCCGTCTGTCCGTCCGTATGTATGCAAGTTTTTTCCACACCCTTCAAGCTAGGGACTTGAAACTTTCCAATTCTCTTTATCTATGGGATAGTAAATTAAAGTGTCAAGATGGGGGTTCTACGATAACTGGGGGGCTGGCAAATCGATAAAATCGATAAATCAAAACCGATAAATCCACATATTTCGCACATCCTTTCAGCTAGAACTACCAAATTTGGTAAGAAGATAGCTACTAGAAACCCCCAAAAAACTGCATCAAAAATTTTGGAGCCACGCCCCCCCATTCCGCCCCCAGCCCCCCCCCTATTTTAAAATCAAAAAAGCCTATATCTCCCACAGTTTTTCAGCTATAGCCACCAAAATTGGTACCAAAATAGGTGATGATGACTCCCCAAAAACTGCATCAAAAGTTTGGATGCCACGCCCACCGATACTGCTCTAGCCGCCCCCACCCACCCCAACGCTTCGTCAAAATTGGGAATGCGTGTATCTACCAGAGTTGTGGAGCTAGGGCCTCCAAATTTGGTAGAAAGCTAGCTGGTAACGACCCCCAAAAAACTGCATCAAAATTTTGGAGCCACGCCCACCCATTCCGCCCCCAGCCCCCCCGCATTTTAAAGTCAAAAAAGGCCTATATCTCCCACAGATTTTGAGCTATAGCCACCAAAATTGGTACCAAAATAGGTGATGATGACCCCCCAAAAACTGCATCAAAAGTTTGGATGCCACGCCCACCGATACTGCTCTAGCCGCCCCCATCCACCCCAACGCTTCGTCAAAATTGGGAATGCGTGTATCTACCAGAGTTGTGGAGCTAGGGCCTCCAAATTTGGTAGAAAGCTAGCTGGTAACGACCCCCAAAAAACTGCATCAAAATTTTGGAGCCACGCCCACCCATTCCGCCCCCAGCCCCCCCCCCGCATTTTGAAATCAGAAATGGCTATATCTCCCACAGTTATTGAGCTAGAGCCACCAAATTTGGTGCCAAGATAGGTGATGAAGAACCCCCCAAAAACTGCATCAAAAGTTTGGATGCCACGCCCACCGATACTGCCCTAGCCGCCCCCATCCATCCCAACGCTTCGTCAAAAACGGCAATGCGTGTATCTTCCAGAGTTGTGGAGCTAGAGCCACCAAATTTGGTAGGAAGATAGCTGGCAACGACCCCCAAAAATCTGCATCAAAGTTTTGGAGCCACGCCCACCCATTTCGCCCCCCTTTCCCCACCTTTTACAAAATTTTAGCTAGAGCCACCAAATTTGGTATGAAGATAGCAACTGACATTCCACAATGATCTGCATCACAAATTTGGATGCCACACCCACCCATACCGCCCCCAGCCCCCATTTCCCCACATGTTACAAACTTTGAGCTAGGGTCAACAAATTTCGTATGAAGATAGCAATTGACATTTCACAAAGATCTGCATCAAAACTTGCTTGTTACACCCACCCATACCGCCCCCAGCCCTCCTTTCCCCACTTTTTACAAACATTGAGCCAGAGTCACCAAATTTGGTATGAAGATAGCAATTGACATTCCATAAAGATCTGCATCAAAAATTTGGATGCCACGCCCACCCATACCGCCCCCAGCCCCCCTTTTCCCACCTTTTACAAACTTTGAGCTAGAGTCACCAAATTTGTAAGGAAGATAGCTTGTGGCATCCCCATCTGCATCGGAAAATCTTTTAGGCAGCGTACACCCCTGCCGCATCCGTACCCCTCTGCAATCAGGCCTCTTTTTACCGGTTTTAATACTGGTATCGAGTATGCCGCAGTCGGTTGTGTCCGACTGCAACGTTTCCACTTGTTTTTTTTATTTTTGTGTGAATTGGTCAGTTCTTAAATCAAGAATTGATAATCTTAAAGTTCAAGATCTAACATCTTATTTCTAAGTTCACTTCAATCTCAGTTTGTCAGAACTCAAATTCTAAGAATTTGGCTTCTTAATTCAAGAATTAACAATCTCGAAATAAGTACTTTTCATTCTCAAAACGATCTTAATTTGAGAATGCGCGATCTTAACAGTTAAGAACGTTTCATACTTGATTCATGATTTTTCGGTCTTAAACGGTAAATAAGACCGAAAAGTGTTGATCCAAGGTGGAAAATCTTGAATAATTATACTCGTTGCCGAAGGAAAAGAGTATATTGGTTTTGTGCAATGTCCGTCATGGTGTCTGTCCGTCCGTATGGTTGCAAGTTTTTTCCAATCCCTTTAAGCTAAAGACTTGAAAATTTCCAATTCTCTTTATCTATGGGATAGTAAATTAAAGTGTCAAGATGGGGGTTCTACGATAACTGGGGGGCAGGCAAATTCAAAACCGATAAATCCACATATTTCGCACATCCTTACAGCTAGAACTACCAAATTTGGTGATAATATAGCTACTACCAAACCCCAAACAACTGCATCAAAAATTTTGGAGCCACGCTCACCCATTCCGCCCCCAGCACCGCATTTTAAAGTAAAAAAAGCCTATATCTCCAACAGTTTTTGAGCTATAGCCATCAAATTTGGTGCCAAGATAGGTGATGATGACCCCCCAAAAACTGCATCAAAAGTTTGGATGCCACGCCCAATACTGCCCTGGCCACCCCTATCCGCCCCAACGCTTCGTCAAAAACGGGAATGCGTGTATCTTCCAGAGTTGTGGAGCTAGAGCCACCAAATTTGGTATGAAGATAGCTATTGACATTCCACAAAGATCTACAGCAAAAATTTGGATGTCACACCCACCCATACTACCAACAGCCCCCCCCTTTCCTTACCTTTTACAAACTTTGAGCTAGAGTCACCAAATTTGGTATGAAGATAGCTATTGACATTCCACAAAGATCTGCAGCAAAAATTTGGATGCCACACTCACCCATACCACCCTCAGCCCCCCCTTTCCCCACCTTTTACAAACCTTGAGCTAGAGTCACCAAATTTGGTATGAAGATAGCAATTGACATTCCACAAAGATCTGCAGCAAAAATTTGGATGCCACACCCACCCAATCTGCCCCCAGCCACCCTTTCCCCACCTTTTACAAACTTTGAGCTAGAGTCACCAAATTTGGAAGGAAGATAGCTGGTGGCATCCCCATCTGCACCGGAGAATCTTTAAGGCAGCGTACACCCCTGCCGCATCCGTATTCTTTTGCAATCAGGCCTCTTTTACCGGTTTTAATACTGGTAACGAGTATACAGCAGTCAGTTGCGTCCGACTGCAACGTTTCCACTTGTTTTTTAATTGTAATAGTTCTTCTTACTTAATTGAAGACATTTGCCTACTACTACACAGGGACAAGAATTCGTCATAACTACCATTTACATTTCACCGAAAACAAACATTAATTCGATAATGGACTTCATACATTTTTATTTGTTGCCATTTACTTAAGCTGGAGCTAAATTACTTAACAAAACATATTATTTACTACCCCTTATTTTAAGTGGCGATTTTAACATAAATTTTAATGATGCCATATTTAGCAGATATTTAAATATAAGTTCTAAAATGTTCGCTTCCTACTTTAGTAACCACAACCCAATAATTTCTGTTATTCATAATCAATAATATGTAAGCTTATATTTTTAATTATGTATATCCAAATAAATCTGTAAAACAAAATAATGTTTTTTGTTTTAATATGTATTTGGGAGACTTATTTGATATTTGATATCAAACATGCTGTATTGCCTTTACAAATACTTGAATTTAACAAGAAACTAAAGTACAATATAAGAAGTATAGCTTCCAAAGAGTGTGTTCTACACACCCTTACTTCTTTTATGTTTTTAATTAAGTGTTAATAATACATTTACTTTCTGTATATTTTGTTAGGTGCTACCAAAAGCTGGTAAATCGATAAGTGCAATAGCTGAAAATCGAAAAATCCTCATATTTCCCACATGGTTACAGTTAGCGTTACCAAATTTGGTAAGATGATATAGCTAATGGTGCCGCATAATCACATAACAAGTTTTGGAGATACGCCCAGCCCTACCGCCATCAGCTTCTCCGCATTTTCAAATTCGAAACACCTATAACCTTAACAGTTGTTGAGCTAGAGC
Organism: Scaptomyza montana; assembly: GCA_018904305.1. Taxonomy (NCBI): domain Eukaryota; kingdom Metazoa; phylum Arthropoda; class Insecta; order Diptera; family Drosophilidae; genus Scaptomyza; species Scaptomyza montana. Next base: position 257,650 of record JAEIGR010000061.1, on the reverse strand, counting down.
CACAAAATATGGTGCCGGGATAGGTGATGACGACACAAAGATCGATATAAAAAATTTTAATGCCACGTCCCTAAACTGTACCATGCGCTCACCGCCTCTTCAAACGGGAATGCGTGTATCATCCGCAGTTTTGAGCTAGAGTCTTCAAACTTGGTAAAGCAGTTAACGCCTCCAAGGATCTGCATCAAAGCATGTTCGCATACATGCAATCTCGGCATGCCAAGAAGGCTGTTTAAACTTAGAAGCTTATAATAAACTTAAAGCCTTAAATTTATGATTTTCGAAATAATGAATATAGCTGTTATTTGTTGGTAATTTCGAAAACTTACTGTTCCTCCGGATTGCCATTGGCCGTCGCTGCCTTAAATGTTGTTTCGCCCTCTAGAAGGTTTGTATCAAGCTGTATCTTTTTGGTCATACGTTGCCAAACATCCTTCCAGTATTGAACATTGCGCATGACGACGTTTTCCTCATCCTACATGATGGGACATTAAAAAACATAAAGCTATATGGTCGTTTGCTTACCCAGGATGGCTTTACAGATATGGTTATAAAGCGTTTGATAGGCAACTTAAGATTCATGACCTCAGCTAGACGCGTTTCAAGGCGCCAAGGTAGATGAACCTTGAGGAAAAATGTCTTCTCGTTAAATGATTGCGACTTTTCCTCCAGTTCAACATCGAGTCCTTCCTTCACTAGATTGTCCATAAAACAGCGTCTGATATCACGTCGATGTGCTTCTACCTCGGTCATTACACCTAGGTTTTCCTCCTCCCAGGCAAGCACCATGTCCACCTTTCGCCGCCCGTCACGGAACATAAGTGACTCCGGATCAAGTCCCTCCCTATCCTGCTTGCTAACGCGTCGTTCTTCGCTGCCATCAGCTGTCAGACTGTTGCTCTTGCTGGCCTTGCGACTGCTGAGACAGCTGCCACTAATGCTGCTGCTCTCTCCAGTTGATGTCTTCCGATCAGCTGGCACCAGTTGCTGATAGCCAAACTGATCAGCCAGCTCATTCGAGTGCGACGACTCGATTATTTCATTAGATTGATATTCTTTTTCATCGACCTCATTTACCACACGCCCATTTATCGTAGGGCTTAGGTTCAAGCCCAAAGTGCGACGCATTGCAGTACCAGGTATGTCCTCTTCATGGCTGCCCACAACTCGAGGCCCAAACGCCTGCGTGGGACTCGGCTCAGCTGACTCTGTTTCCAGGTGTGTGGGAAGCGGCATGGTTATTGAGTTGCCTTTTTGGTAAAATGATCCATTGCTGCCACGCATTATTGAGGAGTTAAGCCATTTATCTGTGTACGCCGCAGAGTTGCCGCTGGTGGAGTTTTGATTGTCCAAAGAGGTATTTTTCGAGACGGGTTTAATGGCCACTAGTCGCTCCACTTCCGGAAAATTGTAATCGTTACTGGCAGTAATTTGTGGCGTCATTGGTGATGCCTCGAGATCCAATTCAATCAAATGGTTATCCTATTGGTGGGCATAAGATGCTCTTAGTTAGTTTTTTTTTTATTTAATTATATAATTGTTAAATTAAAAAAAGCACGTGAAAACGATGTAATTCCGTAATAAACACGGGTGGTAGGATTCTGCTTTGAAAGGGGGTGGCAGCGCGGTGAGCGCAGCGTTAAGGTTTGATGCAGATCGTTGGACGACATTGACAGTCAACTTACTACCAAGTTTTGTAGCCTTAGCTCCACAAATAAAATAAACAAGTGAAAAAGTTGCAGTCGGATGCAACCGGTATATTCAAAACCTGTACAACGACGAGTAAAAAAGGCCTGATTGCAAATAGGTACAAATGCGGCAAAGGTGTACGAAGCGTTCAAAGATTGGCTACTGTTGGGGCGTTACCAGCTATCTTCCTACCAAATTTGGTGGCTCTACCTTAAAAACTGCGTTTCCAAAGTTTTGATGCAGTTTTTTGGGGGACGTCATCACCTTAAATTGCACCAATTTTGGTGGCAATAGCTTAAAAATACTGGTAGGCTCCAAAATTGTTGATGTTTTTTTTTTTGGGTGCCAGTAGCTATCTGTAAGGATGTAGGAAGTATTTATTAATTTTCAGATATCGAATTTATCGATTTCCCAGCCCCCGAGTAGGCGTAGAACCCCAATCTTAACACGTTATCTGTCCCGCCTGTAGAAAAAGATATTTGCAAAGATTCCAGTCTCTAGCTTTACGGGTGTCGAAAAATTTGCGTTAATACAGACGGACAGACACTATGACAAGCATTGCACAAAACCAATTTTATCTTTATCTTCGGTATCGATTAGCACAGAAATCATTTAGATTTAGGAACATTAATTAGTTGCGGAGACTTACACCATAGCCAACTAGACGCCCAGCTACTATGCCACTGTCCTGGCTAAGTCGTCGTGTACGTAATTTGGGATGACCGTTGCGTATCGTGCGCTCGCTTTTGGCTGGGCTTGAGAAGACTTGGCGCCGGTTCACCGAGTTGTTATGTGAATTACGCAGTGTGGGCACCGACAGGAATCCTATAGCATACAAAAAAATTTAAAAATTTATTTTAATTGAGAAAAGTAGGTAGCCAGGTTACTCACTTGCAAATTTAAACACGGTCTGCTCAATAGCGTGCTCTCTCTCAAGGGCTGCGCTCCCAATGAGATCCTCACGCGAATTGGTCTCAGTTATGGGTGCGGTGCTCTCATCATCAACGCTGTCGATTCGTATTTGAAATATATGTGATTTGCCGCTCGCACTGCCCTGTACGACTCCATGGCTGCTCATTTCTTCGTAAGGGTGTCTTAGTTTCTATCTGCGTCACGTCGCTATGAAACGTAATTATGCTGTTAAGTTATTCCATAACAAGAAATTTTATTTTTTCGACTGCTTTGTAGGTAATTTTACCTACAATACAAGATCGTGCGAGGTCTGATACATTTGCCATTGTTCCCATAAATTAAATATGTATTTGATGTCATTTTGATTTAAGTCGAAAGCCAACAAATATACTACAATCTGCAACACCTCACATACATATATATTTGTATATGCGTGTTATTTAAAACAACAACAAGTGTTACAACACCCAAGCGCATTATACGAATTAATTAATTGTGTGTTATTAACCTGCCTTTGATTCCCAACACTGCATCGATAGCCAGCTAGCAAATCGGTGACCCAGGGATGGATACGACCTCGATGCAGTGTGGACCGGTGTAACAAAAATTTATATTTTTATAAAAACTAACAAAAATCAGACTAGCAGCGATAATTCGCACAAACGGACAACTTTAGGACATACATGGTAAAAAGAGATGTTAACTTGTACCCCCCCAATGCGCCCTCCCTACCTATGAATTGGCTGTTTCTTGCTCTACGCCAATTCCCTAATACATGCAACACTAACAACAACAACTTACCCTGACATCAACACATCTTCGCCCCTCCCACACATAAATTACTACTCACACACACCCAAAAAAAAATTTCTACAGTACAAGTTGATAATGTCCTACCAAACGGCATTTGATAGGCAAAACGTTGTTTTGACGGGATATCCCGTACAATCTACGTTTTTATCGTACGTTGTACTTTACTTTTTTACTTTCAATTATTTTCTACGTTTTATACTGTTGAATTGATAGTACAATATACTGTAAAAATCCACAGTGTACTTTTTATACTGTTGATTTGATAGTACATACTGTCAAAATCCACACAATGTACATTTTATACTGTTGAATTGATAGTACATACTGTATGTATGCACACAATGTACATTTTATACTGTTGAATTGATAGTACATACTGTCAAAATCCACACAATGTACATTTTTTATGTGTCTAGCCGTTGTTTACCGTTATGTTATCTTTTTTTGTGCACATTATGTGTAGAGCCTGGTAACAACATTTCTTATTAATCATGTTGAAGTGCAGTCGCAAATTAAAAGAATGGAAGGTTTAAGTGAATATTTTGCAAGAAAAACATTTGACGATGAGCCAAATATAAACGTATGTGATGAACTTCATGCATTGCTAAGTGAACTAAATATTCAAAGTGCATTTGTAAATTTAAATGGTAAGACTTTTTATTTTTTTCTATTGTGTTGTTTTTAATTTAACTTTCATATACATATGTATGTAGATAGTGGATTCAACATAACAAATATTCAGTATATAAGCGATTTTGATTTGGAAAGAATCTTTCCTCATTGTTCCCAAATAGCTTTCAGAGCTGAAATAAGGGAAAAAGTTTTCGCTTGGAAGGTGGAAAAGGTAAATATTGAAAATAGTGAAAGAAAATTATTGTACAATATAAATTTTAGTTTCCAGAACAATATGGCTTGCGTCCTTTCAACAACCGGGTATTGCAGTGGGTCAATAGCTCACCACCGTCATCATCAAGCTCAGTTGTCATTTCAGCTTGTGTAAGTTTTTGTTGTGTTCACAGAGCTCGTAAATAACTCTCAACACTTATTTTTACTGCCGTCCTCATGCCTAAAAGACAGAAAAAAAAAACAAAACGAAAAAAAGTTGTCTTTGCTTGCGCTCCTTCTTTTCGTTTTGTTCAAACAGTCTGAAAGTGTCTAGACTTTTTTGCGAGCTCTGTGTATTTAATATATGTATATGTATTTCTTATGTTGCAGAAAATAAGCAGTTTATTAGAAAATTCTTCTATTGGTAGAGGCATTTTGACATCCTATGCAAGCGCTAATAAGTTAACTGTCGACCAACGCAAAAAACTTAATGGTTTAATTGCTGATTTTTTTTATATCATAAAAGAAAACAAATACACTATTCCGCCTCCACGCCAAGTCGAAGAGATTGCTGAACAAATAGGCAAACTTTTTCCAACTGAATCGCCATCAATTTATTATGTTTCGCGCAAGGCTGGAAATACCCACAATCCTTCTGGCTTGCTGTATAACAAATTTAATAATTTGAATAGAAGCAGAAAACGTTGTTTTGAAGAAAATTTGGAAAAAACACTGGAAAAAGAGGCGCCTCCATCGAGTGATTTAATAAGCATGAAAATGAAAATTATGCATATGGTGTCGTCTGATGAAGAATCTATAACATTATGGAGCGATACTTTTGAATTACGTAATGAGGAATTGAAAACAGCTAACCTTAATACACTATTGAATGAGTGGATATTTTTTAAGCAAGCAGGTGGAGAGAAATTCGTAAGTAAACTTTAACTTTATCATCAAAATACTTATTATAATTTTCGTTTTACCAGATTGATTACGACTTTGATAGAAATTTTCCTGGTAAAAAATATGAGCTTTTTACCAATTTTGACGAACTAGAGGCCAAACTTATGCCATTTTATTCAAAACATTTGAGGGATAAATGTTATTACGAACTGCTGACAGAAATACAAAAACCATCAATTAATAAAAGTAAATATGAAATGTTTATAAACCAAATTATTTTTTCACTTCGAAAAAAAATTCTAAAATTACATTACACAAAATTAAGAAAAATTTAATTTCATTTGAAAATATCCCATATTTTATTGTATCGCAGTTCGAAATTAAAAGATTCAATGATCATTTACAAGCTTACGAAGTAGGTAGAGAATTTACAGATTTGTTAATTTTAAGCATTGAAGACATTTGCAGTCCATCAATTAATGTTTCAGTAATGTCTAATGGAGAAAAATATTTTAGAAATAAGTTTATATGACGTTATTAGATATAAGATAATTTTAATTTAAAAAATGCTCTATAAATATGAAATAAATAAATACTGAAATAAAAAAAATATCTGTGAGCGTTAAAACTCAAGGTAGATGTGTAAACTTATACATTTCAGTATTTATAAATATTAACCCTTAAATGCCCATGCCCAAGAATTAAGACAATCATATATATTTATCTTATTAAATTTCTCAAATTATTTTATTTATGTTGCAATGGTTAAAATTGGCTTATGATAGCTGAAATAAGAAATGTACACCATTGATTCGATACTGGTCAGTGATCTCGAGAAAACGGCATCAATTGTAGTGTTCTTGTTAACCTAACCATATTATTGATCGAAACTGGTACATTTATTATTTGTCCAAGTATTCCATATTGACCCATTCCATGACGCAAACGTCTTATTTGCATAAACGGCAATCTTGGTGAGATCAATCGTTCTGTCACTATGTCTAATTTGGGTAAATGCACAGGGCGAGTAGGATATTTAAATCCGTTTGATGTTGACAGAGGTGGAATTTGGTTTTCTTTAAAGATGAATGGCATGTTGGGCAAATTTTAGCATTAACAAAATTAAAGGTAACAAAATGCTCATTTATTAAGTTTTCGCACCCAGCAGGCATAGTTTTAAGGTCGTTTTGAAACCACAATCTATCACACACAGCGCATGCGTATCCGAAGTCGTTGTCGATCATTTTTAATTTAAATTGTTTATGAGCATTAAGATGGTGTACATAATGTTCATATTGCAATTCAATATTTTGTTCATTTGGTTGTTGAAGTTGCGATAAATGATTGTCATGTTGTTGTGGTGATAGATGTTGCGATTGTTGTTGCGATTGTTGTTGTTCTTCTTGTGGTACTTGTTGTGTATGTTGTTGTTCTTGTTGTTGTGCTTGTTGTGGTTGTAAATGTTGTCGTAATCTTGTAATTTCTTTTTGGCGTTGACGCTCTCGGTAGGCCCGTTGATACGCAGCGTTTCTTGCCCTTCTTAATGTGTTTGGTGATTGTGAAGTTCTCTACAATATTCATTTATATTAAAATTTGACCTGTGATTTAAAAATATCAATATTACCTCCATTTTTTTAATATAATACCACTTTTCTCTTTAATTTCTGAAATTTAAACTTAAAATTTTGTTTTTATGTTATTGATGTTGTTTGATCACTTCTAAAATTTATACACATTGAAAATGTCAAAATTTAGAGAACAGCTGTTCAAATGTATCGCGGACACAAACCGATATAGAAAATGTCAATCAGCTGTGTCAATATAAAATGTTATATATGTCAAAATTTAGAGAACAGCTGTTCAAATGTATCGCGGACACAAACCGATTTAGGAAATGTCAATCAGCTGTGTCAATATGAAATGTAACATATGCTAGGAACTAACACAAACGTAATAAGGCACACGCATTTTCACACAGAGTCATTCTTAACCAATCAAAAACGTCTTACTTTTTTTTATATGGAGTTTTTATGATAGTATTGGAATAAGATTTTTACCCTACCGAGACTATAGATGTTTACACATCAAAAACTAATTTTTATTTTATTGAAGAAAAAATTTCCTATTAAAATTACAGGATGTACTATCAATTTTTCATAACAGTATGGTCCTTTCAAAACAACATTCTATACTATCAAAAGTACAGTATGGTCCTTTCAAAACAACATTCTATACTATCAAAAGTACAGTATGGTCCTTTCAAAACAACATTCTATACTATCAAAAGTACAGTATGGTCCTTTCAAAACAACATTCTATACTATCAAAAGTACAGTATGGTCCTTTCAAAACAACATTCTATATTATCAAAAGTACAGTATGATCCTATCAATTCTACGTTTTATCCTATCAAACAGTTCATTTCACGAACATTGAAAGTACAGTCCTATCAAAATTGAAAGTACAACACATCAGCGCAAAATTAACAGGAAAAAACGTAGAAATGTCAGTATTTCCGGTGAATTTTTTTTTTCTGTGCATGTTTTTACATTAGCAATAACAAGACATTCATTTATTTATAAATATAATTATAGCTAACATTGTTTTTTCTTAATATTAAATTTACTTTAATTAAACATAATAAAGAAAATGAAAAGAATATAATTAAATAAATAAACAAAATAAACAAATATCTAATACACGACAAACAAAATAAACAATAAACAAAAACAAAAACACGGAAAGAATAAATAAATAATAAATTAAATAAATAATGAAAATAAATAATAAATAAGCCGAAGATAAATAAATAAATAGATAATAAATGAAATAAATCCTATTTCTGCAGCCGTTTGCTCGTCGCGGCCCACTGTGGCTGTGGCGGCAGCTGCGTTAGTGAGTGTGTGTGCGCGTATTGGTGCGCAGCTGTGTGTGGCTGGCAACCGGCACTTTGAATAATGCGCTCGGGCGCAGGCGCCTGGATATAAATGTTTAATGAGCGATATTATTATACACAAACTTGAGTGACCACCCAGACGGGTTGACCAATCCACGCCCGGTGGTCTGTAGCGATCGTGTGGCCGCGCTGGGCGTGTTGGAATGGCTGGACGCGGTGTGCTATCAGAACGAAATAAAATCTTTTTTTATTTACGAAAACAGAATTAAACCACTTCAATTCTAACACTACTACCTTTCACACGCCAGCACTAAATTTATTTCCTTAAGTTTCGTCACTTTTTCCACACGCGCTTTGCACTCCGGCTTATTTTCTTGCTGCATAAATTCTGCCTATTCATGGCCACTCTGCTTCTTACAGCCCATTCACCATTCCCCTATCCCGCAAACGACAATCGATTATCGGGAGCCAGCACGACTCTCCACCCCTCGCTCGACAACCACAACCATCGATAGCACATCGCCGACCATAACATCACACTCCGGTTCGCTTGTATGCGCTGCGAACAGGAGTGCTTACCGGAGGCGTCTGTACGCTACGCTGCCCAACGTAGGCCACCGCCCACGCCCTGAGGTTATGCGTCTCATGCTCTACCGACTGAGCTAGCCGGGCACAGATCCAACGCTTGGGGGTCACTGCTTGACGAGCGGATTGCCCTGAAGTGTCTCCAGCTCATAGAGGCATCGTCCTACTGGCTGCACTACTCGGCACTTGATGAAGCGGCGACAGAATTTCGCGATGAGGTTTTTAGCGAAGTCACTCAACACAAAATTGCGCTTGAACAACTCTTGTCCTGCCGTGTATTGAACGTTCCGTGCCTTCAGATCGTACTGCCTCGACGACTTCTCGTACGCCTTATGTAGCGTCTCCTGAATGCGAGCACGGTATATCTGCTGCTTTGCCGACCTCTCTAATGGGTTAATGGCTGAGTCGCTGACGTCGCCCAGCCTCCTGGCCAGCCCATACTCGCTGCCGTGACTCAACATGTGCTGTCCGAACAGTGCGAAGTATGGGGAGGTTCCGGTCGCTGAGTGCACTGCACTTCGCAACGCCTTCGCGATCTCTAGCAACCTTTCGTCCCACGCCGTCTGGTCGGTCTCAATTTGCACCCGAATCGCTGCCAACACCGACTGGTTAACCCGCTCAGACGCGTTCGCTTGTGGAGCATAGTTTCCGGTGCGAACGTGTCTGATGCCATGGTGCTCCAGCATAGCTCCAAACTCTTGCGACACGAACTGCTTTCCGTTGTCGGTGTGGACGATTTCGGGGACTCCAAACGCCGCGAAAAAATCATCTTTCAGGAATCGAATGACCGCTGCCGATGTCGCGCTCGGTATCGCCTTCAGCCATACAAATTTGCTGAAATGATCCAGAACCACGAGGATGTAGGCGTTGCATTGGCGGGAGCGTGGGTACCTGCCCAGAAAATCCAAATACAGCTTCTGTATCGGCCGCTCCATCACCACCTCCATGCCCATCATGGGCCTGCCAATTTGCGTGCTGTGCTTAGTCTCTTTGCAGACTCCGCACTCGAGCACATGCGTCCGCACTTGCGCTGCCATCCTCGACCAGAAGTAGAATTGGCGCAGCCTTGCCAACGTCCGGGCTATGCCTCCGTGCATCCCCTTATCACTGTCTGGGAAACGCTCTGACTCTGCTCGCACCAACGCCAACCGCTCCAGATACTCCTCGCTCTCAAAGGCTGTCGTTTCGAACTCGAACAAGTTGAGTTCTTCCACCTCAAATGGTCGAGAGAGCATATCGGCTACTACATTGTCGCTTCCTTTCCGGTGCTCGATTCGAAAATCAAACGCCTGCAGGGCTAGGGACCACCTTGCCCATCTCCCGCTCAGGTCCTTGAGTGACATTAGCCATTGGAGACTTGAATGATCCGTAATGACCGTGAACGGCATCAGCTCTACGTACGGCCTAAAACGCTCGATTGCCTTAACCGCTGCCAAACACTCCTTCTCCGTCACGCTATAGCTCAGCTGAGCTCCAAGCAGCTTAGCTAAAAAGAACGCGATTGGCCGATCTGCACCTTCGTCGTCACGCTGGAAGAGGACTGCACCAATCCCCATTTCTGCAAGCCGAAAGTGAGCTTGGCCTCCTTCAAGCATTGCGCTACCTCCTTCAACAGCTGTACATGCTCCTCAAAAGTGCGAGAGATGATCAGCAGGTCATCCAAGTAAACGAACACGCGGTTCCGCAGACGTTGCGGTATCACCCGGTCCATCAATCGACACAACCGTTGAGCAGCATTGCACAGCCCGAAAGGCATCATCCGGAACTGGTAAAGTGGACGGCCAGGAATGGTGAACGCTGTGTATCCCCTGCTCTTGGGCTCCAACTCGATCTGCCAGAACGCGTGTTTCAGGTCGACACTGCTGATGTAGATGGTATCATCTACTCGGCTGAGGATGGACTCAATGTTCTGTAGTGGGTAGGCATACTTCACCGTCACGTCGTTCAGCTTGCGTGCGTCTAAGCACAGTCTATTTTTGCCTGGCTTCCGCACCAACGTCATCCTATTGCTCCATGGACTCTCGCTTGGCTGGATGACTACCAGCCGCAACATTTCGTCGACCTCCGTGAATAGTAGCTGATGCACCGCTGGGGACACGGGGTAAAAACGCTCCTTCACTGGTACGGTGGCTTCTACAAGCTCGATCGTATGGCGCTCTACGTGAGTCTTACCTAATCCTCGCTGCTCGAACGCCAGAAATTCAGCCTTGATCGCCTCCAGCTGCTCCTGTTGCTCGGCACTCAACTTGTGCGGTTCGACCGGCTCTCCCTTAGTCACGAATTCTGACTCCACTTGTTCAATCGACTCTACTCCTACGATCTCGGGTGCAAGGCGAAACTTCTTCCAGAAGTCGATCCCTAGGTAGAGATTATGGACCAGGGCGGGGCAGACATACAGAGTCATCTGGTGCGTCTCCTCTCTGTATCGTATCGGGACCCGAATCTTACCCAGTTCTGTGTAGCTAGCACCCCATGCGGTTCGCACTTTCGAAGTCTGTGGATGCCACGCTATTGCCAGCTTCTCAATAAGCTTTAGTGCTCCAGATTCGATCAAACTCACGGTCGCACCCGTATCTAAAAGACCCTTAACGCTGTGTCCTTTGATCTCCACTTCGGCAAAAGCTCGATCGTCGCCCTTGAGCACAGAGTCGAGTGCCTAGCAAACGCCCTTGCGCTCCCTACGGCGTAATGTGGGCCTCCTCCGCCTTCGTGGAACTGGTGAGCTCTGGTTCCGCTTTGAGTCATCCTTTTCGGTAAAGATCCGGGCTTTAGCTTCTTTGACGCGACCTCGCGCGCTTCCAAAGGCGGTCGTGTCGACTACTTGGGCTTTGGTAGGTGCTCGCTGTTGGCTCTCCTGACTATGTCCTTAACTAACATGCAATCCTTATCTCTAGTACTTATATTTAACATGCATTGTGGAGAGTGTTCTACTGGCTCTTCGGCAACATCATTGAGCGTGACTCCTCTGCCTGTGTCACACTCAGCCTCCCGTTTCCCGTCCGACATTTTGGACACTTCGGCTGTACCACTCCGGGAAATCCGCATTTGTAGCAAAAAACATTGCGCACTGTGGCCTCGCACTCCCAAAATGTATGCCCTCGCTGAGCACAGTTCCAGCACGTAAGCGCGTTGCTATCGCCGCTACCGCCTCAGGGCCTGTACAGCGCTTCTACTGCCAAATCTGCTGCAACCTCTGCAGTGGCCTCCTTTTCCTCGTGGAATGCTTCGTTCACTTGGTATCGGTGCCTAGGCCGACCGACCAGCTCCGCCGTGATTTGGCTCCTCGACCAACGGGATGACAGCATCCTCTCTGCATCATGGCATTCTTCTCTCAGCCTCTCCAGGTTAGTGATCCATATCGGATAGATGACCCGTGAAATCCTGTCCCGGATGTTCACCTTCACGATCTTGATCAGGTCGTGGTCGCTGACGGGCACCTCCAACCTAGACCTAAGAGCAAACATGGCCTGCAGATAGTCGTCGATACCCTCTCCTGTCTTTTGTCTGCGATCGCGCAACTCCTGCTCGCGCTCAAAATTGGATCTGCGCGTCTGGAAGCGCTGCTTCAGAGCGTACAGCAGATTTGGCCAGTCTGTTGCTCCACTCGTCCTTATGAACATCCAGTACCAATCCTTGGCTCGTCCCTCGACCAACGTGTGGATATCCCGCAGGATATCCGGCCACGACACCTGGTAAGTCTCTCTCAAATGGTCCAATCTAAAAATAAACTCGCCGACTGGCATTCCAGATGGGCTGGCATCAAAAACGAGACCCCATCGTCGCATCGGGATCACCTCTGGTCTCGTGTCGGCTATACCGAATGGCCTCCGTGTGGTCTGGTCACTCCCCGCAAGGGCTTCGCTACGCGCTCCAAACATCCAATGCTCCGCTTGTTCACGCTGCTCGGATTCCAGCGCCCGTTTGTCGAACCACTGTCCCTGTGCTGCTGGAGGCTTTCGCTGTGGAGCTGCGCTGTGGTCAGCCAGTGTTGCTGCGTTTTGCCCGGGTGGTGGGCGTAGAGTTGGCGGAACTTCTTTGGGCCCTGACAGCTGCGTATACAGGCTGCTCTCGCGGATTGCCTTCACATACTCGAGCATCTCGCGCCTGTTTTGAGCCTGGAGTTCGACCATCCCCGTCGCCATAACCGCTTGAAACGATTCCCGCGCCTCTGTCAGAGCTGAATTTATTGCGGCTCTCAGCTCACTTTGCAGGTCCGTCGGAGCTAGCTGTTGTTGTCGAGGAGCTGCGTTTGGGCACTGCTCCTAGGCTGTCGAGAACTGAATCTCCACCTACTGCTCCTGGCTCCAAGGTATCCATCTCCTCTAGTGGCGACGTGTCTTTTTCGGGCTTTTGTATTTGTGATTGGGAGGCTGAACGAGTAGTGGGAGCCATTAATTCAGCCATTCTATTTCGGTTGAAATCTGCGCTACGCCTATCTTTTCTCTGTTCCTGTACGTATTCTTTTCTTTTTCTTGCTAATTAAGAATTTCTATTTTTTTTTCTTTCTTTCTTTCTTTCGGGGTGGGACGAACATGTAACATGATACAGGTACGGTAAGTAATGATTACATACATTGGTCCTAATCCTAAAAATTGTCCTTTTCCTATATCACAGTTGGGCTATTGAAACTATATGCTATACGGTTCATGTCCTGGCAGGGAACGCAACTTGACACATGCAATCGTATACGGAAAACAAAAATGTGAGTTGAGGTCAATAACTTTAACATTGCCTACTTATCCTGCGCCTGGGCACTGAAGGATGTGGCGTTATTATGTCCGTCGTTTGTGCAGAACTACATCCTCCCGCTGCTTTTGCGTCAGCATAGGCATTCGACCTTGCTGCGAGCCAGCAACTTTTAAACTATAGCTACCAAAAACAACCGACACACAACATAAAAACTGAAGCAATAAGATGAATATTTACTGTGACTTTACTAGCGTCTTTCATTGAGTTTTACGATTGGGCGCCACTTGTTATGAACCAGCCTTTGATTCCCAACACTGCATCGATAGCCAACTAGCAAATCGGTGACCCAGGGATGGATACGACCTCGATGCAGTGTGGAACGGTGTAACAAAAATTTATATTTTTATAAAAACTAACAAAAATCAGACTAGCAGCGATAATTCACACAAACGGACAACTTTAGGACATACATGGTAAAAAGAGATGTTAACTTTTACCCCCCCAATGCGCCCTCCCTACCTATGAATTGGCTGTTTCTTGCTCTACGCCAATTCCCTAATACATGCAACACTAACAACAACAACTTACCCTGACATCAACACATCTTCGCCCCTCCCACACATAAATTACTACTCACACATGTTTTTACATTAGCAATAAAAAGACATTCATTTATTTATAAATATAATTATAGCTAACATTGTTTTTTCTTAATATTAAATTTACTTTAATTAAACATAATAAAGAAAATGAAAAGAATATAATTAAATAAATAAACACAATAAAAAATATCTAATACACGACAAACAAAATAAACAAAAAACACGGAAAGAAAAAAATAAATAATATATTAAATAAATAATGAAAATAAATAATAAATAAGCCGAAGATAAATAAACAAATAAATAAGAGCAAAAAAAACAAGTGGAAACGTTGCAGTCGGACGCAACCGACTGCGGTATATTCGTTACCAGTATTAAAACCGGTAAAAAGAGGCCTGATTGCAAAAGGGTACGCTGCCTTAAAAATTCTCCGATGCACATGGAGATGCCACCAGCTATCTTCCTTCAAAATTTGGTGACTCTAGCTCAAAGCTTGTGAAAGGTGTGGAAAGGGGGGCTGGGGGCAGATTGGATGGTTTTGACATCCAAATTTTTGATGCAAATCTTTGTGAAATGTCAATTGCTATCTTCATACCAAATTTGGTGACTCTAGCTCAAAGTTTGTAAAATGTGCAGATAGGGGGGGGCTGGGGGTGGTATGGTTGAGTATGTCATCCAAATTTTTGATGCAGATCTTTGTAAAATGTCAATTGCTATCTTCATACTAAATTTGGTGACTCTAGCTCAAAGTTTGTAAATGGTGGGGAAAGGGGAGCGAAATGGGTGGGCGTTGCTCCAAAACTTTGATGCAGACTTTTGGGGGTCGTTGCCAGCTATCTTCCTACCAAATTTGGTGGCTCTAGCTCCTCAACTCTGGAAGATACACGGACTCCCGTTTTTGACGAAGCGTTGGGGTGGATGGGGGCGGCTTGGGCGGTATTGGTGGGCGTGGCATCCAAACTTTTGATGCAGTTTTTGGGGGGTCATCATCCCCTATCTTGGCACCAAAGTTGGTGGCTATAGCTGACTCTGAAAGATATAGTCATTTTTGACTTTAAAATGCGGTGGGCTGGGGGCGGAATGGGAGGGGCGTGGCTCCAAAATTTTTGATGCAGTTTTTTGGGGGTTGCTAGTCGCTATCTTCTTACCAAATTTGGTAGTTCTAGCTGTAAGGATGTGCGAAATATGTGGATTTATCGGTTTTGAGTTATCGAATTTATCGATTTGCCAGCCCCCCAGTTATCGTAGAACCCCCATCTTGACACTTTAATTTACTATCCCATAGATAAAGAGAATTGGAGTTTCAAGTCTCTAGCTTGAAGGGTGTGGAAAAAAGTTGCGAACATACAGACGGACAGACGGACGGACGGACGGACACCATGACGGACATTGCACAAACCCAATATACTCTTTACCTTCGGCAACGAGTATAATAAATAAGGCGAATAAATAAACTAAATCCTATTTCTGCAGCCGTTTGCTCGTCGCGGCCCACTGTGGCTGTGGCGGCAGCTGCGTTAGTGAGTGTGTGTGCGCGTATTGGTGCGCAGCTGTGTGTGGCTGGCAACCGGCACTTTGAATAATGCGCTCGGGCGCAGGCGCCTGGATATAAATGTTTAATGAGCGATATTATTATACACAAACTTGCGTGACCACCCACGGGTTGACCAATCCACGCCCGGTGGTCTGTAGCGATTGTGTGGCCGCGCTGGGCGTGGAATGGCTGGACGCGGTGTGCTATCAGAACGAAATAAAATCTTTTTTTATTTTCCATTAATCCACTTCAATTCTAACACTTCTACCTTTCACACGCCAGCACTAAATTTATTTCCTTAAGTTTCGTCACTTTTTCCACACGCGCTTTGCACTCCGGCTTATTTTCTTGCTGCATAAATTTTGCCTATTCATGGCCACTCTGCTTCTTACAGTAGAGCTGGGAAAGTATCGATGGCACTATCGAGTTATCGAATTTTTACCTTTCTGAGCCACCATCGATAGTTTTTTGTCGCTATCGATGGTGCGGGCATTTTTCACATCACTTAAATTACCACAGAACACGAGGCTTGGTTGCAGAAATTTGGGTAAGAAAAATGAAAAAAAATTACATTTTATATGTTTTCTAATAAAAATGCATTCTAGATTAACTTTAATTGATGGTGGGTGGTGGCTCTAAGCATGGACAAATATATAGTGAATCTCAAAAAAAGGGTAATTATAATAATTCTTTGATATTACCAATGTATATTTAGTAAAAGTTATTTATCTATGTATGCGTAGATATCAACACATCAGAAATAATCAGCTCTGATGAGGAAAACGGCGGGCTAAAAAGACCGAGAGTTGGTAAATCCAAGGTGTGGAGTTTTTTTGATAAATCCAATGATGGTAAGTCGGCGAAGTGTGTCTCTTGCGGAAAAGTATATAAAACAAGCGGAAACACATCAAATCTCTTCGACCATTTAAAACGTGTCCATCCAACTTTAAACGTTGGCGATTTGGCAGTTTCTTCATCAAAGATTGATGCTTTTGTCAACACATGCTACGATTCGAATTCTCGTCGAAAAGCTGAGCTTGATAATTTAGTCATGCGATACATAGACAAAGACATGCGTCCGTTTTCAGTTGTGGAAGACACTGGATTTCGCGACATGCTAGAAAAAATTGACTTTTGCGCTATTACCACGGATCTCTGGACATCACAGGCTAATGAAGCATTAATAACTGTAACATGCACATTCGTCTCAAATGTTTTTTAACTACAAACTGCCGTTTTGTCAACAAACAAATTACTTTGTGAAACAAACCACACATCACAAAATATTAAAGAAACTTTGCAAGCCGTTTTTGACAAGTGGGACATATCTTCCAAAATTGTTGCATTAGTAACCGATAATGCTAGCTCTATGATTAAAGCGTGTGAATTACTTCAAAAACGAAATGTACCCTGCTTTGCTCATTCTATTAATTTAGTAGTTCAAGGCTGTCTCAAACTAGATTGTTATGTGCCTGTACTTACTAAATGTAAAAGCACTGTGACATATTTCAAAACCAGTCCTTTATTACATAAAAAGCTGAAAGACTACCAAGATGGGGAAACAAAATATAGTCTCAAACAGGAAGTTCCTAGTCGATTTTGAAAACGCATGAGGCTATCGGAAAAGTTTTTCTTAATACGTCAAAAGCACCACAACCATTTTCTGTAGACGAATTGGACATCCTATCGGACTTTTCAAAGCTACTTGCTGCATTTGAAACTGCTACGAGACAAGTGTCTTCTAACACATCAGTGACGATATCATTATGTATTCCAATAGCTTGTGGTCTTTTGCACACTTTAGAGTCCATAAAGTCGAGCCTTAAGTCTAGTGAGGGTCTAGCAGCCTGCAAACTTTTAATGGACAATATCATAACAACATTGATAGACCCAAGGTTTAAAAAGCAAGGCTTCCGTTCTCCTTTCAACGCTGGGCATGCCGAAAAATTATTAGAAAATGAGATGACCGTCTTCAGAAATTCATTAGATGATTCCGTACTGCATGCAGTAGAGCCGCCACCACCAATTCAAAACCGCCAACCTCTATTCCAATTTATTCAAAAAAATATTGAAGAATTGCCTAAAACAAAAAGGGCAGACGCAATTGTTGACCTTCGACAATATTTTAATTCGAAGCATTCTGATGAGAATGTAGATCCCCTACAATACTGGAAGGTAACTATACCAATTTGCACTAAATATAAGGAAAAACATAAAGAACATTTCTCTAATTTCAGCATAATGATTCTAATATGAAACATATCGTTTCTAAATTTTTATATGTTCCCGCCACATCTACAGAGTCTGAGCGTATGTTTAGTAAGGCTGGACTTATAATTAGTAAACGCAGGGCTTCGCTTAAGGCGGACAATGCTGACACACTTCTATTTCTGCAAAGAAATGCATGGATAGAGTAATATTTTGTTAATTATTTAGTATGTTCGTAGTATGTTTTAAACATATGACTTGAATTTTTTTGTTTAGTTAGAGATTCTCTTACTCTCTAATAGAGAGTTGATCTCCGATTGAGTTACTTATACCTTCTATATCAAACTGAAATGATAAAATAATATTGATCTCTGATTGTTATTTTTATACCCTTAACCCATTAAATGGGTAAATAAGGGTATAATGGTTTTGTGCAAAAGTATGTAACAGGCAGAAGAAAGCATCTCCGACCCTATAAAGTATATATATTCTTGATCAGCATCAATAGCCAAGTCGATTTAGCCATGTCCGTCCGTCTGTCCGTCTGTCTGTCTGTCTGTCTGTCCGTCTGTATGAACGCTTCGATCTCAGAGACTACAAGAGCTAGAGACTTCAGATTTGAGATATAAGTTCTCCTATACCATGAGCAGAACAAGTTTGCTTCATCTATTCTGGTTTCCGATATACACATGTGATCGATAACAAAATAATATCGAATTTGGAAAATGTAAAAATGAGGGTTGAAAAAATGGGTAATGATAGATCTTTTCTGAAAATTTCGTCAAAATCGGTTGAGAAACACAGGAGATATCGAATTGAATCGATTGAAGTTAAGTCAGTACAGCAAAGTCTTATATAAATTTAATATATTTATTGCAACTGGGTTCAGGGTATCTTCTAGTCGGGCTCTCCTGACTAGAGCCTTCTTACTTGTTTAGCTATAGTACTATATCTCCGATTGAATTACTTATATTTTCTATATCAAACTGAAATGATAAAATAATTTTGATCTCTGATAGTTTAAGATTTAGTTATAGTACTATAAAATAAATATAAATTTATTAAATATGAAATATGCATTCGAAATTGCTTATAATTTTAATTTGTATAAAGTAGGGCACAAAAAACGATACTATCGATAATATCGAATTTTCGTTGCCAAAACATCGAAAATATCGAATGGGGCTACTATCGATAGTTTCCCAGCTCTATCTTACAGCCCATTCACCATTCCCCTATCCCGCAAACGACAATCGATTATCGGGAGCCAGCACGACTCTCCACCCTTCGCTCGACAACCACAACCATCGATAGCACATCTCCGACCATAACAGGTGAATGAAAATTTGGCCTTCAAATTGATTTGCACTTCACATACGAATACATACATAACTATAAAGACATGGTTTGATATAAAGCAGAAAGTAAAACGTTTATCGTAAATCAAGTTAATGATTAGTTGCTTGTATATACTTATAACGATTCAAGGGTAATCACGCTATTAAAGTTATGTACTTAATTCTTCAACTTTTTCATCCGGTATCAATCAGTGTCTACAATCTAAATACACAATTTCACATTTTATTAAAAAAAAAAGCGATTCGGCCACGCGCTGCTGTGGATCTCTTTTATTATGTTCAATTATTAGTTACCATTGGTATTGTTAAGGAAGTGATTGGAAAAGAATAATAAAAAGTTAAAATTAAGTTTCAACGTAAATTATTTTTCCTAATTGGATGATTTGATGGTTATCCAACAAGTGAGCATGCAACATGCCGCTGCCCGTGGGAGAAACAGGGATTCTCCAAGTCCAAGCCACAAATAGCCATTGTCTGCCCTTGCGATTTATTTATTTTCATCGCAAAAGCCAAACGAATCGGAAATTGTAGCCTCTTGAAAGGTATTGTAGATTCTGTCGGTATCTAAGCTTTGCGAGGGAACAGACTGACTTCGCCTTTAAACTTTCCAGTCAATATCGTCAGTATCCATCGGATGATAAATTGCAAATTTTAGTTGCACCAAATGACGTCATTTAAGAGCAAGAATTTAATTTGCGTGTCATGCGTAAGAATAATTTTTAATCTTCTGATTCACCAGCGAGAAGTGACTGAAGACGCTCCGGCGGACTGAGAAGAGGTAACAAAACCACTTTGCCTGATGAATAACACATGCCCGGTGTTTCAATGCGGAATTTCAAACACTGACAGTATCGGCATATTTGATCCATTGAACCGATGGCGATTTTTGAATACGTCTCATTGCAACGGGCATAGATGTTAGATTTCTTGGAGGCATTTTACTGATATAATACAATACAGGTAAAACTGTTAACTGTCTAACTGTTTTCTTGCTTAAGCTCATTATTTTTCAAACGGAGATTTCAAATTTGACACATTTTACACAGTCAACTAACTACCTTATACCGCCATCACCGATAACTATGACTTAATTCGCAATAAAAAATTATTGGAATCATAAATCGAGCTATGAACTATCCTACAGATTGAGAAGGAACAAAACACACATAAAAAAACTAAACAAGTAAGAAAGCTCCAGTCTGGAGAGCCCGACTAGAAGATACCCTGAACAAAGTTGCATTATATATATTAAATTTATATAAGACTTTGGTATACTGACTTAACTTCAACCGATTAAATTCGGAATCTCCGGTGTTTCTTAACCGATTCGGACGAAATTTTCTTGGGGTTCATTAAGCGCTGGTCGAAGAAGTTTAACGATCCCTACTTAACAAAAACTCTGTATACTTCTCTTGTACGACCGATTCTTGAATATGGACCTTGTATATGGTTTCTCAAATACGAAATTCATCAGAATAAAATAGAATCGGTACAAAAGCAATTTCTGCTCTTCGCACTTAGAGGTCTTAACTGGGACACTAACAATAATTTGCCGTCTTATCGTAGTAGACTTTTACTAATAGATCTTCCTTCTCTGAATGATCGTAGAATAATAATAATAATGCTAGCATTTTCCTTTTTTCACAAATTAATTAATGGTGAATGGTGAAATTGATTCTTCTGAATTGATTAACCAAATTAACTTTGCTGTTCCTATTAGAAATACTAGAAATTTTGTACCTATATCTCTTCAAACTTGTAATTCTAATTATGCTCTTCATAACCCTTTTCGTATTCTGTGTTCTATTTATAACAATCTTTCTCACTTAATACACAAAGCCACTCCTACTTGCTCTATTAAAAAGTAAGTTTTGTGTCGTTTGTCTACATGTTCGCGATCATCGTAACCGCACGATAAGCGAAGCGCCACTCGGTCGGTTACGGTCATCAACCAACTGTCGTCGAATGCAGACGTGTTTTCTTATCGTGGTCCGGTTAATTAATTCCCAAACGCAAAAGTGCAGTGATAAAGAAGCTAATAAAATATATATTTTATGCGAAAAGACGCTAAGTGCAATGTATCTGCACAAATTGCTTTTTAAAAAATCTGCAATTTAAACAAAACAATTGACTTTTAACAAATAATAACATATAAAACAAAAGGCAATAACAAATTCTTCACCTCGCTTAAGACAATGAGTCAAAGTGAGAATTGTGGCCAGCGACAACGCGAGCAAGACGAGCGTCGTCGGCAGAGCAACGCGTTTTTCTCTGAAGTTTCAAAGCAGCCCGAGCGGTCAATTACCCCCAACCCGCAAATCGAACACTCTTACACAGCGCGTGTCAGCGAACGTTCTTGCTCACCGTCTCCGTCCCTGCTATCTATCGAGTCAACGCAATCCGACCATGTCAGCAACACCCAACCCGACAAATGAAGTCTTGCACACAGCACGCGACCGAAAGTTTTCGTGCTCCCCGTCTCTCTTAGCAACGACTGCAAGTGCTGCGCCCTCTCTAGGTACCGCAACAGAGAATCCAACCACAACTGCACCGATACCTACTTCCCGTTCAACAAGCACATCGACTGCTGCGCCGTCAGCAAATCAAACTGAAAACAGCAAAAAGGTTAAGCCGGCTACGCAGACTGGTATGGATCGCTACATTTATATCAAAAGAAAGCTAAGTCCGCAAAATTCTACGAATAAACCAAAAATTACCCATAGTAATTTAAATATACCCTCGAATGATACTACATACAATAGCAATAGATTTCAGATCTTGGCAGAAAACACTGATGATCTGCCTTCTGAAGCCGTTGGGGTTGTCACGAAAAAGCCAAAGCCACCCCCAATATATATACGCGAGAAAAGCTCTAGTGCTTTTTTTAACAAAGCTATCGAGCTTATAGGCAAAGATAATTTCTACATAGTTCCTCTCGTACAGGGTAAAATTCAAGACATTAAAGTCCAGACAAAGTCGGAAGATAATTACAGAGTTCTGATAAAGCATCTAAACGAAAAAAAAAATGAATTATTATACGTATCAGTTAAAAAGCTGCAAGGGCCTGCAAGTCGTAATAAAAGGCATAAAACCTGATGTAAGACCAGGAGAAATAAAACAGGCGCTGCAGTAGAATGGATTTCGAGCAAAAACAGTCATTAACATCTTAAACAGGAACAGGATGCCGCAACCACTTTTTAAAATAGAACTTGAACCAGAAACGAAGATGCTTAAAAAAAACAAGGTGCACCCAATATACAAACTTCAGCTTTTACTTCACCGAAGAATCACCGTAGAAGAAACGCACAAACGAAATGGTCCGGTACAATGTATAAACTGCCAAGAGTACGGCCATACAAAAGCCTACTGTACACTGCGCTCGGTATGCGTATACTGTGGGGAATTGCATAACTCCGCAAGTTGCCCAGCAAGTAAAGAAGACTCTAACAAAAAATTCTGCAACAACTGCGAAGGCAAGCACACAGCCAACTACAGAGGCTGCCAAGTCTACAAGGAACTTAAAAACCGTATCCATCAGCGCGTTACCACTGTACGCTCGCAACACGCACCGATTACCTTCACTCCATCAAAACACAACCCAGACGTCTTCTTTTCCTTTGCAGCCAGATCCTCACTTGGCCCCGAATTCTCAATCAATAACGCAACTTATGCAAGCGCCCTAAGATCTGGACTGGCTCTTCCTGCCTCTAACACACCGTATTTACAACCAAAACAAGCGAGTACAAACGCTGCACAGGAACAGCAACAAAGCAACCTCGAAGCACTCATATGTACCCTGCAGCAGAGCATGAACGAGTTTATGTCATTCATGAAAACAACTATGCAAGAACTAATGCGTAATCAAAATCATTTGATACAAATGCTTGTATCACAACAGTTAAAATAATCAATGGCTGCGATACGAATATCTACGTGGAACACTAATGACTACTAGATAAGCATATCGACTTAATGCTACTTTCCGAAACACACCTTACAAACAAATATAACTTTAACATTAGTGGATACTTATTCTACGGTACAAATCATCCCGATGGTAAGGCACACGGTGGAACTGGTATTTTGATCAGAAGCCGCCTCAAGCACCACTACTATAAAGAGTTTGCTGAAAACTTTCTACAGGCCACATCTCTAAAAATACATTTGGACAGTGGGAACCAACTTACTCTAGCCGCTGTATACTGCCCCCCGCGTTATACCATATCTGAAGACCAATTTATGGAATTTTTTAACTCACTAGGAGAATGTTTTATAGCAGCAGGAAACTACAATGCCAAGCACACACACTGTAGGTCTTGTCTCGTGAATCCAAAAGGAAAGCAGCTCTACAATGCAATTATAAAAGCTAACAACAAGCTCGACCACGTTTCTCCTGGCAGACCAACATACTGGCCGACAGATCCCAAAAAACTACCTGATCTGATTGACTTTGCAGTTACCAAAAACATTTCGCGTAGACTGATAAATGCAGAGTGCCTTTCGGATCTTTCATCCGATCACTCGCCAGTCCTAATAAATCTGCTACGACACCCTGAATTCATAAATCGACCCGGTAAGTTTACTTCACATAAAACTAACTGGCTCAGATACAAAAAATATATAAGCTCACACATTGAGATTAAGCCACGTCTCGTAGATGAAGCTGACATTGATAGTTTTGCTAACATTTTGGAGACGGTCTTCGTCGCCGCAGCTCGCACCGCTACGCCTCAAACACCAAATTCAATAAACAACCAAAGGACAACAAATCTACAAATTGAACAGCTCGTTCTTGAAAAGCGGCGCTTACGACGTGACTGGCAATCGAACAGATCGCCATCGGCAAAGCAAAAACTAAAAGACGCCAACCAACAGTACGAAAAACTCATTGTGGAGAGCTCACCCAACTCTAAGCTCACCAACAGAAACAGTAATGCCTATAAGAAACTTCGCAGGCGGCTGGGCCCGCAGCGATGAAGAAAGAGCTAACACATTTGCTACTCATCTTCAAAAAGTGTTCCAACCTAACCCTGCAACAAATACGTTTGCACTACCGACTGCTTCAAACGGCTCTCAGCTTCAACATGATCCAATCAAGTTTTGCCCGAATGAAATCGTTAGAATCATTAAAGAGCAACTGAACCCAAAAAAATCTCCAGGAGGTGACCAAATAACCCCAAAGATGATTATTGAGCTTCCTTACTGTGCGATCTGCATAATTGCCCAGCTCTTCAATACTATCACCAAACTTGGCCACTATCCCGACAGATGGAAAAAGTCAATCATCATTATGATACCAAAGCCTGGAAAAGATCACACAGCTCCCACGTCGTATAGACCTATAAGCTTATTATCGTGTCTATCAAAACTTTTTGAAAAATGTTTGCTGTCCCGGATAAATCCATTCCTGAATCTTCATAACATAATCCCATCACACCAATTTGGCTTTCGTGAAAAGCACGGAACAATTGAGCAGGTTAACAGAATAACATCAGAGATACGAAGCGCGTTCGAAAATAGAGAATACTGCACTGCAATATTTCTGGATGTTTCTCAGACATTCGACAAAGTTTGGTTGGAAGGTCTGATGCATAAGATCAATACAATGCTCCCAAACAACACACATAAGCTGCTTAAGTCGTACCTCTGCGACAGGAAATTCGCAGTAAGATGTAACACTGCAATGTCTGACGAACACAGTATTGAAGCTGGTGTTCCACAGGGCAGCGTACTTGGACCAACACTGTACGTGCTATTCACAGCAGACATCCCAATAAGTAGCCGATTGACAACATCTACCTTTGCGAATGATACAGCTATTCTGAGCCGCTCCAGATGCCCAATACAAGCAACAGCGCTACTAGCCCTTCATCTGGTCAACGTGGAAAAATGGTTATCAGATTGGCGAATTAAGGTAAACGAACAAAAATTTAAGCAAGTAACTTTCACCCTTAACAGGCAAGATTGTCCACCGCTCACGTTAAACAACACCACACTTCCAAAAGCAAACGATGTAACGTATCTTGGCGTACACTTAGACAGAAGACTTACATGGCGGCGACACATTGAAGCTAAAAGAACACATCTCAAACTGAAAGCCAATAGCCCCCATTGGCTCATCAACGCTCGCTCTTCCCTTAGTTTGGACTACAAGGTCCTGCTTTACAGCTCCGTTCTAAAACCAATCTGGACCTATGGTTCCCAGTTATAGGGGAAAAATCCTGAGAGCCATCACCGGGGCACCGTGGTATGTTCGGAACGAAAACATTCATAAAGACTTAAACATCTTAACAGTCAAGGAGGAAATAGCGCAACAAAAAAGTAAAATATTTCAGCAAGCTCTCATCACACATAAATCATCTCGCGAGAGGTCTCACAAGGCTGCGCAGCTGATCCCGTCTTGGTCGGATGGGCGGGAGGTGGGTCGCTTTGTGCGTGGGTCCGCGCGTTAACAAGCCGGTGCTTGGTATCGTTGGGTCACTTGACTGTACTGTTCGTTAGTACATCTACGTCCAATAAATAAATAAAAAAAAAAAAAAGTTCCATCTCACCCATTATATTAACCCCCATTTTTACATTTCATCAAAATTCGATATTTTTGTGTAATCGATTTCATGTGTATATCGGAAACCAGAATAATTATAGATAATTTGAAACAAACTTGTTCTGCTTATGGTATAGGAGAGCTTATAACAAAAATCTGAAGTCTCTAGCTTTTGTAGTTTCTGAGATCCACGCGTTCATACAGACGGACAGACAGACAGACGGACGGACATGGATATATCGACTCGGCTGTAGATGCTGATCAAGAATATATATACTTTATGGGGTCGGAGATGCTTCCTACTGCCTGTTACATACTTTTGCACAAAACCATTATACCCTTATTTACCCATTTTATAGGTTAAGGTTATAAAAATGTAAATCGGCTCAGAAATTTCGGAGTTCATATCGGACAACAACGTGACACTAGAATAATATATAATAGATTTTTCCTTTCAAGATATAAATTTTGACCTTAATATTCAATTCCAAAGGCCAATATATTAAGTTAGATCTGAACCATAACCTACATGCAGACAACAGGTCTTAAAAAAAAGTAAGAAGACCCTTGTCGAGATAGCTTGATCAGGAGACCGTCAGCCCTAAAAATTGCGCGTACAGATATTAGCAGCGTTCACCAGGAAGTTTTGCTGCACAATACTGGATCGGAAAAGTGATTCTAATCGGCGCAATCTGGTAAACGTTTTTCTTTACTTTTGGGTATTTAGTGCCAGTTTGAAGCAATGCCAACTTCTTCAACTCGTACAGCTGATTATTGTTTGCTTGTAAAGAACGCTGCACAGTGGGGCCTTTGCTGAAAAAGCGTTGCATAAATCATTTTTTTCATGAACGCGTTTGGCAAAAGTGAAACATGTAATCGATAGAGAATACTTCAAAGATTATGGGTCCAAAAGATTTTTGAAATCGGCTAATAATTATGGGTGCTAGAGCTCCTCAAAGTTGAGAAATTTTTCGTGACTACGAAAAAATTACAATTTTCACGAAAATTGGCCACTTTAAAACTGAATATTGGGCGATGTAAGCAATTGATCTTCGATTTTTTTTTTTATCTGAAAAATATGTTCAATCTTAGTATTCTGTTGTTTAAACTTTAAATATAACTGAAATACTTTTTTAATTAGAAACGTTTAAAAAATACACTAAATGTTGTTATTTTTTTAACTTTGGTGGAATATAACTTTTTTGAGTAAGACAGAGTAAAGGCGGGACTATATGCACGTGATAGGTGGAATACTTACCTTTCATATGTATATAGTCTAAATGTGCGAAAATCTGCGAAATGGAAGATAAAGACAAAAAACTAGGGCTCCCTCGCGTTAAAAACACGCGGCAGGTATAAGGAAGAAGAAGAGCGCATGCAAATTTGGCTGTAGCGTGTGTGTTGTTAATTGATAACATTGCTAAATGTTGTACTATAAGTACTACCTAACTATGTATATCCCTTCAGGAAATGTTTAATTTCTAATTACCTGATTGGAAAAGGTCTGAGGAGGCAGGTAAATCTAATTTTAGTTGATGAAAAATTTCGCAATTACAGGCTATTTTTGGGGATTTCCGTTTACCTATTTTGAAAGTAAATCAATACAACAAAATTGATTGAATAGTATTTTTCAATATAATTCACAAAGTATTTATTTAAAAGCGCAATAATGGAATTAAAAAATTCATTATTGTCGCCCTATTTTCTTTAAATATGCGAAGGAGTCCTCTGAGTTGATTAAATCAACTGTAAGCGACATACAGAATCAAATTAGCCAACTGAAACCTAATGTATTTCAAACCAAAAGTGGAAAAAAAATCACGATTAACTTTCAATTTTTCCTGACAATGATTGATGGAAAAGTCTTAAATGAAATTACAAACACCTCCTCAACTTTAAGGTGTCCGATTTGTAAAAAACTCAAAAAGACTTTCACAATTTAGACGACTCCAGGAGTGAGGAAAACTGCTGCGAGTACGGAATTTCTCCGTTGCATTGCAGAATAAAGTGTATGGAATTTATACTGAAGCTAGCCTAATCACTTCCTCGGCCAGGAGAAACAAAAACGGATAATACACCTCCTGAGGATATACAGAGTAGAAAGGAAGTTATACAAGCTGAATTCTCTCGGAAGCTGGGATTAAAAGTTGACTGCCCAAAGCACGGATACGGAAATTCGAATGATGGAAATACTTCGAGGAGATTTTTTGAAAACGATAACATTACATCTCTGATAACAGGTGTTAATCAGGAGATCATTAAAAGGTTAGCTGTTATCCTTAATGTTATAAACTGCAAGGAAATGATAAATGGTGCAAAATTTGGCGAATACACATCAAAAACAGCTCAACTTTTGACTGAATTGTATCCTTCAAAAAAACTTACCCCCACGGTACACAGGATTTTGGCTCACGGAAAGGACTTAATAGAATCTCAGTGTTTACCTATTGGAGAGCTGTCCGAAGAAGCACAGGAATGTAAAAACAAGGACTACAAAAGGTTCAGATACACTAATACGTGCAAAATTTCTCGGGTTCGACAAAATGAAGACCTTTTTAACATGCTGGCAGCTTCATCGGATCCACTTCTTGCATCACTGAGACATGTGCGATCACGAAAGGATTTGGAAGATAGCAACTATAGTTCCGAAATGTTAAGTTTATTAGATATTAACCTTACTAGCCTTAATGTTGATGATTATTTTGTAGAAAATCAGCCATCGATAGCAAATATTAAAAATTAACCTCAAAAGATCACAAAAAAATAAAAATTTAAATTTTATGTATTTAAGTTAGAAAATCGAATAAAAACCACTTAAAACTCGATATAGTCATTGAAATTATAAAAATTTTCAGCTATGATTAAAAACAAACGTTTTTAATTGGAATTTTACAGGTAAAATATGCTCGAAAATATTTCTTAGCTTTGGCCTTGAATATCTAAGTACCACGGATACCTAGCACCTACCTACCTACCTAATTTTAAAGCTTGAGAAGTTATCTATTAATTGCTTTTTAATTTTCTAAATCGATTCATTAGTTTAGAAGTTATGATTTTTGCAAAGTAAAATGAGCAAAGGCCCCACTGTGCGCTGTTGCCATTTTGATGCTCGTTACCGCAGGTAAAGAGTATATTGGTTTTGTGCAATGTCCGTCATGGTGTCTGTCCGTCTGACCGTCAGTCCGTCCGTATGGTTGCAAGTTTTTTCCACACCCTTCAAGCTAGAGACTTGAAACTTTCCAATTCTCTTTATCTATGGGATAGTAAATTAAAGTGTCAAGATGGGGGTTCTACGACAACTGGGGGGCTGGCAAATCGATAAATTCGAAAACTCAAAGCCGATAAATCCACATATTTCGCACATCCTTACAGCTAGAACTACCAAATTTGGTAAGATGATAGCTACTAACAACCCCCAAAAAACTGCATCAAAAATTTTGGAGCCACGCCCACCCATTCTGCCCCCAGCCCACTTTTCCACACCTTTTACAAACTTTGAGCTAGAGTCACCAAATTTGGAAGGAAGATAGATGGTGGCATCCCCATCTGCAATCAGGCTTCTTTTTGCCGGTTTTAATACTGGTAACGAGTATACCGCAGTCGGTTGCGTCCGACTGCAACGTTTCTACTTGTTATACTCGATACCGAAGGTAAAGAGTATATTGAGTTTGTGCAATGTCCGTCAAAGTGTCTGTCCGTCTGTATGAACGCAACTTTTTTCCACACCCTTCAAGCTAGAGGCTTGCAACTTTCCAATTCTCTTTATCTATGGGATAGTAAATTAAAGTGTCAAGATGGGGTTCTGCGATAACTGGGGGGCTGGCAAATCGATAAATTCGATAACTCAAAACCGATAAACCCACATATTTCGAACATCCTCACAGCTAGAACTACCAAATTTGGTGAGAAGATAGCTACTAGCAACCCCCAAAAAACTGCATCAAAATTTTTGGAGCCAGGCCCACCCATTCCGCCCCCAGCCCCCCGAATTTTTCAGTCAAAAAAGCCTATATCTCCCACAGTTTTTGAGCTAAAGTCACCAAATTCGGTGCCAAGATAGGTAACGATGAACCCCAAAATACTTCATAAAAATATTGGATGCCACGCCCACCAATACCGCCCTAGCCACCCCCATCTGCCCCAACGCTTCGTCAAAAACGGGAATGCGTGTATCTTCCAGAGTTGTGGAGCTAGAGCCTCAAAATTTGGTGAGAAGATAGCTGGCAACGACCCCCAAAAATCTGCATCAAAGTTTTGGAGCCACGCCCACCCATTCCACCCCCAGCCCCCGCATTTTGAAATCAGAAAAGCCTATATCTTCCACAGTTTTTGAGCTAGAGTCACCAAATTTGGTGCCAAGATAGGTGATGATGACCCCCCAAAAACTGCATCAAAAGATTGGATACCGCGCCCACCACTACCGCCCTAGCCACCCCCATCTGCCCCAACGCTTCGTCAAAAACGGGAATGCGTGTATCTTCCAGAGTTGTGGAGCTAGAGCCTCCAAATTTGGTAGGAAGATAGCTGGCAACGACCCCCAAAAATCTGCATCAAAGTTTTGGAGCCACGCCCACCCATTCCGCCCCCCCGCATTTTGAAATCAGAAAAGCCTATATCTTCCACAGTTGTTGAGTTAGAGCCACCAAATTTGATAGGAAGATAGCTGGCAACGACCCCCAAAAATCTGCATCAAAGTTTTGGAACGAAGCTTACCGATTCCGCCCCCCTTCCCCCACCATTTACAAACTTTGAGCTAGAGTCACCAAATTTGGTATGAAGATAGCAATTGACATTCCACAAAGATATGCATCAAAAATTTGGATGCCACGCCCTTCCATACCGCCCAGCCCCCCTTTCGACACCTTATACAAACTTTGAGCTAGTCACCAAATTAGGTATGAAGATAGCAATTGACATTTACAAAGATCTCCATCAAAAATTTGGATTCCACACCCACCCATACTACCCCCATTCCCCACTTTCCCCACCTTTTACAAACTCTGAGCTAGAGTCACCAAATTTGGTATGTAGATAGCAATTGACATTCCATAAAGATCTGCATCAAAAATTTCGATGCCACTCACACCCATACCGCATCCAGCCCCCGTTTCCCCACCTGTACAAACTTTGAGCTAGAGTCACCAAATTTGGAAGGAAGATAGCTGGTGGCATCCCCATCTGCATCGGAGAATCTTTAAGGCAGCGTACACCCCTGCCGCATCCGTACCCCTCTGCAAACAGACCTCTTTTTACCGTGTTAAATTACTGGTAACGAGTATATTGCAGTCGGTTGCGTCCGACTGCAACATTTCCACTTGATGAAATTTATACTCATTACCGAAGGTAAAGAGTATATTGGGTTTGTGCTATGTCCGTCATGGTGTCCGTCCGTCCGTCCGATAAATCCACATATTTCGCACATCCTTACAGCTAGGACTACGATATGTGGTAAGAAGATAGCTACTAGCAACCCCAAAAAAACTGCATCAAAAATTTTGGAGCCATCTCCACCCATTCCGCCCCAGCCTCCCCGCAAGTTGGAGTAAAAAAAGCCTATATCTCCCACAGTTTTTGAGCTTCAGCCTCCAAACTTGGACGTTTGGACTTTTCGCCCACCAATATTAACCTAGCTGCCCCCAGCTTCCCCAACGCTTCGTCAAAAACGGGAATGCGTGTATCTTCCAGAGTTGTGGAGCTAGAACCACCAAATTTGGTAGGAAAATAGCTGGCAACGACCCCCACAAATCTGCATCAAATATTTAGAGTCACGCCCACCCATTCCGCCCCCAGCCCCCCCGCATTTTGAAATCAGAACAGCCTATATCTCCCACAGTTTTTGAGCTATAGCCACCAAATTTGGTGCCAAGATAGGTGTGGATGACCCCCCAAACACCGCATGAAAAGTTTGGACGCCACGCCCACCAATATTAATTTAGCTGCCCCATGCTTCCCCAACGCTTCGTCAAAAACGGGGTTGCGTGTATCTTCAAGAGTAGTGGAGCTAGAACCACCAAATTTGGTAGGAAGATAGCTGGCAACGACCCCCACAAATCTGCATAAAAGTTTTGGAACCACGCCAACCCCTTCCACCCCCCTTTCCGCACCTATTTCAAACTTCCAGCTAGAGTCACCAAATTTGGTATGAAGATAGCAATTGACATTCCACAAAGATCTTCAGCAAAATTTTGGATGCCACACCCACCCAATCCACCCCCAGCCCCCTTTTCCCCACCTTTTACAAACTGTGAGCTAGAGTCACCAAACTTGAAAGGAAGATAGCTGGTGGCATCCCCATCTGCATGGGAAAGTCTTTAAGGCATCGTACACCCTTGCCGCATCCGTACTCCTTTGCAATCATGCCTATTTTAACCGGTTTTAAATCTGGTAACGAGTATACCGCAGTCGGTTGCGTCCGACTGCAACTTTTCCACTTGTTGAATTTGGGTTTATCATTCGTAAGTTCATTTTTTTCTGAAAGTCTCTAAGTATGTGTGTGTGTGTTTTCACAAAAGAAGCAATACAGAATTGCACTACACGAATAACAAATGTTGGATACTCTTGTTGAAAGATGATATGTTATTAAACTGTTTTTAGTTATTTCTCAATTGTGTGCTAACACCAACCTTTGCTAATCAAAATAATCAAAATCGCAAATTCTATAGCTTTATATCCACAATAGCACTTATATTTTATTAGGGTATCCAACATTCATCATTCGTCTAGTGCATTTCTGTTTTGCTTCTTTTGTGAATGCACACAAACTCACACTTTATATTATAGCTAAATTTACTTATTGCCAACCCATTATTCTCTATTATAACTAAATATATTAATCATTGCCAACCCAGAAACCCTGCACCTACAAATAAATAAGCTTGTACGTAATAGTATTTTATTTTGTGGTTGTTTGTGGGTATAACATATACAGCAAAACCGCGTGAATCGACCGTCGGCTGCTTCTCTGGTTCTAAGCACAAACAAAACAAAGCGAATGCAAAGCAATAGACAGCGTACGTTAATTCACAACGGAGACTTCGTCTTTAACGACCACTTTTCTCTGCCGCAACACCAAGCAGAGACAATTGTTGTACAACAACCACATACTTTTTCAATTTTTGACTGCCTATCTGTGAGAGTATCAGCAGCGAGTGTTACACCGGCGAAATAACGCATATCCAGTACTAACAAGTGGAAACGTTGCAGTCAGACGCAACCGACTGTGGTATACTCGTTACCAGTATTAAAACCGGTAAATAGAGGCCTGATTGTAAATGTGTACGGATGCGGAAAGGGTGTACGATGCCTTAAAGATTCTCCGATGCAGATGGGGATGCCACCAGCTGTCTTCCTTCAATATATGGTGACTCTAGCACAAAGTTTGTGAAAGGTGGAGAAAGGGAGGCTGAGGGTGGTATGGGTGGGCGTGGCATCCAAATTTTTGCTGCAGATCTTTTTGGAATGTCAATTGCTATCTTAATACCAAATTGGGTGACTCTAGCTCGTAGTTTGTAATATGAGGGGAAAGAGGGGGCTGGGGGCGGTTTGGGTGGGTTTGGCATCCAAATTTTTGATGCAGATCTTTGTGGAATGTCAATTGCTTTCTACATACCAAATTTGGTGACTCTAGCTCAAAGTTTGTAAAAGGTTTGGAAAGGGGGGCTGGGGGTGGTATGGGTGGACGTGGCATCCAAATTTTTGCTGCGGGTTCATTTGGGATGTCAATTGCTATCTTCATACCAAATTTGGTCACTCTAGCTCAAAGTTTGTAAAACGTTTGGTAAGGGGGGCTGGGGGCAGTATGGGTGGGCGTGCCATACAAATTTTTGCTGCGGATCCATGTGGGATGCTCAATTTGCTAGCTCAAAGTTTTTAAATGGTGGGGAAAAGGGGGCGGAATGGGTGGGTGTGGCATTCAAAACTATTATGCTGATTTTTGGGGGTCGTTGCCAGCTATCTTCCTACTAAATTTGGTGGCTGTAGCTCCACAACTCTGGAAGATACACGCATTCCCGTTTTTGACGAAGCGTTGGGATGGATGGGGGCGGCTAGGACAGTAGTGGTGGGCGTGGCATCCAAACTTTTGATGCAGTTTTTGGGGGGTCATCATCACCTATCTTGGCACCAAATTTGGTGGCTATAGTTCAAAAACTGTGGGAGATATAGGCTTTTTTGACTTTAAAATTCAGGGGGACTGGGGGCGGAATGGGTGGGCGTGGCTCTAAAATTTTTTGATGCAGTATTTTGGAGGTTGCTAGTAGCTTTCTTCTCACCAAATTTGGTAGTTCTAGCTTTAAGGATGTGCGAATTATGTGGATTTATCGGTTTTGAGTTATCGAATTTATCGATTTGCCAGCCCCCAGTTATCTTAGAACCCTCATCTTGACACTTTAATTTACTATCCCATAGATAAAGAAAATTGGAAAGTTTCAAGTCTCTAGCTTGAAGGGTGTGGAAAAAAGTTGCGAACATACAGACGGACAGACGGACGGACGGACGGACACCATGACGGACATTGCACAAACCCAATATACTCTTTATCTTCGGTAACGAGTATAATAAGTAAGCCCAAATTTAATAAAATATTAGTCTTATACCCTGAGCCCATAAAATGGGAAAAAAGGGTATAATGGTTTTGTGCAAAATTATGTAACAGGCAGAAGGAAGCATCTCCGACCCCATAAAGTATATATATATTTTTGAATAGCATCAACTGCCGAGTCGATATAGCCATGTCCGTCTGGCCGTCTGTATGAGCCCGTCGATCTCAGAGACTACAAGAGCTAGAAATGGGTAACGATAGTACTTTTCTAAAAATTTCGTTCAAATCGGTTAAGAACAACTGGAGATATCGAATTTAATCGATTGAAGTTAAGTCAGTATACCAAAGTCTTATATAAATTTAATATATTTGTTGCACCTGAGTTCAGGGTATCTTCTAGTCGGGCTCTCCCGACTAGAGCCTTTTTAATTGCTGTGCAAGAAAACGTGCTCATAGCAATAATACAGTAACAAACACACCAACAAACAGGTGTTAACACGTCGCTCGTGAGTTCCAACACTCATTGATATTTTTGTTCATGGCCGCGGATGGAGCATTCGTCAGTATATACACGAGCCGTTGCAGCTCGATGCATTCTTGGTAACTGAAATTGTATTTTTGATCGCTTGAAGAGAAACAAGTAATAAGGCTCTAGTCGGTAGAGCCCGGCTAGAAGCTATCCTGAACCCAGTTGCAATAAATATATTAAATTTATATAAGACTTTTGCATACTGACTTAACTTCAATCGATTAAATGCGATATCTCCGGATTTTCTTAACCGATTTGGACGAAATTTTTAGGAAAGTTCTATCGTTACCTATTATTTCGACCCCCATATTTAAATTTTTCAAATTTGATAAATTTTTTGTGTTCGATTCCATGTGTATATAGGAAACCAGAAAAGTTATCGATATATACATATATATATATATATATATATATATCCTATATATAAAAAAATTTTTGCGACACCTCAAATTAAAAATCCTAACGACCTATTGCGGTTCAACAAAAATTCTTATTTACTTTGTGCTTGACCCCCCTGTGCGCAATGTAGGTTGATTAAAAATACTTAGATACATTTATATGTATTATACCTGGCTAGAGCGTCAATTGTACGGTTTGGGTTGCCAGTTGTGCAAAGTCCCATGCCATCGAAGTAATCACAGCAATTGAAGGCTTATTGATTCGATGTTGTCATCTTTTTAAGCTTTATATTAATAATCAATTATTGACTAAAAGCTATAACTATTCAAATGCCCGTTCACAGACTCTAGTCAAAATATATAAATGCTGACATAAGATATATAATAACTTATAACAAGTCTTGTAAATTATAAATCAATCTACTGTAGATTATAATAAACACATATCGTAGATTCACTTAACATAGTTTGAAAATGTTCAAGAGTTTCTTTCGTATTGATTTAAATGTTTGAAATACAAGTAATTGTCTCTTTTATATCGTCATTCACTCGCTTGCGTGTTGCGTATTTGTTATTAACACATTCCGGTCCCTTCGACCGATTTGTTCAAGCTATTTCACACGAATGACCAACAGCCAAATGCCTGCCCTAGTTATAAGTTGGATTGCAACTGTCCTGCTGTCCACACGACCGAATACCTAATGTTTTAGAAAGGTACCTATCTACTAAAAAGTAGTTGATTTTAATGTATTGCGCTCTTACTCAGTCCCACATTGGCCGCACATTGTGGATACTACTATTGCGGCTGACAATACAAACCCATGTACATGTGAACATACATGCATACGTCCATATGTTTGTTACTTTGTGGTTAATTGACAGTTGAATTAAAAATATTAGCTACGAGTTGTATTTGACATTTCAACAATTTGAGGAGGAAATTTGAATTAGACCGCATATGTGCATGCAGCTATTATTATAAATTAAATATGTTCGGACGGAACTAAGAAGTATATTGCACTCAAAGAACTCAAAGTCTTTCGTATATCCTCGAAATTTCTTACACCCTATAGGTTTTTATAGGATGGTTTTGCATTTGTTAATAATGACATCACATTTAATTATCACGATAGTTACATATAACGCAAAAATACTCCGTCTAGCGAATGATTTTTCGAGTGCTACTATTATTGTACATCGGTACATCTATTTTGAGCTGTTATATGTACTGACGTCAAACAATCGGCATGTGCCTTGTTCACCAAGTGCGGTGTTGCGGGATATGTGATTGTTGTCGGAAGCACATATGTAGGTACACGCATACACATATTCATTTATATTCCGCCTAACGTTAGTTAAGATCCCAGAGCTTAAAAATAATAATAACGATTTTCTGGCGACAAAAAGGTTTTTATGAATGCCTTTTCTAAGAGCATGATGGTAAGAAGCATTTCGGTTTTGGGCAATGTCCTATCTAGAGACTTGAAACTTTGCAAATATATTGGTTAATACAGGGGTGCTGTAACTATATGGGGGCTAGGAAATCAGTTACAAGTCGATACACCGCGAGGTGCACTTCGATAAAACACACATGTTTCAAATGTTTAACACCAAGAGGCACAAAACTTGGTGTGAAGCTAAAAAGAATCAAAAATCTGCATCAAAAATTTTTATGCTACGCCCATGTCACTGCCAGCCCTCCGCCTTTTCAAAACGGGAATGCATATTTCTTCCACAGCTTTTAATATGGAGTAACAATTTTTGGAAATTTGGTACAAAGGTACACAGTGAAGTCTTCCAAAAATTAATATTTATTTACTGGCATCACATTCCGCCAGTATACCTCCTTTTGCATACAAGCCATTAACTACGAACTGAAAAAGAATAAATATGTCTTAAAAAAAATAAAAAATAAGCTTTTGAAAATTATTGAACTCAAAATTTTAAAAATATTTTTAAAAATAGGCTTCAAAAATTTTTTCATCTCTGGCGCACTACTGGAATTTACTCATTCAGATCGACTTTCTAAATAGGCACAAAAGGCTAACAAGTCCATCCATAATAATAAATGGGCGTTTTGACCACCTCTATGTTGGAATTCAATCCGTTTCAAGTAATTAAGAGCCCTATATTTTCCAAACGGACTTACTTTCTTCGATTGTTATATTAACATGATGATATTTACCAACTTATTGAAGTAAATTGCGCAACTTGCGGCATCTTAATTGGCCAAGGTTGTTTTTTGAAAGTTATTTCAAATTTCAATCTGCTCATTCATCAGTGTTTATCCGTTATTATTAAGCTTATGAAGAAGCTTTAAAAGCTTTTCATTAGCGCTGATCGTCAAGAAAAAGGTTGGTTTTCCCAACTGGCGAACTATTGCAAACAGATCCCGCTTATGCGCTGACCAAAAAGCTGTATAATTAGGTATCGATTTCAGATGGAACTTGCTTTTAAGAAGTTCAGTGAAATTTCGATAACTCGTATTTGCAAGGGACCAGCGCGTTACCACTGTACGCTCGCAACACGCACCGTTTACCTTCTTTCCATCGAAACACAACCCACACGTCTTCTTTCCGTCTGCAGCCAGATCCTCACTTGGCCCCGAATTCTCAACCAATAACGCAACTTATGCAAGTGCCCTAAGATCTGGACTGGCTCTTCCTGCCTCTAACACACCGTATTTACAACCAAAACAAGTGAGCACAAACGCTGCACAGGAGCAGCAACAAAGCAACCTCGAAGCACTCATATGTACCCTGCAGCAGAGCATGAACGAGTTTATGTCATTCATGAAAACAACTATGCAAGAACTAATGCGTAATCAAAATCATTTGATACAAATGCTTGTATCACAACAGTTAAAATAATCAATGGCTGCGATACGAATATCTACGTGGAACACTAATGACTACTAGATAAGCATATCGACTTAATGCTACTTTCCGAAACACACCTTACAAACAAATATAACTTTAACATAAGTGAATACTTATTCTACGGTACAAATCATCCCGATGGTAAGGCACACGGTGGAACTGGTATTTTGATCAGAAGCCGCCTCAAGCACCACTACTATAAAGAGTTTGCTGAAAACTTTCTACAGGCCACATCTCTAAAAATACATTTGGACAGTGGGAACCAACTTACTCTAGCCGCTGTATACTGCCCCCCGCGTTATACCATATCTGAAGACCAATTTATGGAATTTTTTAACTCACTAGGAGAATGTTTTATAGCAGCAGGAAACTACAATGCCAAGCACACACACTGTAGGTCTTGTCTCGTGAATCCAAAAGGAAAGCAGCTCTACAATGCAATTATAAAAGCTAACAACAAGCTCGACCACGTTTCTCCTGGCAGACCAACATACTGGCCGACAGATCCCAAAAAACTACCCGATCTGATTGACTTTTAGTTACCAAAAACATTTCGCGTAGTCTGATAAGCGCAGTGTGCCTTTCGGATCTATCATCCGATCACTCGCCAGTCCTAATAAATCTGCTACGACACCCTGAATTCATAAATCGACCCGGTAAGTTTACTTCACTAACTGGCTCAGATACAAAAAATATATAAGCTCACACATTGAGCTTAAGTCACGTCTCGTAGATGAAGCTGACATTGATAGTTTTGTTAACTACGCCTCAAACACCAAATTCAATACACAACCAAAGGACAACAAATCTACAAATTGAACAGCTCGTTCTTGAAAAGCGGCGCTTACGACGTGACTGGCAATCGAACAGATCGCCATCGGCAAAGCCTATATGAAACTTCGCAGGCGGCTGGGCCCGCAGCGATGAAGAAAGAGCTAACACATTTGCTACTCATCTTCAAAAAGTGTTCCAACCTAACCCTGCAACAAATACGTTTGCACTACCAACTGCTTCAAACGGCTCTCAGCTTCAACATGATCCAATCAAGTTTCGCCTGAATGAAATCGTTAGAATCATTAAAGAGCAACTGAACCCAAAAAAATCTCCAGGAGGTGACCAAATAACCCCAAAGATAGTTATTGACCTTCCTTACTGTGCGATCTGCATAATTGCCCAGCTCTTCAGTACTATCACCAAACTTGGCCATATCCAGACAGATGGAAAAAGTCAATCATCATTATGATACCAAAGCCTGGAAAAGATCACACAGCTCCCACGTCGTATAGACCTATAAGCTTATTATCGTGTCTATCAAAACTTTTTGAAAAATGTTTGCTGTCCCGGATAAATCCATTCCTGAATCTTCATAACATAATCCCATCACACCAATTTGGCTTTCGTGAAAAGCACGGAACAATTGAGCAGGTTAACAGAATAACATCAGAGATACGAAGCGCGTTCGAAAATAGAGAATACTGCACTGCAATATTTCTGGATGTTTCTCAGACATTCGACAAAGTTTGGTTGGAAGGTCTGATGCATAAGATCAATACAATGCTCCCAAACAACACACATAAGCTGCTTAAGTCGTACCTCTGCGACAGGAAATTCGCAGTAAGATGTAACACTGCAATGTCTGACGAACACAGTATTGAAGCTGGTGTTCCACAGGGCAGCGTACTTGGACCAACACTGTACGTGCTATTCACAGCAGACATCCCAATAAGTAGCCGATTGACAACATCTACCTTTGCGAATGATACAGCTGTTCTGAGCCGCTCCAGATGCCCAATACAAGCAACAGCGCAACTAGCCCTTCATCTGGTCAACGTGGAAAAATGGTTATCAGATTGGCGAATTAAGGTAAACGAACAAAAAGGTAAGCAAGTAACTTTCACCCTTAACAGGAAAGATTGTCC
Organism: Scaptomyza montana; assembly: GCA_018904305.1. NCBI lineage: Eukaryota > Metazoa > Arthropoda > Insecta > Diptera > Drosophilidae > Scaptomyza > Scaptomyza montana. Next base: position 217,828 of record JAEIGR010000061.1, on the reverse strand, counting down.
ACCGCTCACGTTAGGTTAAGTTAGGTTAGACCGTCTGACTTTCCCAGGGGAGCGCCACACATAAACCGCTAAAGGGTCCTTAGTGAGACCGGTGTTTGGAGGTGTTAAGGGGCTATCCCGATGGACCATCTCTATGTGGTGTCCTGCGGGGTACGTGTGCTTCGGGCAAATGCCAGAAGCTTTTTGGGTTCCCGCTTGCTGGCTTCATCGAGTGAAGCTAGGAAGGGAACATGACAGGTAGCGTAGTCTTTGTGCTGCCAGTGCGGGGCAGCTGCAAAGGAGATGCTCAAGCGTTTCCTTGACACCAGTAACCTTGCATTTCCGGCATTCGTCGTTGTCAGCTATGCCTAGCTTTTTCGCGTGTACTGCGATTAAGCAGTGGCCTGTGAGTAGACCTACCAGCATTCGGCAGTCATGCCTTTTAAGCATTAGCACATGTTTCGTTATTTTTTCGTTGTAGGTTTTGCACACGTTAAACAACACGACACTTCCAAAAGCAAACGATGTAACTTCGACGGAATACTAACATGGCGGCGACACATTGAAGCTTAACGAACTCTTCTCAAACTGATAGCCAATAGCCTCCATTGGCTCATTAATGCTCGCTCTTCCCTTACTTTGGACTACAAGGTCATGCTTTACAACTCTGTTCTAAAACCAATCAATTGCACTCTTGCTTTGCATCGCAACGGACGTGTTTTTTTTATGCGCTTCGCTTTTTTTACTATTATGCGTTTTATTTCTGTTATTACCCAAAGTGGACAGTAAATTAACAATTTAATTTGCATTTGTTTTAAAGAGTTTCCAAGCACAACAACAAACTGCAGTCCAGCATACTGAAAAATTTGCTCAGCTTGCTGCCGCCCAAGGTGGAGGCGCCATTGCAAAAATACTTAAAGTCTGTAGCACAAAAAGTTTAACACGAAAAAATCGTCCGCGGAGATGCGTCGCTCACAACTGCTGCTAACAGACTGACAATTTAAGAAGTGAAGAGATAGCGAGAGAGTGAGCGCGAGTACCTTCTTAACCCTTCTGCACAAATTCAATTTCTACCCCACATATACAAATTGTGGGTCAAAATGACCCAATGGAAATAAGTATGCAGCCATAAGGAAAATACATTTTATTTCATAGTTTTCAGTATAATAATTCAAAATTCATTGTTTATGAGTTCTTAAAAGTTATTCTTGACAATTTTGGCATATAATTGTCTTAACACCGTGTTTTTGACATATAAATTTTTTGCATTTATTGCAAACTGTTTAGTGTTTAGCTGAATTTATGGAATGCGGGCAAAAAAAGCACCTTTGTCTTTTTCCCAAAGCCGAGGGACTATCTGGGGCCTTTGAGGTATTAGATGGTGCAGCACAGTCTTTTTCAACTGCGTCCTGGATGTTCTGGACAACTTGCCTTGCGTACGGCCCATACGGAATTCTTTTTCTGCGAGCGATGTGAGGAGTTACTAACGCTGTAGCCAAGTCCACCAAAAACAGTCTACGTTTGAAGTATTTATTGCTGTTCCATTCAGGATTTATTTCTGTCCATATAACATATGCGTTATATGCTGAAACATCAATCATTTTAGCAAATAATGCAGCTGGCCAGCGTTTTGTTTGGCGCTTGCATGTGTATGTTGCTACAAGCTAGTCCAGTGCATCAACACCTGCTTTCGTATTATTATAATGGTGTATAATTTCAGGTTTTTTTTTTATCATCTAGGACTTCAGCCGAATGATGTAAAGAACTCATTACAATCACAAATTTATACTTTTTTGGAACATACGTTGCCGGTGTAATAATTTGTGTAAAAAGAATTCCGAGTAATATTCGGGCTTTTTCTTCATATCGATGGCTTTGAGAGGCAAAAACTTTTTATTCTTTCTGACCGTACCAACCAAAGTAATTTTTCGGCGCAGTAATTCGATAGCCAAATTATAAGTGGTGAAGAAGTTATCACACGTGATAGTAGCGCCTCTTTCTAACTCACGTGACAAATTCCGCACAACATTTTCACCTAAAAATAAATGTTACACTTTCGGTTTTATGATTTGTAGTAATTCATTATTTACCTTGATTTTTTTCAGGTTGTGAATTTCTTACTCGAGTTTTTGAGTCACATAGAGCCCATATCTTGATACCATATTTCGCGGGTTTGGAAGGAATATACTGTCTGAAACCGCATCTACCGTGAAAAGGCACCAACTGCTCATCAATCGTCACATTTTCGTTTGTACAATAAAGTTGCTTCAGTCTATGACTCCATTTATCCCAAATATTCCTCATTGGCGCTAATTTATCGCGTGAAATTGCAGCAAAAATTTCATAAAAAACACACTATTCAATAAAAAGCACAATAATCATTGCTTAGCGCGTGTATACATGCTATTGGGTCAAAATGACCCACAAATTGTATACACGTTTGATTTATATGTAATCATTTATAAAAAAAAACTATAATTATTTATTAATTATTTGCATTATTAAATGAATTATAAATACATAACTGAGGAATTGGTAAAGTTTAATCAGGGTGCGAAAATTCTAAATAGAGATTCTGGGCCAATTTCTTTCAAAATTGGGTCAATTTGACCCAATTTGTGCAGAAGGGTTAAGTATACCTTGCTGCCGCCTGCTTTTCTTTGGTTTTTGTGTTTTTACGCTCACTCTCTCTTTTTGTTTCAAGAGCTTCGCTCCCAGTGCATTAAACCGTTTTTTGATCGTTTACTCTAACGCGCTCTTCAAGGGCGTAACTAGGTAGTGGCAGGGGGGGCAGCTGCCCCCCCCCCCCTACAGCTTCAGTTCGAATCAAATTTTAATCTATTTAACTCTGCAAGTACATGTTTACTTCGTCGAAAAAATACGGCATTATTAAAGATGTTCAGTAGACGTTCTGCCCAGCAATAATTTAAAAAAAAAATTTGTTTTAAATTATTTAGATTATTTAAAAACTATTCATTCATTCATTATGAAAACTGCTTGCCGAAAACAGTTGCAAACAATGGTGAGCCGCTTAATGTAAAACAGCAGCTGATTTATGTACCTACTGCAGCAAAATTAAAAGTTGAACAACTCAAAAGAGTTGCTGCTGGTAACGCTTTTACGTGCCACTTGCATGTAAACAACATAGTTGTCAGTTGTGTGCTTTGCCTGAACTTCTAATGTGAAATTACATCGAAAGAATTGTACATCGATATTCTAGACACCGCTTTATATAAACTCATGGTCTAATAATTACAAGGTCTGGTTACCAGCTGACGACTGCTTGCCATATTGCATGATACAGCTGTTTTTGTGACGTCATTTTGTAGAATATGTATACCGGCTGATGTTTATTCAAATCATTTTCAAACATTGTGCTACTAATTTAACAATAATTTAAGAAATAAAACATTTTTTTATTCATTTTATAAATAAATAATAACGTATTTCACATCATAACAATAACACAATTCTACAAAATGACGTCACACAAACAGCTGTTTTTTGCAGTGACCAGACCTTGTAATTATTAGACCATGTATAAACTTAAAGCTTAACATCGATGTATCGAACATCGATGTAACTTTGTCATCCCTAACTGAAACTGCCTTATTCTGGTTTGCTTTAAAGTGGTTTTGAAAAAAGTGCGCAGCTAGTTAGATTTATTATTTTCGCGATATTCCGAGGTGGAGTTTATATTATTTTGAATATCTTTTGTAAACCATAATGGACATAAAAAATTTTTTTCAAAAAGGTAAGCTTTTCTAAGTAATTGTAACATTTAAATTAATAATGACTATTTTGGAGGCATCTCCTCTGTAAAGAGGAAGAAAGGTCGTGACAGCAGCAGTGGAAGTGATGAAGGCAACGTGAGCATTCGTTTGCCACAATCCCCCGCAACTGTTTCAGAGGCGCAAACAGAGGAAGCTTCTGCGATCAATGAACAAATTGATTTTTCAGAGGACTGCCACATAAATGACGTGGGCCGCTATGTTGGACGAGCCAGCCAACTATCAGTAGACAAAAAAAAAAGATATTCTGTACGTCCGTGGGTTCCAGATGTTAGCTACGACTTTAAAACTGATGCACAAGCTTTGCAAAGGAAATTTAACTACGATTGGCTAGACCAATATGCGCCGTGGCTAGTGTATTCAAAGCGTTTAAAAGGTGCTCTTTGCAAGCATTGTGTTCTGTTTTCGCCTGTCCCGGGATCGGTCAAAGGTGTTTTGGGATCATTCATGATCCGGCCATTCACTAAGTTTAAAAATATGCACGAGGACTGCAAAAAACATGCTAGAACAAATCTGCGCATAGTCGCCACAGCTGCAGCGAAAGCTTTTATTGACGATGTGCCTGTGGATGTGCAAATACAAAATAGCCACGCCAAAATCATAGAGCATAATCGAAATATAATAAAAGCCATTATATCATGTGTTGTATTTTGTGGTACGCACGATATGTTACTCAGGGGGGCAGGGGCGGATGGAGGCGTACTATTAGATCTCCTTAACTTGAGAATCGAATCTGGCGACGAGAATTTGAAGGATCATCTACAGAAATGCAGTCGCAACGCAATCTACACTTCACCAAAAATCCAAAATGACATAATAAACATGTGTGGAAAAGTTATAACAGAACTAATAATATCTGAAGTAAAAAAGGCAAATGCTTACTCCGTTTTGGCAGATGAAACTGCTGACATATCCGGGAAAGGGCAGCTTTCAATCGGTTTGCGCTTTTAAGACGAAAAAAAGGGACAAATAAGAGAAGAATTTGTTGGGTTTGTTGAGTTCACAGCATAAAATGCTCAAACCGTTGCTGACGAAATTGATAAAATTTTGATGAATCATGACCTCTCACCAGAATGTTGCGTTGGATTTGGCATCGACGGCTGTTCTACGATGTCTGGAAAAGAAGGTGGAGTTCAAGCCATTTTAAGGAGAAAATACACTCGGGCGCAATATGTTCATTGCTCTAGTCACAAGCTCAATCTTGTAGTGAACGACTTAAACCAGGTTCCAGAAATAAGAAACACTATTTCTACTGTCAAGGATGTTATAAACTTTTTCCGTGAATCAACTACTCGTAGGAACTGTGCGCCTAGTGTATAACGTTTGTGTGAAACGAGGTGGTCGGAGAAGTACAAGGCAGTCAGAAAATTTTCTGAACATTTTCTTGAAATTGTCAAAGCTTTAGAAAAATTGCACACAGATGGAAACTCTGCCACAAGAAAGTCTGCATACCAGCTCCACTCCACGGTGACAAGACCAGGATTTATCGTTTCTTTGATGACAATCGCAAAATACTCGGCGGAATTGGAACCAACCGCTGACGTATTGCAAAATAAGGCAATAGATTTGATTGCAGTTGGTGAGCACATAGCGAAAATACTGGAACTTGTCAAAAACGATCGTACCAATGCAGATGAAATAACAAATTATTTGCTTGAAAAGGCGCTGACAATTGCAAATGAACTAAATATAGAAATATCATTGCCTCGTATAGCTAGACAACAAAAACACAGAAGCAATCCTCCGTCAAATAATGATACTGAATATTGGCGTCGTTGTATAATTATACCATACCTTGATTCGGTAATTTGTTCATTGCAAGTAAGATTTTCCAGTGAAAATACTCCAGCTTTTGCGCTAACTCAGCTGCATCCATTGCATATGCTTAAATATTCTCTTGAAAAGCTTTATGAAAATTCAAAATTATTTGAAAAGAATTATGAATAAGATGTCAGTAACGAGGAAGTACTGTGGTACAATCTGTGGAAAATAAAGAATTTGCCAGAAAATGATTTAAAGGATATTGAAGTTGTGGAATTATTCAAAGAGGCAAATGCATTTTTTCCTTCCATTCGAAACACATTAACAATATTGTGTGCTTTACCATGTACTACAGCAACGGTCGAGCGTTCCTTCAGTACGTTACGCAGAGTCAAAATGTGGCTTAGGAGCACGATGGTACAAGAAAGACTGGTTGGACTATGTCTGTTGAGCGTACATCGCACAGTTTTAAAAGAAAACACACAGCTTATTGAAGAGCAAATATTGAATAAATTTGCAGAAAACCCTAGACGTCTATTATTAGCATACAAATTTGTAAGTATTAAAAAGGTATATTAACATTTCAAAAATAATAACTTCTGCCCCCCCCGCTATTTCAGATCCTGGTTACGCCATTGGCGCTCTTTTGTGTTGGTGTTGGTCGCGGTCAAACTTTTCTCCGTTGCTTGTTGCTTTCGGTGGTCGCGCCGTTTTTGAAGCTGTGAAGTAAGTTTTGTTTGTAGCTTAACTATTTGCACATTAGGGTGGACCTGTATTTTAATAATAACAATTTTCTGCAGCAGTATTTTTTTAAGTTATTTTTTTATTTTTATTTTCTTTTAATTTACTTTTTAAAAATCTCTGTTTGCAGCTATGCGAATTGTCAAGTCCGCGCAAACTCAAAAATGGGTTTTGCCTAGAGATGGGATCGGGAAAGAAATTGCTTCCCATCCCATCCCGTCCCGAAATCAAATTCGCTTTTCCCAACCCAATTGTCCCGAAAAATTTTGTGTCTATCCCACGGGTCCCGACATTTTCCCGAATTTTTTTTTTTCAAAATCTTTCTTTAAATTTATATTTTTTCACTGCACAAAATCCACAATTTGATCTTTAATCTTAATAATGTTGAAGTTTTCCCACACATCATCTTATGAGGAAGAATTTAAAAAGACAATTTCTTCACTTTTTTTTTTCAATTAATTGCAAAATTTCAACACGCGTTGCCATAGCTGCACCAATTATTGGAAAAGAGTGACCGAAATTCGTTAAAGTGAAAACACATCTAAATGCTCCCATTTATTGCACTTGCGATAAACCGTGTCACTAAAAAATGCAATCGGTGGGTGATTTCGATAAATACAGAACATTTATCGAGCACTTTTTTTTTGGTCCCGACTGATTTTTGGGTCCCGACAGGTTTACCGGGACCCGTGGGAATTTCGGGATCGACCACTTATCCCGACTTTCCCGGATTTTTTTAAAATCTTTCCCATCCCGCCCGATCCCGATAATTTTTTCGGGACCCGCGGTATTCCCGAAAATCCCGATCCCGACGCCCATCTCTAGTTTTGCCTGCTGCTGGATGTGCACAAATGTTGCTCATGAGCAATGTGCTGGCATTAATGGCCGTATCTCAGACCTCTTGAAGGTTACTAATTTAGAGTGGCCGTGTTGGTCATGTTTGGAGAAAAAAAAGACATTGCAAGCTTTATAGAAACTCAACTTGGCTTAGAGGGCGTTTACTGCCAGTTGAATAAACTGTGTGAAAAATTCTCATCGGTTCAGAGAAACCTTAACGAGAAAAATCTCGTACAGGATTCTCCAAAGCGTAAAAAGGCCAACGTTGGGCAGTTCTCGGGCTCTGTGACGTCGGAAAATACTTCATACGCTCCGATACCACAGTGTAAAGTAAATAAAAATCTTCATGTCCCTTCTACTAAAGTTATTGAGAACTTAGATGATATACCAATAACTCGCATGGATATTGTCTTTTCTGATCCCGGTTGATGTTTAGTAAACGCAAGGAGCGTGGAGTATTTATATTTAGTAAACGCAAGGAGCGGTATTAGACTCACATTTTTAATAAACGCCTAACGTTCAAAATCTGGGGAGTGGCAAAACTGCAACTTGGGCCGAAGCCGAAGTGTGGGCGAGGAGTAGTTGCGATTTACTTTCGAAAGTGAGCAGTCGCGTAAGCGGAAAGAAAATAAAAGAGAAAAATAAGGAAAGGCTAAGAATAGAAAAGACTGACAACGTGTTCGCAGAAAAGGAAGATAATCGTAAGGAGATAAGGTAAGAGGGGATATCCCCTCTCGGTTTATATAACCATCTTTATATATAGCTAGGTTGTGTGTACGATTTCTTGGAGAAGTCAAATAAATTGGTTGCCGGTAAGTCCGTGACCCAGTGGAGTTCAATTGCTGTGTTTTTCTCTCTCTTTTTTTTTTTGGTTTTTTGCACGTGCACACGCGAATTAAACTGAGTCGTTTTATACCCTGGCCGCTTAGTGTGTCAGTCGTCGCGTTGGTGCAGATGCTGGTGTTTCCCCAATTTGTAAGCCGCGCGCGTTATAGCCCCCCACTAAAAAATACAAATATTCTTGTGAGGTGGACCTGGCCGGACTGAGTTTTATACCCTGGCTAAAATTACTCCTTTACAATCCGTTTCCCGTTCCCAGCCTATATCTTATCCCGAAGACTTATACCATCCTACGTTAGAGCTGTTGATTAATTTACTTTCCCGGACGTGTTGCAATACTAAAATACATTTGAGTCGAGTTCGTCAATTTCGTAAAACTGATTTTGAGGGACTCGCCCTGCTTTTATCCCACTGACTGGTGTACCCTCTACGAGTCTGACGACTTGGACATGGCAATCAGTATTTTTTATAATACCTTATATTCTTTATTCGACTTATGTGTCCCAGTTGGAAAGCTAAAAGGTCTTACAAACCTGTGTAGTTTACCCGAGAGTTGACAATTCTTAAAGATCTAAAATCTAAACTCTACAAGAGATTTAGAAAAACGGCTCATCGGTAGCCTATTCTGCATACTTGATTGCTCGTGCCAGTTTTGCAATCTTAAATAACCAATGTTATAAGAATTATCTGACTCGGTGCAGATTACAGTTTCAGCAGGATCCTAAGCGGTTTTTTGATTTTGTTAATGCGAAGCGTAGGTCATCAACTCTCCCAACAGAAGTATTCTTTGAGGAAACGAAGGTCAATTCTGATCAGGACATTGCAAAATTTTTTGCCCAATTTTTTCAAACGACTTATAGTTAATTTCAACCTCAAATCGGGTTGCCTTACCCTTATCAGGTTAATGGCTCGAATCGCATCTTTGGACTGAAAATCACTGAAAACTCACTTTTAAATAATCTACATGTTTTGAAACCTATTTTTTCACCAGGACCTGACGGAGTGCCAAGCTGTGTGCTTTGACACTGCGCTCATGGTCTTTTAAAGCCGTTGCTCAAACTGTTTAACTTGTCCCTGGAGTTAGGCTCCTTTCCAAAAATTTGGAAAGAGTCATTTATTATTCCTCTCCATAAAAAAGGAAACATATCTAATGTTCAAATTTATAGGGGTATCTCCAAGTTGTCTGCTATTCCTAAGATTTTTGAAAAATTAATAACCTCCCATCTTCAACACCTTTGCAAATCTATTATTTCACCGTGCCAGCACGGATTTATGAAACAAAGATCTACCTCCACTTACTTGTTAGAATTTACTTCATTCCTTCCTTTAATATTTATTTTATTTATAAACGATCTTCCATCGGTTATAAATTTCTCTCGGGTTTTGATGTACGCCGATGATGTTAAGTTATGCACGTCGGCTGCAACTCCCCTTGCTGCTCAACAGCTTCAAAGAGATTTAGACAACTTTCAAATGTGGTGTAAAGTAAATTTTTTAAATCTTAATTGCAGTAAATGTAAAGTAATGTAATTTTTTAGATGTTTGCCCTTTTTAATATATATTTTCTCGACAATAAACCACTAGATAGAATTGAATGGGTTGACGATTTAGGCATCGTTATGGATCCAAAGCTTAAGTTTGACAAGCATATTTCTTCAATTTCCAATCGAGCATCTGGTGTCTTGGGGTTCATTAAGCGCTGGTCGAAGGAGTTTAACGATCCCTACTTAACAAAAACTCTGTATCGGTACAAAAGCAATTTCTGCTCTTCGCACTTAGAGGTCTTAACTGGGACACGAACAATAATTTGCCGTCTTATCGTAGTAGACTTTTACTAATAGATCTTCCTTCTCTGAATGATCGTAGAATAATGCTAGCATTTTCCTTTTTTCACAAATTAATTAATGGTGAAATTGGATCTTCTGAATTAATTAACCAAATTAACTTTGCTGTTCCTATTAGAAATACTAGAAATTTTGTACCTATATCTCTTCAAACTTGTAATTCTAATTATGCTCTTCATAACCTTTTTCGTATTCTGTGTTCTATTTATAAGGATCTTTCCCACTTAATTCACAGTGCCACTCCTACTTGCTCTATTAAAAAGTTAGTTTTGTGTCATTTGTCTACATGTTCGCGATCATCCTAACCGCACGATAAGCGGAGCGCCCCTCGCTCGGATGGGCGGGAGGTGGGTCGCTTTGTGCGTGGTTCCGCGCGTTAACAAGCTGATGCTTGGTATCGTTGGGCCACTTGACTGTACTGCTCGTTAGTACATCTACGTCCAATATAAATATATGGTTCCCAGTTATGGGGGAACGCTTGCAACACCAGCATTGACATTGTAAAGAGAGCCCAGTCTGGATGTTTTTAAAGCATCTGGATTTCACGGATTTACCAATCATTAATGGATTCGATTTTTCTGACCCTTCCATATTGACGCCAAACAACAGAGTTAGACGATCTTTGCTCAATTTACCACCATAACAGTTTTGGCATTTTTAAGACAAAGTGCGGTCAGGAAGAAAGACCCATTTCATTCGCCTTAAAAATATTTTTGGGCTCATTATTCTCTAGTAACTTCTGAACGTTTTCTATCCATTGAACGCACACTTCATCATAAACGGCCGCGCTTTCACCGCAAACTTTTTTGAAACTTTTATTATTTCTCTTCTTGAAATTGTCCAACCAGCCATAACTTGCGTTGAATTTTGTAAAGTCCAATCTTGTGGCATACTCCTTTGCTTTTTATGCTTGTTACCGAAGGTAAAGAATATATTTCGTTTGTGCAATGTCCTTCACGGTGTCCGACCGCCCGTCCGACCATCCGTATGTTCGCAACTTTTTTCCACACCTTTCAAGCTAGAGACTTGAAACTTTCCAATTATCTTTATCTATGGATTAGTAAATTAAAGTGTCAAGATTGGGGTTCTACGATAACTGGAGGGCTGGCAAAACCGATAAATCCTCATATTTCACACATACTTTAAGCTAGAACTACCAAATTTGGTAAGCAGATAGCTACGATAAATCCCCAAAAAACTGCATCAGAGTTTCGAAGCCACGCCCACAAATACTGCCCTAGCCGCCCCCATCCGCCCCAACGGTTCTTTAAAAAAGGGGAATGCGTGTATCTTCGAGAGTTGTGGAGCTAGAGCCACCAAATTTGGTAGGAAGATAGCTGTTAGCGACCCCTAAGATTTGCATCAAAATTTAAGAGCCACGCTCACCCATTCGGCCACCCGCCTCTCCGAATTTAAAAAATCAAGAAAGCCCATATCTCCCACAAATTTTGAGCTAGAGCCATCAAATTTGGTGGCAAGATCAAAACTTTGGATGCAACGGCCACCCGTACTGCCTCTCTATCCGCACCTTTTACAAACTTTGAGATACATTCACCAAATGTGCAAGGAAGATAACTAGTGGTATCCCAATTTTCATCAGACAATCTTTGATACAGAGTAAGCTCTCCCGCATCCGTTCCACTCTGTAATCAGGCATCTTTTAACGCCTTTAATACAAGTATCGAGTATACCGCAGTCGGTTGCGTCCGACTGAAAAGTTTCCACTTGTTATACTCGTTACCGAAGGTAAAGAGAATATTGAGTTTGTGCATTGTCCGTCATGGTGTCTTTCCGTCCGTCCTTCTGTATGAACGCAACTTTTTGACGTGTTAACATCTATACGCGCGGTAGCGTGCCGGTTAAAAGTCACACACTATCAAACTTCTCTGCTGTAGCTCACATGCACAGATAGGCAGTCAAAAATTGAAATAGTATGTGGTTGTTGCACAACAATTGTCTCTGCTTGCAAACGAATATGATGGTATTGCTGTCGCGGCAGAGAAAAGTGGTCGTAAAAGACGAAGTTTCGCTCGGAATTAACGAACGCTGTCTGTTGCTCTGCATCATGATGAAATAAGTATAAGGTGGTCTCGTCGGCAGCCGACGCTAGCTCTTTTTTGTCCCTTAGCTTCAGTGCATGCTTGCTTGTTGACGCGGAAGGTTGTGTGCGGACGAATGTTTTCTCAACACTTAACCCTTAAGCAGAAACAAAAAATGAGTTACTTTAATTTTTGCCGCAAGCATGTACTGGGTGTGAAGTTTATTCATGCACCGAAATGTGTTGTGAAGCGAAAAACAACGACTTATTGCTAATTCAAAATTATTAAAAATAAAACTATAAAAACTTACTTCACCGCTTTGTTTTATATTGGGCTATTTTAAACCCCGGGGACCAGCATAGGGTTAATCAACACAATATCCAACCGTTTCATTCACACTCACTGTAAAGTGTGCGTTTCACTCGCACTTATTGCTAGCATACGCTAAGGGACAGCTTTTGCCGACGAGACCACCTTATACTTATTTCATCATGGAATAACTATAAGGTGGTCTCGTGGGCGAAAGCACAGCCTTAGCGTATGCTAGCAGTAAGTGCGAGTGAAACGCACACTTAACAATGAGTCAGTGCTGCCAGTTTAGCAATTTAATTGCTAGATCTGGCAACTTTTCAAAAAATTTGCAACTTTTTTTTTAGAAATGCTCTTAGCCACAAATCTAGCAATTTTTAATTATTTTATAGCAATTTTAGCAATTTCATTATAAAACTACCAATTTTAAGATTTTTGTTTTGGGTTTATGCATTTTGTATACCTTATTGTCATCGACTGCACAAACTACGATTAATTGTGGTTCACAAATATAACGGAACTTGTATTTAATTCAGTGGATCGATTATATGAACAACTTGATAGTGTTTGATAACTCTTTTAATGTGTTCGGTGATTGAAGCAAGATGCCTAAAATTTACAAACAATATAGCAGAATTCGCCATAAAAATCTTTTCGCTGCCTTTCAAATGCAGAAGTTGAGCGAATATTCTCGCAGATGAATCTAATAAAAAGCAAATTACGCAACGTCATGAGCATAAAAACATTAAATGCTATTTTGTATGTGAGGTTAGTTTTAAATTTCCAAAATTCTGATAGAAATACAAATTGAACGTATTAAACTTCGAATATTTCGAAAGAGTATTCACACGTGCGTTTGCCCAAGTCATTTGCAGAAGCAGAAGCAACACAAGAAAACGCTCGGCATAGCCAAATTTAACAAGTGCAAAAGAGACATAAGAAAACGGCTGCGCACTGCACGCTGTGTGTGTTAAGCATACATGTAAATATTTCAATGTGTGTGTAACATCGCTACACCAGCAAAACAAATGAGCGAACAGAAGCGACATAGGAAAATGACAAACAATACAAAACACACAACCATGTCATTTTGGTGCTGGGCCCACCAAAAATCTAGACTTAGACCCCATTTACACGCTGAAGTATTTTCGTGAATTTTTTTTTCATTCCGTTTTGAAAATTCTTCGGAATTCAGGTCGCATTTACACACTGAAGTTTATCAGTGAAATTTTTCCTTTGAAAATGCAACTCTGGTTTAAATTTATGGTCGATTAACATACATCTTTGCCATCGATTGTATTATTTGTTAACATATAATTGATTTAAGAAGTAACAAGTAAATAAAATGGATTCAGTGAACATTACTATTAATAATTTTTTAACCAAAACTATGTATTTACTATTGGCGCTAATATTTGCTTGTGCGATATTTCGTATCGAAAACTTTATTATTCACATCAAGCACTGTGCAACTCTGTGTTTACATTCTATCGGAATAAGGCAAAGCAAAATTAGAAAAAAATATCACGACTTAACAAGTAGTGAGTTTTTGCTTGAAATTTTACCCCTCTACTCCCCTTGCCTACAAACAAAAGATTCAGAGAGAAAATTCATGAAAAAACTTCAGCGTGTAAATGGGGTCTTAGTGTCTACACAATATTTCGTTTTTTGCGTGCAGTGCGCGGCCGTTTTCTTATTTCGCTTTTATATGTTAAAGTCGGCAAATGACTTGGGCAAATGCACGTGTGAATACACTTTCGCAATTTGTAGGCATCGCTGCATAGCTGTATGGTAGTTGCGACAGCAAAATGATTGGGAAAGTGTCATAGAGCTGAAAACGTGAAAGAGTATGTATGACCAGCAATGCAAAACTGATAATTGCCTGCCTACTTTGCTAGACGCTTGTTTATTTTCCTGTTCAATGAATCCCATGGCAAATGGTACGCATACATTAAAATATGGACATGCATACCCTGCAGTACGGACGAGACTAGCGATATGCCTAGGCCTCAGTGATGGGTACCGGTACGCGCCGCACCACCAGCAATGCAATTTACCTAACGACTTTTGTTCGAGGATGTCCGCAAACGTACCGAGCGGTACGACAGTGCATTATAGAGAGCTGCATGAATGGCAAAAAAACGGCATTCGAATGAACCATGTGTAAAATGAGTTGAATGAATCAGAATACTTCTACAAAGTTGTACGGGTAAATGAGTTGCTCTGGCAACAACTCAGTCCCACAACATCCAAACGTCTGGTCACGGATCAAATGAACGAACATTTACAGTTACATTCGAGTAGTACTGAGACTATTCGAGTGGTAATTCTGCTATGTATGTAGCTTTTTTGCCTGCTTATATGTATGCGCATATGCCGTTAGGTCACTTTTATGATCCTGTGCCCGAGCTGCTTGTGCGTCAGGCGCGAAAATATCACAAAAAATGTGTGCACTGAGCGAAGTGATATATGCACAAAAATAAGAAATTTGAATTTGGCAGGGCATCGTTCACTAATTTTCCTATGCACGCATTCTCTAAGAAGCAGGTCCACAGTTTATTTTCTAAGTGCACACACAGAACCCTTTTTTTTATGACCCTTTGCCCGAGCTGCTGGTGCGGCCCGCTGACGAGGCAACGCTTGCGATCAGACCGTCAGCTTGTGCGTCAGTCTGGCGCTGGGCATAGAAATATACGTAATTTCTCTAGGCCCACGAAATGAAGGGAGTATGTTTGCGTTTTCTACTCATAACATTCATGTTCAAAATCATGAATTATGATGAATTATAGTATCGACGAATTTGGTCTACTCAACTCACTCATACCATATTGTGTCTGCTACTCATTCAACGCATTTCAACTCGAATGCACTCTATTAAATTACAGTTGTGAATCATCTCATGCAGCTCTCTAGTGCATTACCACTAGCTAGCGATTGCACCGGTACCGAGGGAGTAGCTAAATCGTTAGTACGCCCTACTCGCTAGCTATTTCTCTGGTACGCAAGGCCTAGGAATATCGTTAGGACGCCAGACTTTGCTATTTCGCTAGAACTATTGCACTTGACACTTCGCTACAGGGTAATCGCTAGCGATTTATCTGGTACCAAAGACCTAGTAATATCGCTAGTACGGCATAGTTAGCTATTTCGCTAGTACATTTAAATAGAATTTCCGCTGGTACAAAATTAGTAAGAAGCATATAAATTTGTTGGTTTCAAATTAAATAAAATTATTGTTTAAGGCAGCATAATTTTTTTTTAAATTTAAAATTCGTTGGATTTCGTATTGTTTTTTTTGATCACGCGTTTTTTTTGTAGCTGCATCGCCTTTCGCAGCTCCGGCTCCGGCGGGCCAGCTTGGCACTTAGAGATTGCGTCTGTAAAGTTAAATATTGTTTTAGTTTAATATCAATTAAACTTTTTATTACTTTTTACTTTTACCTATTAAAGAGCGAAAGAAGAAGCTTAATTTCTTCAGCGATTCCTTGCCCAAAACACCATCGACGTTGTAATGCATGGATAGCTCGTCCGTCAAAATATACTTTAAATTAGTTTTTGGCCCTGAAGGCCCAAGAAGCACTACCATTGTTTCAACCTGAAATTGTTATAAATGATTTATAAAAAGAAATATAATAGAATTAAAATTGTCGTATCTACTTACATATTTATTCTTATCACCCAGCTCAATAGATTTATTTAACTTTACGAGGTCCTCCTTCGACGTAATAGGAAAGCCCTCGCGTATATCGTCTGTTTGCGTCTTCTCCCTGAGCAGTTGCTGTATCAATACCTTTTGCTCGGCCACCTCGTTTAAAACGACTTGGAATTGAGCGCTCAAGGTTGCCAATTCCTTTTTAAAAAAATCTGTAGATATCGAAAAAACACTATGTTCAAATCTCTTTTAAATTATATTCGTATTAAAACGTACCTTTTAAATCCTCATTATTTATCCAGGATGAGCATTTTGATGTAGAACTATTGTTATTATTTGTTGGCGTCATGTCATTTTTGTTGTTTTTTATACTCGATACCGAAGGTAAAGAGTATATTGAGTTTGTGCAATGTCCGTCATGGTGTCTGTCCGTCTGTCCGTCTGTATGAACGCAACTTTTTTCCACACCCTTCAAGCTAGAGACTTGAAACTTTCCAAATCTCTTTATCTATGGGATAGTAAATTAAAGTGTCAAGATGGGGGTTCTACGATAACTGGGGGGCTGGCAAATCGATAAATTCGATAACTCAAAACCGATAAATCCACATATTTCGCACATCCTTACAGCTAGAAGTACCAAATTTGGTAAGAAGATAGCTACTAGCAACCCCCAAAAAACTGCATCAAAAATTTTGGAGCCACGCCCCCCATTCCGCCCCCAGTCCCCCTGAATTTTAAAGTCAAAAAAGCCTATATCTCCCACAGTTTTTGAGCTATAGCCACCAAATTTGGTGCCAAGATAGGTGATGATGACTCCTCAAAAACTGCATCAAAAGATTGGATGCCACGCCCACCAATACCGCCCTAGCCGCCCCCATCCACCCCAACGCTGCGTCAAAAACGGGAATGCGTGTATCTTCCAGAGTTGTGGAGCTAAGGCCTCCAAATTTGGTGGGAAGATAGCTGGTAACGACCCCCAAAAAACTGCATCAAAGTTTTGGAGCCACGCCCACACATTCCGCCCCCAGCCCCCCCCCATTTTGAAATCAGAAATGGCTATATCTCCCACAGTTTTTGAGATAGAGCCACCAAATTTGGTGCCAATATAGGTGATGATGACCCCCCAAAAACTGCATCAAAAGCTTGGATGCCACGCCCACCAATACTGCCCTAGCCGCCCCCATCCACCCCAACGCTTCGTCAAAAACGGGAATGCGTGTATCTTCCAGAGTTGTGGAGCTAGAGCCTCCAAATTTGGTAGGAAGATAGCTGGCAGCGACCCCCAAAAATCTGCATCAAAGTTTTGGAGCCACGCCCTCCATTTCGCCCCCCTTTCCCCACTTTTTACAATTTTTGAGCTAGAGTCACCAAATTTGGTATGAAGATAGCAATTGACATTTCAGAAAGATCTGCATCAAAAATTTGGATTCCACGCCCACCCATACAGCCCCCAGCCCCCCTTTCCCCACTTATTACAAATTTCGAGCTAGAGTCACCAAATTTGGTATGAAGATAGCAATTGATATTTTACAAAGATCTGCATCAAAAATTTGGATTCCACGCCCACCCATACCGCCCCCAGCCCCCCTTTCCCCATCTTTTACAAATTTCGAGCTAGAGTCACCAAATTTGGTATGAAGATAGCAATTGACATTTCAGAAAGATCTGCATCAAAAATTTGGATGCCACGCCCACCCAAACCGCCCCCAGCCCCCCCTTTCCCCACCTTTTACAAATTTTGAGCTAGAGTCACCAAATTTGGTATGAAGATAGCAATTGACATTTCAGAAAGATCTGCAACAAAAATTTTGATGCCACAACTACCCATACCGCCCTAGCCCCCCCCTTTCCCCACCTTTTACAAACTTTGAGCCAGAGTCACCAAATTTGGTATGAAGATAGCCGGTGGCATCCCCATCTGCATCGGAGAATCTTTAAGGCAGCGTATACCCCTGCCGCATCCGTACCCCTTTGCATTAAGGCCTCTTTTTACCGATTTTAATTCTGGTATCGAGTATGCCGCAGTCGGTTACGTCCGACTGCAACGTTTCCACTTGTTTTTATAATTGATTTTTAAAATTTTTCGTGGTGTAGTGTTTTGTTCCATTGTGTTTATTGTGAGAAAAATGTATTTTGAAGATTGCTGTTGTAATTTGTTATATTTTTTTTTGTCACCTTCATTATAAAAGTAAAAGTAAGTCAACCGCTTAACCTTCTAAAAATTCAATTAAAACACTGAACAAATAAAAACAATCACAACAAAAACATAAACATAAAAAGCTATTTGCTTACAAAAATTACGCAAGTCTTCTCTCGATTAAGCACAAGACGCTGTCTTGAAGACAGTACTGACTGTACCGAAAAATTTGCTGGCGACCGAAAACAAGAGCGCACAATCAAAGACAAAAATTGACAAAAATCTGGTTATAACTAGTTAATACGCCGTTAACTTAACCATGCACTCTTCATCTTCTACTGTTGCTTCTGTCACTTTTATGACCTTTGCTGTTTTTCGTTTCATTTATCTCTGCATAATTGCATAATAGGACAGTTAAGTTTTGTTTTTCGTTGTATTTACCTAACGCCCTCTGCATTACTAGTGCCTAACGATTTAGCTAGCGACTAGTGATGCATCGTAGGGCTGGTTAGCTTTGTTTTTCGTTTTATTTACCTAACGCCCTCTGCATTACTAGTGCCTAACGATTAAGCTAGCGACTAGTGATGCATCATAGGACAGTTAAGTTTTGTTTTTCGTTTTATTTACTTAACGCCCTCTGTAATACTAGTGCCTAACGATTTGTCTAGCGACTAGTGATGCATAATAAGGCTGATTTTTTTTGATTTTAAATTTATTTTCCTAACGCCCTCTCCATTACTCGAAGCTAACGATTTAGCTAGCTACTAGTGATGCATCACAGGACTAGAATTTAGTATGCCTTGACACCAGCCGTACCACAGGGTAGAGACAGGGACACACACATGCTTATGGGCGCTAGCCGAAACCAAAATCAATAATCAATTCAATGTCTATAGCCCACCAAAACTGCATATATATATATATATATGTACTAGTAAGTGGCCCGCTTACTTCGCTGCGCGGATAGTTTATATAAATTTTAGCAATAGAAGATAGATACAAAATAAATAAATTAGAAAATATTTCACAAAATATTTAAGAAAAGAATTTAATATTCTCTTTTCCACGCCACCATTGAGGTAGGGAATATTGTGGTTTCCCCAGTACGCCTTATCCACTTATTGAATTTAATTTGCAATTATTAAGAACTTTAAGAGCTTCTTTATAAACGAACATTGGTTGTTTTTCCGTCAGGTGCCAATACAAATAAACTTTTGGTGAACTGACTCTTGAGCAGGCTACATAAAATTGGCCATGAGAAAAACAATCGTGTCTTAAGTCTAGTCCGGCTAATTTAAGAGTTTGTCCCTGTGATTTATTAATTGTTAAGGCAAAGCAAACTTTTAAAGGAAATTGCAATCTTTTACCTTCAGAATCAGAAGGTATTAATGGAATTCTCGGTATAAAAACCGTTTCCCCTATACCATTGCCAGTAAAGATAATTGCATCGACAACATTCTTATGAAGGACTTTAACTTGCAATCTTGTACCATTGCACAGTTTTGGCGGTTTCAAGTTGCGAATCAACATTACAGGTGAACCAATCTTTAAAGTTAATTTATGTTGAGGCAGGCCAGCCGGATTTAATGAATTAAGAAACTCGACGGGTTAATGAACTGCATCTTCGATTTCAGTCACAGAATCAATAGAGTTATATGTCATTTCTTCACTTTGAAATGATTTTAATAAAAACTCGTTTATTTCCAATGCATTGTCATTTCTCGCAGTTAAAATAGCACGATCTGAAAACCATTCGAGTGATTTTTGAGAGATATTTGTAATATCCGGAAATATTTTTAGAGTTAGCTCTTCAATACTTTTCACAACATGACACAAAGTGGATGGTAAAGTTATTTTGCCATCATGGGTTGGAAATAATCCATTTCCTATTTGAAGAAGCATTTTTGCAAATTCACCAGCTATGCTATCACCTTTTAAGTGCACTCGCATATTCTTCGTTAATGCAACTTTCTGTATTTTGGGCCATAAAATTGAAGACTTTAAAGCACGCATTTATTTCATCTGCTCTTGTTCCTCTGGGGATCAATGGGAGAGTTTGTCGAAAATCACCTGCTAAGAAAACAGTTATGCCACCCATTAAGTATTCACTATCTCGAATGTCTTTCAAAGATCGATCTACAGCTTCAAAAGAACCTTTATGGCCCATAGTGCACTCATCCCAAACAATAAGCTTGCAATCTTTGAGCACAGCAGCAATATTAGATTGCTTTGAAATTGAGCAATGTGGTGTTTCTAAATGAATCAAATTAAATGGAATCTTAAGTGTAGAATGCGCAGTGCGACCACCATTTAGTAAAGTGGCTGCGATACCGGAAGAAGCAACGGCCAATGCAATGTTTTTTACTTTGCCGTACCTTTGCCAATAATAAATTTAAAATAAACGTTTTACCTGTTCCACCAGGTGCATCTAAAAATAGATTTCTCCATTTTCTGCTTCAACGCTATGTAGTATCTTTTCGTATACTTGTTTTTGCTCAGCAGTAAGGAGTAGCTCATTATTAACAAACAAATTATCGCAATTTTCATAATTTGTTTCTCTATGATATTCAATATTTGGAACAATTTCCTCGGATCTAATTGGTAGTGGAAGTCCATAGTAAGTCAAGTTTTGACCACCAATAGACAGTACAATGTCTTCAATGTAAATAAGACATTTATTTAATACATTATTCACAATACTTTCATCAATATTTCTGTCTTGTGAAAAATGAAAGGCTCTTAAAATATCTTCTGAGAAACTCTCTTTATAAGTATTCCAAAGTTTAAGAGCATCTGAAATTTGACAAAATACTAACATTATTGCAAAGAGTTCTCTCAGTTTTGTAGGATTTTGACATATGACAGCTTCGGCTATAGTTGAATCCCAGTTCTTATCATCTTCTAGTAATCCTAGAGCTTTACACGCCAATTGAAATGATGCGTATGCTATTCCATTTACGGTTTTTATACCCTTCACATGTGAATCAGGGTATATTGACTTTGTCATGAATCTGTAACACCTTAAAGGAATGATGGGAGACCCCATAAACTATATATAAAAATGATCAGGACGAGCTCAGGAATTGATTTCCGTCCCGTCCGTCTGTCCGTCTGTCCGTCTGTCAGTCTGTCCGTCGTCCGTCTGTCCGTCTGTCTGTTTCAACACGATTTCCGGCCAAACTGCTGAACCGATCTTGATGAAACTTTCACAGATTGCTTAGATCATGTCGGGTTTGTTCACTATGAAATTTCATCCCGATCGGAGCATTCTACGACATAGCCACCATACAAATTTACCATATCAACACGATTTCCGGCCAAACTGCTGAACCGATCTTGATGAAACTTTCACAGATTGCTTAGATCATGTCGGGTTTGTTCACTATGAAATTTCATCCCGATCGGAGCATTCTACGATATAGCCACCATATAAATTTACCATATCAACACGATTTCCGGCCAAATTGCTGAACCGATCTTGATGAAACTTTCACAGATTGCTTAGATCATGTCGGGTTTGTTCACTATGAAATTTCATTTCGATCGGAGCATTCTACGACATAGCCACCATACAAATTTACCATATCGTACTATCAATTGTTGTCTCTGTCGTGCACTTTCAAGTACCTACATGTCAAATTGTTGTTGTTGCACACGAACAAGTAAATGACGCTCAAGAGTAAAAATATTAGCGAAAAATTACCAACAACTGCACAGAAACATAAGAGGGGGGTGCATTGATTTGGCTGTGTGAAGGGTATCATAGTCTTGGCATAGCCAAAATTAACTATGCGCCACTATGTTTAAATTTAAAAATGAGGTTGGGCCCCCTACAAAATGTAATAAAAGTCTTAAATAAAAACATTCTGTATTATTGGGATGAATAGTGTAAACTCTTCCAAAAGCTGAATCTCTTTTAACTCCAGGAAAATTTGGCACATCATGCCCTCGTTTTTTTCTTTGAAATTCTTTATTGTTCCATGTAAAATACGATGGAACTTCATAATACAGAAGCGTTCTTGCAAACTCATCACGTGTGCATAGCTCAAAGAAGGCTAGCAAAGTGGTTTTGGGTGTAGTGCTTAATCTGTCAAGTAATTGTTGCGGATTATTGGGGTTAAAATATATCCGTTGACCATTTTCTAAATGAACAGCTAAGTGTGTAATAGCCGGAAAACGTTCATGTATGGGAAATGCAAGGATTCTCCATACCGCTTCTGAGCTACTTATATAACGGCCACTTTCGTACATATTAATTTCATTACGTTGGTCTTCAAGAGTAAATGATGCTTGATCACTGCCCTTGTTAACATATTTACGAATGTATTTAATAGACTTTACAGAACTACAATACTCAACATTTATGTGAGCTTCAAATGTTCTCAATAGTACACAGTTATAAGGCACAACCCAACGATTATCTATGCAATTACCATTTATATTAATTGCATTACCACCACCTTTTATCGCTCTTCTACGATATAGAGGGTTACTATCTTTTCCAGTCACAGTTTATTTAAGTAATTGTCGAGGAAACCTTTTGGTACATTTTCCATTTTTCATGCATGGCGATTTATTATTAAATGCACCGCAAGGACCATGAATCATATTTGACTTAACAATGTTAAATAACAAAGGATCCTCATCTGCGTTTGGTATTTCGGCACAGATAATTTTATCGATTTCATCTAGTCTTATTTTATTTTCTAACCAAAGTAGAATATGTATATGTGGTAAACCCCGCTTTTGCCATTCCACAGAGTACATGAAACATTGCACGCTTCCAAACAAAGAATCTTTTGTCAATAGTGACATTAAAGCTTTAACTTTTAAATGAAAAACTCGAGCTATAATATCGTGACGATCATGCGGTTTTTGACCCGGTAATAAAACACTTTTGATGTCATTCCATTGTGGATTGCATGTGAATGTTATGAAAAGATCTGGTCGCTCATAATGTCGAACATATGTCATAGCATCTTGAGTCTTTTCATGCATATATCGTGCAGAGCTTGTAAAAGAAGATGGTAAAATTACCATCTGACCAAGTTGAGCTGCGACAACATCTTGTTGGCCTATTGCATCTTGTAGATGTATATAGCTATCTGCTCTGAGTTTCGCTTGATTGTAGCGAATATAATTAAACCTTTCTGTTTCAATTTTAGCATACATATCAACTAAAAGTTGACTAAAAAGGGAACGACAATTAAATAAATGATTTAACTCAGATTGACGAATCATTATTTTATAACTGTAAAAGCTTAACGCAGATATCATTTTTTTTTGGTTCCTCCTTTTTTAATAATGGATTCCATTGTGGTATATCCACTGAATAGCCATCTTCGCCAAAAGGAAATAGCAAAGGGTACTATAAGGCATCGTATGATCGATGCACCTCACTTATACGATGTAATTTATAATTATGGCTTTCAATAATAATATTGCGCTTTTCAAATTGCTGACCAACAATAACTACAGCTACTTCGCTTGATAGAGGTGCGTTGTAAAGCCCTTTGTGAGCACCAGCGGGTGTTCGATCAGCATGTATAATCAATTTATAGTCTTTGGTACTTGTTTGTATTTTATTGAGAGCCATTTTTAGATCTTTAACATAACGATTATGATGATGAAACATACATTGAAGATCCTTTACTACGCTTAAATCAACATTTGAAATATTTTTGCAACGTAGTTGAGCTTCCTTTTCATCATCACCAACAAAATAAATTTGAAGAAACTGCATTTCTTCATTTGGCAAAGGTTGGACACTACCAATTAAGTGATACACTTGTCCTTGGACTTTAAAGGTTGACCAACTTTCATTTATAGCTTTTGTACTTCCAAAAGGAGTCATTTGAAAGCAGCTGTTATACTTTCTTATACGATCAATGAAATGATCATGCTTGGGATGTCCACCAATTATTAAGCTTTTAAGTGGATCAGGCAAACTTTCATTTTGTGAAAGTTTAACTTTTCCTGCCTTGCAACAGATACCCAAAGGCTAATTTTTCCATTTTAAAGCATTACAATGTTTGCATATCAAATTCATACTACCAAGTTGAGTAATTTTATCTGAATTGTAAGCTATTTAAAAATCATAGTTTAAGCCAGACATGGCTTTAACGCTCCATGCACGCAAACGCCTTTCTTGACGTGCATCAGGATTATTAGCCTGATGTCTTCTCACTGCAACTCTATGAGCTTCAGGATTATTAGCCACATCTCTTCTCGCTACAAATCTAATAACATCAGGATTATTAACAAGATATCTTTTTGATGATTCTATGCGCTTACCCCTATTGATATCACTATTTTTCTTCAAATGAACGTTTTTTTTTACCTTTTTTTCTGTTTTGCCGGTGAATCGACTACGTCTTTTAACAGGATTTTTAACATTTTCAGTTATACATTCACTTGACGTATCAGAATCTTGAGTTAATACTTCCTCTAAAGGAATATAAACATCAAAATGTCCATTCATTAATGGACCGGTAAAACGCAATCTTTTTACAGGATGCATATTATTTCCGAATGCTTGTAATAAATTTCTATTTTGAAAAACTTACATTTTGAAAATTTAAATTTACAGCATAAAATTTGATCCAAATCGGTTAAGAAACACATGAGATATTTTATATTAAAGTTAAAGTCAAGGGAGCCTCTTTCTGTCTATAGAGAAGATGAGGGCTCTCCGACCATGCCACATCGTCGCGTTCCTGCGATCGATCGGGCTTTTCGAGGAGTTGTAACTCACAAAACAGTAATGGGTTTTCCTTCGTTATGTATTATAACCATCATTGTTTAAACCATCGTTTGGTTGTATTGGCGTAAAGCGAACAAATCATTCAATAGGGCACAATAGATCCTAGTGGTCGCAGTGCATGATACTCGTTCCAATAATAATAATAAAGTCAAGAAAAACTCACTTCTGCAAGTCATTCTAATACACGGGTTCAGGGTATCTTTTAGTCGGGATTTCTCGACTAAAACCTTCTTACTTGTTTTCAGATTCGCTCATTCTCGTGTTGTGCTGACAGTCGGCAATTGAATTGACAGTCATGAATTGAGCGCTGTTGGTCCAAAACCCAAAGAGGCAGCTTGAAACTTGAACACGCTCGCGCATCGCTCTTCATGTTCGGCGCTAGATGACAAATTATTTTTAAATCTCGCTCCGATTATGCGCCTTCGTTGTTGTCTTTTTCGGCTAACTCTCTTATGTATGCGCGCGCTCTGCAAGTCAAACAAAGAGCACGCACTGAATCAACGCAAAACATATCTAAGAGGCTGCAGCTAAGTGAATTGTATATTGCCTTTAGCTTTAATTTAGTGTGTGTGCGGAGGAGGTAGGGTTATTAAACCTTACGAATGACATGCAAAGCGCGCACATAAAATAGAGAGTGAACGTAAATGAGCAACAACAAAGGAGCATGATCGGAGCGAGATTTCAAATTATCTGATTATCATAAGAGCAACACGCGCGCTTATGTGAACGCCCTTTGCTTATTCGAAATTGTATATCAATAATATATCAATAATGTTAGTGTGTTACGTTTTGTCGAAGTTATATAAGCAGCAAGTAGGCGAATCCACCCCCATAACATATTCTGGTGTGGGAAATTTTTCTAGACGCACCAAATTTTGTTATGTTGTTGTTGTTTTTTTTTTTTAAATCAATGACACCAACAAAAAGTAGCAGTGCGGGCACAACAACAACTTTTACAACAACAACAAACGCTACTTGGGTCGTAAATCAATTGTCAAAGGCACACAAATTTGAAGAAAAAAAATGTTCACTGTGCCAAGTGATACATGTACATAAAATTATGAAAATTGTTTTCAAGCGCATTGTTCACTTAATTGTGTATGCACATATTCATTAAGAAGCGTAAATCCGTTTCTTTTTTGCAAGTGTACGAACCTTTTTTTATGACTTTGCTTGTGCGACGCGAAGGCGTCACTGCGCATTTGTTTTGTTTTTGTATTCTCGCTCGCGATCAAACTCTCAGCTTGTGCGACAATCAGGCGTCAGTAGTGGAATGGGTACTTGTTGTAATCGTAATTTGTTTTTTAAAATGGGTAAAAAGTGCTCCAAATCGTATGGGAGGTACTTGAAGGAGTTGTCCAAATAAAAATTCCCTTGTGTGGAAATTTCAGCCTTCTAGCTCTTTTGGCTTAGGCTGTGGCTCTTCCATTCTCATCAGGACAAACTCTTTTATTTATATAGATGTAAGTTGTTAATAATACGCTCATTTGCTTTGCTGGTGCTAGGTCGACGCAATAGGATAAGCTAAAAAATAAATGCACATAAAGAATACAAGGAAAACAAAAGGAAACGTTGCAGTCGGACGCAACCGACTGCGGTTTATTCGTTACCAGTTTAAAGCCCGGAAAAAAAGGCCTGATTTCAAAGGGGAACGGATGCGGCAGGTTTGTACGCTGCCTTAAAGATTCTCCGATGCAGATGGGGATGCCACCAGCTATCTTACTTCTTAATTTGGTGACTCTGGCTAAATGTTTGTAAAAGATGGGGAATGGGGGGCTGGGGGTGGTGTGGGTGGGTGTGGCATCCAAATTTTTAATGCAGATCCATGTGGGATGACAATTACTATCTTCATACCAAATTTGGTGACTCTAGCTCAAAGTTTGTAAATTGTAGGGAAAGGGGGGCTGGGGCCTTTTGGGTGGGCGTGGCACTCAAATTTTTGATGCAGATCTTTGTAAAATGTCAATTGCTATCTTCATACCAAATTTGGTGACTCTAGCTCGAAGTTTGTAAAAAGAGGGGAAAGAGGGGCTGGGGGCGGTATGGGTGGGCGTGGCATCCAAATTTGTGATGCAGATCTTTGTGGAATGTCAATTGCTATCTTCATACCAAATTTGGTGATTCTAGCTCGAAAATTGTAAAAAGTGGGGAAAGGGGGGCTGGGGGCGGTATGGATGGGTGTGGCATCCAAATTTTTGCTGCAGATCTATGTGGGATGTCAATTGCTATCTTCATACCAAATTTGTTGACTCTAGCTAAAAGTTTGTAAAAGGTGGGAAAGGGTGGCGAAATGGGTGGGCGTGGCTCCAAAACTTTGATGCAGATTTTTGGGGGTCGTTGCCAGCTGTCTTCCTACCAAATTTGATGGCTCTAGCTCCACTACTCTGGAAGATACACGCATTCCCGTTTTTGACGAAGCGTTGAGGTGGATGGGGGCGGCTAGGGCAGTAGTGGTGGGCGTGGCATCCAAACTTTTGATGCAGTTTTTGGGGGGTCATCATTAGTTATCTTGGCACCAAATTTGGTGGCTATAGCTCAAAAACTGTGGGGGATATCGGCTTTTTAGTCTTTAAAATGCGGGGGGCTGGGGGCGGAATGGGGGGCGTGGCTCCAAAATATTTGATGCAGTTTTTTGGGGTTGCTAGTAGCTATCTTCTTACCAAACTTGGTAGTTATAGCTGTAAGGATGTGCGAAATATGTGGATTTATCGGTTTTGAGTTATCGAATTTATCGATTTGCCAGCCCCCCAGTTATCGTAGAACACGCATCTTGACACTTTAATTTACTATCCCATAGATAAAGAGAATTGGAAAGTTTCAAGTTTCTAGCTTGAAGGGTGTGGAAAAAAGTTGCGTTCATACAGACGGACAGACGGACAGACACCATGACGGACATTGCACAAACTCAATATACTCTTTACCTTCGGTATCGAGTATAATAAACTATTTTTGTTCGAGATCAGAGGAAACGTATGATTGGGCGCCGCGCAGATTAGTGCACATACTTGGCACAATAGGTATGGCCATCTAAATAATGCAAGTCTGATGAAATTAGTGAAAAATAATATGGTGCAAGGTATTGAAAATGTGGATTTTTCAAATAAGTTGCAATGTCGAACATGTATGAAAAGTAAGATTCATACTCAGCCATTTCCAGTATCGGAAAATCGCGCAGGGCACCTACTAGAATTAGTACATACAGATTTATGTGGGCCATTTGAGACGCGATCACTTGGCGGGTCAGCATATTTTTGCACATTCATCGATGACATGACTAGGCGCAATTTCACATACTTTCTCAAGTCAAAAGACGAGGTGTACGAGAAATTTATTGAATTTAAAAATATGGCAGAGCGCCAGACTGGACATAAGATAAAAGCTGTACGTAGCGACAATGGGCGCGAATACGTTAACGCACGGTTTGACTCATTGTTCAAGCAGCATGGCATTGAACGTCAGCTTACGGTACCGTATAGCCCACAGCAGAATGGTGTGGCAGAACTGGCTAATCGAACCCTAATTGAGATGGCTAGGAGTATGCTTGTGCATGCAAAGATGCCTGAATACTTATGGGCAGAGGCAGTGGAGACAGCGTGCTACATTCGTAACAGGTCACCAACTACGGCTCTGGAAGGTAAGACTCCACATGAGGCATGGAGTGGCAGGAAGCCCAACGTGCAGCATGTGAGGATATTTGGGTCACTGGCAGTTGGTCTAGATAAGACACGCCATGGCAAATTTAAGACCAAGGGACAAGAATATCGCTTCGTTGGATATTCACGTGTTTCCAAGGCATACAGGCTGTATGATGAAAAGAAAAAGGAGTTCGTTATAAAACGCGATGTTTTATTCGATGAAACTTGCACGGATGCGCCGATTTTAGTTACAATTCCAGTTGCTAAAATATCGTCGGACACATCAAAGCGGGATGTGGTCAAGTTGCAGTTGCAATGCAGGCAAGACGAATTACCAGAAGAAGTACTTAGTGAAGAGTATGTCAGCGCAGACGAATCTGAGCAAGATGAAGACAGTAACCTGAGCGAGCAGGAGGAGTCGCAGGATGTGGAGCAACCACAGATGGAAGCTGTCAGGATTGGTCCAGGAAGACCAAGTTTGGTTCGCACAGGCAAACCAGGGCGACCAAAGAAAAGCTACAATGTTATTAACGCAATGTTAGGAGTAGAAGTTCCATTGCCACGGACTTACAAAGAAGCCCACAGCAGTAATAAGAAAACGTTTTGGCAGGCAGCCATGAATGCTGAATATAATGCATTAGTGGAGAATGGAACGTGGACATTGGTAGATTTACCCAAAGCGCAACAGGTTATTGGTTGCAGGTGGGTATACACAATTAAGAGGGATAGCAACGGTGAACCTGAGCGCTACAAAGCCCGGCTGGTAGCTAAAGGATGCTCCCAGAAATTCGGTGTGAATTACAAGGAGACATTCTCACCAGTGTGCAGATATGAAACGATTCGACTGGTTTTAGCTCTGGCTGTTGAGCTGGAATTGTATCTGCACCAAATGGACGTCTGCACGGCGTATCTTAACAGCGAGTTAAGCGATGTAGTCTATATAAAACAGCCAGAAGGATATATAGACATGGGCAACAAAGAGAAGGTATTGCGGCTCAACAAGGCAATCTATGGGCTAAAGCAAGCAGGAAGGGAGTGGAACCAGAAGTTAGACTCTGTACGACAAGAAATCGGTTTCATCCCATGCAAGAATGAGCCGTGCCTATATAAACAGGATATAGAAGGTAATATTTGTTTGGTACTAATCTATGTTGATGATCTGCTTATAGCATGCCAGAAGAAGACAGACTTATTGCGTATTAAGTCTATGATAGCAATTAAGTTCGAATGTGTCGACATGGGTCCTATGAAAAAGTTCCTGGGCATGCAGATCGAGCGAGATGGTGAAACTGGTAACATAAAGATGAACCAGGCGTTGTACATCAAGGATATGCTGCAGCGGCATAAGATGGAGCAATGCAGGCCAGTAGCGACGCCTTTGGATGCAGGATTCCAGGTAGCGTGCAGCAACGAGAATTGCGTGTCTGAAGATGCAACGGCATATCAGTCAGCAATCGGCGAGCTAATGCGGCTAGCATTGACATCTAGGCCAGATATCTATCATTCCGTTGTAAAGTTGGCGCAGCGTAACAAGGACCCTCACGGGGAACATGTTTGTGGAGTCAAACATGTGATGAGATATCTAGCGGGTACAATAGACAAAAAACTACACTATTGTGCAGGTGGCCAAGGGCTCAAAGGCTTCGTGGATGCAGACTGGGGCGCCGATATTAGTAATCGTCGATCATACACAGGCTATGTGTTCCTTTTAACAGGAGGCCCCATTTCATGGAAGTCAGAAAAACAGGACTGTGTAGCGTTGAGTAGTACTGAGGCTTAGTACATGGCTCTGTCAGCGGCTACAAAAGAAGCGCGTTATTTAAGGCGGTTGTTAATTGAGATTGGATGTGGTCGAGATGATACTCCCACGGTGGTCTACGGAGACAATCTCAGTGCACAGGATTTGGCTAGAAATCCGGTTTACCATGCAAGGTCGAAGCACATCGACATCAGGTATCATTTTGTTCGTGAAGTCATCCAGAAAGGCGACGTGGAGTTAAAGTACGTTTCAACAAATGATATGATTGCCGATGTACTCACAAAAAACCTGTCAAAGCAGAAACATTATCATTTTGTAAATTTTATGAATTTGAAATGATCGTGACAATGTATACCGACTCACATTGAGGGTGTTGAATTTGATCTAATGTTAGTGTGTATAAATTGTTGAATTTAATCTAATGTTAGTGTGTATACATTGATGCTCAAAATGAAAAAGAGCATATTTACAGCTATAAGAATAAGGCAGCGTTTACAATGTCAGCTTAGCTTGGATTGAAGCTTTTAAAAATCTGAAATCCACGCTGGTAGTTTACAATGTCAGCGTGAACAATGCAATCAGCTGATTCGACTCAGCTAACACATTTGCAATGGCGCGAAAATTAAACGATTTGCTTTTCTTACAAAACAATGATTTTATTGTTATATATGCGTTAATATGTACTAAATAAATATTAAATAGTGAATTATATTAACATTTACCTCTGTATTGAGTAAAATAGTGGTAAAAACATTGGAGCTTACGAAGATGCGACACCTATTGACAGCCATTTTGAGTAAAATAGTTGCTAATTTCGAAAATGCGACACCTATTGACAGCTTTTAAAACTCAATTTTTGAATAGCTTTTTTCCACTCCAAGCTGAGATGCAAGCGAGACCGGTTACAGATTGGAAATGAGGGAGACAAACTTATGTGAAAAATATGTGTGTCAGACAGGAACAAAACATTTTCCAATCTCACGCTGACATTGTAAACGCTGCCTAAGAATGTAAAACAAGAAAAGAGAATACGCTATTGAACGTATGTCTTGCACACTTTTGATTTTGAGTTAGTTCGTCTCCAACCTTCGCATGAAGCAAAGCGTTAAATAAAAAATATTTTAATTTCTCAAACCAAATTCGCTGGAAACCTCTGTTAATTTCATCAAAATTGTACACAAAAGAGCGCACATAAAAAGTAACAAACACATAGACACTCTTTGACATTGACTTAGAAAATCACAAAATGATTCACACCTTCATATGCTTCACTAATACTCACTTGACAAATTTCACAAAAACCTTCGAAACAGGGGAATTGTTTTGTGTGCTCCTCTGTAAAAATGCACTTGTGTTTTTCAGCCTTCGGCTTTGGTGGCATTGCGAGCTATAACCTTTAGAATGATTTTATTTAGAACATCACTTTGTTTATTAAAACAATTACAATTTTAATAATACGGAACATCAAAATTTTAAAAATGTCAATATTATCGTTTTTTTGCCCAGTGTGCACTGGCTAACTTAATCATGACATTAATCTGTAATCTCTAAATAATTATGAATTTGTATAAAATTACATCCAAAATTGCTGTCGGAAAAAAAAGATATTGCAATAAAAATGTTAAATAAAACAAGTGGAAATGTTGCAGTCGGACGCAACCGACTGCGGCATACTCGATACCAGTATTAAAACCGGTAAAAAGAGGCCTGATTGCAAAGGGGTACGGATGCGGCAGGGGTGTACGCTGCCTTAAAGATTCTCCGATGCAGATGGGGATGCCACCAGCTATCTTCCTTCCAAATTTGGTGACTCTAGCTCGAAATTTGTAATAAGTGGGGAAAGGGGGGCTGGGGGCGGTATGGGTGGGCGTGGCATCCAAATTTGTGATGCAGATCTTTGTGGAATGTCAATTGCTATCTTCATACCAAATTTGGTGACTGTAGCTCGAAAATTGTAAAAAGTGGGGAAAGGGGGGCGAAATGGAGGGAGCGTGGCTCCAAAACTTTGATGCAGTTTTTGTGGGGTCGTTAACAGCTATCTTCCCACCAAATTTGGAGGCTCTAGCTCCACAACTCTGGAAGATACACGCATTCCCGTTTTTGACGAAGCGTTGGGGTGGATGGGGGCGGCTAGGGCAGTATCGGTGGGCGTGGCATCCAAACTTTTGGTGCAGTTTTTAGGGGGTCATCATCACCTATCTTGGCACCAAATTTGGTGGCTATAGCTCAAAAACTGTGGGAGATATAGTCTTTTTTGACTTTAAAATGCGGTGGGGCTGGGGGCGGAAAGGGGGGCGTGGCTCCAAAATTTTTGATGCAGTTTTTTGGGGGTTGCTAATAGCTATCTTCTTACCAAATTTGGTACTTCTAGCTGTAAGGATGTGCGAAATATGTGGATTTATCGGTATTGGGTTATCGAATTTATCGATTTGCCAGCCCCCCAGTTATCGTAGAACCCCCATCTTGACACTTTAATTTACTATCCCATAGATAAAGAGAATTGGAAAGTTTCAAGTCTCTAGCTTGAAGGGTGTGGAAAAAACTTGCACACATACGGACGGACAGACGGACAGACACCATGACGGACATTGCACAAAACCAATATACTCTTTACCTTCGGTATCGAGTATAATAAAATATTTATTTTAAAGACACACTTTGCAGATATAATCCCAATTTAAAGAATGCCGCTGCTCATGTAGTAAAAATATCGAAAATTATAGGTTGCATACGTTTAGGCATATTCAAAAAATATGTAGCGATATTGCGTTTATCTAGGTTTGGTTTGATTTCAGAGGGCAACTAAAAAGCTAATATAAATGGTTCTGCATGTACACTTGTTGAAATTATGTATTGTGATTAGTATAAAATAATATGGAAAACTAAAATTTCATCGATTTTTATACTAGTTGAATAATTGCATAAATAAATAAATTTAAATTTTATTTGGTTACTTCGAAGTTAATTATAAAGGACTTTTTGTGTTTTGCATTTAGTTGGCTTTGATAATTTAATTAAATTTAAAAATCATGTTGTTATTGAGATAAAAAAAATACATTTGTGGCATGTTATATGCTAATTAGATATTGATAAGACTCAGTAGTCGATGCAATTTCAAGCTATATAAATATAAGCGATATCGATTGCAGTTGCTCTAGTACTGACAAGTACTTGAATCCATATCAAGATGAAACGTAAGTTTTGCTAACATCAATGTGTCCTTAATTACCTTAGGTAAACTTCAAGGGATATCTTATTTTATTTTAGTGGTCTGGTGGATATTTATAGCATTGCAGCTGCTGTTACTGGTTACAACCCTCAATGCAAGACGATGTGTTAAGCCTAGCCTACCGACAGCACTACCACCAACACCAACAACAACATCAGCAGCTCAAATAAAAACAACACATGGCGAAAGCCAATCAACAGAAAACCTTAATTCTACAACTGGATCAACGCAGATTTCAAGTGATACTCAATCAACTGAGCAGTCAAAAACTACAATTGATGAAGTGCCAACAGAATTACCATACACTTCAACTGAAGCGAAAACTTCTACTGTGCATCCTCACACTTCAACCGTAAAGCCAAAAACTTCCTCTACACACATTTTCCCAACAGACGTGCCACAAATCCCAACAATTTGGACAAGCGAAGACCCAAAGCCAAAAACGTCGACAGATTTAACAGCGACTACAGTTTCCACAAAAACTACAACGGAAGCTTATGTTGATGCTAACATAATGTGCAAAAACCATCCGGGTGTGGTATACCTGCCACATCCCTATGACTGTCATCAGTTCATACAATGCGATGGCTCTCTGGGTTTTATTATGACATGCCCAGCTAATCTTTACTGGGACTCAAAGTTACTTACTTGTGCTGCTGAATGTGCCTAATAATAACAGTAATAATTATAATATAAATAATAATACGAATATATGTACATACATATGCAAAGATATTCAGTTATATTGCTTGTTGGCAGAACAGTTTATATTTTATGTTTCAATTATTGCTCTACATTCATAAACAATCAATCAGTGATGGGGAGTGGTCCACGATTTACCAAATTTGTTGTCTTCCCGGAATTGATGGAAAATATTTCGAACTCAATTAAAATTTACTTGATAGGCGCATGTTTAACATGAATAACATTACTGATAAGTACGCAACGATTGAAAGATGCTGATAAGCTGAAATCAGTGTTAGCTGTTATGTATATAAAGGCTTTGAAATTTTGGTAACTCAGCGGAGTACAATTTTAGTTAAAGACAAAAAATAATATTTGTGCACTGAAATGAAAGGTCAGCAAAGGAAGCGA
Source organism: Scaptomyza montana (assembly GCA_018904305.1). Classification (NCBI taxonomy): domain Eukaryota; kingdom Metazoa; phylum Arthropoda; class Insecta; order Diptera; family Drosophilidae; genus Scaptomyza; species Scaptomyza montana. The sequence continues at coordinate 183,417 of JAEIGR010000061.1, read as the reverse complement.
GGCAAATTGAAACATTTTAACTTCCATAAAGCGAAAGTAACGAAGAAGAAAACAAAACTTCGTTGTTGAGAATTTTTGTAATACAGAATTGTTTTTTGATTGAATCAAACTGCAGTGTTCTGGATAATAATTCTTTATTTAGACAACTTCGTTGTACGGAAGTTCGTAATAGGGAAGTTGAATAATTTATGTAGTCGGTAATTAATGAATAAATATTTCTCATTAAAACTTTTACAGTTACTTTGCTTGCTGTGGTTACATTTGCCACAGTGGTAGCCCTTGGCGGTGCTGTCGATCCTGAATGCCTTTACAGGAAATTACGTGGATTGGCGCCCCATTGGCCAAATCCTTCGAGCTGTGCCATTTATTACCGCTGTTCCACCAAGAATATTGTGCGCACCATAAAATGCCCAGTCGGCAAGGAGTACAATCCCAGGACGGGCAAGTGCTCAACAGCTGGACGTGGCCTATGCAAGCTAAGCTTGGCTGCACCCCTGACTGAGGTAAACTATTCGTTTCTTAATAATCTTTTCCAGGACAAACAAAAAACTGTTTGTTTTTTTGTCATTCAACCCGATCACGTATTATTATGATTACAACAACAAAAAAAAAAAAAAAAAAAAACAAATACAAACAAATAATAATAATGAAAATGATAATAACCATGAGACTAAGACCAATAGTTATTTTAATTCGAATTCTTACTCCAACCGCAGGCCACAAATGTTTGTGCTAATGAGGTTAATGGTGGATTTATGATTAACACTGGCTACTGCAATGAATTCTACATCTGTGACGAGCAGCTGGCCTTTCCCCAGATCTGTGATGCAGGCAGTATGTTTGACATGAAGACAAACCGCTGTACTCCGGATACTGACTCCGAGTGTTGGCAAAATTTCTGCCTGAAAAAGCCTACCGGCCAATTACTGCCCAGCGAGGAATCCTGCTTGATTTACTATGAATGTCAAAACAATCAGACTTTGATGAAAAGTTGCGCCAGTGGCAGTTATTTCGACACCAGCCTTGGTGCCTGCGTTTTTGATGATAAGAATTCTCATTGCTGGGAAAACTTCTGCATTGACAAGCCCGATGGCTCAGTTCTGGGTGATGCTCACAATTGCACCATATTTTACGTGTGTCTAAATAAAAAGTCAACCCTTCAAGTATGTCCAAATGGTTCGTACTTTGACCATTACGGACTCCACTGTTTACCGGGTACATGTCCAGGCGAGGACTGTTCCACGACAACGACCTCGGCACCCACAAATTGCGATTGTTCTGTTAATGGAGAAATGGTTGCCAATAAGGACAACTGTCGCATGTACTTTACCTGCGTCAATGGCCAGCTCATTCCCGGCGATTGTCTGCGAGGCAATTACTTTGATGCTAAGCTCGGATATTGTATGGCAGACACCAGTGGATGCTGTTCAAACAGCTCAACGGCAGATTGCGTGGATGGCAACCTAGCTTACGATGACAATAATTGTAATCAGTATTATCAGTGCGATGATGGCCTTTGGCAGTCAAAGAGCTGCCCAAGCGGAAGCTTCTTCGATAAGGAGATATTGACTTGTGTATTAGATACCAGAAATGTTTGTCCCCTATGCAACACTGACTCCGGATCCGGTACTGGTACCACTAGTGAGCCTGCAAATTCCATTGCTGTTCTGGGTGCGTCATGCAAAGAGATTGAACCTGTTGTTGCAGGAGACAACTGCTGGAGTTACTTGGCCTGCATCAGTGGCAGATGGAAGCAAGAGTCCTGCATTGGGGGCTACTTTTTTAATGCCTCCGTTGGCGTCTGCCGCCGCGATGATGGCAATCAGTGCCCCGAAAACAAGATCTTGGTGCAGGTTAGTTCACGTACCCGCCGCGCCGCAGACAGTGACTGTGCCTGCCCAAATGGCATGACAGACGGCAGCATGATTGCGCATCCCACCGAATGCGACAAGTATCAGATATGCCAAGATGGTCAACTCATCGACGGTTCCTGTGGTCAGGGCAATATATTTGGCGGCTGTGACAGTGTATGTGTACCCGATACCAATGCCACCTGCTGGGTGTGTAACAACAAGCCAAATGGGTATCAAATGATCAATCCCAGCGATTGCACTGCCTTCATCACATGCAACAACGGTTTGGCAATAGCTTCTAGCTGCCCTAGTGGCGAATGGTATAAAGGCAATTCTTGTATAATTGATGTCACTGGCCAGTGTATTAATCCCTGCAGCTGTGGTACGGGTAATGTCGCACACCCTATCTGCTCCAAGTACTATCAATGCACCGATGGCGTTTCCCAAGTTGTAGACTGTGCCGCCGACGAGGGATTCGACACAACGTCCGGCAAGTGCTCTAGCAAGGTCAAATGTGCGGCCAATCAGTGCGCTACAGCAGTGGATGGAACTACCATTCCCATTTTCGACGATGATACGAGGTTCTACTTATGCCTGAACAATGTTGCCACGATTCGTTCGTGTCTCGCCGACACAACCTTCAATGCAAAGTTTTTGATTTGTTTGCCTCAGCCGAGTGTAAGTTAAATTTGTCTCTGAAAAGAGGCTGTCAAAAAAGTACTGCTCGAACTAAAACTTTTATGTTATCAATTGCAGAGCTCATGTGACCAATCAAAGTGCACGAAAAGCAATCTGAATCTTGCCTTTCAATCGCTTAACTGTGATAACACCACGTTCTGTCTATGCCAGGACGATGGAGCCTACCTTAAGCACTGCGAAGTGGGTTTAACTTTTGATGAAGAGCTGGGCATATGCGAATTTGTAATTATTATCTTTCTGCGAAAAAAAGGAGATTTTAAATGGCATTTCTTTTTAGACGGGACCTTGTGATCCACGAGTGTGCCAAGGGAAAGAAGAATACTCAGTTGCATTGAACTTCGATGATGCGAATAGTTTTTGTCTTTGCCGCGCTGACCAACCCATACCAGTACCATGTCCTTTTGGATACACCTTCAATGCGCAATCGCAACTGTGCGTTCTCACACCTCAGCCTGATGTAAGTTGAACCTTTGATTTATTTTCTCAATCTCCTTTTTCTTATACCAGTGCATTTAAATTTTTCACTACACTGAAATCTAAATCGTACCCAAACTGGTATGCTGCACTTTTGCATCAAAATATCTTTCTATTGATGTATATTTTTTAATACCTAATAGTACAGTTTACGCAAAGCGTGAACCGATTGTTATTACATATCTGATCAGCATCAAAACCGACCTGTCGCCTGTCTGTCCACCCGCTTGCTCTTATGCAAAAAATTTAATTTGTATGCAAGCTGTAAGAATTTTAGGTTATACTAGCTTCTAACAATAAGAACTCCGGTATAAATTTGTTTTGTTTGTTTGTCTATTTCCCCAAATACGAAAATACATTGTAGCCTAGATGTTGTCGCAACTATTGTGTTGATAAGCCAGACGGCCAGACATTCCCAACTCTGACTGCAGACACAGCATTCTGTATATGCATGGATGAGGTGCCATTGTTTAATAACTGCCTGGATGGTAAAATATACGATGCAGATTTGGGAATCTGCATGTTTCCTGACGTAAGTACTGTACTCGAGTTTCTATTCCATTTGTAAATTGTTCAAATATGATGTGCAGGAGAATACTACATGCATCTGCAATGAGTGTGATTCAACCAAGTGTGCGGACGGCTTACAAAATCTGGTTTTTCCAGCAAATACCGTAGAAGGCTTCTGCTACTGTAAGCAGTTTTGCGGAGTTTATACCCAGTGCCATGGCGCCAAAAAATTCAACAAAGAATTTATGGTTTGCTTGGATCCAGCGGTAACAAATGAAACTGGTTTTCGGTACTCGCTGATATATTAATAGGCGTCCCAAATAATTTACAGGGTCCTGTCGTTTGTGATGCAGCACAATGTGATGTTATTGCTGAAAATGAGGCATATAAAGCAAATAATGGCTCTGCGGGATTTTGCTATTGTAAGGGCGGCTTACCAAACTACAGCCTGTGCCCAGAGGGCAAAGAGTTTGACACACAGTTAAAAATATGCATGACACTTTTGGTAAGGCACTCTCTTATTCGTAAAGTTTAAACTTAGCACAACAATATGTTCTACAGAATGGTTGCTCTAGCGTGTACTGTGACTCTGAGAAGTGTTCGAGTTTACCGGAGTACGAGACATTCCCTTCCACAAACAAGGAGGATGACACAAACTTCTGTATTTGTCGCAATGGTGATGCATTGTACGAGAACTGTCCGAATGGTAAATTTTATAATGCCACTGGCGGAGTTTGCCAGACACGCGAGGTGTGTTTTATCAATGTTTATTAATTGGAAAAGTTAGTAATGAAAATAATTTGAATTTAAAGGCACCCTGCTCTGTTTGTAGAACAGGACAATGCGCTGCATTAGTCGAGAATGAAAACTTTGCGGCGCTTAACACAACCACTGGCTTTTGCCAGTGTTTTGAAGGTGTTGCTATCTATGAAGTCTGCCCCATAGGCAAGGAGTTCGATAGCAAGCTAGGTGTTTGCCTGCCAACATCATCCGCATCCGCATTAAGTCTACCTTTGTCTTGTGATGTGACGCAGTGCCAAAACCAAGCTGCAGGTGAGGTTAAAACCTTCGCAGCCAACGATTCATTCAATGGCTTCTGCACATGCCAAGCTAATGGCACTGTCAGCTTCCACAGCTGTGCAGATAACGACATCTACGACAAGAAACTGAACTTATGTGTTGTTGATGCTTGCGATCCGACGCAATGTACAAATGGCACTAAATTCGAAGCATTCGTAGCGCGGAACACAACAAAGGGTTTCTGCTCTTGTGACAGAGTGCCAGTCTTTTATCACTGCTCCGCTGGACACGTTTTCGATGCGATCCTAGGAGCTTGTGTGGATGAAATCACAGCCATTATTGCAGCTTGTGATCCACGGGATTGCTTGAAACGTGTTCAGTTTGAGGCATTTGCAGCAAAGAATACGATTGAAGGGTTCTGCTCCTGCGATGGAAAGGACGAGATCGTTACCTACAATAAATGCACTGACGGCAAAATATTCGATCAAACTTCAAAAATGTGCGTGTTTAACAGCCAGCGCGTAAATAAGAGATCGGTGCCGGAAGAAAAAGTAAGATCACTTTCAATCCTTAAGAAACTCTTTCAGAAGCTTGCGTAAGCGATATTTTGCGAGACTCATACAACATACGACCAACGACTTGACCCCAAATAAACCTTAAAGAGTGTTTTAAATTACTCACTTATTTTAACATATATGATTTTTATCTATGAGTTAATATTATAACGAGAAATTCCGCTTGCTTCAATTATATAGTTACGCAAATATATGTATATTTATTTACCACACATGAGTGTTAAGCTAAAGTTTTATTTTGGCATTTGATTTAATCCTTACAAAGAGAAAAAAAATATAAAAAAAATATAAAAAATCTGAGCCGATAATTTCCTAATCTGTCTGTCCATTTGTTTGAGTTCGCCGACCGCAAAGACTTTAAGACGGCGCTTTCCAAATAAAATTTGTATGAAAAATTAGTAAAACGAAATCATTTTAAATAATTTGCGTTAAATGCATTTCTATGCAAATATTATATACATAAATTAATATTTTTTATTAACTAACAATTAAGAAGGCTCTAGTCGAGTAGTCTCCATTAGGAACTCAATTATTAGTTTTATTTATGTGTACAATCTTCGATATTTCAGTGTTTTCAACCGATTTCAAACAATATTTTCACAAGTTTTCATTATTTTATACTAGTTAATAGTTTCTTGCGCACTTTTCACTACAAGATTGTACCGCGCGGGACATAAAAGAAGTTTAATCCTACATCTGGAAACGCTAGCTTTTAAAGTCTCTAAGATAATATTGACAGAAGGACTGACAGACAGAAAGACAGAGTTGACAATGTTGAATCGACTGTGGATGCTGATAAAGAATATATGAGCTTTATGTGGTAGGAGATGCTTTCTTTGTCATACATATATTTGCACAAAATGTCATGGGTTCAGCGGATAACAAGCAAGAGGGCTTTCTTCGAGAAAGCTCGACTAGATGATACCTTGATCCCTAGACATTACGCGTACAGTCAATGTTTGTATGTATGTGTGTGTGTGTGTGTGTGAAAGTTCATGCAATACTGCGCTAATGAATTCTTGACTTAACTTCAGTCTTCGTTGTCTCCGATGTTTCTTAACCGATTTTGTTGGAACAAGTTAAACATTTTTTAATTCAATATTTTATTGTTTTTGACTGCATGTCCGTCTTTCTGAGTGTCTGTATGAACGATCCGATCTCAGGGACTATATAAGCTAGAGACATAACATTTTAATTATGATATCTCCTTAAGCATAGGCAGATTTGATATATTAAGATTTTGCATTTGTTCTTCACTTGCTTTATAAACTTAATATTGCTCATCTGAAAAATTCAAAATCGGTAAGCAAATAGCGAAAATAGTAAATAAAAGTTAATTCTGTCTACCCGTGCACACATACAATGAATTGAAAGTCTAAAGTATAGCTGGTTGAGTCAGGTGCTTTAGCCAGCTTTTCTTAACTTAACTTTGTCTGATTTATTAAAATCACGCTTATTTAAATCGTCGGCCTTAGCTACTTTCCTTAACAATTGCGAGAAGCTCGATCGTTTTTATCTGCTGCCTATTCGTGAAACTAACTAAAAGAATTTATCAAAGACAGCAATAAATCTTAATATTACTGGTAAGCAACTGTATAATTCGGAAGCAGTGAAAAATATTTAAGCTATTGTTATCTTTAGCTTCAATGATCTCATTCAATTTATTTATTCTTATTTATTTTGTTAAAAAATTGTTGACAAATCTAGAGTCAACTTATAAAAAAATAAGTTACAATAAAATAGAAGAAGTAAAAAGCTTAAGCAGAGAACAAAAATGTCTAATAACATCACCGACCGATGGCCTAAATTTTCAGTGGCATTATAAGACTCTATACTTAAAACAGAGATGTTAGTAGGAAATATAAAAGAAAAACTTAAATGTGAAAACTAAAAATAAAAGTTACAAAAAAATATTGAATAAAAAAATTTTGTAATATGAATACATTTTAAATAGAAAAGTGTATAAAATAAAAATAGGTTAAAGGGAAATTAATGACCCGTTGGAGGAAAAGAATTTAGCCAGTCCAGCAAGCTATGCCACGTTTCACAGCTTAGAGCGGTCATTGACTTCCCGAAGATATACTGAAAGCAATGATTTGATTAAGGAGAGAGAGGTCATATTAGAGAACACGAGGTTTAAGTTATTAATATGTGGGCTAACCATCTTTTATTAAATTGTCTATTTTTAAAAATCTCTTAAAACTCTCAAAATTTATGACTTTATACATTATAATTATAATTCATAAGACAATATATCCAATTCATTGTAGATTGCCTGTGAGTTGAATAGAAAGCGTTCGGTGCCAGCAAACTGTTCGCAATATGAGATATGCCTGGAGGGCAGTTGGCGCCGACGCACCTGTGCTGATGAGCGTTACTACAGTCCGGAGCAGCAGCGTTGTCTGGAGCCACGAGATGACACGGTATGCAGCTATGCACGAGTGTCCGGTCTTCCTGTCTGCGATCAGAGCAGCGATTCCGAAACAATTCCAACCAGAGTTGAAAGGGGTAACAATTGCTTACAATACTTTCGTTGTGCGGCCGGCAAATGGCGACTACGCCACTGCCCCAAGCGTCAATATTATGCGCCGTATTTAGGTAGCTGTATTCCGATGCCAGCATTTACTGGCGTTGATTTTTGCAGCTGGCTCAATAGCACCAAGCAGGGTACAATTCTACAACAGCCCGCATGTCAGCAGTTGACTGTACGAGCACATCCTTCAAACTGCGATAGATTTCTTATGTGTATGGAAAATGCTTGGTGGGTACAACATTGTCCTCTAGGAATGTTCTTTAGTCGCACATCCAACTACTGTCTACCCAATGATGCGAACCAGTGTACCCTTCTCCACATGAACGCATCTGTCACCTGCACCTATGGTCAGAAGCGCGCTCTGGCAACGAGCTGCCGCTCTTATGAGCAATGTAACAAACTTGGTCAGTGGGTAAGCAAATCCTGTGGCGAACGGCAGCAATTTGAACCACTGCTGGGCTGTGTCTTAAACGATGCCAGTTGTCAGGGCAGTGGGATCCGACGCTCCTGCCAGCCGGGAGAATTTAGAGCTCTACCTTTGCTGAAATCGAACTGCACTCCGTTTTTCTACTACTGCAACGCGGATGAGTGGCATCTGGGCAGTTGTTTACGTGGCCACTGTTTTGTTGAAAAGTTGAACAGGTGTCAGTCTGTGGAACGGAGTCGGGCAATGCTTTATACAATACCCCCGAGCGACTGTGTTGGTCAGCCGGATGGTAAAAGTGTAGCACATCCGATCGATTGTATGCGCTTCTATTTGTGCCTGCAGGAACAGCCTGCTCTGCTGCAGAGCTGTCCAAAAGGCAGCTACTTTGATGGAAACTCCGGCTACTGTCGCCCCAACGATGGCAGCTGTCGGCCAATTGATTCAGTTTGTGCTAATTATATGGGTGTTGGCCTCGTAGCTCACGCGAATAACTGTCGTGCCTACTACAATTGCTCAAGCCTTGGCCAACATAGCAGTCAGTTGCTATACTGCCCTGAAGGTCAGTACTTTGATAGCTTGGCGGCACAATGTCGATTAGATCAAGGGCAGTGCCAACAGCAATCGTTGACCAATCTTAGTTTTAGCCTCTGTTCTGAAGTCGCACATGGCACTCGGTTACCCCATCTTGTCTACTGTAATCTGTACTATGTCTGTGTACATGGATTGATGATGCCAGCAGAATGTGCGCATAAGATGCGCTTTAATTCGACCCTCTTGCGATGTACAGCCGAACCTGAGTTAAGATCAGAGTTGGAGTTGGATAAGTGCCTATATGGACAGCTGGCGGCAGTTGAAATTAAAAGTGGCAACAAGAGCGCCGTTTACAGCTGCGCTAATCTGCCTGACGGCAGCTATGTTGCTGACTATAAAGACTGTACCCGGTATTATATTTGTGCGGATGGCATTGCACTCACACAACGCTGTGGTGCAGGCGCCTACTTTAACGCGGAACAGTTGCTGTGCACGCAGGATGATGATTCATGTCCTTATGATGTGCCCAACGAACAAAGCACAAATGAAACAAAAATTATTATGAGCAGCGGGCATATGCCACCCAATCCGACGATGTGCGAGGGCAAACATGGTCATTTAATTCCGGATGCACAAAATTGCAACAACTTTTATATATGTGTCTCGAACAAGCTACGCATCGAGCGCTGCTATGAAGGTTACTTTTTCAATGAGACGCTTCAGCAGTGCCAAGTGTTTGAGCTAACTGATGAAATTGATGTGCAGTCTAAGGGACTAGATTTATTGATAGAAGGAACAGAACAAGCTTCAGTTGATAAAGAACTTTCGCTCAACTTAAAGAAATGCAGCAATGCACCCATAGATTTTGTTATTCTCTGCGAGATGGTTGGTGAGTTGATCAACTCCATAGCTGAGCCAGGCGACTGTAGGCGCTACATCAGCTGCGACGGAGATGAATCCATCTCCCAGCGTTGCCGCAATGGTGAGAGCTATGACAGCTTGCTGGGAATCTGCCGGCAAAACGACGGCACCTGTCTCATGGAGAACGGTGAACGTGTGGGCGTCTGCAATGGCAGACATGGACAATTGGCAAGAGACACCAATAATTGTCGGGGTTACTTTGTCTGCCTACACGGCCAGAAGATCGAGGCAGAGTGCGCGGAAGGTCAGTTTTTTAACAAAGCTACAAACATATGTGAACCTGATGCTCATCAGCAGTGTAACAACAATTCTTACGAATTGGCAAAGCAAAAGTCTGATGATTAGTTGCTGTCTTTCAGTCATAAAGCTAAGCACTATTTTATTATTTTCTTAAATAACTTATTGGAGGCAGTTGTATATTACAATGAAATTAAATAAGTTTGTATTGCGGTTTTGGTATTTATAAGATGATGAAAAATGGGATAAAAGTAAGTTTGCCGAGTTATTCAACTTTCTGGCGATGTTCATACGCTTGGTTTTGTTGACACCTGATATGTTTTAGGTATGGGTATAGCTAGTTTTTTTGTAAATCTTGTTTTTATCGAATCCACAATGGATCAAAATAAGTATATTTGTATCTTCAAGCAAAATTTGCACCAAACCATCATGAAATTGGGACTGAAAAATGAGTTTTGGCTCTTACAAGACAACGTCCCAAGCCATTATGCCCAGAATACAAGGGTTTGGTTGCTCTATATTACTAAAAAAAAAACCATTTGAATTCGCCACCTCATCCACTCATCTCAATCTCAATGAACATTTGTTGGACATCCTGAAGCGCAGGACTCGACTACACACCATTACGTCTAAGGATATGCTCAAAAATGACGTTATTGAAGAATTGCGTCAAATAACGACAAAAGATATCAAGAGATTGGTCCAATCAATGCAAAATCGGTTCGCTGAAGCTATAAAACGTAGAGCGTAACTGATTTCATACTAACTTCATATAACTTGGTAAAAAAAAAATTAAGTTATCTGTTGATTTTTTGACCTGTACGCAGACTTTTCTGACCCGAAATACGTTGTTATTTAAATAAAAAACAATCAAAATAGCCCATAACAAAACAAGTTCGAAAGCTCTAGTCGGGAGAGCCCGACTAGAAGAAACCCTGAACCCAGTTGCAATAAATAAACATATTAAATTTATAAAAGGCTTTGGTATACTGACTTAACTTCAATCGATTAAATGCGATATCTCCGGTGTTTCTTAACCGATTTGGACGAAATTTTCAGGAAAGTTCTATCGTTACTAATTATTTCAACCCCCATTTTTACATTTTTCAAATTCAATATTTTTTTGTAATCGATTCCATGTGTATATCGGAAACTAGAACAGTTATCGATAATTTGCAACATGGTATTGGAGAACTTATATACAAAATCTGAACTCTCTAGCTCTTGTAGGAGGGACGGACAGACGGACATGGCTAAATCGACTCGGCTGTTGATGCTGATCAAGAATATATATACTTTATGGGGTCGGAGATGATTCCTTCTGCCTGTTACATACTTTTGCACAAAGGTGTCTGTCCATCTATCCGTCCGTATGTGTGCAAGTTTTTTCCACACCCTTCAAGCTAGAGACTTGAAACTTTCCAATTCTCTTTATCTATGGCATAATAAATAAAAGTGTCAAGATTGGGGATCTACGATAACGGAGGGGCTGGCAAATCGATAAATTCGATAACTCAAAGCCGATAAATCCACATATTTCGCACATCCTTACAGCTAAAACTACCAAATTTGGTGAGAAGATACCTACAAGCAACCTCCAAAAAACTGCATCAAAAATTTTGAAGCCACGCCCACCCATTTCGCCCCCAGCTCCCCGCATTTTCAAGTCAAAACAAGTGCTAACGTTGCAGTCGGACGCAATCGACTGCGGCATACTCGATACCAGTATTAAAACCGGTAAAAAGAGGCCTGATTGCAAAGGGGTACGGATGCTGCAGGGGTTTACGCTGCCTTAAAGATTCTCCGCTGCAGATGGGGATGCCACCAGCTATATTCCTCCCAAATTTGGTGACTAGCTCAAAGTTTGGGACTGGGGCGGTATGGGTAGTTGTGGCATCAAATTTTTTGATGCAGATCTTTGTGATATGTCAATTGCTATCTTCATACCAAATTTGGTGAGTCTAGCTTGAAGTTTGTAAAATGTGGGGAAAGGGGGGGGCTGGGGGCGGTATGTGTGGGCGTGGCATCCAAATTTGTGAAGCAGATCTTTGTGGAATGTCAATTGCTATCTTCATACCAAATTTGGTGACTCTAGCTCGAAATTTCTAATAAGCGGGGAAAAGGGGGCTGGGGGCGGTATGGGTGGGCGTGGCATCCAAATTTTTGATGCAGATCTTTGTGTAATGTCAATTGCTATCTTCATACCAAATTTGGTGACTCTAGCTCTAAGTTTGTAACATGTGGGGAAAGGGGGGGGGGGCTGGGGGCGGTATGTGTGGGCGTGGCATCCAAATTTGTGAAGCAGATCTGTGTGGAATGTCAATTGCTATCTTCATACCAAATTTGGTGACTCTAGCTCAAAAATTGTAAAAAGTGGCGAAAGGGGGGCGAAATGGAGGGCGTGGCTCCAAAACTTTGATGCAGATTTTTGGGGGTCGTTACCAGCTATCTTCCCACCAAATTTGGAGGCTCTAGCTCCACAACTCTGGAAGATACACGCATTCCCGTTTTTGACGAAGCGTTGGGGTGGATGGGGGCGGCTAGGGCAGTATCGGTGGGCGTGGCATCCAAACTTTTGATGCAGTTTTTGGGGGGTCATCATCACCTATCTTGGCACTATTTGACAATTTGGTGGCTCTAGCTCAAACACTGTGGAAGATATAGGCTTTTCTGATTTCAAAATGCGGTGGGGCTGGGGGCGGAATGGGGGGCGTGGCTCCAAAATTTTTGATGCAGTTTTTTGGAGATTGCTAGTAGCTATCTGCTTACCGAATTTGGTAGTTCTAGCTGTAAGGATGTGTGAAATATGTGGATTTATCGGTTTTGAGCTATCGAATTTATGAATTTGCCAGCCCCCCAGTTATCGTAGAACCCCCATCTTGACACTTTAATTTACTATCCCATAGATAAAAAGAAGAATTGGTTGAAGTCGGACGAAACCGACTGCGGTATACTCTTACCAGTATTAAATCCGGTAAAAAGAGGCCTGATTCCAGAAGGGTATGGATGCGGCAGGGGTATACGCTGCCTTAAATATTCTCCGATGCAGATGGGGATGCCACCAGCTATCTTCCTTCCAAATTTGGTGACTCTAGCTCAAAGTTTGTAAAAGTGGGATTGGGGGGGGGGGGGCTGGGGGTGGTATGGGTGGGTGTGGCATCCAAATTATTGCTGCCGATCTTCGTGGAATGTCAATTGCTATCTTCATACCAAATTTTTGTGGCTCTATCTCCACTACTCTGAAAGATACACGCATTCCCGTTTTTGTTGAAGCGTTGGGGCGGATGGAGGCGGCTAGGCTAGTATTTGTGGGCGTGGCATCCAAACTTATGATGCAGTTTTTGGGGGGTTATCATCACCTATCTTCGCCAATATATCCTAGCCTATATCTCCCACAGTTTTTGAGCTATAGCCACCAAATTTGGTAGGAAGATAGCTGGCAACGACCCCCAAAAGTCTGCATCAACGTTTTGGAGCCATTCCCATCCATTCCGTCCCCCTTTCCCCACTTGTTACAAACTTTGAGCAATTGCATTCCACATGAATCTGCATAAAAAATTTGGATACCACGCCCAACAATACTGCCCTAGCCACCACCATCCGCAACAACGCTTAATCAAAAACGGGAATGCGTGTATCTTCCAGAGTTGTGGAGCTAGAGCCACCAAATTTGGTAGGAAGATAGCTGGCAACGACCCCCAAAAGTCTGCATCAACGTTTTGGAGCCATTCCCACCCATTCCGTCCCCCTTTACCCATTTATTACAAACTTTGAGCAATTGCATTCCACATGAATCTGCATCAAAAATTTGGATGCCATGCCCGCCCATACCGCCCCCAGCCTCCTTTCTCCACTTTTTACAAACTTTGAGCTAGAGTCACCAAATTTGGAAGGAAGATATCTGGTGGCATCCTCATCTGCATCGGAGAATCTTTAAGGCAGCGTACACCCCTGCCGCATCCGTACCCCTTATCAATCGGCCTCTTTTTACCGGTTTTAATACTGGTAACGAGTATACCGCAGTCGGTTGCGTCCGAATGCAACGTTTCCACTTGTTTGACTTTAAAATTCGGGGGGGCTGGAGCGGAATGGGTGGGCATGGCTCCAAAATTTTTGATACAGTTTTTTGGAGTTTGCTAGTAGCTATCTGCCTACCAAATTTGGTAGTTCAAGCAGTAAGGATGTGCGAAATATGTGGATTTATCGGTTTTGAGTCATCGAATTAATCGATTTGCCAGCCCCCCAGTTAACACCATGACGGACATTGCACAAAGCCAATATACTCTTTACCTTCGGTAACGAGTATAACTAACTTTATATTATTGCAATATCGCTGCAGTTATATTTATTTATATTTTCGGAAAATTCGATAGCTATTGAAAAAGCTCAATATCTCAACATTTGGTGACACAGACGTGATTACTCTGCATTTGGTTAAATAATTAAAATATTATTTAACTTAAACAGTTAGTAAAGCGTGCCCGCGCTCTTTTTATCGTTTTTGCTGTTGTCACTTCGTTTTTGCCTTCGGAGCCAAGGCCAATGCTATTAGCGAGCAAGTGAAGCGGATGGCCAAAGCTATTGCTCCGGAGCATATTGGGCATCTCAGCGAAGAGGAGTTGGCGATCCGGCTTAAAGCTCTTGAAAGCGCTCAGCAGCAATTTAACAGTATGCATTACGCATTGGAGGAGCTAGATTATGATGAAATCGGGAGTGAATTACGTGAATCTTTTGATGAATTATCAATACTCGTTGAAACTTGCTTGCGCCGCGAACTTAATAAGCGAAAGTTATCATCGCCTTTGTGTTCGACCATGAGGCATGAAGCATCTGCTGACAATCACACATTGTCTCAGAGCCGGATTCGATTGCCTGAGCTTAAGCTTCCAGATTTCAGCGGAGGCTACACAAAGTATGCTGATTTCATTTCGATGTTCTCTTCAATCATTGACAGCGACTCAGGACTGTCAGATGTGGAGAAGTTTCAGCATTTGCGATCGTGCCTGAAAGGACCAGCCCTGGAGTGTGTTTTATCGTTGGAAATCAGCAGCGCTAACTATTCATTTGCGTTAGATTTACTTAAAAAGCGGTTTAATAACAAGCGTCTTATTTTGCAGGCACATGTCACTGAGATTTTGGGTTTGGATTGCATCGAGTCGTCGCCAGCGGTTAAACTTCGAACCCTTTCGGATACCGTAAACGCATCAACATCCGCGCTCTTCAAGGCATGGGCAGCGTTAAGCAGATTGCAGGTTTTGCAGGCAACTCAGACAATTTTGGAGGAGGCAGCACCAATGGATACAATCCATGTGAACAATTTATGGCTTTTTTGGATAGACGATGTCAAAGGTTGGAAAATGTGGAACACGCTATGGCAACGTATACGCCTAGCTCTAAGGTGGGAAAAAGTAGCAAAACCCCTAACACCAGTAGAAAAGCCTTTGTCGCTACTAATTCCAGCACAAATGAATGCGTGTTTTGTGAGTCATCTGGCCATTTGATTTACAATTGCTCCCGTTTTGGAAATCTGTCTCCGCAACTGCGTCTTCGTGAGGTTAAGAAGCTGTGTCTTTGCATTAATTGCCTGCGCAAGGGGCATAGAATGAAGGAATGCAGTTCGACCGCCTGCAATCGTTGTAAGGCCAAGCATCACACTCTTCTTCATTTCGAGACTCAGATTGAGGGCTCTCAAATTATATCTGCTCCGCATGCGCCTGCTGCAAAATCCTCGTCAACACTTGTAGCCCAAAATCTCAGTCAAGACATTGTGCTATTGGCTACTGCTGTCATCAGCGTTTGGAGTCGCACTGGTGTTCTTGCTCCTTGCCGTGCTCTACTCGATTCTGGTTCGCAGGTGCACATTATTACATACGTAAGCATCGGTCACCTACTTTGATTTTAGGATTAGGGGAGTCTAGTGTTGACTCAGAAGGCTATGCAGCTGATATAAGTCTTAATTCGCGAACATCTGACTACGCTGATAGCATCTCAGTGTTAATAGCTCCGTCTATTACTGGAAATCAGCCGACCTATGATGTTAGCACTGATCGTTGGAATATACCCTCAAATATTCGCTTGGCTGATCCAGAATTCTTTAAGCCGCAACAAATCGATCTTCTAATTGGAGCTGGTCTGTTTTTTGAATTGTTATGCGTTGGCCAAATTAAACTCGCTCCTGGCTTACCCATCCTCCAAAAAACTCAATTGGGCTGGATAGTGACAGGAGGAACGTCGTCAACAAGCCCTGCCTCATTGATGGCCACTCGCTCGATTTCAACGCCAACTACTAGCCCTGATCATAAGCTTGATGAAATCGTACGTTGTTTTTGGGAGTTAGAATCCTGTTCTAGTGTAGTAAATGAATCTACCAAGGAGGAACTTGACTGTGAAGCGCACTTTAAACAAACTTTTGCTCGTTTAGGCTCTGGCAAATATTCAGTTCGCCTTTCAGTGAAACATCCTGTGGATCTGATTGGGGATTCCTATCAGCAAGCTTATCGTCGTTTTTGTAACCTGGAACGAAAATTGGAGCGTCATCCTGAGTTGAAGTCTCAGTATTCCACGTTCATCAAAGAGTATGTGGACCTTAATCACATGTCTATTGTTGAGTCGCACATGCTTAGTCGCTGCAGGTTTTATCTGCCTCATTATTGCGTGCTGAAGGAGGACAGCTCAACCACTACGCTTAGAGTTGTGTTTGATGGTTCAGCTGTGTCTTCGTCTGGTTATTCGCTTAATGAAATCCTCATGACAGGCCCAACAATACAACAGCACTCTTTTGCAATTTAGAACATTTCCAGTAGCCGTGACTGGTGACATTTGCAAAATGTATAGGTGCGTTAGGATGGCTGAATCCGACTCGTACCTGCAATGCATCCTTTGGCGTGATGCGCCTCATCAGGAAATTCAAGTTTTCAAACTCGATACCGTTACCTACAGGCACCAAGCCCGCTTCTATTCTGGCTGTTCGGGAAATGCAGCAATTGGCCATTGATGAAAAAATATCGTTTCCTGTTAAATCAAAGGTGGTCTTGATCGATTTCTACGTAGAGATGATCTTATCACTGGAGGCGACTCTGCCCAAGAAGTAGTTGAGGTCATGCATCTAACAGTCAGTCTTTTACGGAAAGGGCATTTCATGCTTCGGAAATGGTGTTTCAATGATCCTCGCGTGCTTCAACAGGTGCCTGATGAAGATAAAGAGACCTTTCTAAAGTTTGATGATGGCACAGATATCACTTAGACGCTTGGATTGGCATGGGATCCAGCTTCAGACTGCCTTCTGTTCAACTTCTCTCCGATGAAAGCGCCTGGCAAACCTAGCAAACGGACTGCACTTTCTACCATTGCTCGATTCTATGATCCGCTTGGGCTTATCGGACCCGTGATATCCAAGGCCAAAATCTTTATGCAGCACCTTTGGAGAGAACATTTGGATTGGGATGAAAGTCTTCCTGCATCACTGCATTGCTCCTGGAACAGTTTATGTGCTGGCATTTCTCATACGGAGAAAATAAAGCTTCCGCGTCTGGTTATTGTTCCAAAGGGCATCATCGAAGTTCATGGATTTAGTGATGCTAGCATTGAAGCTTACGGTGGATGCATTTACGTGGTATCTATAACAGGTGGAAGGCGCATAGCTCATCTTTTGTGCCCTAAGTCTCGAGTGGCACCCTTGCGGACTCTTACAATACCAAAGCTGGAGTTATCTGCTGCTGCACTTCTATCGCAGCTAATTCGAGAGGTAGCTCAAATGAATTTGTTCAATTGTAGGTATTATTGTTGGTCGGATTCTGCAGTTGTCTTATCCTGGATACGTGATGAGCCTCCCCGATTCCAAACGTTCACAGCTAATCGCATATCGTTAATCCAAGAATTATCGACAGGAATGGAATGGCGCTACGCACCAACTGCATGCAATCCGGCTGACATTCTGTCGAGAGGAGCACTTCCCAGCGCACTTATAGAATCATCGTTATGGTCTCATGGTCCCGATTTCTTAGCCAAAGGAGAGTGCGAATGGCCTGCATCATGTCTGCCGGCCCAGACGCTTCCAAAGCTCCGGCAAAGGGCACTAATTGGTGTTTCTAAATGTTCTGATGTCAGCATAGGATTCAAATTTGTAAACTCCATTCCTCACCTACGGCGTGTGTTCGGTTTCATATATAAATTTCGATATCAAGCCAGGCATTCCGGTCTTACAGCAGAGTGGATACACAAAGGCACCCAATTACTGTTGCGCAGCATCCAGATGGCTAACTTCAGCGATATATAGGGCTCTTCAAAGCGGACGAACGGTCAAATCATCCAGCTCTATTGCCTCGCTTTCCCTGTTCAAGCTTCAATGAGTTTGGACTTCTTCGTGTTGGTGGCCGTCTAAAGCACTCTAGTCTGGATTTCGATGCTCAGCATCCTGTGATTCTTCCGAGCCATCATCCTGTCACACGCGCCATCATAATGCATTTTCACAGGCGTCAGCTGCATGCTGGACCTCGTTCGCTTCTTGCTCACATTCGGCTCCACTATTGGCCTATCGGTGGTCGCAAGACTGTCTCCAGCGTGACAAGCAAATACCTCATGTGCTTTCGAGCTAAACCGGTCCTAGCCGAGACAATCATGGCGGATCTGCCCCTGGATCGTGTGAGTGGCTCGCATCCTTTCGCTGTCACTGGAGTGGACTACTGTGGACCATTTTACTTCAAGAGTGAAGTTCGAAACAAAGGTCCTGTAAAATGCTACATATCGGTTTTCATCTGCTTTGCGACAAAGGCAGTGCATCTCGAACTGGTTCCTGATTTGTCTACAGCAGCTTTTCTAACTGCACTTAAGCGTTTCATTCTAACTAGAATTAAACCTACTTGCATATGGTCGGACAATGCTATTATTTTCTTGGGAGCCAAGAATGAACTAGCTGATCTCAAGCGGCTCTTCCTCAGCGAGAAGCACATCAACACTGTCCGAGAGTTGTTTACTTCGGATGACATTGAATGGGATTTCATCCCACCTCGTTCGCCACACTTCGGTGGACTTTGGGAGGCGGCGGTGATGACAGCCCCTGGGATGTACGCTGCTGGATTGTATGAAAAGTGGGCAAAATTGCCATCTTTAGCAATTTTCAAAAAATCATAAAAAATACATGGGAAGAGATTTTTGAAAATTTTCTTTTTCAGACACTATAAGAATTTTTTGGAGTAACTTTTTGCATCAAAACATTTTTTGTTTAAGCCAGCGGAAAAAAGTTTAAAAGTAGACTTTTACAAGAATTGAAAACTTTCAATGGGTACTTAATGGGTTGAGAACAGTACTGTATCATTCAAACGGAAATTTAATGACCTTTCCATTGATTCCATACTTTGCCCATACAGTCCATAAAACATTGCGCAAACCTTAAAAAACATGTCGTACGAATTAATAGTGAATTGGGCTCGTATAACATATTAAACAAAAGGCAATAACAAATTCTTCACCTTGCTTAAGACAATGAGTCAAAGCGAGTATTGTGGCCAGCGACAACGCGAGCAAGACGAGCGTCGTCGGCAAGGCAACGCGTATTTCTAGCAATTTAAATATACCCTCGAATGATACTACATACAATAGCAATAGATTTCACATCTTTGCAGAAAGCAATGAAGCCGTTGGGGTTGTCACGAAAAAGCCAAAGCCACCCCCAATATATATACGCGAGAAAAGCTCCAGTGCTTTTGTTAACAAAGTTATCGAGCTCATAGGCAAAGATAATTCCTAAATAGTTCCTCTCGTACAGGGTAAAATTCAAGAAATTAAAGTCCAGACAAAGTTGGAAGATAATTACAGAGTTCCGATAAAGCATCTAAAAAAGCTGCAAGGGCCTGCAAGTCGTAGTAAAAGGCATAGAACCATACAAACTTCAGCTTTTACTTCACCGAACAATCACCGTAGAAGAACCGCACAAACGAAACGGTCCGGTACAATGTATGAACTGCCAAGAGTACGGCCATACAAAAGCCTACTGTACACTGCGCTCGGTATGCGTATACTGTGGGGAACTGCATAGCTCTGCAAGTTGCCAAGCAAGTAAAGAAGACTCTAGCAAAAAATTTTGCAAGAACTGCGAAGGCAAACACACAGCCAACTACAGAGGCTGCCATGTCTACAAGGAACTTAAAAACCGTATCCATCAGCGCGTTACCACTGTACGCTCGCAACACGCACCGATTACCTTCACTCCATCGAAGCACAACCCAGACGTCTTCTTTTCCTCTGCAACCAGATCCTCACTTGGCTCCGAATTCTCAACCAATAACGCAACTTATGCAAGCGCCCTAAGATCTGGACTGGCTCTTCCTACCTCTAATGCGCCGTATTTACAACCAAAACAAGTGAGCACAAACGCTGCACTAGAGTAGCAACAAAGCAACCTCGAAGCACTCATATGTACCCTGCAGCAGAGCATGAACGAGTTTATGTCATTCATGAAAACAACTATGCAAGAACTAATGCCTAATCAAAATCTTTTGATACAAATGCTTGTATCACAACAATCAAAATAATCATGGCTGCGATACGAATATCTACGTGGAACGCTAATGGCGTCTCACAGCATAAACATGAACTAGCTCAATTCCTACTAGACAAGCACATCGACGTAATGCTACTTTCCGAAACACACCTTACAAAAAAATATAACTTTAACATAAGTGGATACTTATTCTACGGTACAAATCATCCTGATGGTATGGCACACGGTGGAACTGGTATTTTGATCAGAAGCCGCCTCAAGCACCACTACTATAAAGAGTTTGCTGAAAACTTTCTACAGGCAACATCTCTAAAAATACATTTGGACAGTGGGAACCAACTTACTCTAGCCGCTGTATACTGCCCCCCGCGTTATACCATATCTGAAGACCAATTTATGGAATTTTTTAATTCACTAGGAGAATGTTTTATAGCAGCAGGAGACTACAATGCCAAGCACACACACTGGAGATCTCGTCTCGTGAATCCAAAAGGAAAGCAGCTCTACAATGCAATTATAAAAGCTAACAACAAGCTCGACCACGTTTCTCCTGGCAGACCAACATACTGGCCGACAGATCCCAAAAAACTACCCGATCTGATTGACTTGGCAGTTACCAAAAACATTTCGCGTAGACTGATAAGTGCAGAGTGCCTTTCGGATCTATCATCCGATCACTCGCCAGTCCTAATAAATCTGCTACGACACCCTGCATTCATAAATCGACTTGGTAAGTTAACTTCACATAAAACTAGCTGGCTCAGATACAAAAAATATATAAGCTCACACATTGAGCTTAAGCCACGTCTCGTAGATGAAGCTGACATTGATAGTTTTGTTAATACTCTGGAGACGGTCTTCGTCGCCGCAGCTCGCATCGCTACGCCTCAAACACCAAATACAATACACAACCAAAGGACAACAAATCTACAAATTGAACAGCTCGTTCTTGAAAAGCGGCGCTTACGACGTGACTGGCAATCGAACAGATCGCCATCGGCAAAGCAAAAACTAAAAGAAGCCACAAGTAAACTCACCAAAGCGTTAAAAATCGAGGACGAGCGCGCTCAACCAGTACGAAAAACTCATTGTGGAGTGCTCACCCAACTCTAAGCTCACCAACAGAAACAGTAATGCCTATAAGAAACTTCGCAGGCGGCTGGGCCCGCAGCGATGAAGAAAGAGCTAACACATTTGCTACTCATCTTCAAAAAGTGTTCCAACCTAACCCTGCAACAAATACGTTTGCACTACCGACTGCTTCAAACGGCTCTCAGCTTCAACATGATCCAATCAAGTTTCGCCCGTATTAAATCGTTAGAATCATTAAAGAGCAACTGAACCCAAAAAAATCTCCAGGAGGTGACCAAATAACCCCAAAGATGATTATTGAGCTTCCTTACTGTGCGATCTGCATAATTGCCCAGCTCTTCAATGCTATCACCAAACTTGGCCACTATCCAGACAGATGGAAAAAGTCAATCATCATTATGATACCAAAGCCTGGAAAAGATCACACAGTTCCCACGTCGTATAGACCTATAAGCTTATTATCGTGTCTATCAAAACTTTTTGAAAAATGTTTGCTGTCCCGGATAAATCCATTCCTGAATCTTCATAACATAATCCCATAACACCATTTTGGCTTTCGTGAAAAGCACGGAACAATTGAGCAGGTTAACAGAATAACATCAAAGATACGAAGCGCGTTCGAAAATAGAGAATACTGCACTGCAATATTTCTGGATGTTTCTCAGACATTCGACAAAGTTTGGTTGGAAGGTCTGATGCATAAGATCAAAGCAATGCTCCCAAACAACACACATAAGCTGCTTAAGTCGTACCTCTACGACAGGAAGTTTGCTGTAAGATGCAACACTGCAATGTCTGACGAACACAGTATCGAAGCTGGTGTTCCACAGGGCAGCGTACTTGGACCAACACTGTACGTGCTATTCACAGCAGACATCCCACTAAGTAGCCGATTGACAACATCTACCTTTGCTGATGATACAGCTATTCTCAGCCGCTCCAGATGCCCAATACAAGCAACAGCGCAACTAGCCCTTCATCTGGTCAACGTGGAAAAATGGTTATCAGATTGGCGAATTAAGGTAAACGAACAAAAATGTAAGCAAGTAACTTTCACCCTTAACAGGCAAGATTGTCTACCGCTCACGTTAAACAACACCACACTTCCAAAAGCAAACGATGTAACGTATCTTGGCGTACACTTAGACAGAAGACTTACATGGCGGCGACACATTGAAGCTAAAAGAACACATCTCAAACTGAAGCCAATAGCCTCCATTGGCTCATCAATTCTCGCTCTTCCCTTAGTTTGGACTACAAGGTTCTGCTTTACAACTCTGTTCTTAAACCAATCTGGACCTATGGTTCCCAGTTATGGGGGAACGCTTGCAACAGCAGCATTGACATTGTCCAGAGAGCCCAGTCAAAAATCTTGAGAACCATCACCGGGGCACCGTGGTATGTTCGGAACGAAAACATTCACAAAGACTTAAACATCTTAACAGTCCAGGAGGAAATGGCGGAACAAAAAGTAAAATATTTTAGCAAGCTCTCATCGTATGCAAATCATCTCGCGAGAGGTCTCACAAGGCTGCGCAGCCGATCCCGTCTTTGTCGTAACGACTTTCCAACCCAGCGATGATTTTTAGGGACGCGCACTCAGAATACAGTCAAAAAAAGAAAATGTACTGTTATTTAAGATTTATTAATAAGATTTGTATACTTATTGCTAGTTTTCTAATTCACTAGAAAAGATTCAATAAATCAACCCAGCAATTTAAAAAAAAAAAAAAAAAATTGGCTATCTTCAAAATAAATTTGGTGACTCTGGCTCAAAGTTTGTAAAAGGTCTGGAAAGGGGGGCTGGGGGTGGTATGAGTGGGTGTGGCATAAAAATTTTTGCTGAAGATCTTTGGGGAATGTCAATTGCTATCTTCATATCAAATTTTTTGACTCAAGCTCAAAAATTGTAAAAGTGGGGAAAGGGAAACTAGGGGCGGTATGGGTGGGCGTGGCATCAAAATTTTTGCTGCAGATCCATGTAGGATGTCAATTGCTATCTTTTTTTTTTATTTTATTTTATTGAAAATTGTTGACAATTCTAGAGTCAACTTATAAACAAGTGGAAACGTTGCAGTCGGACGCAACCGACTGCGGCATACTCGATACCAGTATTAAAACCGGTAAATAGAGGCCTGATTGCAAAGGAGTACGGATGCGGCAGGGGTGTACGCTGCCTTAAAGATTCTCCGATGCAGATGGGGATGCCACCAAGCCGTTTTCCTTCCAAATTTGGTAACTCTAGCTCAAAGTTTGAAAAAGGTTAGGGAAAGGGGGGCTGAGGGCGGTATGGGTAGGCATGGCATCCAAATTTGTGATACAGATCTTTGTGAAATGTCAATTGCTATCTATATACCAAATTTGGTGACTCTAGCTCGAAATTTGTAATAAGTTGGGAGAGGGGGGCTGGGGGTGGTATTGGTGGGCGAGGTATCCAAATTTTTGATGCAGATCTATGTGGAATGTCAATTGCTATCTACATACCAAATTTGGTGACTCTAAAACTGTGGGAGATATAGGCATTTCTGATTTCAAAATGCGGGGAGGCTGGGGGCGGAATGGGTGGGCGTGGCTCCAAAACTTTGATGCAGTTCTTTGGGGGTCGTTACCACCTATCTTCCTACCAAATTTGGTGGCTTTAGCTCCACAACTCTGAAAGATACACGCATTCTCGTTTTTGACGAAGCGTTGGGGCAGCTGGGGGCGGCTAGGGCGGTATTTGTGAGCGTGGCATCCAAACTTATGATGCAGTTTTTGGGGGGTCATCATCGCCTATCTTGGCACCAAATTTAGTGGCTCTAGCTGAAAAACTGTGGGAGATATAAGCTTTTTTGACTTTAAACTGCGGGGTGGCTGGGGGCGGAATGGTTGGGCGTGGCTCCAAAACTTTGATGCAGTTCTTTGGGGGTCGTTACCACCTATCTTCCTACCAAATTTGGTGGCCTTAGCTCCACAACTCTGGAAGAAACACGCATTCTCGTTTTTGACGAAGCGTTGGGGCAGCTGGGGGCGGCTAGGGCAGTATTGGTGGGCGTGGCATCCAAACTTTTGATGCAGTTCTAAGGGGGTCATCATCACCTATCTTGGCACCAAATTTGGTGGCAACAGCTCAAAAACTGTGGGAGATATAGGCTGTTTTGACGTTAAAATGCGGTGGGTCTGGGGGCGGAATGGGGGGGTGTGGCTCCAAAATTTTTGATGCAGTTTTTTGGGGGTTGCTAGTAGCTATCTGCCCACCAAATTTGGTAGTTCTAGCTGTAAGGATGTGCGAAATATGTGGATTTATCGGTTTGAGTTATCGAATTTATCGATTTTCCAGCTCCCCAGTTATCGTAGAACCCCCATCTTGACACTTTAATTTACTATCCCATAGATAAAGAGAATTGGAAAGTTTCAAGTTTCTAGCTTGAAGATTGTGGAAAAAAGTTGCGAATATACAGACGGACAGACGGACAGATGGACGGACGGACGGACACCATGACGGACATTGCACAAACCCAATATAATCTTAACCTTCGGTATCGAGTATAAAAAGTTCGCAATAAGATATACTTGGATTTAACCAAGTTTCAGTAAAATAAATTATATCAGCATGAAACGAAAAGCTATTCAAAAACAAGTTTTTAAGTTTTGAGACCAGACCCCTAACATTCTGATAAATAATAGATATTCCATCAGAATTTAGTTTATTGAAACGACAGAATTATTATTTGAAAAGGTTGCAGCTGGAAGGTTGACAGGTAAAGGCAGAGTTCTTTTTTTTTTTTGCAAAAACTCATGAACAACAGTATGAGGGGGCCAAAATTTGGGATCACACATGATTGCAAAGTTAAATTTCGTAATAGAGACACTTTAGTTTTGCTAGCAATATAGGCAGCAACAGAAACACAAGTAGTTTCAGCGGAATGTCGCGACACAAAAACTTGCTTGCGTAGAGCCACTACAGTTAAAATAGGAGGTGGCTGTGGTATGGGGACAGATAGATCAATATTTACCGCGTTTATCTCGGCAGGATCTTCATACCATATTTGGTGACTCTAGCACAAAGAGTGTAATATGTGGGGAAAGGGGGAGCTGGGGGCGGTATGGGTGAGTGTGGCATTCAAATTTTTATTGCAGATTCATGTGGGATGTCAATTGCTATCTTCATACCAAATTTGGTGACTCAAGCTCAATGTTTGTAAATGGTGGGAAAAGGGGGGCGGAATGGGTGGGCGTGGCTCAAAAACTTTGATGCAGATTTTTGGGGGTCGTTGCCAGCTATCTTCCTACCAAATTTGGTGGCTCCAGCTCCACAGCTCTGGAAGATACACGCATTCCCGTTTTTGTCGAAGCATTGGGACGGATGGGGGTGGCTAGGGCAGTATTGGTGGGAAGCCACTTCCAAACTTTTGACCCATCTTGACACTTTAATTTACTATCCCATCGATAAAAAGAATTGGAAAGTGGCAAGTCTCTAGCTTGAAGGGTGTGGAAAAAACTTGCATACATACGGACGGACAGACAGACAGACACCATGACGGACATTGCACATAACCAATATACTCTTTACCTTCGGTATCGAGTATAAAAAGGCTATATATCCCACAGTTTTTGAGCTAAAGCCACCAAATTTGGTGCCAAGATAGGTGATGATGACCCCCCAAAAACTGCATCAAAAGCTTGGATGCCACGCCCACCAATACTGCCATAGCCGCCCCCATCCACCCCATCGCTTCGTCAAAAACGGGAATGCGTGTATCTTCCAGAGCTGTGGAGCTGGAGCCACCAAATTTGGTAGGAAGATAGCTGGCAACGACCCCCAAAAATGTGCATCAAGTTTTGGAGAGACGTCCACCCATTCCACCCCCCTTTTCCGCACCTTTTACAAACTTTGAGCTAGAGTCACCAAATTTGGTACGAATATAGCAATTGACATTCCACATAGATCTGCATCAAAAATTTGGCTGCCACGCCCACCCATACCGCCCCCAGCCTCCTTTTACCCTATTTTTAAAAACTTCGAGTAAGAGTCACAAAATTTGGTATGAAGATAGCAATTGACATTCCACATAGGTTAGGTTAGGTTAGACCGGCTGACTTTCCCAGGGGAGCGCCACACATAAACCGCTAAAGGGTCCTTAGTGAGCCGGTGTTTGGAGGTGTTAAGGGCTATCCCGATGGACCATCTCTATGTGGTGTCCTGCGGGGTACGTGTGCTTCGGGCAAATGCCAGAAGCTTATTGGGTTCCCGCTTGCTGGCTTCATCGAGTGAAGCTAGGAAGGGAACATGTAGGTAGCGTAGTCTTTGTGCTGCCAGTGCGGGGCAGCTGCAAAGGAGATGCTCAAGCGTTTCCTTGACACCAGTTACCTTGCATTTCCGTCATTCGTCGTTGTCAGTTATGCCTAGCTTTTTCGCGTGTACTGCGATTAGGTAGTGGCCTGTGAGTAGACCTACCAGCCTTCGGCAGTCATGCCTTGTAAGCTTTAGCACATAATTCGTTAGTTTTTCGTTGTAGGTTTTGCACATTATTTATGAGATTTTGCAGTCGGAGGTGTTTGTCCACCTTCTCACTGCTGCGTCCCGTGCCTGTGTCTCCATATAGGAGTGTAGCGTTCGCAGGGAGATCGGGACTTCCTCAGTGTCACTGTTGAGTCCCGTTGCACCTTGCTTAGCCAGAATGTCTGCTGTTTTGTTGCCCTCGAAGCCCTGGTGGCTTGGAATCCAGTAGATGCGCACTTTTTTAACGGTGCCGAGTGCATCCAGCGTTTCCCTGCTCACCAGGACATTCCGAGCCTGTAGGGCTTTGATTGCCGCCTGGCTATCTACGAATATATTCACCGTGTCCTGCGTTGTATTCGTTTTTAAGACGTTTTCTGCTGCTTTCCTGATTGCGAATATTTCCGCTTGGAATATGCTGCAGTGGTCCGGGAGTTTGTAAGACAGACTCATGGGTGGTTCGGCGCAGTATAATGCTGCACCGACTCCCTCCATCATTTTTGAGCCGTCTGTGTATATATTGATGGCCATCTGCTCAGCTCCTGAGCGCCAATCATCTCTTCCTAGGAGCGTGGGCGTAAAGTTAAAATTGTTTCTTGGGGTCATATAGTCTGTTTCGACTTTGATCCCTCTTCCAATTAAACTATGCCCGTAGTTATGAATTTTCATTTTGCCTATCGTGCAAAGACGTTGAGCAGTCTTTTTTGCTGTCAGGCGTGCCTGTATGTCCACGGGGTTCACATTTAGTATGGTTTGTAGTGTTTTGGTTGGTGTTGTCTTCAGCGCCCCTGTGATGCACGTAAGTGCATGTCGCTGAATTTTTTCCATTCGTTTTAGGTATGTGGATTTCTCTGTGGCTTCCCACCATACCAGTATTCCGTAGAGCAGTATGGGGCGCACAATCGAGATTAGAATCCAATGTGTCAGTCGTGGTGAGAGTCCCCAAGTGCTACCCAACATCTTTTGCGATGTGTAGAGTGCATTGGTGGCTTTCTTCACCCTTTCCTCCACATTGAGCTTCCAACTCAGCTTGCTATCCATTAGTATCCCTAGGTATTTGACACTCTCTTTTGGTATCAGTGCCTTGTCGTTTATTTTCGGTGGAGTCCAGCGAGGTATCTTGTATCTCTTTGTGAAGAGAATGAGGTCCGTCTTGTCCGCGTTGATACTCAGTCTGGCTTCCATGGCCCATTCTAGTATCTCTTTGAGTGTGTGTTTCATGACAGAGCTGATTGTCGATGGACACTTGCCCGTGATAATTATGCTTATGTCGTCCGCATAGGCAGTTATCTGCGGGGCTTTCCGTTTAAATTTTTTTAGAAGTCCGTTTACCACCAAGTTCCACAGTAGGGGTGAGAGCACTCCTCCTTGGGGAGTGCCACACTTGGCTTCCCTGACTACGGTAGTGGTTCCCCATTCCGCTAGTATTCTCCTGCTGCTCAGTAGGTTCTGAACCCAAGAGTATACTGCTTCTGCTGGGGTCACAGCTCTTAGGCAGTGCATTATTGCTTCAGTCGACACATTGTTGAATGCGCCTGAGATGTCGAGAAATGCGCCTAGGGCGTACTCTTTGTGGTGTAGTGCTTTCTCTATGGTAGCTACAAGGGAGTGTAGCGCTGTTTCCACCGACTTGCCCTTTGTGTATGCGTGTTGGTTCTGCTCTAGAGTCATCTCTGTGTTCTCTCTGATGTGAAGATCTATCAGCTTTTCTAGAGTTTTTAGGAGGAACGAAGTCAGGCTAATGGGTCTGTAGTCTTTCGGCAGCACGTGGCTACATTTTCCAGCTTTTGGCAGGAAAATTACCCGTGCTGTCCTCCAGGCCACAGGCACATAGCCATACGTCAGGCAACCTCTGAAAAATTCCCTCAGCCATGGAGTGATCACATGTTTGACCTTCTGCATCATGGCCGGGAATATCCCGTCTGGACCTGGTGATTTGTAGCTCTCAAAGGAGTCTATCGCCCACATTATCCGTCGCGTTGTTGTGATACCTTCTGGGATTTCCACTATTGTGGTCGAGGATATCGTTTGTGTGTTTGCATTTACTTCGGTGCAGTTAGGGAAATGCGCCTCCAGGAGCACATTTGTCGCTTCTTCACTACTTACCGTCCATCTGCCGTCTTCGGTTTTTAGTTGATTTTGTACAATCTGTTGGCGAGCTAGCAGCTTCCTTAACCTTGCGGTGTCGGCTGCCTTCTCAATGCCTGAACAGAAGTTTTGCCACTCGTGTCTTTTGGCTGCTCGTACTATTTTCTTACTTCTCTAATTTTTTTGTGGAGACTATATTTGGTGGTCGTGGAAGATTTCCTTCGACCTCTTTAACGAACTGCTCCCAGTCCGTGTTTTGCGGGTTTCTAAACACCTTATTCTTCACTATTCGTTCAAAGTTCACACGGAATTGAATGTACCTGTGGTCTGAGAAGGAATGTCTACTTAGGACTCTCCAATCTTGAACCACGGTATTCGTAGCCGACGCAAGAGTTATATCTAAGACGTTAGATGAGGTAGGGCCAACATATGTTGGTTCTTCTCCCTCGTTCGCTATCTTAAGATTAGTCTGTAGTATGAAATCAAGCAGTGATTCACCTCTGTCTTTGATGTCCCCGCTTCCCCATACGGTGTGATGAGCGTTGGCATCTGCTCCGATGGTGAGGGCCTGCTTCTTGGAGTCGGCCTCTGTCACCAGTCGAGTGAGCTCTTGAGGGGGCGCATCAGTGTCGTGCGCCATGAAGCAGGATGCCATTATCCTTGCTCTACTCACTGTTGTTGGGTAGAATGTGTTATTGTTGGGGCTCCACAATCCAGAAACCTTGTTTGCCGAGGCTATCCAAGGCTCCTGGATTAAGGCGACGGCGGCGAGCCCTGTCTCCAGGGTTATCAAAAGCTCCGCCGAAGCCAACTTGCTCTTATGGAGGTTGATCTGGATGACCCTCAGCTCCATTGTTGGCTGTGGCATCTTCCTCGGATGGGACTTCCACCACGGTAATGTCCGCATCCTCTTCGTCTTCTATTTCCAGGCTCTTGGTTGCGAGGGTGACCTCCGCCAAGTCACTCTCCACCTCACCCACCTCTAGCGTGTTGTTGTTTTTGTCGTCCGGGTGGCGCTTTTTGAGACGCAGGTATACGCTACCCACGCCCCACGCCATCTTTCCGAACCTTTGGTATAGCAAGTCGTCGGCCTCCTTGTTGATTTGAATCACCATTTGCTGACCCTTGCTGTCGGGCTTCGTAACATGGATCACCTTCCAATCAACAGTTGGCACGTCCGGGTTTTGCCACCTCAGTAGCTGGAGTGCCTGGTCCGCCGGTACGACCCGCGGGAAAAGTACTTTTGCCTTCGGTAGGGACGGAATGCAAGTTCTGTCCACTACCTGCAGCTTGGCACCCTCCCACGGTGCGTCCAGAGTCGCCACGACACTGGTGACCCACTTCAGAGTGTGGTCATCCTTCCAGCTCAAGATCTTGACGCCAGAGAGCCAGCCCGCTCCATCAAAAGAGATGGGGAGCGAGCCCGGTTCGGCCATCCGACTCAGAAGCGCATCGAACAGCAGCTAATCCACCTTCTTCCACTGCTCTGGCTTCATTTTGCCGTTTGGGTCGCTCCGGTCGCTGAGCGGAACGACTAGATGTCGCCTCGCCACATCGCTGGCCGTCGGTTTTGCATGCGACGTGGCTTTTTGCAGGGCCGCTTGCTAGCTGGCACCTCTGCTTTAGCGGTTTCAGCGGAGCGCTGGCGTTTGACAGCCAAGCTCTCCTCCACCTTGTTTGCAAAACTGACGTTCTCAGACGCCATGTTCTTCCTTTGTTCAAAGTGGGCCCTGCCCTCTTCAATCCTTTCGTCGGCCCACTTCTGCTGGCGGCTCTCATCTGAAGTGAGAGCTCGCTTGCAGTCAGAGAGCCGAGCCCGGACTTTTAAGGCAGCCTTATATTTCGCCTTGGCTTTCATGCCCTCCTTTGACCTTGTGAGCCCAACCCTACTGGGGGTGCTGGTACTCTACGGGCCGGGGCATGAGACGTCCTCGGCTTCTGAAGTTAGAGACCCTTTCTGTGAGTCGCAATCCGAGTCTCCAAGGACTGCGGTATCACGCCACATTTTGGGTTTGGTAATGGCAGTAGCTTTACAACCGTCCTGGCCTGCTCCAACCAGTACGGAGGGTGGGCTGCTGGCGACACGCAGAGAGGAATTCTCCCCCCGTGCCCGCCGGTGGTAGCACCCTTTTCCACCGACATTTGATATTCCACATAGAACTGCATCAAAAATTTTGATGCTACGCCCACCCAATCTGCCCCCAGCCCTCCTTTCCACACCTTTAAAAAACTTCGAGCAAGAGTCAGCAAATTTGGTATAAAGATAGCAATTGACATCCCACAAAGATCTGAAGCTAATATTTGGATGCCAGCCCACCAATACCGCACCCAGCCCCCCTTTCACCATCTTTTACAAACTTTGAGCTAGAGTCACCATATTTGGTATGAAGGAAGCAATTGACCATCCACAAAGATTTGCAGCAAAAATTTCGATATCACGCCCACCCATACCACCCACAGACCCCCTTTCCATACCCTATACAATCTATGAGCTAGAGACACCAAATTTGGTACGAAGATAGCAATTGACATTCCACAACGATCTGAAACAAAAATTTGAATGCCACGCCCATCTATACCGCCCCCAGCCCCCCTTTCCCAACCTTTTATAATTTTCGAGATAGAGTCACAATATTTGGTATGAAGATAGCAATTGACATTCCACAAAGATCTCAAGAAAAATTTGGATGCAACGCCCACCCATACCGCCCCCAGCCATACCCTTTCCCTACTTTTTACAAACATCGAGCTAGACTCACCAAGTTTGGTAGGAAGATAGCAATTGACATTCCACAAAGATCTGCATCAAAATTTTGGATGCCACGCCCACGCATACCACCCCCTTCCCCAACAATATACAAACTTTGAGCCAGAGTCACCAAATTTGGAAGGAAGATAGCTGGTGGCATCCCCATCTACATCGGAGAATCTTTAAGGCAGCGTACACCCCTGCCGCATCCGTACCCCTTTGCAATCAGGCCTCTATTTACCGGTTTTAATACTGGTAACGAGTATAACGCAGTCGGTTGCGTCCGACTGCAACGTTTCCACTTGTTTACAGTTAAAGTTTTGCATTGGGGCTGTACGCAGACTTTTTCTGGCAAGTATATGTATGTTTAATTTTATGTTGTACTAGTAAGTTCCCCGCTTACTTCGCTGCGCCGATAGTTTATCTTAATTTTAGAAATAGAAGATAGATATAAAATAAATAAATCAGAAAATGTTTAAGAACATATTAAAGCAAAGTATTTAATATTCTCTTTTTCACTTCACCATTGAGGTATAGAATCAGGCGAGTCATTATACTCGATACCGAAGGTAAAGAGTATATTGAGTTTGTGCAATGTCCGTCATGGTGTCTGTCCGTCCGTCCGTCCGTATGTTTGCAAGTTTTTTCCACCCCTTCAAGCTAGAGACTTGAAACTTTCCAATTCTCTTTATCTATGGGATAGTAAATTAAAGTGTTAAGATGGGATTCTACGATAACTGGGGGGCTGGCAAATCGATAAATTCGATAACTCAAAACCGATAAATCCACATATTTCGCACATCCTTACAGCTAGAATTACCAAATTTGATAAGAAGATAGCTACTAGAAACCCCCAAAAAACTGCATCAAAAATTTTGGAGCCACGCCCACCCATTCCGCCCCCAGCCCCCCCGAACATTGAAATCAGAAAAGCCTATATCTCCCACAGTTTTTGAGCTATAGCCACCAAATTTGGTGCCAAGATAGGTGATGATGACCCCCTAAAAACTGCATAAAAATTAGATGCCACGCCCACCGATACTGCCCAAGCCGCCCCCATCCACCCCAACGCTTCGTCAAAAACGGGAATGCGTGTATCTTCCAGAGTTGTGGAGCTAGAGCCTCCAAATTTGGTGGGAAGATAGCTGTTAACGACCCCCAAAAAAATGCATCAAAGTTTTGGAGCCACGCCCACCCATTACGCCCCCAGCCCCCCCGCATTTTGAAATCAGAAATGGCTATATCTCCTA
Source organism: Scaptomyza montana (assembly GCA_018904305.1). NCBI lineage: Eukaryota > Metazoa > Arthropoda > Insecta > Diptera > Drosophilidae > Scaptomyza > Scaptomyza montana. Next base: position 150,481 of record JAEIGR010000061.1, on the reverse strand, counting down.
CAGTTTTTGAGCTATAGCCACCAAATTTGGTGCCAAGATAGGTGATGATGACCCCCTAAAAACTGCATAAAAAGTTTAGATGCCACGCCCACCGATACTGCCCAAGCCGCCCCCATCCACCCCAACGCTTCGTCAAAAACGGGAATGCGTGTATCTTCCAGAGTTGTGGAGCTAGAGCCTCCAAATTTGGTGGGAAGATAGCTGTTAACGACCCCCAAAAAAATGCATCAAAGTTTTGGAGCCACGCCCACCCATTCCGCCCCCATTCCCCCGCATTTTGAAATCAGAAAAACCTTTGTCTTTCACAGTTTAGGAGCTAGAGTCACCAAATTTGGTGCCAAGATAAGTGATGATGACCCCCAAAAAACTGCAGCAAAAGATTGGATGCCACGCCCACCAATACCACCTTAGCCACCCCCATCAGCCCCAACGCTTCGCCAAAAACGGGAATGCGTGTATCTTCCGGAGTTGTGAAGCTAGAGCCACCAAATTTGGTAGGAAGATAGCTGGCAACGACCCCCAAAAAAACTGCACCAAAGTTTTGGAGCCACGTTCTCCATTTCGCCCCCCTTTCCCCACCTAATACAAACTTGTTGCTAGAGTCACCAAATTTGGTATGAAGGTAGCAATTGACATCCCACATAGATCAACACCAAAAATTTGAATGCCACTACCACCCATACCGCCCCCAGCCCCACTTTCTAACCTTTTACAAACTTTGAGCTAGAGTCACCAAATTTGGTATGAAGATAGCAATTGACATTCCACATACATCTGCATCAAATATTTAGATTCCACGCCCACCCATACCGCCTCCAGCCCCCTTTTCCGAACATTTTACAAACTTTGAGCTAGAGTCACCAAATTTACAACGATCCGAATCCGTACCCCTTTGCAATCAGGCCTCTTTTTACCGGTTTTAATACTGGTATCGAGTATACCGCAGTCGGTTGCGTCCGACTGCAACGTTTCCACTTGTTTTTTATTTTGGTTTCCCCAGTAGACCTTATCCACTTATTGAATTTAATTTGCAATTATTAACAACTGTTAAGAGCTTCTTTATAAACGACATTGGTTGTTTTTTCGTCAGGTGCTAATACAACTAAACTTTTCAGTGAACTTAATCTTGAGCGGGCTACACGAAATTGGCCATAAGAGAAACAATCGTGTCCTAAGTCTAGTCCGGCAAATTTAAGAGTTTGTCCCTGTGGTTTATTTGTTTTAAGGGCAAAGTAAACTTTTAAAGGAAATTGCAATCTTTTACCTTCAGAATCAGAAGGTATTAATGGATAAAAACCATTTCCTCTATACCATTGCCAGTAAAGACCATTGCTTAGACAACATTCTTATGAAGGACTTTAACTTGCAATCTTGTACCATTGCACAGTTTTGGCGGCTTCAAGTTGCGAATCAACATTACAGGTGAACCAATCTTTAAAGTCAATTTATGTTGAGGCAGGCCAGCCGGATTTAATGAATTAAGAAACTCGACGGGTTAATGAACTGCATCTTCGATTTCAGTCACAGAATCAATAGAGTTATATGTCATTTCTTCACTTTGAAATGATTTGTATAAAAACTCGTTTATTTCCAAAGCATTGTCATTTCTCGCAGTCAAAATAGGAAGTTCGATTGATTTTTCAGAGATATTTGTAATATCCGGAAGTATGTTTAGAGTTAATTCTTCAAAACTTTTCGCAACATAACAAAAAGTTGATGGTAAAGTTATTTTGCCATCATGGGTTGGATATAATCCATTTCTTCACCAGCTATGCTATCACCTTTTAAGTGCAGTCGCATATTCTTTGTTAATGCAATTTTCTGTATTTTGGGCCACAGCCAAGGTGTCAAAAAATAAGTTAATTTGATATTCGTGAAATTTTATGGATTAATACCATCTCAGAGAGGATTAAAATATAAATAAACAACAAGTGCAAACGTTGCAGTCGGACGCAACCGACTGCGGTATACTCGTTACCAGTATTAAAACCGGTAAAAAAGAGACCTGATTGCAAAGGGGTACGGATGCGGCGGGGGTGTACGCTGAATTATAGATTCTCCGATGCAGATGGGGATGCCGCTTAGCAAGACAGCTCCTTTCAAATTTGGTGACTCTAGCTCAAAGTTTGTAAAAGTGTAGAAAGGAGGGCTGGGGGCGGTATGGGTGGTAGTTGCATCAAAATTTTTGATGCAAATCTTTGTGGAATGTCAATTACTATCTTCATACCAAATTTGGTGACCCTAGCTCAAAGTTTGTAAAAAGTGGGGAAAGGGAGCCTGGGGGCGGTATGGGTGGGCGTGGCATCCAAATTTGTGATGCAGATCTTTGTGGAATGTCAGTTGCTATATTCATACCAAATTTGGTGACTCTAGCTAAAAATTTGTAAAAGGTTGGGAAAGGGGGGCGAAATGGGTGGGCGTGGCTCCAAAACTTTGATGCAGTTTTTTTGGGGTCGTTACCAGCTAGCTTCCTACATAATTTGGAGGCTCTAGCTCCACAACTCTGGAAGATACACGCATTCCCGCTTTTGACGAAGCGTTGTGGTGGATGGGGGCGACTAGGGCAGTATCGGTGGGCGTGGCATCCAAACTTTTTATGCAGTTTTTAGGGGGTCATCATCACCTATCTTGGCACCAAATTTGGTGGCTATATCTCAAAAACTGTGGGAGATATAGGCTTTTCTGATTTCAATGTTCGGGGGGGCTGGGGGCGGAATGGGTGGGCGTGGCTCCAAAATTTTTGATGCAGTTTTTTGGGGGTTGTTAGTAGCTATCTTCTTATCAAATTTGGTAATTCTAGCTGTAAGGATGTGCGAAATATGTGGATTTATCGGTTTTGAGTTATCGAATTTATCGATTTGCCAGCCCCCCAGTTATCGTAGAGCCCCAATCTTGACACTTTAACTTACTAGCCCACAGATGAAGAGAATTGGAAAGTTTCAAGTTTCTAGCTTGAAGGGTGTGGAAAAAAGTTGCGAATATACAGACGGACAGACGGTCAGACGGACAGACGGACAGATGGACAGACACCATGACGGACATTGCACAATGCCAATATACTCTTTACCTTGCGTAACGAATATAAAAATGTACCGTTCAAAAAATATAAGCAAATTTGTGGTATCATAATATATATGTAAAAAGCGTAGAAAGAGGGGCTGGAGCGGTATGGGTGGACGTTGGATCCAAATTTTTGCTCCAGATTTTTGTGGGATGTCAATTGCTATCTTTATACCATATTTGCTGACTCTAGCTCGAAGTTTGAAAAAAGAGGGGAAAGGGGGTGGAATGGTTGGGAGTGGCTCTAAGACTTTGCAGTTTTTTGGGGGTCGTTACCAGCTATCTTCCTACCAAATTTTGTGGCTCTAGCTCAAAAACTCTGGAAAATACACGCATTCCCGTTTTTGACGAAACGTTGGAGCAGCTGGGGGCAGCTAGGGCATTATTGGTGGGTGTGGCATCCAAACTATAACTCAAAACCGACAAATCTACATATTTCGCACATCCTTACAGCTAGTATTAACAAATTTGGTAAGCAGATAGCAACTAATAACCCTCAAAAAACTGCATCAAAACCAAGCCACGCCCACCCATTCCGCCCCCAGCCCCACCGCATTTTGAAATCAGAAAAGCCTATATCTCCCACAGTTTTTGAGCTATAGCCACCAAATTTAGTGCCAAGATAGGTGATGATGACCCCAAAAATCTGCATCAAAGTTTTGGAGCCACGCCCACCCATTCCGCCCCCCTTTCCCTAATTTTTACAAACTTGGAACTAGAGTCACCAAATTTGGTATGAAGATAGCAATTGACATTCCACAAAGATCTGCATCAAAAATTTGGATGCCACGCCCACCCATACATTCCACAAAGATCAGCATCAAAAATTTGTATGCCACGCCCACGCATACCACCCCCTTCCCCAACAATATACAAATTTTGAGCCAGAGTCAGCAAATTTGGAAGGAAGACAGCTGGTGGCATCCCCATCTGCATCGGAGAATCTTTAAGGCATCGTGCAGCCCAGCTGCATCCGTACCCCTTTGCAATCAGGCCTTTTTTTACCGGTTTTAAAACTAGTTAGGAGTATACCACAGTCGGTTGCGTCTGACTGCAACGTTTCCAATTGTTTTTTCTGCGCTCCGCAAAATTATTTATATTTATTGTTTTGTTCGCGAATAAATACCCAAAAACGAATATTTGAACATTGCGTTACTCTAGTCACTTATCGCAAAAAGTTGCGAAGTTTATAATCTGCTTGTTTATTTAATTTAAACGCGAGTGAAGAAAATTTGAGCAACAACAACACCAAACTGCAATTTTTTCTTCTATCTTAACATACACAAACGAGTAACAACGCGCCAAATAATAACACTCAATAACAGACGGTCAAGCGAAATCTCACTCAACTACACTACACACCATTACATGGCACCGATACCGAAGCGCTTGCGAGAAAACTCTGCTGGAGAACTTAAGGTAGGCAAAGGGAGTGATCTGGCTGCGCTTACCCAGCTTATCCATCAGATATTTGACGAGCAAGCTGCACTGAAAAAATGAAGGAATCGGAGGAAAACTTGCTGGTCGTGTTGCATGAGAGGCTGGATGGTCTTGGAAACGAGCTCCAAAGCCTTGTGCAGCGCGTCTGTAAATTGGAGCAGTCTTCTGCCGAGACAGCTGCACTTTGGAGGCCAAAATAGCCCAACAAGCAAACGCCAGTGCAGCCAATGACGTGCGGCTACATGGAGTGCCGTTTGTCGAGGGGGAGCAGCTACGCACATCGTTTAATGCACTTGCGTTTGCACTGGGCGTCACTCCTGCGCCCAGACTTAAGGAGATTCACAGAGTTAAACTGCGAGCAGGTTCAAACACCGTTGTTGACCCGGTAATCTTGATTAAATTTGATAATTTACGCGACAAAATAAACATTCAGCGAGCAGCAGCTGATTACCGCGGGACTAACAAAGCTCAACTGTCTCTGCATATGTTGGGCTTTGAAACACGTGCGAATGTCCCAATTTATCTCACTTTAGCAGCTTAGCAGAGAGAACTATCAAATTTTTAAATAAGCAATCCAGATGAAGAGAAATAAGCTTTTATCAGCAGTTTTTGCCGTCGTGCATTGGTTAACGCCAAACGGAGCGGAACAGAAGAAGTCGTTTGCATAGATAATATGCAAAAGCTTGTTAGCTTGCAAGCTGAAAGCTCTCTTGCAGTGGCTACTGATGCAAACGATCTTTTTCGTTTTTAACTAATGCGGTGCATGGTATATGCAATAATAAGGTGTTCTATTCCGCTGTGGCGACGTACTTATTTTACAAAGAGAGCAGTGAGCAAGAGATAGATAAGTAAGAGACAGCTATGACTTCATATACGGCACTGCTCTTGCTAGTGTTATTGTTAGCTGCAGCAAATGAAAGAATTTGAAATGAAAAATATAAAATAAATTTGTTGTTGGAATTAATTTTTTTAAATAACTTTTTATTTAACAATATAATACTAAAACTAAAGTAATATTTTTAAATATTTCTTGTGGCCCATTTACTTTTGTTTTTGCATCTGAATCCTCATTTTTTCATTTAAATTTTTAATTCTTAATTTTAGCCGTGAATTAAAAAAATGTTTTTTTAATTTTTGGGTCTAATTGTATATGTTGTGAATTGTTGAGCAATTCGTTTATTAAAAAATGCTTTAGCGATATGTGGTTCTCATTGGCTTTTGAAAATTGTAGCTCAACATAGAATAGAACATCTTATTATAGTTTCATCATGGCCATGATACAATCAACAAGGTAGTGTCATGCGAGGAAGCCAGTACCAGTGTATATGACCGTGTGAGTGCGACTGAGACCGCTATATGAATCTCTGGTATTTTACTCTCTTGCCTCTGTTAGGGAGTTTTTTCTGTAAGTGCGAGTGAGTAAGATATGAAAACCGTGTTGCTTATGCGCAGCCGATACAACAACAAACAAACATCATCAAAGATGACACACAGTACAAAATTCGTCCGCACCAACGTCTTACCAAAACGACAAACACTTTACGACTGACGATTGGTACTTAAATATAGAGGGCGCTTCCTCGCATGACACTACCTTGTTGATTGTATCATGATCATGGCCAATTCCTTCACTAACGGCGTTGCCATGTCTCGCAATAATAGTGTTGCCACTGACGCTACCGCTACCGCTGCCGCCAATACTCGTGTTGTTCCCGCCATTTTGCATTCGTAGCTCGCTGATGATTCTTTTGCTGATAATGTTTTCCCTCCTTAGCTCCTCAATCACGCGCAGTAGCGTATCCTCATTGTGCTGTTGCTGTCCCACGTTGATGCTGCCGCTGCCACTGCCACTGCCTTCGTCGTCCAAATCGCCGGCACCACCTGCATTGTCATTGCTTTCCGCGACGGACAAATTTACTGGCTCCTCCGCTGCGTCATTACGCTCCTCGCTTCCCATGTCCGGTGCCCTTCCTCATACTTCGATCGCAACATTATTGAGTCTGGCTAGCAACTCCGCTTTAATGCCCGATGTTGGCAATTCTAATGACGCCAGCCACTTCTTCAACTGTACCACCTTGAACTTGTTTGCTTCTATTTCACTCATTGTCGATCCCACTTCTGATTTTGTAATAGGCTTACTTGTTTCGTTTATTGTTAAATATAATAATTTCTTTTTGTTTTAGTAGCCTCTAGTACGGCCGAGTAACGCAAAATGAACGTAGTGTCGACTACTCTGTGACAGTCGTTGACGCTCGCTTGAACCCTTCACAATGTGTTCGACTGCCGTATTTTGCACGGCGATGTCCGCTCAGTACGTTAACGTTTTTCTAAGAACGCTAGGTTGTACCAATGCCATGCATAGAAGCGACAATGGAGTTATTAGTTTGACTAAATAACATGTAGAGAGCGACAATAGTGTCGCTCGTTTGACTAAATGACATGTATGGTGCGACGTTAGCGTCGCTCGTTTGACCTTATGACATGCAGACAGCGACAATAGCGTCGCTCTATTATCTTTATGACATGCAGACAGCGACGTAAGAGACGCTCTATTGACCTAATGTAATGCATGGAGCGACGTAATTGACGCTTTATTGACCAAATGACATGTATGGAGAGATGCTTCTCTCGTGAAGCCAATGCCGTCAACAATCACTTTTGAATCAAAAAGTTTTAATTTTAAAGTTAAGCATTAGAAACCTTAAATTAACTAAAACAAGTGGAAACGTTGCAGTCGGACGCAACCGACTGCGGCATACTCGATACCAGAATTAAAACCGGTAAAAAGAGGCCTGAATGCAAAGGGGTACGGATGCGGCATTGGTTTACGCTGCCTTAAAGATTCTCCGACGCAGATGGGGATGCCACCGGCTATCTTCATACCAAATTTGGTGACTCTAGCTCAAAGTTTGTAAAAGGTGGGGAAAGGGGGGCTGGGGGCGGTTTGGGTGGGCGTGGCATCCAAATTTTTGATGCAGATTTTTGTAAAATGTCAATTGCTATCTTCATACCAAATTTTGTGACTCTAGCTCGAAATTTGTAAAAAGTGGGGAAAGGGGGGCTGGGGGCGGTATTGGTAGGCGTGGCATCCAAATTTGTAATGCAGATCTTTGTGGAATGTCAATTGCTATCTTCATACCAAATTTGGTGACTCTAGCTCGAAAATTTTAAAAAGTGGGGAAAGGGGGGCGAAATGGAGGGCGTGGCTCCAAAACTTTGATGCAGTTTTTTGGGGGTCGTTACCAGCTATCTATCTTTTTATGCAGTTTTTAGGGGGTCATCATCACCTATCTTCGCACCAAATTTGGTGGCTCTAGCTCAAAAACTGTGGGAGATATAGCCATTTCTGATTTCCAAATGCGGGGGGGCTGGGGCGGAATGGGTGGGCGTGGCTCCAAAACTTTGATGCAGTTTTTTGGGGGTCGTTACCAGCTATCTTCCCACCAAATTTGGAGGCCTAAGCTCCACAACTCTGGAAGATACACGCATTCCCGTTTTTGACGAAGCGTTGAGGTGGATGGGGGCGGCTAGGGCATTATTTATAGGCGTGGCATCCAAACTTTTGATGCAGTTTTTGGGGGGTCATCATCACCTATCTTGGCACCAAATTTGGTGGCTATAGCTCAAAAACTGTGGGAGATATAGGCTTTTTTGACTTTCAAATTCGGGTGGCTGGGGGCGGAATGGGGGCGTGGCTCCAAAATTTTTGATGCAGTTTTTTGGGGGTTGCTAGTAGCTATCTTCTTACCAAATTTGGTACTTCTAGCTGTATGGAAGTGCGAAATATGTGGATTTATCGGTTTTGAGTTATCGAATTTATCGATTTGCCAGCCCCCCAGTTATCGTAGAGCCCCCATCTTGACACTTTAATTTACTATCCCATAGATAAAGAGATTTGGAAAGTTTCAAGTCTCTAGCTTGAAGGGTGTGGAAAAAAGTTGCGTTCATACAGACGGAGAGACGGACAGACACCATGACGGACATTGCACAAACTCAATATACTCTTTACCTTCGGTATCGAGTATAAAAATTTGAATCGAATTATTACACCGCGATATCAGTACATAACACCACAGTGGAGGTTAATTCATGTACAAATGTATAGTGTAAGCTATATATTGTTATTAAACTTTTTGCTTGGGGCACAGTAGCAGTAATCCTTAGATGCGAGACAAATATTTTGTTTATATACTTAGTATGTATTTTGTGTATTATTTTAAATTAATTTTTTAATCCTTACCGATTACGAAAAGCCAATACCTTTGCCGCGACTCGAACTTGAGACTTTACGATTGAATCCCTCAAACAGGCGCTCGTAGCCGTTGTGCTGTTGCCGATCGTGACTCATTGGAAGTTAAGTTTAATAGATACTAATAATAGACTATTTTTTTCTCTATTCTTTTCTTTGCACACGCTCTCTTGAAAAACAAGAGCTCCTCTCTCTCTCGCTCTCCCTGTCAAGTGTTCGGGTTCAGACATTGCAATGACGTGTCGTTACGACGCATTGCCGAAATAAGAGTAACGCTGGGTTATTCTAAAGACAATCACTGCCGCCAGCCGTACTAGAGGGTTCTTATTTTATGTATGACCGGTGTCTCTGCGTGTTACTTAGCAATTGCCCCCGTCTTATTCTCTTAATGTTAAAGTACCCATTTCTGTTAACCTAACATCTACATCGATCATGTTATATGATAATACATCGTTGCACTTAACAACTATACATCGATAACAACATCTGTGTATACATACTTCCTACTACAGTATTGTATTGTACAAATGTGCACATGCTATTCAAAGTAAAAACAAATATATTTAAATTAAATAAATAAATACATATAAGTAAACTAGTAAACCCGGCGAACTCCGTTTCGCCACCAGATGGCTTCGTTTTATGTAACTTTTTGTTTGGTGATTAAAAGATGAAGTAAAATTTTTTTTTTTTTTTTATATTTGAAAAGGATAAATTTTATTTCATTCCGCAAACTATCCGTTTCATTGAAGTGCTCTTTGGTAAACCACATTTTTTTGTTTTTTTGTCTGACGCTAACACAAACAAAGCGGATGGTTTCCCAACTCGTGAACACGCAACGTATAACTGCCCATGTGAAAAACAATGATTTTCTAGATTTATCCCGCAAACACTAAGCGATTGGCCTTGCGACTTGTTAATTGTCATTGCGAACGCAAAGCGAACTGGAAATTGTAATCGTTTGAAGTCAAACGGAAGATCAGTCGGAATCATTGGTATTCGAGGAATACATACATTTTCACCAGCGTACTTTCCGTTAATAATGGTTGCCTCAATCAAATTCGGCATAAGTCTTTTTACCGAAAGTCGAGTACCGTTGCAAAGTCGCGGTGGATTCAAATTACGCAATATCATAATAACTGTTCCAACTTTGAGTTGCAAGTTATGTGGTGGAAATCCTGGTAAATCCAGAGAGTTGAAAAACTCCGTTGGATAATTTACTACATCATCGGGATTTGATATGGAATCAACGGATTTGTATGTCACCAAATCGCCAGCAATTTTTGATTGAATGGTGAAATTCAGTGCGTGTACATCATTATTCTTTGCGGCAAGAATTGCTCGTTGACTTTACCAAGCATAATTCTGATAATTTTCACTTATGTTTGGGAAAACATTTTCAATAATAGCTAATTGAGAGTCTACAAATCGGCAAAGGTCGTTGGTAAGAGTAATAAATCCAGATGTCGCATCAACTGGGACTTTTCCATTTCCAACAGCTAACAATTGGTTGGAAAATTGTGCAGCACTTTGATCATTTTGAAGTTGAACTCTCATATTTGTGGTTAGCGATAATGTTTTTACGTTATTCCATAAAGGTGATGCCTTCAGGCAAGCATTCAATTCATCTGCAGGCGTTCCACGGGGAATTACTGGCAACGTCTGCCTGAAATCGCCTGCCAACAATATCATCAAGCCGCCAAAGATGTTGTTATTTCGCCGAAGATCCTTCAGTGTTAAGTTAAGTGCTTCAAGTGATTTCTTATGTGCCATTGTGCACTCATCCCAAACAATGAGCTTGCATTGCATCAACAATTTTCCCATTGCACTGGAGCGGGAAATATTGCATGTTGGAGTATCAATTGTGTTTAAATTGAGTGGCAACTTAAGCGCAGAATGTGCAGTACGACCGCCATCTAGAAGAGTCGCCGCAATTCCAGATGATGCTAACGCCAAAGCTATGTCACATCTTGATCGAATAGTGGCCAAAATCAATGAAATGACAAATGTTTTCCCTGTTCCTCCAGGTGCGTCCAGGAAGAATAGTCCACCAGTATTATTGACCACCGCTTGCATTAATGTTTCGTATACTTGTTTTTGCTGTTCATTCAGCAACGGCACATTATTTCGAACGAATTCCTGCAAGTGTATCAACATTGTATTGCAGCTCTCGACTTAGTTTTTGGTTGAATGCATCGTGCATCGATCGATTTGGCGCAATCATTTACTTCAATCAGTAGCTTGTTTGCAATAGTCAAGCATTGATCCTCAATCAGAATCAATCCTTCATTGTAGATTTCATCGGTTATTTGGATGTCAGGATTATTCGTTTGAATGCGCAAGCGATGCAAGATATCTTCACATATGTCTTCTTTATATTTGTTCCATAACTGAATTGGTTGTGAAGGAAAACATGTAGTCATGATAATTGCGAACAGCGTTCGTATTTGGTACGCATTTGATGAAACAACTGAATCCGCAAGTGTTAAATCCCAATGAGAATCGTTCTCCAGCAAACCCAATAGTTGACATGCTTCTCGATATGTTTGGCATTGGTTGCCATTCACAGTTTTCAAAAGCGCAAATGATTTTGGTCCACGTACACCAACAGAAGTCGCAAATAAAAACATTCATCATTTCTAGGATGAACAGTATACATGCGACCTAGTGCATCAGTGGAAAACACCTGTGGCCAATCTGGAACTCGGGTTCCTTGTTTGCGACGTTGGAATTTATTTGTTGATTGATTCCAAGTGTAATACTTGGGCATTTCAACGTACATCAGCGTCGCTGCGAATGGATCTGCTTCACACATTGCAAAGAAGCTAGTCAATGTTGTCGATGGTGGTCTCTCAGCTCATTGTGCCGCATTAGCCTCAGTGAAGTAAACTTTTTGGCCATTTTCCAAATGCACTGCTAAATGTGTAACTGTGGGATATCTTTCATGAATTTGAAATGACATTAATACAAGCTCAGTAGTACTGACGTATCTGCCCATTTGGAAGTTGCTGACTTCGTCATTCGTATTTTCCGACGCAATACCAAACACAGCCATGTCGCTGCCTTTTGTGACGTACTTGCACAAATATTTGATCGATTTGGCTGAATGACAACTCTCAACGTTTGCAAGTAAAAGTGAAGAGGGGCAATATGGACAATGAATTCATTTCCGATCTCAATCTCTCGATTTTTAACTTTAACTTTGATGGTTCGACCATTATCTTCTTTTGAACACCGACGATAAACTGGATATCCATCGTTCCCTGTGACAGTTTCAGCAACTAACAGTCGCGGATATCGTTTTGTGCATTTTCCATCAACCATGCAAGGCGATAATGGATTTAATGCACCGCACGGTCCATGCACCATCTGTGTCGTCACAATGTCGTGTAGATGGGGATCAGTGACTGGATCAGGAATTTCAGCTGATATGATGTCATCCACTTCATTTGAATGTAATTTGTTCAGCAACCAAATAAGAATATGAGCATGCGGTAGTCCACGCTTCTGCCATTCCACCGAGTACAAATAACAACGTGTGTCACCAAATATTCGATACTTATTAAGCACATCCATCATAACCTTGAGTTTTTGCTGAAATACTCTAGCGATTATGTCATGGCGATCTTGCGGTTTTTGGCCCGGTTCCAGCTCACGTTCAATTTCCGTCCACTTCGGATTGCATGTGAACGTAATAAATAAATCCGTTGCTCCATAATTTCGCACGTATGTCATAGCGTCTTGAGCGTATTCGTGCATGTGGCGTGGGCTTCCGATATAAGATGATGGGAGAATCGTCAGACGTCCAATATTCTGAACATCACCATCTGAATGAATAGCATCACGCAAGTGTATATAGTCCTCAGATCGTAGCTTTGCCTGATTGAATCGGATGAACGCTAAACGTTCGGTCTCGACTTTGACATAAATGTCGACAGTGAATTAAAGGAATAGCCTACGACACTTCAGAATGACATTCTCCTCATGTGTACGAATCATCAAACGATACGCATAGTAATTCATTGCGCTTAGATTTTTATTCGTTGATACGCCTGTAATTGGATCGACCATCTTCAACGTGATGTCGTATCCGTCTTGCCCTTGCCAATAAATGATTGGATATTGTAACGCATCGTACAAACGATGTGTCTCGTTTACACGATGCATGATATTGTATCTTCGCTGAACGACAATGTCTCGCGATTTAGTTGGATCGCCAACAATAATTGCAGCAACATCATTAACGGTGGGTGCATTGAATCTTCGCACATGTTCACCTGTTGGGGTACAATCCGCTCTTATGACAAATTTGTGCGTATCCGATGGCATTCGTTCCAATGCTGTTTTGAACATAATAACCACAGCATTATTTGCGTGAAAAAATGCTTGCAACTGTTCAATAATTCGTCTCTTTAACTGTTGTGTTCCCTGTATATTGCACCGCACATTCAGCTGATCCACCATCGACGAAATGCAATATATTTGCAGAAATTGATGCGGTTCATCTGGTGTTGGCACCATTGAACCATGCAAATGATATATTTGTCCTTGTATCTTTAATTGCAAACAATCATTTGTTGAAGAATATGGGGTAACTTCTGATCGTGTGATGGTGTAGTGTGTGGTGTATATGTAGTTGTTATGTGTTGCAATTCATTGTGTTGGTGTGAGTGATTGGTTATGTGTGTTTTATCTTTTACCTTGCAAGTCGGCATTAAGGCTCCTTCTCGAATGATATTAGCTCCAAAGGAGGTCATGCGAAAGCAGCTATTGTATTCAAGGATGTGTTGAAGAAAATGGCTGGAATCGGGATCACTTCCATCGAACAATGGTTTCAGTGGCTGTGGTGGTGTAAGTAATGGATCCAGTTTGACTTTTCAACTTGCGCAGCACAATCCAGCCGTTTCTCTTTTGAACTTTAACGCATTGCAATATCGGCATATAGTCGTCATTGGTCCAATATTTAAATTTTCATCATCACTGTAGTTCGCAGTGGGAACATATTGGAATGCCAAGCGATTGTATGATGCCAATGATCTTCGTGTGCTCACGCGTTATCTCAATCGGTCATTTTCTCTTATTATATTTTGTCTTTTTTCGCTTAAGTTCTGTGAATACACTTGTTGCTGGCTTGCATGTATTGTGCGGCGGCCGATGGTCGAACGTCGTCCTCTAGGCATATTGGACTATCAATGAGCTTGCTTTGCATCAACAATTTAAAAAGCTTCCAGAAGAAAGAAAAAGAAACTCGCAGCAAAAAACTGGTAGTTGATAAAAACTTCCAAAATGTTAAATCAAACAAAAAAATAGAACAAATGTTAAATATGTAGCTCTGAATCCTACACGATTCAAGATGAGAATGAATAAAAGGCAAAAACATGCGGTGAGAATGATTTTTAAAAACATCCGCCTACTGTTTCTGTTAAAAAGCAGGAATGCCAATCTTGCGGCAAAACAGTGATAAAAAGCAATAATACACTCATTAAATTACTGATGTGCCCCTCCACACAGACCACAATCACCTCTGAAAATAACATTGAAATCACCTCTGAAAATAACATTGAAATTGGTTCGTGCGTTCTGGAGTTAGACAATCATGGAGGAAAACCCGACTTATTTTTATATAGTAGATAAAATATATTTGAGTATTATTATTTTCTAATAAAATAATAATAATAAATCATTAAGCTTTCTATAACCTTCTCATTCGCACATACATATTCCATTTAGGTCACATGTAAGAGACTTAAGCAAAGAGATATGCTTTGCTTAAATTCACACGTACACGCGGCTGCGAGCAGCATGCTGCACGTGTATATACCGCATTAAGCTCTTACTGTATTTCTCTTTATAAGTTACTGTTTTTATATGTTATGTTTAATTCTCTTTTTAAGTTACTCTGTTTATTGTATTTTACAAGTAAGTGGACTATTTTGAATGTGTGCATTGTTAATGCCTACTATTTACGTACATATGTTTATTTTAAATGGTGTGTATCGGTATGAAAAATATCTGTGATAATTGATGTCCCTTGATATTAATATTCCCAAGTCGAATGGCCATGCGATGGTTAGGGTTCTAAGGAAGCGAAAAGCTGGTTTGACGGTCTGTCATATAAATGCTCAGAGTCTAATGAACAAGATTGAGGAGTTTCGTTTTCTGTTTGTAAATTCAAATATTGATGTTGTTTGTGTGTCCGAAACGTGGTTTAACCAAGATCTTTGTAGTTCGTTGATTGAGTGTGCATGGTATAATTTGTTTCGTTCTGACCGTGCCCGTCATGCTGGGGGTGTTGCAATATATGTAACCAAAAGACTGAACTGTAGGGTAATAATAAAGCAGCCTAATGAAAGCCCTATAGAATATATATTTATAGAAATTCTTAGCCTCAATGGGAATACAAAAATTCTCATTGGCTGCTTATATAGACCTCACAAAAATATAGACTACTCTCCCATAATAGATGTAATCGCAAATCTTACAATGAAGTACACTGACAGGAGACTTTAATCATAGACTAATAAACCTAACATAGATATGAAATAAGCGCCGGTAACTTTAACAGAAAAAGTTATACGCATGAAACCAGCTCGCTTGAGGGGAAACAGCACTTAACGAAAGACCTGCTTGCTTATCTACTCTGGCGGTTTGTTTACCATCAGCTGGTGGAGAGAGAAGTAGAAGTAAAATTAAAGCGGCCATTATTGTTTAGGGTTTTTGTTTTGATTGAAAAGTGTGCGAAGCGCAAGGCATAATTAATTGTTGCCGCGCTTCAGTTCTCTTGTTGTTGTCACAAAATTTGAAATCGACAATTTTAGACTTTTGCTTCAATCTGCCTACTGCTGCGCAATAAGAAAGGGTGGTATAGACTTCATATGAACTTTGTGCAATTAAATAGCTAAACGTTAGATACTTTAATATTATTTATATTTTACATTTTCATTTGTATTATGACAATAAGAGAGGGCACTCAAAACAAATGAAGCAAGTTTTATATATATAAATAAACTAACACTTATTACACGTATTTTGTATTAATATACTGAAAATAAGCTATCTGTATATTAAAGTTGTGTATTTTAATTTTATTGACAATAATTGAATATTAGGACAAGGGGTATTTTTACTTTGCGCAGTTTGTGCGTCTCATATACGACCAGCCAGCACTTTGCTTGCTTTGTTTCAGTTTTGCTTTGCGTTCAGCGGCCTGTGCATTAAAGAAGAGGCGGCGGGCCAGCGGAAAGCAAGAACGGTGAAAATATGTTAGTATGCGTATGCATGTGCGTTTGCTTCATTCTTGCTGGGCCTTCCGAGTTTTCAGCAAATGACTTGGACAAGTAAACAGCCGAATACACTTTCAGCATTTGTGCTGATCGCTGCATAACTGTATGGTAGTTGCGATGGCAAAATTGTTGGAAAGTGTCATAGAGCTAAAAACATGAAAGAGTATGAATGACCAGTAATGAAAAACTGATATTTGCCTGCCTATTTTACTAGACGCATACATATGTAATCATACATACGTACTATGCGTCGTTCTTGTATGTATGCATGTCAGCGTTTATACAGTTCAAAGCGAAGTGGAAAAAAATACAGGCTAACTAAATATATATTTATGTTTTATAGTAAGCTAATTAAAAATTGAAATTTGTAAACAAGTACAAAAAAAAAAAAACAAATAAATTTATATATCTTTCATAGAAAAAAAAAAAGCATTTTGACTATTGAACTTTCGTCGTAGGTGCGCAGAACTTAAGCAACTGTGCCACGATCGCCTCAAATGAGTATTGCATGAATTGAGCTATTAATGCAATCATATTGTTTTCTCTTGTGGTAAGTGAATAAAAAGGATGGAAATAGAGAGAATTTGAAAATACAATTAAGTTATTGCAATTTTGGCGGTTCTTTTGCGTTTGTGCTGATGCTTCGAACGATTAGGTCGAGTTTAATTAAGCTATTATCATTTGAACAACAATAGAGATATAAAATAATTATTTAACATATTATTAAAATGAAGACAATTAAAAAAACAAACCCTTTTAAGTGTTTAGTGAAAAGCTGCGTTGGTGGCAACCAACTTTTTCGTGTGCCGTATGGTGAGGAGAAAAAGTGGTGTGAGAATCTGAATATTCAGATATCTCAATTAAATTCTCGATGTCGGGTGTGTAACCTGCATTTCGAGAAGGTGTGCGTAATGCATAAAAAAATTAAAGCTGGTTCTGTGCCGACCTTGCACCTTGGTAAGTGTGTACATGTGTGTGTGTTTATTTTTAGTTATTTCAGCGCCCTCAGCAAACGCCACATGTTCAGATTAACTGTTTATTCATGCAAAAGTTTATGCGTAACATTTGTTGTTTTACCGCATATTTAATTTATATAATTTATTTATTAAATATTTGAAACATGTTATTATTTTCTTGATTTATAGGTCATGAAAATAAACCAAGTCACGAAAGCAATTTTAAGATTCAAGTTTCAATCAGGTACTGCTGCATTATTGACTGCAACAGCAGCAGCCCCCCTTCAGTTTTACATTATTTTCCCAGCGACCCAAAAAAACGGTCAGAGTGGGTGTCAGTCTGTGACATAAAGCAGGGCTTCAAAGATCACAGCCGGCTTTTTATATGTGGAAAGCATTTTCACCACAATGACTTTAACAACCTAAAAAAAAAAAAAATTTTTTATTTTTTTATTAAAAAAATTAAGTATAGTATTTAATACTGAGCTTAATAATAGTTTAACGAGCACTAGCTGCTAGGGCCTTCGACTCGCATATTTGGTTAACTACGTTATTTATATTTTTACGTTTGCTTTAATGATAAAGTTATATATTTTCGAGATGTTGATTTGTGATGGGATTTCTAAGAAGGTGGATGGGAGTTGTGTTCCAAAGTGGGAAACCCTAATGCTCTCTAATGTACGGCAGGAATCGAGGATATGGTCTACGCTTAGGATTTCACCGCAGAGAGGACAGGGGGGCTGTGTCGCACCGGTGAGGAGATGTTCGTGTGTGCACTGTGTGTGTCCGATGCGCAGGCGGATGAAGATTCCGCAAGCTCGTCTGTGAAGATTAGCGGGTAAGATGAGTTTTGCGCAGCTTTGGTTTACTGCAGTGTATTTGTGAGTGTAGAGTCCCCATGCAGTATGTTTTTTGTTGAGGAGATGTAGCTTCACTTTGTTGGTTATGTCCTTTGCGTTGATTGGGGTAAAGATGGGGGCTATAGCGAGCCTCATGTCATTAGCTGCCTTGTCCGCAGCTTCATTCCCAGGAATCCCTTGGTGGCTGGGGATCCAGAGAATGGTTAGCTTGTTATGATGTGTGGAGGTTATGTTCCTTATCTCCTGGATTGTGGGATCGCTATGGTTCCAGTTTTGTATTGCAGAAATTGTAGAGAGGCTGTCGGTGGCTATAACAAATAGACCTCTGTTTTTTGCAGCAAAATGGCAAGCTTTTAGCAGGGCAAATGCTTCGGCGGTAAAAATAGAGTTGTAGGCTGGGAGTGATCCTCCAGCAATCATTTCACTTTCGCTGTTGTTTTGGTAGCCGTCTGTGTACAGCCAAGTCCTAGCACCGAGTTTTTCCTTTTCTCGTAGAAAGCAAGCCAGAAATTCGGAGCTGCTGGTCTTGTTCTTTGCAGAGCTATGCAGGTTTATGTTGATGTTTGGTTTTTTGTTTTTTGACCAGTATGCTGGCTGTTTTTTGGAACATAGTGCGTGTGGTGGGGGTAAGCCGAGCTGTAGGCTGTAGCTGGCGCAGCGCCTAAGGGTTGATGTGCAGTTTTTTTTGTTTTGTTTTTGCTTAAAAACGGCAGAGAAGTCTTTTTTTTAGCAGGTTGTTGGTTGTGGTGTATAATTTTGGGATTAGCTGCATAGTTGTCTCTACGATTCGTTCCGATATGCTGGGTAGGCCGGATTCTCCCAATATGCAGGCAATGGGGGAGGTGGGAAATGCATTAATAGCGCGGCGAACGGCTCCGTGGTATGGGGATTGAATTTTTTTATGTGTGCCTTTGCGCACTATGTTAATAAGTGTATTTATGTGTATGCTGGTAAATTTGGAGGAAAGGAATTTTATTATATTAAAGCGAACTTCAAGCTGTTTTCTTAGGTAAGTGCAGTGATGTTTATAAAGAAGCTTCGAGTCGAAGATTATGCCCAGTATTCTTAGGTTATCTACACATTTGATGCATTTGTTCTTAAAATCTATATCCGACAATTTACAATGGTGCTTACGGCAAACGTGAAGTAGCTGACATTTTTCTACGGCGAGTGATGCACCCGAAAAGGCGCCCCACAAGTCCAGGTCTTGTAGGATGTCTTTAAATAATAAGTTTACAGTATTCAGATTTTTAATTTTTGTAAAAATAATGACATCATCGGCGTAGATAGATACTTTTATATCTTTGTACCTTGAGAAAATGTTATTTAGCTGTTCAAACGCTATCATGAATAGAACTACAGATAATGGGGAGCCTTGTGGTATTCCGTTGAATAAATTGTAGGTGTTGGAAGTGATGTTGTTGACTCTAACCCTGAAGGTACGATTGGTCATAAAGGCCTTTATAAGGTTATAAAGCCTGGGACCAACTCCCCAGCGCTCGAGACTGCAAAGCACTGCATGTATCCCCACGCGATCAAAGGCTCTTTCAAAATCCGTCGCCAGAATGGAGACGTGATTTTTTGTCGAAAGAGCGTTCGACGCGAAGTGTTGGATGCGCAACAAAGCGTCCATTGTGCTGTGTTTAATCTTGAATGCTACCTGGTTGTGTGAAATTAAATTGTGACGTGTGATAAACCACATTAGCCTACGTGCTACAATTTTTCAAGTGTTTTACCTAGGCAAGATAGAAGAGAGATAGGACGGAAGCTGCTTATTTCGTGGGGTGTTTTGTTGGGCTTTGATATGGGAATAACGACGGCAGATCTCCATGTGTGTGGGTAGATGCTGGAATCAAGAATGTTGTTAAATATCTCCAGGATTTTATGTTTTAACGGTGTGGGGATATGCTTAAGCATGGGGTATGATACTCTGTCAGCACCTGGGCTTTTGCCTTTTGCAGTTGCTACTGCAGCTTCAATTTCTATTTGTGTGAAATTTGCTTCTAGACATTTTGCGGTATTGGAGAGTGTCAACGGATGGTATGTTCTTGACTGATAAATGTTTTTTTCCTGATTGTATTCGGCAGAAAAATTGCTGTTCGCAGAGTAGTTGGACCAGGCTTTTCCAAACTCATCGGCAATACGATGTGAGCAAGTCACTAGTCCTGTGCCCAATTTGATATATTTTAAAGGCGTAGGTGGGACTCCAGCTAATCTTTTGATGTCTGTCCAAACTTTCTTTGAGGTAGATAGAGGAGAGATACGGGAAGTAAAATTTTCGAGACAGTTTCGTTTTGCCGAGAGTACAGCTTTTTTGAAAATTGCATTAGCTTTTTTATATTTAATAAGGCTGGGATTGGACATATGCAATTTATATTTACGGAAAAGGCTCTGTTTTTCGTCCCTTAGGTGCTGAAGGGTGGGGGTCCACCAGGGAACTTTGGCTTTGTGGGGAACTCGTTTTGTTTGCGGTATACTGCAGTTGGCAGCGGCTCTTATAAATTTAGTCAATTGGGCAACTTGCTGGTGTAAGCAGCCGGTTGCCCAGTTTTCTGCGAGTTCAGTGCATTTGTTTTCGAAGAGGTCCCAGTTGGCCAGATCTGTCTTATACTTTGGCAGGGGAGGGGTTTTATCAGTGCTGAACTGTGTGAATAAAACGATGGTAATTGGGAAGTGGTCACTGCCATGGAGGTGCTCCATGATAGACCAGCTGCACCGATGAGTGATTTGTGGTGATGTCATTGAGATATCAACGTGAGTGAAGGTGTTGTGGGTTGATAAATGAGTGGGTGAACCATCATTAAGCACAACCAAATTTTTTGAGCAATTGCGCGTTCTATGCTTTGCCTCTGGCGTTTAAAAGCGGGAGCCCCATAGGGGGCTCCATGAATTAAAATCGCCTAATAATATTACTGGACCATTGGTTTGGCTAATTATATCAGTGATGTCGCTGGTTTTGAAACCTTGACAAGGCGGTATGTACATATTTATTATGTTTATATTGTTTTCAAGATTTAGTTGTAGGACGGAGCAGAGAATGTTGGAATTGATGAGGGTATACGTGTGGGGGATGTGTCGTTTAATGAGCACACCGACTCCTTGTTTGGCCGATGTGTTTTGTGGAAAGTTGTGGAAGTAGCCAGTAAATGCCTTGGGGCAGATAAAGTTTTTAAAGTTGTGAGGTAAATGTGTTTCTTGTAAACATAAAACATCGGGTGAGTGGTCTTTTATTAGTAGAGTAAGTTCATTATAATTATTAAAAATACCATTAATGTTCCATTGTAAAATTTTAATGGACATTTGAAAGATAAAAGAAGATGTAAGATGTTTACAAAATTTTGATATACCGATCGCCCGAATCCTGACTATAAGTCAAGTTCTGCCGATGATGTATCAGAATCTTGCGTATTATTTTCTGTCGAAGAAATACATTCGTAGTGGTCGTTTAGTTGGTTGGGTTTAAGAGAGTCGTTTTTAGGTTTTGGTTTATTATTGGCTTGTGCTGCTAATACAAGAGCACGAGCTTTATCAAGTTGGTTAGCAATTGAGCTTTCTATGTTTTTGTAAGAGAGTAAGCTTTGGGAAGAGATCGGAGAGTCTGCAGTGCATATCTCGGTTGGCTTATCGCCGTTAGGTGTGGTTGTGTTGTTTGGTTTGGTGGTCGCCGGGGTCGGGGTGTTGTGAATAGCCGTTACAGCAGCATAAGTGGTCGGTGAGTAAATTGTAGTGTTTGGTTGTTTTTGTTTTAGAATAATTCGTGCTTCTCGCAAGCTGCACTTTTTCGATGTTTTTATTTTTAGTAGTTCCCTTTGTTGCTGGTATTTTGGGCATGACGGAGAGGAGGCGGGGTGATCGCCGTTACAGTTAGCGCAGAGTGTGCGTGTGCAGGGCTCGGGGGAATGGATAGGCAGATTACATGCAGTGCATGTGGCTGGTTTTTGCAGTGTTTTTCTGTGTGGCCTAGTAACTGGCATTTCTTGCACCTCATCGGATTGGGAATATATTCCCTTACCTTGACAGTGTGCCAGCAAATGTCCAGTTTGCTTGGTAAACTGTATAGATCGAAAGGTGATCAAAATTACACCGGTTGGTTTTGGGATGTTATCAATTTTTCTGGTGAACTTAAAAAACGGAATGCACATTTTGGGACTTAAGCTCTGCAATTATTTCTTCATCGGGTATATTAATAAGATAGGGAGCGTAAATCGTGCCCTTAATAAAGTTCAGTGTTTCGTGGAGTTTACACTCAACATCGCAGATGCCGGGCAGATGGGTGATTTTTGTGAATTTTTCGCCGATTTGTTTTGAGTTAACCAACATCAGCAAGTTGCCGTCACGGAGGGTGGAGATCGAGATAATTTCTTTGCTTACATTATTTAGGGCTCGGTGTACTGCGAAAGCACGAACTCAGAAATTGGTTTGTCGGTGTTTTTGGAGGCAATGATAATGAATCTAGGATTTTTTAGGGTAGCGTCAGGTAATTCAGGGAATTCCTCTGGAAATTTTTTGTATGGTCTTTTTTTTTTTTGCTTTGGGGCTTGCGCTAAGACTTGCAAAGCGGTTGTCCCCTAAATTGGGGGGCCCGGGGGCCATGCTTATAGAATCAGCAGCTGTTACACTTGATTTGGGAACGCGTGCGCGTTAGAGCAAAAAGAAAAAAAAACGGTTGAAGAAGAATAAGAAGATGAAAGCACTGACGATAGATAAGACACAGACGTTCGCACTCGAAGAGAGATAGTCGGTGACTGTGAAAAAAAAAATCACCCAATTATGAATATGCAACAAAAAAATGTCACTGATGACAATACTGATGAGGCACATGATTTAGGAGCCTGCCCAGTTGAAAACCACGATGTAGTTAACAACGATAAAGAAAACGCATTCTGCGCTCGTTGTGAGATTTACTGTCGCAACGAGACTTTTTGGCGCAAAGCACATTTTGAGTTGCAGGCTAAATTCGACAACTTGTTAGCGGAATTTAAAGTTATAAAGAAAGAAAATGAACAATTGCAGGAAAAAATCAAAGAATTTAAAAACGATTGCGAACAGCGGTGCATTAATATGTCAAACAGTTCTATAACGGTGCCAGAAAAAATAAATGAGGAGTCAAAATTTTTTGCTTCATTATTACAGAGGACATCGCACGGCAGAAAGTATAGTGAAATGGAGAAAAACCTCCTTCTGAATATTAACTACCGATCGGCTAAGGGATATCAATTTATGCGTGATGCCTTAGCTTTCAATCTACCCAGTCCAAGAACTTTGTATAACTGGGCCCCAATTAAAATGATTACACCAGGAATTAATGAAAAGGTCTGCCAAAATGTATATAAGCATGTCCAAAAAATGTCAGAGAGCGATCGAAATTGTGTGATCATATTTGATGAGATCCATGGTCGTCTTGAGCTGGAATATAATAGCACAACGGACAAAATAGATGGCTTCTTAGATATCGGTAAAGGAAACCGGGAGCCAACACTTGCAAACAGCTTTCTTTTTTTCCAGGTAAAAGGCATTATTCAGCCTTGGAAATATTCATTTTCATTTTACTGCGTCAACAAACTGGGTCGAGAGACACTCAAAAACTGTTTTGCCGAAAATGTGAAAGTCTTACGGGACATGGGACTCAAAGTTAGAGGAGCTGTATGCGACCAGGGTGGTGTAAATCTTAGTCTAGTCTCTCAATACAGTAAAACGCAATACAATAGTTATATTGAGCCCAATGGAGATGAATTTTATTTTATGTACGACTATGTGCACCTATTTAAGAGCATAAGGAACTGCCTTTTAAGTAACAAAATAAATACTCCGAATGGGTGTGTTGCCTGGAGTGTAATAAAAGAGCTTTATGATATCGATACCAAGAGCAGTACAACGCGGATGGTACCAAAGCTTTCAGGTAAACACATTTGTCCAAAATTAAATGAAAGAATGAGTGTAAAACTGTGCGTACAAGTTTTTTCCCGAACAGTTGGTAAAGCAATAAGAGTCTGCCACCAAAATAAATTGTTCTCCTCCTCCAATATGGAAATGGCATTGGTTACAGCTGATTTTGTTGAAAAAATGAATGACGGATTTGATCTTCTGAACTGCAAGTCCTATAAGAATGGCTACAAAGAACCCTACACTATTGCTAAGAGAAGGAATTTGATAGATTTCCTAGCATATATTGAAAGCATAAAGCTGGTAGGCGTTAACAAATGCCATCGGGGCTTAATAAAAACCCTGCATAATATTTTAAAACTTACTGATGAGCTTTTAAGCGAGAATACTATCGAGTATATACATACTTCAAGATTTAATTCAGATAGTTTAGAAAATTTCTTTGCTGCTCTGCGCTCGAAAATGGGTAACAATACAAACCCCTCAGTAAGAGAAATCCAGTATATTACAGCCATGACTGTCTATGAAAGTGATCACAACTGCATACCTCAAAAATACGAATTGTGAGGAAGACGACATGGACTTAGATATGAGCTGGATTCTAGATCTGGAAGAACAAAATGATGAAATCCAAAGCAGCATGTCCGGAAATACAAGAATTTTAGAAGCTGGAACTGAGGACGATGCCAGTGATGATGAAGAAGTAGCATCAAGTACACTGGTAACTGTGGGTGAACTTAACTTAGCCAAGAAAAAGTTTGACTGTGATATTGCATTTAACCAGGTTGAGAATTTTGCAGCAGACCAAACAGACGATTTGATTCATGCAAGAAATTTCTCCAATGACAAAATGTGCTTGAAAAATCCGTCAGATGCACTCTTCCAAGTATGCAACTTGCATTATGATACATTTGCAAAGATATTTGATACATCGCCGCACAAGCAAAAGCTATGTCAGAGTATTATTGAAGAGTGTGTTACCCAAACAAATAAGAAGTATCCGGATTGGTTTGACGTTGGAAACAGTTGCTACAAACATCGCATGGAAATCCTGAAAAGATTGGTCATAATTTTAGCAAAAAAAAAATCTAAATGGCTATTTCAGAAGTTGCGAATGGGAATGGCCGATGCAATTGATGGTCCCCTGGCAAAAAATTAAAAATATTAGGGCATCTATAAAATTGGCATGTTATATTTTAATATATGGTGTTGGTGCATGTAATATTTTAATATATATTATTTTAGTAGATTTGCATGTTATATTTTAATATACATATGGTGTTGGTGCCTGATTTTTATATTGATTATTCAAATTAATCATAGTACTATGGTGAATATACCTCAAGGGGAAACCAGCCGAAAAATGGTTAATGCGCCTCATGCAGTACCTCAATGGTGGTGTGGAAATCTGCTTGTGAATTGACCCCCTATATGAATATCTTTTAATCCTTTTATAGGCTTTCTTCCATAAAATTTGTAATCGATTTTAACATAATTTTTATTTATTTTTATTTACAAAATATTTAATTATCTAATATCACTGGACATTCTCGATTTTTTACTGGAAAATAAATATTCTTAGTAAAAACGATAAGCCGCCACCAGACGCAAATATTGCAAAATCAAAACAAACGCTGTGTTCTCAAATTCATACATACATACATACTATGAGAAGTGTTTTTATGCATGCATATCACCGCTCTAGCACTTTAAAGCAAAATTTACAAGCAAAACAAATCAGAAATGGCGGGACGACGCATAGCAGCCAAAATCAAAACAAACGCAGCTGATAATTGTTTAGAGGTAAAGCAGTTTTTTGTTAAGTCAGGCGAGCTGGTTTTCATGCGTATAACTTAACAGGGCTGTAAACTGAGTTCAGCTAATTTCCAATCTATGTTAGGTTTATTAGTCTATGACTTTAATAGCAATATACTTACTGAACGACACCTTCTAGACGACATGGAGTCTCTTGGTTTAGAACCAGTGAGCTCTAAATTACCGTCGCGCTTTACAAAGAATTTAAGTACTTTACTTGACCTAATATTTGTAAACAAAAAAGAATGCACACTACTTTATGACCAGATTCCCATCCCGGCCTTCTCCAAACATTAACTTATATTTCTGACCTATGACATTCTACCCAATTATTGCAATCTTTAAATAACATACCGTGACTTTATGAACACCTCGCTGGATTACATGCAGATAGCTGTACAGCTGAACTAGACCTCATATATTCTCTCCCTACAGTTGACTCCCAAATAAATCTCGTGCAATACTATATGGAGCATATGTACAATAAATATGTGCCAATTAAAAGCAAATTGGTCAAGCCATCTATAAAATCCTGGTTTAATCAAGATATAAAGTGTGCAATAAATATTAGAGACGCGGCCTATCGGAGATGGAAAAGATATAGGACCGAGGCACTTCATAAGCAATTCATAACTACCAGACGGCATGTTAACTTCCTGATCCAAAGTGCCAAACGCGAATATTTTATTGATAGGTTTAAAAATGCAATATTCGCCAGTCAAACGTGGAAAGAAATTAATAACATGGGAATCGGCCAAGTATGTGGTGCAGTTAGTGAAGATGTTGATGTTAATGATCTCCAGAATAAATTTGTTTGCCTTAACGATCTCCCAGCTGTTATTACTAACTCTTTTGTGTATATGTTTGCTGATGATGTGAAGCTATGTTTCACCTATAATGACGCTTCCCTGTGTAATTTACTACAGTCGGATTTAAGTGCTTTGTCAGACTGGTGCCGTACTAACTTACTAAATTTAAATAGTTCAAAATGTAAAGTCATGTCTTTTTGTAGAAGTACCCCTCATACTGCTCACTACTTGCTTGATGCTTCACCACTTGACCGCGTGTTTGAAATTAAAGATTTAGGCATTATTCTTGATCCTAAATTAAAATTTGACGCTCATATTTCGTATATGGTCAATAAGGCCATTAATGTCCTTGGCTTCATCAAGCGGTGGTCGAAAGAGTTTAATGATCCCTACACCACTAAAACGCTTTATACATCCCTAGTACGACCCATCCTGGAGTATGGATCTTGTGTGTGGTCCCCACAATACTTGATTCACCTGGATAGAATTGAATCTGAAAAAATTTCATTTAATTGCCCTTAGAAATTTTAACTGGGTTCCTGGAGTTGACTTACCCCCGTATTCAAGTAGACTCCTTCTGATTAATCTTCCCTCCCTGTTAAACCGTAGAACTATGCATGGAGTATTACTTATTACTAACCTACTTAGTGGTGAAATCGACTCATCAGTTCTTTTAAGTCGAATTAAATTTAATGTCCCAATTAGATCTTCACGTAACTTTTTACCCCTTAGCCTTGATCGTTGCTTGAGCAACTATTTAATTCATGAACCATTTCGTGTTATATGTTCTGACTATAACAAACTTTATTCTCTTGTCTCCTTGGAGGCCTCAACTCCAGTACTAAAAAGATCGATCCTTTTTGCTTTATCTAATCGTAACCACTAATTACTAATCTAACGCTGGTCTGATTGGGTTTTTCTGGGTTTTTCCCAATCCTCGCAACAAATGTTGGACTACTCAATTTTTATTGAATTTCCCAGAGCTTTAACGTTAACTTTTAATTATATTTTCAGATTTATATATTATTCTATATTTTACTTAATTTAATTATTTTAACTATTTCTAATTTAAATAAATTTGATTCATTTTAATGTCAGCTGCTCTTAGCTGACTATAAATAAATAAATAATTTTCCAGTGTCTGTGTGCAATCCGTATTTGTGTTCGCAACCACTTAATAATTTTTGTAATAGTTTTGATTTTATTTGTGTCAATCAATGTGATGTGTATCTGTCTATAAATAAAATTAAGTCTAACGCAACTGGCATGGATGGTTTAAATCCAAAGTTTTTTATAATTCTTCTGCCGCTAATCATTGGCTATGTAACTTACATATTCAATGCCGCCATCACAACGTCCACTTTTCCCGACCAGTGGGAAATTGCAAAGGTATTGCCAATCCCAAAATCTAATCAGGAGTTTAGGCCAATCTCGATTTTGACATATTTATCTAAAATACTTGAGCACCTATTGGCCTCTCAAATTAACAAGTTCCTCACAATAAATCGACTATTAAATGATAAACAATCAGGATTTAGGACTGGCCGAAGTTGTACTACGGCGATAATGAAAGTGGTCGAGGATATAAGATCAAAAATGGATAACAGTGAAGTTTCACTATTGACGCTTCTTGCTTTTAGTAAAGCATTTGACACGGTTAACCACGATATTCTACTGGCAGAGCTCAATACTATGTATAATTATAGCCCAACTGCTACTAAACTCCTATCCTCTTATATAAGTAATCGTAAACAAGCCGTTTTTATCCCTTCAGTAAAATTAACGAATGTGTACAGTTATGTAATGAAGACTTGTTGCGTGTTAGTCAATGGGTCAATGTTAATGGTTTGTGTATTAACCCGTCTAAATTCAAATGTATTCTAATTTACAAAAAGTACCTGAATACTGACCACTTTCCCAAGCTGCAAATAGATTCCACAGCTATTCATTACGTAGATAAAGCTGAAAGCTTAGGGATCACCCTGAACAGGACCTTATCGTGGGATAGTCAGGTGAATAAAGATGTGGGAAAAACATGTGGCGTTTTAAGGTAATTTTGGTTCACCCAGAAATTCCTACCCCTTAACTTAAGAATATTGATCGCGAAATCTTTACTATTGCCAAAGCTTTTGTATGGCATTGAAATTTTTGGCAAATGCAACGCTGCAAGCCAAAGGAAGTTTAGGTGTTTGATCTAGATCTAACGTGTTTAATTAATTTTAGAATTCTTCTCTTCCTACACAAAATTATATATACACAAGAACCTGAGTATTTGTATGGCAACATAAAGTTTACATCGTCCCAACGTGTGAATAACCTCGTTTGCTTGAGAACCAAACTAGCTTCTTCTCATAGGCAGTTCTTTAACTTTGCTGTTCGACTGTGGAACAATCTTCCTCCCTACATTAAATCTATACGCAGCACACACCATTTGAAAATTAATTTAGAATCATATTTTAAAACTTAATTTTAACGCCTGAAACTACATTACAGTCCAACTTACGCATAACTTTCAGTATGTTATTCTTTTGGTTCAATTTTATAAATAATTGTTTAAAATATATAATTAAGATTAATACTTTTACATTTTACATTTAAATATCTGTGATTAATGCTTTAATTTATAGTAGCAATGCTGTAGCATTAAGAATCGTTTAATAATTAAATAAATAGATGAATTAAATATACTCTTTACCTTCGGTAACGAGTATAAAAAAAAACAAGTGCAAACGTTGCAGTCGGACGCAACCGACTGCGGCATACTCGATACCAGTATTAAAACCGGTAAAAAGAGGCCTGATTGCAAAGGGGTACGGATGCTGCAGGGGTTTACGCTGTCTTAAAGATTCTCCGCTGCAGATGGGGATGCCACCAGCTATATTCCTCCCAAATTTGGTGACTAGCTCAAAGTTTGGGACTGGGGCGGTATGGGTAGTTGTGGCATCAAATTTTTTGATGCAGATCTTTGTGAAATGTCAATTGCTATCTTCATACCAAAATTGGTGACTCTAGCTCAAAGTTTGTAAATTGTGGGGAAAGGGGGGGGGGCTGGGGGCGGTATGTGTGGGCGTGACATCCAAATTTGTGAAGCAGATCTTTGTGGAATGTCAATTGCTATCTTCATACCAAATTTGGTGACTCTAGCTCGAAATTTTTAATAAGCGGGGAAAGGGGGGCTGGGGGCGGTATGGGTGGGCGTGGCATCAAAATTTGTGATGCAGATCTTTGTGGAATGTCAATTGCTATCTTCATACCAAATTTGGTGACTCTAGCTCGAAGTTTGTAAAATGTGGGGAAAGGGGGGGGGCTAGGGGCGGTATTTGTGGGCGTGGCATCCAAATTTGTGAAGCAGAAAAATTATAGAAACACATCTATCAACTTTTAAAGAAAAAATACAAGAAACGGACGAATCACTAAATAAACAGGTTTACATAAACACTTATTTTAATGACACAATTAGATATATGGAACACATAATTAAGTCAGATAGAATACCAATCGAAAATAAATTAAATGCAATTGACAAATACGAGAACAGCAGATACCAAGAAAATTTATGTTACGACCAACAGATAAAAATTCAAATGATAAAAGATAAAATAGAACACTTACAGGACAATGTTGTCGCAGCTAAATATAACATTTTACATCCAAGCATATTAACGAATAACGAAATTACAAAGTATAATATAAATTTCAGCAAACTAAATCATATAAAATTAGCTACAGCAATGTTTAAGAATAATTTTTTAATTTTTGCAATAGAAATACCTAAGAATTTTTTAACTAAAATATTACAAATAATACCAATACCGAATAAAGAAAAATTTGAAATAGAGCAGAAATCAGAAGTAACATTCACCCACAAAAACATAACATATACATACGAAAAGAATAAAAAATTAAAAGAAATGAAAATAAGTACACATTGTATATTCAAGAATAACTGCAAATTAATTAAAAAACAAGAAATGGAAATAATAGAACTAGACGAAGAAACTTTAGTTATTAAGAACGCAAATAACGAAACACTACATCAAAACTGTAATAGTAAAGAAATTAAAATTGAAAACAATATGTTAATACAATTTGCAAATTGTACAATCAATATAGAAAATAATTATTTTACGAACATTTACGAAAAAGAAAATGAAATAACATTATATGAAAAAAAGAAAACAAATGCAAAACTTTACGAAACAAATTACATTCGAAAAAATACTTGAGAATAACAAAATTAACTGGCTAAACATAAAAAATTTAAATACACATAAAGACATAACATATTTTTGCAATGCAGCTATATTAATACTAATAATTATATTGATTGCAATTATTATATTGAAACACAAGAAAATTAAAATTCATTTAAATAACAGTAGAATTCAGGAGAATTCTTATCTAAAAGGGGGAGAAGTTATGTATGATCCCACCAGTAAAAATGTCGAAAATAAGGACATAAGTATGAAAGTGCAAGAGTTATTGAACTCTTTAAATTCCTAATAAGTCATAAGTCCAATCAGAACAATAACAGGAAATGCAAGCATTGCATATTTGGCAATAACAGGAAATGTACCTGCACACGCCAATGAGTAGGTCAATAGCCAGACATTTGTATCAACAATTATTTTAAGATAGAATTAAGCTTTCATGTAAACCAATTTAAATAAAGAAGTTCAGTTGATTCTCGATACACAGAACATACAGTCGTGTTTTTATTCGCGAGGTCTTTTTTTTTTATATAAAACGCCTTCCTTTGTACAAAATTCGCGCGCCTTTATCACATTTGGCGGAATTAGAGCTGCCATTAGTGCAGTTCACAAACTACAACTGAAAAGGGCGGTGAAGCAAAACATATGAGCGAACCAACAATAACAACATATGTATCCATCCGCCCCAACGCTTCGTCAAAAACGGGAATGCGTGTATCTTCTTGGTAAGAAGATAGCTGTCAACGAAACCCAAAAATCTGCATCAAAGTTTTGGAGCCACGCACACCCATTCCGCCCAGCTCCCCCGTATTTTGAAATCAGAAAGGCCTATATCTTCCACAGTTTTTGAGCTATAGCCACCAAATTTGGTGCCAAGATAAGTGATGATGACCCCCCAAAAACTGCATCAAATTTGTTAGGAAGATAATTGGCAACGACCCCCAAAAATCTGCATCAAAGTTTTGGAGCCACGCCCACCCATTCCGCCTCCTTTCCCCACCATTTACAAACTTTGAGCTAGAGTCACCAAATTTGGTATGAAGATAGCAATTGACATTCCACATAGATATGCATCAAAAATTTGGATGCCACTGGTAACGAGTATACCGCAGTCGGTTGCGTCCGACTGCAACGTTTCCACTTGTTCTTTTTCGTATTCTAAGCTTATAAGATTGTCAAAGACACTTTCATGAACATCATGTGATGAGAAAAAAAGTTGTAATTGAGGAATTAACGCTCTGGCTTGTATGTTGGTTGAAATTTGCTCTCCTTCGGCGTCATCATCACCCTCGTCACTTTCGTTATTGACATACGAAACTTCTTCCACAATGTCGTTATCTGTCAACATTCCGGATACAGCAATGTCATTGTAAAAGTTTACGTATTCCTCGAAAGAACTGGCATTTTCAGAGTTCTCAGAAATTGTTGTCCAAAGATAATCTATTTATGTTCAGTATGCTCTCTTCTAATAAATCATCGCTTAATATTTTACTGAAACCACATGCACGGAAGCAGTTTTGAATGCACAAAATGCTAATATTTTTCTAAGCGATTTGTATAGCTGTTAATATTGTACAGTAAAACTTTTTTTTTCATCAATGCTATTAACCAGATTAACAACCATTTCCTTGCGGTATAATGATTTAAAATCTTTTATAATACCCATGTCAAGGGGCTGTAGCTTGGATGTGGTGTTGGGTGGCACAAACTCAATTTTAACGTGGCTAAGATTAGGATAGCCGTTATGCGCCGTACAATTGTCTATGAATAACAATATCATTAGATTTTTAGCTGCCATGGTGTCATTTAACATTTGAAGCCATTCGTTAAATATTGTTGTTGTCATCCATGCCTTAATTGTGTCGATAATGCATTGGAAAGCTAGAAATGTTTTTGAAGCACCTTGGTTTTGCTGACTTTCCGATTAGCAGTGGCTTAAGTTTTTCGATGCCATCCATGTTTACAGCAAATAATAGGTCACTCGTTCTTTACTGTGCTTACCCCCATGACATTTTTCATTTTTAAAGCAAAAGGTTCGATCTGGCAAACACTTATAGAACAACCCAGTTTCATCTGCATTGAATATATCCTTAGCATCGTAATCTTTTATCAGATCACTCAACTTTTCCTTCCATTCAGAACATACGCCTGCGATAACAGATGAACTTTCCCCGCACATTTTTATACCCTTAACTCATAAAATGGGTAAATAAGGGTATAATGGTTTTGTGCAAAAGTATGTAACAGGCAGAAGGAAGCATCTCCAACCCCATAAAGTATATATATTCTTGATCAGCACCAACAGCCGAGACGATATAGCCATGTCCGTCCGTCTGTCGGTCCGTCTGAATGAACGCGTGGATCTCAGAGGCTACAAGAGCTAGAAACTTCAGATTTTGTATATAAGTTCTCCTATACAATGAGCAGAGCCAGTTTGCCTCAAATTATCGATAGCTATTCTGGTTTCCGATATACACATGGAATCGATTACAAAAAATATCGAATTTGGAAAATGTAAAAATGAGGGTTGAAAGAATGGGTAACGATAGAACTTTTCTCAAAATTTCGTCCAAATCGGTCAACAAACACCGGAGATATCGAATTTAATCGATTGAAGTTAAGTCAGTATACCAAAGTCTTATATAAATTTAATATATTTGTTGCAACTGGGTTCAGGGTATCTTCTAGTCAGGCTCTCCCGACTAGAGCCTTCTTACTTGTTTAAATGCGATACTGTGTCGGTGTTTAAAATAATCTAGCCAACCACTGCTTGCCTTAAAGTCGGTTATGTTCATTGCTTTGGCAAAAAATAATGCTATTTCTTTAAATAACTCCCCTTTACCCCAATGGGAACATTACTTTGGCGGCATTGCGTAAACCACAAGAGAAGAGACTCTTCTATATTGGGGTATTCAGCATGTTTCTGACGTT
Organism: Scaptomyza montana; assembly: GCA_018904305.1. NCBI lineage: Eukaryota > Metazoa > Arthropoda > Insecta > Diptera > Drosophilidae > Scaptomyza > Scaptomyza montana. The sequence goes on along the minus strand of JAEIGR010000061.1, from coordinate 116,984 downwards.
TCAGTTTACTGTAAGAAGATGTTTGCAGAATAAACTATTTTTTGAGTAAAATTTATGTTATTGTTGATGGAGCGATGTTAAATTGTTTAGCCACCTCAATTTGAGCGATTGACAACGTCTATTGAGTACGTTTTTGTGCCATTTTTACAGAACGATGTTGCGCTTGGGAAAAACTAAGCGAAAAGAGTGTGAAAAAAACGCAAAATTCGACATTCATAGCGATATAAAGGCGGCATAGCTGTCTGCACAACCTAACGGTGCTTTGCCGACAGAAAATTTTGTATTTCATTACGAATTTTAAGAGGTTACGAAATCAAATTTCAATTTATAAGAGGTTGACCAAAATGTATGGAATTTTTACGAATTAACGAATATTTTTCAAGGGGACAGCATTTTTTACGAATTATTGAGGGATTCGACTGTATAATAAAAATTAATGATAATAAATGAAAAACTGCCTAAATATAGTAGTATAACATGTAAATAAGGCATATATTCAACTCATTCATCACGTGTGACGTCTTCTGCGCAGCGAGGTATGCATTTGAGTTACAGCAGCGAATTAACGCAGCGAATTGACATTTGTGGTTTTACGCTACTTGGATTGTAGAGGTGCCGGATTGGCAGGAGCCGGATTAGCCAGATTGCAATTGCCAAACACACATTTAAATTTGTTGCATATGCATAGATGTACACACTGAGTCAAATTTCAGTTTTTAAATTGCTGGTCATTCATACTCTTCCAATTTTTTAATACTATGACACTAGCCAACAGTTTTGACATCGCAACTACCATACAGTTATGGAGCGATGCGCACAAATTCCGAAAGGTGTATTCAGAAGCTCACTTGTCAAGGACACAGACAACGAAAAAATATCAAAAATATCAAAATCTCAACAGGCAGGCCGAGCAGAAATGTAAAAAACTCACATGCACACAAATACTAACAAATTTTGACCGTTATTGGTTGCCGCTGGCCCGTCGCTTGTCGTACAATTGACGGGCTACTGCGCGCAAGGGCAACTGAAACAAAACCATCCGCACATGCTATCCGCTATCGCGCTCGCTCACACTTTTTTTTGTTAATCTCTATAACATTTTAAAGGTTTCTGGAGCGGATCCCTGAGAGAAAGCTTTTCTTTTCAATTGCACAGTCTTTATATATTTTAATGTCTTTGCTTCTGCTTGTTAAATTTGGCTGTGCCGAGTGTTTTCGGCCATTTTCTAATTTCGCTTTTCATTGTTACATTTGGCTATGTCGCGTGCTGTTTTATGTCGCTTCTGCTTACGTAAAACACCCAGAGCCCAATTATTTTACTATGACAAGACTGGTAAATTGGTTTTGTGGAAATGTATGTTACAGACAGAAGGAAGCATTTTCGATCCCATAAAGTACATATATGTATTCTTGATCAGCATCAATAGAAAAGTAGATTTAGCTATGTCTGTATGCTTTGTATCTTGATCTCCTAGTCGAGCTTTCTTTTATTTACAATCGACATCGGCTAATATGCGTGTGCAATATAAAACTGCATTAGCTGCATCATTCGGAAATTTCTAGTCGAAGTGTTAAAAATTGTGAGTTAAGGCCCATTCCCAGAAAAATAATCTCACTTATGGAAAGTGTTCAAATATTTCGTTAGGTTCCACATAAGGTTAGAGTGACCAGCTGTGCCAATATTTGTATGGCAAAATGTAAATATTTGTTGGTCACCTTATTTGATTAAATTGTTCAAATTCAGCGCCATCCGCCTGCTCTTATCTGCACAACTTGCTTATCCGCCTTAATCCAATTGATTATAGGTCTCAGGATCAAGAGGCGTATCAAGTTGAAAGCACTTCTGATCTTGGGTCGGATAGCATTAGGGGACGCCTGGAAGATTATCCAAAATTGGTTAGAAATTACAAGTGAAGGTTCTGTTCTGGGAAAATAATTTGGCTGGTGTTTAAATAAAATAAAATATTGAATTCAATTATAATTTAATTTTATTGTTTTTCTTTTTCATGCTCATAAGCTTTAATTTTACTATATACATATTAAATTTGTAATTTCCACTTCCACATCAGTGGCTAAGTTTGGCGGAAGTCTATAATGCCCACCAGTTGCTGATCGGTTGGATCCACCTTTTTGGCCTTGGGCTTCTTTGCTTTTTAAGACCCCTTTTACACGATGAAGTTTTTGCTTCTGAAGCATTCGTTTATAGGCAAAGGGAGTAGAGGGGTAACAGCTGCAAGCAATGCTTCATGACTTTTGTAGCAATGATTTATTTTTCTCATTTTGCTTTGCCTTATTCCGATTGCATGTAAACACAGAGTTGCACAGTGTTTGATGTGAATAATAAAGTTATCGATGCGAAATATCGCACAAGCAAATATTAGCGACACTTGTAAAAACATTGTTTTTTAAAGAAATTATTAATAGTAATGTTCCCTGAATCAATTTTATTTACTTGTTACTTCTTAAACCAATTATTTGTTAAAGGCCCATTCCCAGCAGCTGCGAAACGGAATTTTTATGTGCAACTCTATATAAAAAAAACAATTGTCAAAAATTTTCGTGCATGCTTTCCGTTTTTAAATTCCCAGCAACCATCAGAAAAGTTAATCGATAGTTCCGATAGTGGAACAATTGTGGATTCCAAAATCAGCTGTTCTTAAAAACGGAATAATAGCTCTACAATTATTCCGCATAGCATTATAAATGGACACACAAAAGAATTTAAAAAGAAAGCGATTTGAAAACTTCCGTCGAGAAGATAAAATCGATTTAATAAAAGCAATCCAAAAATATGAAGCAATTTGGAATATAAAATCAAAAAAATATGCAGACAACGTATCAACAAGAAGCGCCTGGGAGTGTGTTGGCGCGGATGTGAATAAAGATGGTGAGTTGATTGTTTGCTTTTATAATAGGCATATAATATTAGAAAAAAAATATCATATTTTAGTTGCCGAATGCAAAAACGCTTGGAGCAGCCTAAAAGACAGTTTGCGTTATCATCGCAATAAAAAATTAAAAAGTGGAAGCGCTGGTGGAAACTTGCAGAAGCAGCAGAGTGTTGGGGACGCTATAGATTGGGAATTCGCCCAGTACATGGACTTTTTGCCAAGTTTAGCTACGGAGAGGGTGACGACATTCAGCGATTTAACTGAAAGAGAGAGCCCAGCCAATTGCTCTACACCCTTGGCGTCACCGGCTGCTGACTCAATGGAATTTTTATTTGACGACAGCAGCGCAACTATAGAGACAGAGTCAAATGAACCCAGTACATCTAGTGCCTACACGTATAAAAGAAAGAAGCCAAAGGCTAACGAGCTTGACCCAACCGATCAGCAACTGGTGGGCATTATAGACAAATATCTTAATGCCCCAAAGCCTGTCAATCGGGATATATTTCCATTTTGGAATAATTTATTGAGTCGTCTTCCGCCAAACCTAGCCACTGACGTGGAAGTGGAGATTACAAATTTAATATATTCTAAAATTAAAGCTTATGAGCAGGAACAAGGAGATCAATAAAATTCAAATATAATTTATTTCATTGTTTTATTTAATTTAAACACCAGCCAATTTATTTTGCCAAGGAACAGAACCTTCGCTTGAATTAACATATTCCTTAATGTTATTTCTTACAAATTTTGGATAATCTTCCAGGCGTCCCCTAATGCTTTCCGACCCAATATCAGGAGTGAATTCAACTTGATACGCCTCTTGATCCTGAGCCCTATAATCAATTGGATTAAGACGCATAAGTAGGTTGTGCAGATAACAGCAGGCTGAAGCTACTTTTTGTGCTCGTTCAGGGTGACACCTCAAAGTCCTTTGCACAGCCATCCATTTGGCGGTCAAAATGCCAAATGCATTTTCAATGCAGCGGCGACCTCGGCTGAGCCTATAATTGAAAACACGTTCGGGTACGCTGAGTGAGCGCGACCCGTATGGCTTCATAATCCTCTTGTGTAGAGGAAACGCATCGTCTGCAACAATAAAATATGGAGTTGCAACTCCATTGAGAACGTTGTCTAGCGGAAAAGGTAGGCTATCTGTCATAACTGCTTTCCCAAGCGAGCAATGTGAGAAGCCGCTCATATCGCCTTCGCTTCCATAAGCACCAACATCAATGTAGGTAAAGCGACAAGATGCGTCGCAAGCAGCCATCAGAATAATGGAAAAAAAAACACTAGATGAAAAAATAATTGATTCCTTTATATACATATATGCATTAATTATCATGTTGTTTAACTTACTTTATAGTTGTAGAAGGCGCTGCCACTGTTTGTTGGTTTTACTATGGCTATGTGCTTGCCATCTATTGCGCCAACTGTGTTTGGAAAGTTCCACTTGGTCATAAAATCGTTGGCCCACATTAACATATTTGCCTGTGTCCAAATTGGAATCTCTTCTTTTAAGACAATGCAAATAGCATTACATACAAGGTCAATCGTCCGACCAACATGTTGCGGACTAATACGGTATATACAGCTAACATGGCTTTGCAGATCTCCAGTCGCAAAATATCTAAAATACGTTGTACCATAAGTTCATTGTGTACTTTAATTACATTATTAACATACTCACTCTAAAACCATTGCTAACTTGGCTTTCAATGGTATCGCATCAGGACGAGTATTCCGTTTTGCCACCAAGTGCGGCTCAACCAAATTAAATAGCCAATTGAAACACGTCTCACTCATATGAAAATTTTGGTAAAACACCGCCGGGGTGTATATCATATTCTGAAACTATTAAATATGTACAAGATAATTTACATACATATGTACAAGTTATTTCAAAACTTACGTCGTTTTTGAATCGTCCCTTTTCACCCCTTTCTAGTAAATAAGGGTTTACCCAACATTTACGGCGCGGCAAGCTTCGACTTAGCTCATTAGCTTTCCTCCTTCTCCTTAGAATCATAAAAGCAGCTAATGCCATCAAGAAATCACTATTTTCCATGTCTTTTTATTTATTTTTCTCCAATTTATTAACACAATGAACGAATTAATTAAACAAGGTGACCAACAATTATTTACATTTTGCCATACAAATATTTGGCACAGCTGGTCACCCATACTTTATGTGGAACCTAACGAAATAATTGAGCACTTTTCATAAATGAATTTTTTTTTGCTGGGAATGGGCCTTAACAAATAATACAATCGATGGCAAAGACGTATGGTTATCGACCATAAATTTAAATCAGAGTTGCATTTACAAAGAAAATGTTGCATGAAAACTTCATCGTGTAAATGCGACCAGATTTGCGAAGAAGTTTTAAAACAGAATGAAAAAAAACTTCATGAAAAAACTTCATCGTGTAAAAGGGGTCTAAGTATAAGCACTAGACACACAACACTCTGCTGCAACACTTACGGCATGCTGCAGCTAAAATATGATATTTTTTTTAAATAAATCAACAATCAATAAATCAAAGCAACAATCAACTCACCATCTTTATTCATATCCGCGCCAACGCATTCCCAGGCGCTTCTTATTGCTACGTTGACTGAGTATTTTTTTGGATTTAGTGTTCCAAATTGCTTCATTTTTTTATCGCATTTATTAGAGCGATTTTATCTTCCCGACGGAAGCTTTCAAAGCGCTTTCATTTTTAATTTAAATTTTAAATTTTTATGTGCGTCCCTTTCTTATGCTTCCCGTAATAATTGAAAAGCTATTATTCCGTTTTTAAGAACAGCTAATTTTGGAATCCACAATTGTTCCACTATCGGAACTATCGATTAACTTATCTGATGGTTGCTGGGAATTTAAGAACGGAACACAGACAGGAAAGTTTATGACAACTGTTTGTACCGAAGGTAAAGAGTATATTGGTTTTGTGCAATGTCCGTCGTGGTGTCTGTCCGTCCGTATGGTTGCAAGTTTTTTCCACACCCTTCAAGCTAGAGACTTGAAACTTTCCAATTCTCTTTATCTATGGGATAGTAAATTAAAGTGTCAAGATAGGGGTTCTACGATAACTGGGGGGCTGGCAAATCGATAGATTCGATAACTCAAAACCGATAAACCCACATATTTCGCACATCCTTACAGCTAGAACTACCAAATTTGGTGGGCAGATAGCTACTAAGATTACCCAAAAAATGCTTTAAAAATTTTGGAGCCACGCCCACCCTTTCCGCCCCAAACCCCCCACATTTTGAAATCAGAAAAGCCTATATCTTCCACAGTTGTGAGCTATAGCCACCAAATTTGGTGCCAAGATAGGTGATGATTACTCCCCAAAGAGTGGATCAAAAGTTTGGATGCCACGCCCTCAAATACTGCCCTAGCCGCCCCCAGCTGCCCCAATGCTTCGTCAAAAACGGGAATGCGTGTATCTTCCAGAGTTGTAGAGCTAGAGCCACCAAATTTGGTAGGAAGATAGCTGGCAACGACCCCAAAAAAACTGCATCAAAGTTTTGGAGCCACGCCCACCCATTACGCCCCCACCCCCCCCGGCATTTTTAAATCAGAAAACCATATATCTCCCACAGTTTTTGAGCTATAGCCACCAAATTTGGTGCCAAGATAGGTGATGATGACCCGCCAAAAACTGTAAAACCTAACCGCCCTCATCCGCCCCAACGCTTCGTCAATAACGGGAATGCGTGTTTCTTCCAGAATTGTCGAGCTAGAGCCACCAAATTCGGTAGGAAGATAGCAATTGACATTCCACAAAGATCTGCATCAAAAATTTGGATGCCACACTCACCCATTCCGGCCCAGCCCCCCTTTCCCCTTCTTTTACAAATTTTGAGCTAGAGTCACAAAATTGGGAAGGAAGATAGCTAGTGGCATTCTCATCTGCATTGGAGAATCTTAAATGCAGCGTACACCCCTGCCGTATCCGTACCCCTTTGCAAACAGGCCTCTTTTACCGGTTTTTATACTGGTAACGAGTATACCGCAGTCGGTTGCGTCCGACTGCAACGTTTCCACTTGTTTTAGAACGGTCGATGCTTTCGGCTGTCTCTAACAAATTTTTGAAATAATTTTCCTTAATGGTTAATGTTGTATTCTTGTATTTGTCGAGCAGCAACTTAAATTTTTTCATTATACATCAGTTCTTCTGTTGGCTTCGAGAGACCTTCTTCTAACTGGTTGACCCAAGTAAATGTATTTTCTTTATTTTTTTCCGCGATGTTGGTATCGTCGCGGCTCAGGTTATGTGTGCATAACCCGCAAGATTCTCCAACCCATCGTACTGCAAGTCGCTATAAGCGTCCTCTACCGGCTCGTGCAAATTGCAAACCGTAGATTTCAAAATGCAACCTAAGAGTAAACAAGTAAATCAAAAAACATTTTGAAGACATGCTTTTATACGCTTTCTTTCATAGATTTGTAATTGATTTTTTACCATCATCCATGCAATACCTAAATATCAAACATGTTTTTCTTATTTAAAAAAAAAAAAAAACATAAATAATAAAAAAAAACATAAATCCCACGATTTTCGGCCTGTGAAGAGGCAGTCTTCTCTCTATGCCACCAGAGCATGTCTGTCAAATTAGTCAAATTAGTAAGTTTCGTGGTTATTACATGATTTTACATATTTTATAGTCTCAAAAACTTAAAAAACATGTATTGCCATCTGAAATAAATCTTTGGTGAAAATTTCAGAGCTCTAGCTAGTCGGGAACTTGGTGAAAAATTGATTACAAGAATCCGGTACAAACAAACAAACAAACAAACAGACAGACAAAACAACTTAAATAAAAGCATGTAAAAAGTAGGGTGTGTAGGACACACTCTTTGGAAGTTATACTTCTGATATTGTAATTTGTTTTTATTTTTGTGTTTTTGTATAATTCAAGTATTTGTAAATAAATAATTTAATCTTGTTTAACAATTTTTTAATAGATTTATTTTTATATTATTTTGATATTGATTTTGGGATCGCACTTCGATACTTTTCCTAGGCAAGCTCATTGTTGCATTAGCATTAAATTTTTATTTTGATGCAGTTCAAATTTCATATGTATTAAATTATTATTATAGCAATTTGTTTTTGCTCTTGATTTAATGCACTGTAATAAGCTTAATAATTTATTTAAATATTTACGATGGTTACTATTTTAATCGATTCTTTTTCGACATTTTTCATATACGTGTGTTCGTCGTCGGGGTAACCGGAAAAGAGGCAGAGGCAAAATCACTGTGGCCGAGCCACACTTTTTGATAAATCTTAATACTGACATCGATACCTTAATACTAGCTTACGATATATCGGTATACACGAACATAATTAGGGTGTTCAACAGCTCCGTTTCAACGTTTCATGTTTCAAAGTTGAAACGATTAACTCGTGAACGGCATTTTGGGTGTCAATGCGTTTCAAGTTTGTGCAGTCAGCTGTTGTTTGTTTACATTTCTTATTCTTCAATTTTTGTCACTGTTGCTGTTTACCGCGGTTATACTTTATTTATAAAAAATGCTTTTTAAAAGTGCTAAAGATATGCTAAGCGATGCTTTAGCAAAGCAAGTTATTAGAGAAATAGAGGATATTGAAGGTGAGAAGAGCTCTTTGTTTGAATTAGTTGCTCAATTACATGCTTTTAAAATTTGGCGGCCATTAATCACATGTGTTTTTTACTATTTTGCACAAAAATACACCAAATATACTAAAAAGTACTGAACATCGATAGCAAATATCGAATAAATATCGTGCTCTTCCCATCTTTACTTTGTTCAAACTTGAAACACTTTTTGTATACATAGGCTGGGGTGTTTCAACGTTTCAAGAAATTTTCTATGTATGTTGTTGTTGCGAGACGTTTCAACTTTGAAACTTGAAACGATGAAACGAGCTGTTGAACACCCTAAATATAACATAAACGATCGATAGAATTACATATAAATATTGAACAAAAATAAATACTTTACAACTCGGCCGTCCTGACAGGGAATCGACCTCGATTCCATCTACTCTAGATCATAGAGGGCTTGAAGCCATACCAAACAGTGGGTGTTGCCTGCGGTCGGACATCAAAAGCACAATTTTAATCAGACTTGAGCCACAATTTTAGTTTAGATGACTCCAGCACACAATCATACGGAAGCTGTGTGAGCTGGGAGCCTTCAACATCTCGGATGACATACCGATCATTCGGAAGTTTCTTATGGATGACATAGGGACCGCGGTATCGCTTAATGAGTTTTTTGTTTCTGCCATTCGTCGTATCAACATTCTTGATGACGACGAAATCACCTACCTCAAAATTAACGGCAAAATTAAGCGGCAGGGTACAATTTGACAAATTTCGTAAAGGCATCAATGACGACAAGCAGATATTTTTTTCTAGACGGCGTAGACGGAAGGGGTCCTAAGTGGTCAATATGAAGAGTATCAAATGGCAGAGGGGTTTTCGGAATACTATGCAGGGTAGCATTATTACTGTTAGCGGAAGGGGAGTAGTAGATACATTTGAGGCAATTCTTAATAAAGTTGTTAACGTAAGATTTCATATACGGAAACCAATAATGTTTTTTAATCTGTGTACAACATTTTTCAGTGGCCAGATGTCTTAGCTTCTCATGCACTGTTCGTATGACACTGTTAATCATTTCGGCAGGGACATAAAGCTGAAGTACGTCAGTCGGTGATCGGCGATACACGACACCACCGTGCAATTCAAAACCAGCAATCTCTTGGTTCTCCAGGACACTCCGAAGTTTGACAATTTCTGGATCACGGTTTTGCGTCAGTTGTAGTAGGAAATCCAAGTTCACATCGTCCACATATGCAGAAGTTTCTAGTCTACTAAGTGCATCAACGTGAGGCATACAAATACCAGACCGATGTACAATGGTATAGTTATAATTTTCTAAAAGCAATGCCCAGCGGGCAATTTTCGCGGAAGATCCACCATTCTTAAGGGTTAACGCTAATGAATTGCAATCTGTAATTATCTTAAACGTAATGAACTTCAGGTATGTCTCATAACGTTTTAAGGCGTACACGATAGCCAGGGTTTCTTATTCATAACTATGCAATTTGGATTCTGGGACGGAAGCGGTCTTTGAAAAATAACACACAGGATGAAATTTATCATCAGTTTGTTTCTGCAGGAGCATTGCTCCAAAACCGGCGGAACTAGCATCACAATGTAATTCAGTTTCAGACTTCGGATTATAAATACACAGCACCGGTGACTCGATCAGTTTGGACTGCAGTGTTCGGAATGATTTAAGACACTCATCAGAAAAAACGTAAGGGGCATCTTTTTTCAGCAGGCGCGACATCGGATAAGCAATTTTGGCAAAGTTGGGTACAAAATGGGGGAATTAAGAAAAGAGACCCAAACAGCGTTCCAATTCTTTCCTATCCCGGGGTTCCGGCAGACTTTTAATAGCTTGAAGGTGACCTGGTTTCAGGGTGATACCGGAAGAGTTCGCTTAATACCCCAAATACTCTAACTCTTTGTGCGCAAAACGACACTTAGACAATTTAAGGCGTAACCCATTCACTCGTAAGGTATAAAGTGCCTCTTTCAACACTTGCAGATGGGTTTCAAAATCACTCGACGCGATTAATATGTCGTCCATATAAATCACTAATCGACCTCTACTGATCAAGTCCTTCAGCACAAAGTATACAAATCTAGCGAAAACTGGGGGACCATTACATAAGCCAAACGGCATGCGTACGTACTCAAATTGACCATCAGGTGTTACAAAGGCAGCGTATTTAATAGAATCAGGATGCATTTTGACATGGTGAAATCCACTTTCTAAATCTAATAACGTAAAGTACGATTTCCCCCCCAGATGTTCAACACAATCCTCTAACAGCGGAATTGGGAAGTGGTCACGGACAGTTATTTTGTTCAGCGGGCGATAATCAACACACTTCCTTAAGGTATTATCTTTTTTTCTAACAGGCACTATAGTGGAAGCGTAAGGGGAACAACTATGACGGATAATGCCGGCAGTTAATAAGTCATCACATATCTGGCGCACTTCGTTGCGCTCGTGATAGGATAATTGGCGGGGGCGGCAGAAAATAGAGGTCTGACTTGTCAATTCGATTTTCATTTCGTAATTGGTTGGTTTAATCAGTTCGGAAGGGACATCAACATAAGAGGCGGAAATAACAGCCTGCAACTTTGCAGATTGTTCTAACGGCATAGTAGGCTCTATATTAAACTCATTTTCACTAACAGCGGGTAACTTGATTGCATTAATATCTGCTAGGGCATCACTCAGCGAATGCTCAGACATGACGGAACAATCTCTTTCAGTGGTACACGACTGTGATATGGCAGGCATGAACTTATTTTCATCAAGCGACCGGGTTGACTCATTTTTGATCATTGTGCGTTTGACATATTTCCTAAACAAATCAAGTGAATTAAGGACAGCACTGAGTTTCTTGTTACAATTGATTTTATATCTATCTAACTTCAGTAATTGACATGTTTTATAATACATTTTTATTTTGCATAATTATACTCGATACCGAAGGTAAAGAGTATATTGAGTTTGTGCAATGTCCGTCATGGTGTCCGTCCGTCTGTCCGTCCGTCCGTCCGTATGTTCGCAACTTTTTTCCACACCCTTCAAGCTAGAGCCTTGAAACTTTCCAATTCTCTTTATCTATGGGATAGTAAATTAAAGTGTCAAGATGGGGGTTCTACGATAACTGGGGGGCTGGCAAATCGATAAATTCGATAACTTAAAACCGATAAATCCACATATTTCGCACATCCTTACAGCTAGAACTACCAAATTTGGTAAGAAGATAGCTACTAGCAACCCCCAAAAAAATGCATCAAAAATTTTGAAGCCACGCCCACCCATTCCGCCCCCAGCTCCCCCGCATTTTAAAATCAGAAATGACTATATCTCCCACAGTTTTTGAGCTAGAGCCACCAAATTTGGTGCCAAGATAGGTGATTATGACCCCCCAAAAACTGCATTAGAAGTTCAGATGCTACGCCCACCGATACTGCCCTAGCCGCCCCCATCCACCCCAACGCTTCGTCAAAAACGGGAATGCGTGTATCTTCCAGAGTTGTGGAGCTAGAGCCACCAAATTTAGTAGGAATATAGCTGGCAACGACCGCCAAAAATCTTTTGGAGCCACGCCCGACCATTTCGCCCCCCTTTCCCCAACTTTAAGCTAGAGTCACCAAATTTGATATGAATATAGCAATTGACATTCCACAAAGATCTGCATCACAAATTTGGATGCCACGCCCACCCATACCGCCCCCAGCCCCCCTTACCCATTTTTTTTACAACTTTCGAGCTAGAGTGACAAAATTTGGTATGAAGATAGCAATTGACATTCCACATAGATCTGCATCAAAAATTTTGATGCCACGCCCACCCATACCACCCCCAGCCCCCCTTTCCCCTCTTTTTACAAACTTCGAGCTAGATTCACCAAATTTGGTATGAAGATAGCAATTGACATTCCACAAAGATCTGCATCAAAAATTTTGATTCCACAACTACCCATACCGAACCCAGCCCCCCTTTCCCCAAGTTTAACATACTTTGAGCTAAAGTCACCAAAATTTTTAAGGAAGATAGCTGGTGGCATCCCCATCTGCATCGGAGAATCTTTAAGGCAGCGTACCCCTCTGCAATCAGGCCTTTTTTTACCGGTTTTAATACTGGTATCGAGTATGCCGCAGTCGGTTGCGTCCGACTGCAACGACGCAAAATAAGATAAGCCATAATATATAAGGTATTGATTTTTGTATAATTTCTCAGTACATCATTAACGCTAGAGGAAAAATTGTTATTCTAGATAGAAACTCACGTATTTTAGTTGACTTTCAATATGTATTTGGAAACGAAAGACCGATGTTTGTCAAAGAGTTGGCATTTATGCAAGCTGGGTCCGTCACACCCAATTTTTTTCACTTTAAACCACCCTACCACATGAGGGAGCTGGATGAAGTTACTAGGAAAACCTTAAAGATAACCAAACAGTATGTGGACGGCTTAGATTGGTCTGAAGGTGACATCTCTTAGCTAAGTCTTGGCGAAATACTAAAGCCATTGAATAGTTACGCAACTGTAGTAGTAAGAGGAAGAGCTAAAAAAGAGTTCTTAAGTAAATTTTTACACACAAAAATAATAGATGTAAATCTTGAACAGAGCTTAGCGCAATATCCAAACTTCTTTACAAATTGTAGAATACACAAGAACATAGTAAATCAATGTGCACTAAATAATTTATTTAAATTATTTCTCATCTTAGAAAACTCTCAATTTGGGGTATCTGAAAATGAAAATGTTTATGCTAGTATACTTGAATAAAATAAAAATTATTTGCTTATTTATTTCATCATGTTTCTATTTATTATTTAATTAAGAGAGGGTACATAATATTTAATATAATTAATTTCAATGATTATCAACTACAACTTGATTCTATATTAAATTGGTTTTAAACGATGCGTTGAACTATTCCAGTCAAAGGTGAATACTCTGCTAATCGATCATGCATAAGCAGACAATATACCTTAGTATTTTTTACACTAACAGTTTCTAGATCGATCGAAACTCTTACATCGATTGGCCCCGTTTTAACTGTTTCATTCTGATGTGACAAGTCTACAACAACCATTGGTGCTTTCTCTTTAAACTCTATAGGTGTTAGTAATGGCTCAGATTCCTTCATATAGTAGCTTGCTTGAAATCCTGTATACATATCAAACAAACTTGCGTATCGTTCATGCTTAAAATTAATGTTCATGTCATCGTACGGAAAGTTTTCGGAGTTAAGATACACTTTTAAATTCCTCAAATGATTATGTGTTAGTTTATCGTCCACTACAAAAGCTATTATCGCAAATCGAGGGCGTTCTCTATTAGCTGCTAGCTTAACATTCCAAACATGTTGTGTGCCTTCGGGTAATGTTGGATTCAGGTAACAATCCCAACTGCGGAATCAGACTAAACATTTGTAACTTCTTTTCATCACTCAGAGTTACATGTGGTATTTTCCATACAATGTTAGAAATATTTAGCTTATACCCCTTAGTTCCAATTTTAGTGTAGTATACATCTTCCATATTTTTAGTCATGAGTAATATCAATTCATGTTTACAATTTAGTAAGACCTTGTTATAATCTTCAGCAAATCCAAGTAAGTATTTAAGAGGTATAGAAAAATTAAAGTATCCGTTCGACAGCTCTCTATCATTTCCATTGAACCAGCCAGAATTCTCTAACATGCAGCTCTCCGTTTTGTTTAAGGAAGCGTAGTTTTTTAAGGTTTTTGAAATACCAACAAATCGAGTACGTTCAATTTCAATTCCATTTAATTCATAACGAACCTCGTCAAAGAGATAACTCATACAATTGTTTTTAAGTTTTCCATCTACAGCAAGCGAGTTATCCGCCAAACAAATTGTGCCCGCAACATTAATAAAACTCTCACAAGGCAACACATATAAGTCCTGATTCTGAATAGTAATCCTAACTTCATCATTGCTTTTAAATGCTTGTAGATAGGGAGAGTAACTATGATATTCTTTCTTGATTATACTCTCATCCGAATAGGCTTTCTCTCGAACATTCAATACACTACTCATTATTTTTTTATTTTTAGACCCAGAGATTTTAAAAATAATTTGTTCTCTGGTGTTAGTACTTTTTTCGTCGACCTGTATCCTTCTGTAGTAGAACTCAAAGTGCTCGCTGGGGGTGGATAGCGCACGTTTTTATTATTATAAATAATCATTATCGGCGCCTCAAGTGTAAGCGAAGTGTTACAACCTCTTTTCTTAAGTTAACCAAATTTCCGTTCTGATCAACGATCCGTATTATTAATGACTGTATCTCGGTCGTATTAACTGGCAAATAAATAAGATTAATTGGTTCCTCACTCAATTTATAGCCTGGCGGAACGTTGAGTGCAAACTCATGCAGAGCATGACTTGATACCTCATTTACATATGAACCGCTAACAATGTTACATTCCAGACGAATCGTATTTACTTTTAAAATGCCAACCGGTTGATCTGATATATGCGTTGCATATGGCTTAAGTTCTCTTTTATTAAATCCAAATAATTGGCCAATGGAACGCTCTTTGTTAAAATATATTGAATATTTTTTAGATGAAATCACCACTTGAAGGGTATTATTCTTGCTCTGGATTAGCGGGTGCTTTAATTCATTGGGCTCTATTTTCTTCATTTTCTCTCATTTAAGCTCATATGATCCCACAGGTATCTCGAAAATATGCTCCCCAATATGGAATAAATTATTATCGTAGTCCACATTTGGAACCGAGTTGTACATATGGAAATCAATTAGTGCACATTCATAGCTCCCACTTAACTCTATGGAAGGATGATAATTAGCTATTAAAATCGAGTTGTTACCCGTCAACGTAAGTGTTGCTGCCATTTCGAAAGATTATTGATAAGTGAATTAATAAAACTAGTTTCTTGTATTTTATTTTATTTTAAATTTGAATAAAGTCAGCAAACCCCCTTCTATAACGTCCATTTTCTAGTGGATCATCTTTACTTATTAATAAAAATCCATATTTTTCTCTCCAACAAAATTGACAAATATTCTTAAATGAGTCAAGCGTCATATCCACGCCCACATGATCCTGGTACACATGTTTCATATTTACTTCATCCTGTCTAAACATAATGATAAGGTTTGCATTATCACGAACAAGATGTTTTGTGATGCGTGTATACGTTTGACATTAATAGAACGCATCTATATTTTTATGTCTGCCCATGCAGAAGTATGCTCGAATATTATCCTGTTTTTCTCATGCTACGTCATCAAAAATCATTATAGAGTTCTTTTTGGCATCGCTGGGTGCAACAACATTTTCATTTTAAGAAAATGTAAAATAACCCATTCCCTTTATTGGTTTTATATGTGTTTTTAAGTATTCATATTTAGGCTGATATAATGACTTTGAATATAAGTAAATATTTTCAAACTTTAATCCGTTAGGGCTTTCAATTAAACTAATCATAACATTGGTTTTCCCGCAATTTGAAGGTCCGACAATTAGAGCTCTTATTGAATTGGGTAACAAGCTACTATGTCTAAGTTGTTTGACATCACCATTTTTACAATCGATATTTTTTACTTCTATGTCATTTTTTTGTTTGATTAAACGCATATTCATCTTTTTTTGAGTAGATCGTTACTTGCTAAAATCTCATTGAAGAATAAACAACAAATAAAATGGTGTTGCGCTTTTATAAAACTACTAGTAACAAACCACCACTCTACCTAGGAAGAGGTATTGTTAATAAAATAATAAACTCCCTACCAGTTGAGCTGCACATACCGGGATATCAGTTTGTTGTCCAGGAACAAAGCTTAAAGCTCGTTTAGCACGTGGTGACAAAGGAATAAATCCCTTGGATGCCGCTTGTAGAGAGCACGATATAGCCTATTCTACATATAAAGATCTGGAAAATCGTCATAAAGCTGACTCAATACTAGCTGAAAGAGCGTGGGAGCGTGTAAAAGCATCTGATAGTACTCTCGGTGAAAAATCTTCTGCATATTTCGTTACAAACGCAATGAAAGCAAAGAAAAAATTTGGTATGGGCCTCCCACAAAAACAAAAGAAACAAAAGTCATGTAAAAACAAGAAAAATTTTATGAATATCGTTCGAGACGCAACCCGAGTGTTAAAGAAAGAAAAACCACTTGGCATTCAAGCTGCGATTAAAGTAGCCCGAAAAGCTTTGTCGAAGACCATTGGAAATAAGAAAAATACAGTTGTTATTCCTAGAGTAATCAACGTTCCTAAAATTGGAGGTTTTTTACCACTTGTGCCAATCTTGACAGCGCTCAGTGCATTAGGAGGAATGGCATCTGGTGGAGCAGCTATTGCTAAAAGCATTAATAATGCTAAGAATGCTAAAAAAGAGCTAGAAGAGAATAAACGTCATAATAGAAAAATGGAAGCCATTTCTTTAGGTAGTGGTCTCTATTTAAAACCGTATCAAAAAGGTTTTGGTATAACCACAAATAACAAAATTAATTTTTTATGAATGAGCTGCCCAATAAACCGCTTTCGAACATTGATATTATAAACTTCGCACGCAAACATATCCCACATTTTAGAGGGGTTTATATGCGAAACTCCTTACCGAAACATGTCAGACAAAGAGAATGCGGTATCGTTAACTTGGACTCGTCAACTGGAGCTGGAACTCATTGGGTAGCTTACTATAAGGCGGATGAGGAATGCAGATATTTTGATATTTTTGGAAATTTGCCACCCCCTATAGAACTTATAAGATATTTGGGCGAGAACATTCAATACAATTATAATCAAGTACAAAAATTTTGTACTTTTAACTGCGGTCACTTTTGTCTTAAGTTTTTAATGCTCACCTCAAAATCTTTTTTAAAATAATTTGTATATCAATCAAAACAAATACTTTACATTTAAATGGTTTAATAAAGAAGATACCCAAAAAAAATATGTATCATTTTTGAGTATACAGTCGTGTCTGGATATAGTGAACTAATTTTGCAAGGCCTTTTTTTTTTTTGGGGGTTTTTTATTTTTTGGGGACTAAAATTTTTGCTCAAAATACACATGTTATGTACTGGAAACGCAAGACTTAAAATCAATTAAATAAATTTGTGAACAAATTCAAGTAAATATGTATCGTTATTGAAAAAAATCGCGAATTAATGTTTGCTTTGGTTCGTCAAGAAATTAATTTTTGCCGGTCTTTCACGTAGGTAGCGCAATTTTAATGGTGGCTATGTCGTTGATGCACCGATTTCGAGGTGTTCACTAGTGAACAAACCCAGACACGACTGCATATATAAATATTGTCTTTAAACTATCTCAGTTTAGATTGGGTATCTGATTAGTTCACATATATCAAGCCCACTGTTTCTTGAAAACCACTAACATAAAAAATAACAGCAAAAGCAACAAGCTGTTTATGAAATTCAACTACAACAATATAACAGTAAAACAAGGACAGAACAACCTGTGATAAGCCTCTTATTACGCTCGCTGATCAGAGTTAATTGGCTTACTATCATAAATATACTAAAATGAATGAGCATATACTAAAGGAGCTAAGAAAGTACAAGCAACGCGTTAAAAAGAAAATTTCGGATATTAAATTAGGTAAACCCGCAAATGAATACCAGTTGGAGGAAAGTTTCATCAAGATCGGTTCAGCATTTGGCCGGAAATCTTTGGAAACAGGGACAGACGACAGCGGACAGACGGACAGGACGGACGGAAATCAAACTAGTCCTGAACTTTTATGACAATAGATGGGGTTATGAAATCTCCATCCATTCCTTTAAGGCGTTACAGATTTATGACAAAGTCAATATACCTTTAACTTATAAAGGGTATAATAATTTGTATAAATCAAAACAAATACTTTACATTTAAATGGTTTAATAAAGAAGAAAAAAAAATATGTATCATTTTTGAGTATACAGTCGTGTCTGGATATAGTGAACTAATTTTTGCAAGGCCTGTTCACTATTCCGAGGTTGTTCACTATTTCGAGACTCAAATTTTTTGCTCAAAATACACATTTATGTATGGAAACGCTAGACTTAAAATCAATTAAATAAATTTGTGAACAAATTCAAGTAAATATGTATCGTTATTGAAAAAAATCGCGAATTAATGTTTGCTTTTTGCGTCCAGAAATTAATTTTTGAACAGCTTTTTCACGTAGGCAGCGCAATTTTAGAATTTTTGGGTGTTCACTATTTCGAGGTGTTCACTATTTAGGGTGTTCACTATATCCAGACACGACTGCATATATAAATATTGTCTTTAAACTATCTCAGTTTAATTGGAGTATCTGATTAGTTCACATATATCAAGCCCACTGTTTCTTGAAAACCACAAACATAAAAAATAACAGCAAAACAACAAGCTGTTTATGAAAAACTACAACAATATAACAGTAAAACAAGGACAGAACAACCTGTTATTAAAACCACCCTCTTTTACGCTCGCTGATCAAGTTAATTGGCTTACTATCATAAATATACTAAAATGAATGAGCATATACTAAAGGAGCTAAGAAAAACAAGAAACGCGTTAAAAAGAAAATTTCGAAGTATTAAATTAGGTAAAGCCGCAAATGAATACCAGTTGGAGGAAACATTTAAGCCTATAACAGAACCACTCAAAAAAATTATTAAAGGAAATAGGGAAATTAAGCCATACCCCCGAATCAAAAAAGAAGAGAAAGATAAAAACGTAAATGAGGTGGCAGAGAATGGAAATAATACTAGTGAATTTTATGACGCAATAGATGGGGAAATTGATGAAAATCAGTCAATCCATGATTCGCTTATATCGAGTGAACAAAGCTATACTAACCTCGCTACAGCAGGCAATAAAGATTATAATCAGTCAAATGTAGTACATGATGATAGTTTTAATCTAAGTCTAAATGAGTTAGAGCGTGAGGGACAGTTAGATAAAGCGTTTGGACCAAGTAAAAATAAAGGAGAAACTAAATTAGGCAGCTCTAAAATAAACGTAAACAACAAAAGACTAGAACTGGAAACGGGTGAAAAGTGGAATCTTACTCCTGGATTGTATTCTTTAATCTTTTTAAAAAATCCACATGCTTATAACCAATTGGATCTGGATGCATATAAGGAAATCTTGACAAAAACAAATGCTCACAGAAGAAATCATCAGCCAAATGAAGCACTAAAGGGTAATCGCTCCAAAAAGTATACTGATATAATAAAAAAACTTTTCCCGAATATTGTTGAGCCAAGTGCAGTGTCTACACCTTTGAATAATTAGGGTATTCAGTAGCTATGCTATGTGCGTAAAGTGTTATATATAATACAGTGTAGCTAGTGAGTGCACTTTTTACGTTTCTTTTGTCGTATTTGTGCTAAGTCAGCTGTTTGTCAGTTCGATGACAATACAATCGAAAGTTAAATTGAATTGAGCAATTGATAAGCTGAAAGCAATAAAATAAAAGAAAAAAGTTGTTGTTTTTATAAATAATAATTGAAAAACTTTCTTTATTATTCAGAAAATAAATGTTTTTTTATTTATATCAACACTTAAGCATTCTTATATTTTACTTCTAGCTCTAATTTTTGCATTCTATCCTCTTTTCCCAGCTGCAAATTTTTTAATTGAAAATCATTTCGTACTTTTTCTTCCTTTCCACTGTTAAAAACATCAGTTTAGTCTTTTAAATTAATAAATAATAAAATTTACTTACTTTTACAACCAAAACTCTCCTAGTGTGACCTAATTTCACTAATTCAATAATCTCGAAAGCAGCTGTTTTTATAAGTAGTCTGGCCACCACTCAATAACACATATAGGACAATAGTAGCAAACATAACCAGGGGCATGTTTGTTGTGTTAAAAATGTTTCTGTGTGTTTGTTGTAAAGCTTTCATATAACACTTTAGTACTTTACGCACATAGCATAGCTACTGAATACCCTAAATATGTCTCTTGACAAGTTTGGTCATTTCTCGAACGATAAAGAACGCTCGGAGAAGTTGAAAAGGGGGATTGAAGCTGTGAGTGGGATTCATATTGATGAGGATGGTAACCTTAATGCCCAAAACAAACGCATTAAAAATTCAATCAGCCACATAAATAACGATGATTTGGTAATCAAAGAATATGTTGATGTTAAGGTATTTGAATTAAAAAAAAGTCAAACGGCTTATATTACTCAATTAGTCGAACAAAGAAATAATAAGTTAAAGGATATGGAAAGCAAAATGAATGAAATAACTAACGAAGTAACTAAGTTATTAGATGTTGTTAACAAAGTTAGCAATGAAATCATTTCAAGTAAGCAAGCAGTTACATCAAGAAAAAAACCAATTGTGAAATCAGATCGCTGTTAAGTCAATATGAGTCTAGATAAGTTTGGACACTACTCAAGCGATAGGAAGCATTTGGAGTATTTACACAGAAATGGAAAAAGATTAGTGGGTTTTATCGTTGATGAGGATGGAAATTTAAATATACAGAAAAAACGAATCATATGTTGTATACAACCGCAGGAGGCGAATGACTTGGTTATAAAAGAATACGTTGATCGAGTATTAATTCTAGTGAAAAATGATATAGAGCACACCATCTCATTATTATTAATAAGAGAGAGAAGCCAAAAAATTGATTTATTTCAAGAGAACTTAAACAATACTATAAAGAGCATCGAAAATTGAAAGAAATACTTGATAAATATTTTACATTTGTAATTGGCTGTTTTGAGAATCCTACCATTTTAAAAATAAATATTAACAGTGGATGAGGTGCCTGTACCCCTACATAACAAAAACGAAAGAAAAATATTAATAAATAAATAAAAATGATATATAAATAAATACAATTTATCAAAACCCTTTAAATGCTGATTGACCCCCACCACGGTTGGTTATATCTCATGGGATTATTACTATATCAAGAAACATTGGATTTAAATCGTGAAGTGTATATGGATAGTTTGGATTACGATACTGATGGAGAAGGCACCTATGGTGAAAAAGATGTGTTTCTCAAAATTTTTCTCTCGACACAATAAAAAAAGACGTCGTCAACAACAACATTGTACTACGTTATAAAGAAAATAAATAAATAAAAAAAAAAATAAAACCAACAAAACGTGCTACATTCCAATATGAGCAAACGGGAATTAGTGAAAGAATTACATGCTCCTGCACGTAAAAATTTTAAGCGAAGAAGTGTTGTAATGAAGGGAATCGATGATCATTGGCAGGCAGACTTAGTAGAAATGGGAAAGTACTCCTCATCTAATCAGGGATATCGATTTCTATTGACAATCATTGATACGTTTACCAAATATGCGTGGGGAGTAGTATTGAATTCCTAAGAATTTACAAACGGATGATGGAAAAGAATTTTTTAATACTGATTTTAAAAACTTGTGTAAAAAACATAACATTAATCATTACTCAAGCTATAGTGTACTTAAGGCATCGATTGTTGAGCGTTTTAATATAACTTTAAAGGAAATGATGTGGAGAGAGTTTAGCTTCAATGGAACATACAATTGGATCGAAATGTATAAGCGGTTGATTAAAGAGTACAATAATCAATATCATAGAACAATTAAAATGCCACCTATAAAAGTGAATTCCTCAAATGAACAGATGTTATTAAATACTGTTTACAGTCACTTAAAAATATTTGGTGGTAGCAAATTCAAAGTGAATGACTATGTGCGTATAAGTAAACATAAACATTTATTTGAGAAAGGGTATACCCCAAACTGGACAAGTGAAATTTTCCAAGTTAAAAAAATACAAAATACATACCCTACTACATACATATTGAAAGACTATGAGGGTATCGAAGTGAAAGGCGGTTTTTATAAAGAGGAACTATCAAAAACAAAGTTTCCGCACACTTACCTAGTTGAGAAAATAATAGAAAAACGAAAAGGGCAGGTACTCGTTAAATGGTTAGGGTTCTCGAATGCGCACAACTCTTGGATAGATAAAAATGACGTTCTTTCAAGCAGCAGGTATTGGTCGCATCACTCCATTGAAAGCAACAGGTTTTTGGGCGCGTCACTCTATTGGTTGCTACAGTTATTGGGCGCGTCACTCTTTTTGTGACACTTTCCTATTTTAAATGTGGGCAGGATAATTGTTACCTGTATTGTTACCTGTATTGCGCATGTGTATGTGTGTGTGTGTGTGTGTGTGTGTGTGTGTGTGTGTGTGTGTGTGTGTGTGCTGCTGATGGGTATAAAAAGGCAGTGCAGAGCATAGCTCAATCATGCATAAAAATTTTCCTTGAACACTACATTAAAAACAAACAAAAACAACAAAAATGCCCAAGAAGATGGTGACAAAGCAGCAGAAGAACACCATACTCAGCTGGCTGAAGCCGGCAGTGGAGCTGGTGGGACAGGAGGAACAGAAGATGCCGGCGCCTATCGAGGTGTATGATCCAACAAATATGGGAATAGCAAGAAGACACCGCCGGTTTCCCGGAATGGTCCAGTGGGTCATAAGACTCACTGAACCGGCTCCATTCGATGCTCCCTGGAGGAGACCACCAAGGACACCAGCACCCGAGCAGAGGATCTGGGCCCCACGAGAACGAACACCATCGCCCTATTGGGAGTCGAGTGTGGGCAAACCGGAACCCCTGTTCCCAGAACTGGAATCTACATTTAGGAGCTCACTGGATAACATCCTCAACGATCTGGATTACCCCAACGATTCTTATAATAATTTATAATTATTTTTAAAATTTTTTTTTTTTATATAAATATATATATATATATATACACATATACAAATAAACAATAAAATATGCTTTTTACACTGAATTTTAAATGTTTTTATACTCGTTACCGAAGGTCAAAAGTATATTGGGTTTGTGCAATGTCTGTCATGGTGTCCGTCCGTCCGTCTGTATGTTCGGAACTTTTTTCCACACCCTTCAAGCTAGAGACTTGAAACTTTCCCATTATTTTTATCTATGAGATAGTAAATTAAAGTGTCAAGATGGGGGTTCTACGATAACTGGGGGGCTGGCAAATCGATAAATTCGATAACTCAAAACCGATAAATCCACATATTTCACACACCCTTAAAGCTAGAACTACCAAATTTAGTAAGCAGATAGCTACTGGCAACCCCAAAAAACTGCGTCAAAAAAGCCTATATCTCCCTCAGTTTTTGAGCTATAGCCACCAAAATTGGTGCCAAGATAGGTGATGATGACCCCCCAAAAACTGCATCAAAAGTTCGGATGCCACGCCAACCGATACTGCCCTAGCCGCCCCCATCCACCCCAACGCTTCGTCAAAAACGGGAATGCGTGTATCTTCCAGAGTTGTGGAGATAGAGCCACCAAACTTGGTAGGAAGATAGCTGGCAGCGACCCCAAAAAATCTGCATCAAAGTTTTGGAGCCACACCAACCCATTCCGCCCCCCTTTCCCCACTTTTTACAAACTTCGAGCTAGAGTCACCAAATTTAGTATGAAGATAGCAATTGAAATTCCACAAAGATCTACAGAAAAAATTTGGATGCCACACCCACCCATACCACCCCCAGCTCCCCATTCCCCACCTTTTACAAACTTTGATCTAGAGTCACCAAATTTGGTATGAAGATAGCAATTGACATTTCACATAGATCTGCATCAAAAACTTGGATGCCACGTCCACCCATACCACCTCAGCCCCCCTTTCCTAACCTTTTACAAACTTTGAGCTAGAGTCATCAAATTTGGAATGAAGATAGCAATTGACATCCCACAAAGATCTGCAGCAAATATTTTGATGCCACAACTACCCAATCCGCCCTCAGCCCCCCTTTCCCCACTTTTACATACTTTGAGCTAGAGTCATCAAATTTGGAAGGAAGATAGCTGGTGGCATCCCCATCTGCATCGGAGAATCTTTAAGGTACAGCGTACAACCCTGCCGCATTCGTACAACTTTGCAATCAGGACTGTTTTTACCGGTTTTAATACTGGTAACGAGTAAACTGCAGTCGGTTGCGTCCGACTGTAACGTTTCCACTTGTTTTATTTCTTATTTTCAAAAAATTATTTTAATTTAAAGGTTTTTTTTTTACAGGTTTTGTACAAGTTTTTTTTTACAGGTTTTATACAAGTTTTTTCATATTATTATTACTTACAGATTATTTTTAAACTGCATTTTAATTATTTTTTTTTTTTATTTTTTTTGTTTTATATATATTTATCTATTATTTTTAAATAAAGAAGATTTTTAAACCGTATCAAATGATTTCTTATTTTATTGAGTTACCAAGCTTTTTTGGCAACTATAATTGTTCAAATAAACAACAACAAAGAGTTCAATATATAAAACACTTTATTGACTATAGCACATATGTATGCAGATATGTAACTATGTAAATACGTATGTATAATTGGCTGTGGCTTGACCAAGTGTCAGCTTCGCCCAAATGCAGAATCGCGCAACCGTATGTGAGAATAGATAAACAACGACTAAACTACGATAGCCGAAAGTAAGAAGCATGCGCAGCCGTATGGACATACACACATACAGTGCAAGCTGTGCTGCCGACAAACGTTTGACTATTTACATAATTATAAGAGATGCGCATGCAAATTAACACTGGTGGCGCGTGTAGTGATACAACATTGATATTATTTATCTGACGGCTGCTCCCGACATACTCCCCCCGTTGGAAGCCTGTCTTTCAACTACGTCAGAAAGGGGCAGCAGGCAGAGTTTGTTCACAGCCCTTCTGATGACACCAGCCTCAGTCCTTAGGTCTGCTACCCGGACTACTCCATCATGGCCAGGAAAGATAGCGACCACTCTCGCTAGTGGCCAACGCATTTGCGGCAAGTTTTCATTTTTGACGAGGACCACATCGTTGATCTGCACGGACTGCGAGGGACTGCGCCATTTAGACCGTTGCTGAAGAAGCGTCAGGTACTCCTCACGCCAACGGCTCCAAAACTGTTGCTGCAGTTGTGTGACGCGCTGCCAGCCGTCTAAGCGATCATAATTGAGTTTCGTCAAGTCAGGCTCGATGATGGCTGCTGCAGGACCACCAAACAACAAGTGTGCCGGCGTCAGTACATCTAAATCTTCTGGATTTTCTGAAATTAAGAGCAGAGGACGAGAATTAACGACCGCCGTGATCTGGTAGACAAGCGTGCGCAGTTCATCATGGTTGAGACAAGAATTTCCAATGGACCGATAAAGATGGTGCTTTGCTGATTTAACGGCAGCCTCCCATAATCCACCAAAGTGCGGGGAACGCGGCGGGATGAACTTCCACTCGATGCAATTCGCTAGGCACCATCTGCGCACAGTTTCCATGTGTTGATCGCTTAACATGAGCTGCCGTAGTTCCTAGAGCTGATTTCTTGCACCGACGAAATTGGTTGCATTGTCCGACCAAATTTGGCTGGGTTTCCCGCGAAGAGCAATGAAACGCTTCAGCGCGCTGAGAAACGTTGCTGTAGACAAGTCTTTCACAAGCTCCATATGTATAGCCTTGCTTGTGAAACATATAAAGACGCTGATGTAGGCCTTGATAGGCGATCGATTGCGCACTTCAGATTTGTAGAAAAATGGACCGCAATAATCAATCCCAGTAACAGCAAAGGGGCGAGCTCCATGTAAGCGTTCGCTTGGTATTTGCGCCATTATTGGCTCCAGAAATCTTGGCTTGGCTCTAAAACAGATCACACATCTGCTGACTGCCTTGGAGACAGTTCTCAGCCCACCTATTGGCCAATACTCGAGCCGGATTTTAGCCAACAGTGCACGGGATCCAGTGTGCAGATTTCTTTTGTGAGCGTGGTCGATCAGAGCATGAGTGATGGGGTGACGTCGAGGTAGAATTATCGGATGCCTTGCATCAAACGGTAGCGATGAATTCTTGAGCCGGCCACCAACACGCACGAGTCCAAACTCGTCAATAAAGGGTAGTAAAGAGGCAATAGAGCTGGACCTTTTAACGACTCCCTTTGCACGCAGGTCTTTTATATCCTCCCATAGATGTCCTAATTGAACCATTCGAACCAGGAGACGAGTTCCATTATGTAAGTCTAAAACGGTGAAAATGTCCAACTCCATGATTTCGCGCATCAGTTTGGCCAGCAACACAGCTCCACACAATTCAAGCTTTGGTACTGAAAGCGTTTTCAGTGGTGCAACTCGAGACTTTGCGCAGAGAAGGTGAGCGGTGGATGTAAGGCCTTTGGATACCACATACACGCAGGCTCCGTAGGCATCCAAGCTAGCATCGCAGAAACCGTGTATTTCAACATCACCTCCTGAGCCGACTAGGAACCTGGGAAATGAGAGTTGACGAACATTGTGAAAATCGCTGCATAAGTCCGTCCAAGCTGTATTCCTCGCCACAGGAAGGCTCTCGTCCCAATCCAGTTTGTCCTTGCACAGTTGTTGAAGAAATATTTTGGCCTTTATGATGACGGGCCCAACAAGTCCAAGGGGATCGTAGAACCGCGCGACTGTTGATAGCACAGAGCGCCTGCACGGTTTTTTCGATGGTTGCAGCGGCATTAAAGAGAAGAGAAGACAGTCGACTACTGGGTCCCAAGCAAGACCAAGAGTTTTGGTTACAGTGCTACCATCATCAAACTTTACGAATTTCTCCTTATCGTCTTCAGCTACATTGTAAAGGGCCTCAGGATGACTGGAACACCACTTCCTGAGCTTGAAGTTGCCTCGAGATAGTATACCAGCAGTTTGATTCATTTTATCAACGGCCTGAGCTACTGAATCTCCTCCAGAGATGAAGTCATCAACATAAAAGTCTCGAAGGAGTGCATCAGAGCCAATGGGAAATGCGTCTTTCTCATCATGTGCTAGTTGATGCATCGCACGCACAGATAAGAAAGAAGCGGCTTTGGTCCCATATGTGACAGTGTCCAATTTGTAGACTTCCAGCTTCCTATCAGGTGCATCACGCCATATTATGCACTGATAGTAGTTATCGGGTGCGGAGAGTCGCACACACCGATACATTTTACATATGTCGCCTGTCAGGGCAACCAAATATGTACGAAAGCGAATCAGGATATGAAGCAGCTTAGGTTGTATGACAGGCCCGGCCATCATTACTTCATTGAGCGAGTATCCAGACGAAGTTGAAGCTGAGCCATCAAACACCACACGAAGTTTCGTAGTCGTGCTGCTCTCCTTTATAACACAATGGTGAGGAAGGAAGTACTTGCATTGCGACATCAGTTCGGGATCAACACGAGACATGTGATTAAGCTGAAGATACTCATGAATAAAATTGGCATAATCTTTTTTAAGATCTGGATGCCTTGTTAATTTGCGCTCTAAATTCAGAAATCGTCGATATGCTTGTGTGTAAGACTCACCCAGCAAATCTGCATTTTGTTTAAAGGGCAGGCGAACAGAGTAGTCACCAGATGTGAGCCGTGAGAAGTTCTGTACAAAGTGCTCTTCGCACAGCCGTTCCTCCTTGCTAGCCTTCACGCCAGCTTCATCCATGCCTTCAACTTCCCAGAATCGCCTCACCAGTTCGTCCAGAGCCACATCACTCGAAGAATTGTCATCGACGAATGCACTGAGGCTAGTCAGCAGCGCCGTGTTTTTAGATTCTGAACCACCTCCTGATACGATCCAGCCCAGCCGAGTCTTCTGTAGGAGTGGCAGACTCGGTCCCAGCTTTATTTGTCCCACACACAGGAGATCAAAAAATATGCTGGCACCAAGCAGCAGATCCACCCTCTGCGGTTTGTTAAAGGCGGGATCAGCTAACTTTACATTTGATGGAATATTCCAGTCCGTCGTGTCAACGGCCACACAGGGTTGACAGTCCGTGATAGTGGGAGCAATAAGAGCCGTAATCGTAGCATTGTAGTTGTCGTCTTGAGATCTCAGGCATATGCTGGCCTTGAAACCATCTGTAGACACGCTTGCATCCCCAAGTCCAGATACCGTTGCTGCAGATCGGGTCCTTTTGAGCTGTAGCCTCTGAGCCAACTGCGACGTGACAAGATGAAGTTGTGAGCCTGAGTCGAGCATCGCTCTGCAGGGCATGTATGAGCCGGCACTATTTTTTATCCAGACGATCGCGGTAGCTAAAAGCACAACATCAGCACGGAGACATTGGGCTGCAAGAGAGGTGTAGGGCTGAGAGGCAACGGCAACAGTCGAATTGGGCAATGATGTGCTTGAAGAATCGGCTGCTCCTTCAACCTGTGACTCAGCAATATGCAACAGTGTATGGTGCTTGCCATTGCAGGCACGGCAGTTGCCTGAACTACATGTTCGTGACTGATGACCCTTTTTGAGACAGTTATAGCACAATGTAAGCTTCTGTGCTTCCTTTCGACGAAGCGCAGGCGACAGATCGGCAAATCTGCTGCAGGAGTAGATTCCGTGACCAGAAATGTCACAGAACAGGCACTTGTTTTGGTTGACATCGGCAACGACAAATGCCTTTCTATTGCTATTACAACTGCCGTTTGCCTTGCACACCTGAGTGCTAGGCGTGTGCTGTGCCATAGCATATTGTAAGCTCTCCAATTTTTGACATCGTTTGTCCAAAAACTCGAAGAATTCGGCTGATTTTGGCAATTTTTCTAAACAGGTATGCTCTTCCCACGACGACTGAGTGGCAACGTCCAGCCTTTGCAATAGCATGTGTATAATCATGCTGTCAGCAATCTGCTCCGTATTGCCCAATGACTCTAAAGCACGCATGTGTGTATTGATTTTATCAGCAAATTCACGAAGTTTTCCAGCTGCAGATGCCTCCACCTTCTTGAGACTCAACATCTCCTTAACGTGCGCCTGAAATACAAGTCTTTTGTTACTATACCGCTTGTTTAATATGTCTAGTGCTAGACTGTAGTTGGAACTTGACGTTTCCAAAGATCGAATTGCGTCCAGCGCAGATCCACCTAAGCACGAGCGCAAGTGATGCAGCCTTTCAATGTCACATAAATCGGGATCGTTATTGATGACCGAATTAAACACTGAGAAGAAGCTGGCATATTCAGTATATCCTCCAGTAAATGTGGGCAGCTTAAATTCGGGCAAGCGAATCCTATGCGCACGTTCAGCAACATAATTCACTGTCGTTTCATTAGGGAGCAATGTAGATGAGCGGTGTGTATGCGCTTTGCAAATATCCACTTGCACTCGCAGCCGCGACTTCAAATTTAAAAACAGCTCATCGAATTGAATGCGCACATCACTTCCTATTTCGTCAAACTGCAGCTCTTCTAATGCATCGTGGGTAATGTTAAATGAAGCTTGAGTCTGATCGAGCAACTCTAGCCGCACATTGAGCTCAGCTGAGTTGGGGTTAGCTGTGGTGTTTGCATCAAGAGTTGCCTCAAGCCTTTGCAAGCTCTCAAACATGGAAACCAGCTTGCGCTTAAGAAACTCAACGCGAGACTCGATCGTTGGCATTTTATCAGAATTCACGACAAAGATTTTTTATTTTAAATGAAATTGTTCGATTTGATCCGCGGCGCTTAAGTATGTTTGCTTATGTTAACAACTCATATACTGCACGCGCACGCATATATGTATGAGGGTATAAGCACTGTTAATTTTGTTCACGATTTGGCGCCGAAAGCTCGCCAATGCAGCTGCGCAAAAGCTCAAGCAGTTAACGGCGATAAGCACAAAGAGAAGCAAGGGTCATTAACCGTATCGGTGATTCTGCGCGCGCACAAGAAACGAATGAGCCCAAAGAGAACGCACAATTATAATTTTCACTCCGAGCGTGTGCAAATTATAATTTAGCTTTATATGCTTATGCACTTTTATTGCTCAATCACAGCACCATAGGTCACATTGCTTATTAAATGCACTTTAATAAGCAACAACGCGAATACGAGTTTTATTGTATCTCGTCGGGGCCTCCAAATGTTGAGTTACCAAGCTTTTTTGGCAACTATAATTGTTCAAATAAACAACAACAAAGAGTTCAATATATAAAACACTTTATTGACTATAGCACATATGTATGCAGATATGTAACTATGTAAATACGTATGTATAATTGGCTGTGGCTTGACCAAGTGTCAGCTTCGCCCAAATGCAGAATCGCGCAACCGTATGTGAGAATAGATAAACAACGACTAAACTACGATAGCCGAAAGTAAGAAGCATGCGCAGCCGTATGGACATACACACATACAGTGCAAGCTGCGCTGCCGACAAACGTTTGACTATTTACATAATTATAAGAGATGCGCATGCAAATTAACAGTGGTGGCGCGTGTAGTGATACAACATTGATATTATTTATCTGACGGCTGCTCCCGACAATTTTGTTTCGATATTTTTTTTTTATTTATAGGTTTTGTACAAGTTTTTTACAGGCTTTTTACAGGTTTTACCAATTTTATATTATTTACAGGTTGTACAGGCTTTTTTTTTATTTATTATTACTTACAGATGATTTTTACTATTGTTTTTTTTTTTTTTTTTTTTTAATTTTTTATTCATAACTAATGTGTGCTTTTTTTTCTTTCTTGTTCTTATTTTTATTTAATTTTTTTTTTTTTTTGTTGTTACTTTTATTTAACAATATAAAGTTATTCATATATGTGGGAATCAATTTTATAATGAACCCAGGCATAGGTATTTATACCGTCAGACCTTATTTTTCTTTTGTCGTCATTAGAGCTTAAAGTAGTTTTTTTTTATCTTATGTGTATACAAGTTGTGGATCTTAGATCTAAGCAACATCATTTCATCATTTAATATCTTATTATCAACAAGTGGAAACGTTGCAGTCGGACGCAACCGACTGCGGCATACTCGATACCAGTATTAAAACCGGTAAAAAGAGGCCTGATTGCAAAGGGGTACGGATGCGGCAGGGGTGTACGCTGCCTTAAAAATTCTCCGATGCAGATGGGGATGCCACCAGCTATATTCCTTCCAAATTTGGTGACTCTAGCTCAAAATTTGTAAAATGTAGGGAAGGGGGGGGCTGGGGGCGGTATGGGTAGTTGTGGCATCAAAATTTGTGATGCAGATCTTTGTGGAATGTCAATTGCTATCTTCATACCAAATTTTGGTGACTCTAGCTCGAAATTTGTAAAAAACGGGGAAAGGGGGGCTGGGGGCGGTATGGGTGGGCGTGGCATCCAAATTTGTGATGCAGATCTATGTGGAATGTCAATTGCTATCTTCATACCAAATTTGGTGACTCTAGCTCGAAAATTGTAAAAAGTGGGGAAAGGGGGGCGAAATGGAGGGCGTGGCTCCAAAATTTTGATGCAGATTTTTGGGGGTCGTTGCCAGCTATCTTCCTACCAAATTTGGTGGCTCTAGCTCCACAACTCTGGAAGATACACGCATTCCCGTTTTTGACGAAGCGTTGGGGTGGATGGGGGCGGCTAGGGCAGTATCGGTTGGCGTGGCATCCAAACTTTTGATGCAGTTTTCAGGGGGTCATCATCACCTGTCTTGGCACCAAATTTGGTGGCTATAGCTCAAAAACTGTGGGAGATATAATCTTTATGACTTTAAAATGCGGGGGGGCTGGGGGCGGAATGGGGGGCGTGGCTCCAAAATTTTTGATGCAGTTTTTTGGGGATTGCTAATAGCTATCTTCTTACCAAATATGGTACTTCTAGCTGTAAGGATGTGCGAAATATGTGGATTTATCGGTTTTGGGTTATCGAATTTATCGATTTGCCAGCCCCCCAGTTATCGTAGAACCCCCATCTTGACACTTTAATTTACTATCCCATAGATAAAGAGAATTGGAAAGTTTCAAGTCTCTAGCTTGAAGGGTGTGGAAAAAACTTGCAACCATACGGACGGACAGACGGACAGACACCATGACGGACATTGCACAAAACCAATATACTCTTTACCTTCGGTATCGAGTATAAAAAGGCATTCTTTATAACTATTTATAGTAAGCTTATCTAATGCAGACTTCTTTACACCCTTTGATTTTTTAACACAGCCACCCCCCTCAAGAGAGAATGAATACATTATCGCTCTGAGACCAACAAACTCCAGCATTCGTTTGCCACAGTTCTCATCCTTCATCATACCCAAGACTTTTTTATTGCACCTCTTAATCCCGTATAACTTAGCTTACTCCTCAGGGTACTCGGACGTATCAAACTTCATTTCTACATCTTCAGCAATATCTGCGTAAAAGTCTTTAGTCTGTATTGAATATATAAATGAGTCTGTATCCATATAATTCAATGTGACTTTTTCTTGGAATTTAGGTTTAATATAATCATAATGGAAGTCATACATCTGCCATTTGGATAGCTCTAAAACTGTAAACCCTAAGTACATTGGCTTGTCATCAGAGCTCGCAAATGACGCTCAACACATTCTTTTATTGCCCTCCATTCAGCATAAAGACAGAAAAAAATAACGCGCCCTCCGTCTCTCTCTGAGCAAAACACTTTTTTTCGGCTCTCTTGTGTTCTCTGTTTCGTATTTTCCATTGAGTAAACACACGGAACAGTCGTGCAATAACAACTTGAGAAGAGACAAATTTTCGTTGCTCATCAAATGAGCCTCCGCAAATGAGCAAAATGTTAAAAGTGGAAGCAAAAAGTGTCTTTTTCTTATGCATGTATGTGTGTAATTTTGTATACTATACTAGTAAACCGACGCACACACCCAAGCAAAATACACAAAAACACGCATACATACGCAAAAGAGACTTTGGCGATTGTGCTCACCCAAAACGCTCCTAAGAAGACACGAGCAAAACGAAATCGAAAAAAAAACTGTCTTTGCTTGAGCATTCCACTCATTGATCAAGAACAGAAATGTTTGTGTTTTCTCGCTCGCTTTTTGCATTATGTCCCAATGAGAGTGGTTTTTTTCGGACAGTCTGAAAGTCTCGAGAGTTTCTTGCGAGCTCTGCTTGTCATAAACATTATGGAGCCGCTTCATCTGAATAGCATACATGTCTTCAGCAAATTGCGCAGAGCTGTGAAAACTAGCCTTTGCAATAAGCGAACGTGCACCTAAACGATTGCATGATGTGGTTTCCCACGAAATGACAATTTTAACATCTTTACGTTTTTCAACGTTCTCCATTGTCTTCCCATAGACTGCAATATTCAATAGTTTAAAAAAGTCTTTTTCAAAATTATTTTTCGCTTAAGTTCTATGGGAATTGTTAAGATCGATATATTTTTTTAGCCAAGGAGCCTGTTTAAATTTTAAAACTCGATGTACTTTCGATAATATTAAACCATTTCGTAAACATTGTTGAAGGTTTTTGTAATGTATCGGATATTTATGTTTTGACCTAAGGTCAGCAACAAGTTTACACACCTTTGCTTCTGGTGTGGGTTTTTGGTTGAGCGGACAAAATGGTAGATCATTATGATAATCATGTAATGTATGTGGATATAAAAGGTCTACTTCTAAAATATAACCATATTCAGAAGTTTCCCCTATTTGAGCAACATTTAATGCAGCAATCTCATCGTCACTCATTTATTGAAAACCAGTGTATGGAAGTGTATTTGAGACATTGCCCAGCCATATAAATTATTTGCATCCAGATACATTAAATATTCAGATGGTTTGCTTGCGTCATACGCATCCATACACATGTGGTTGGCTTTGGAGTACCGTTTACAGCACTGAACCAAACCACCTCTAATACCATTCTGAATAAATCTATACATATCAATATCAGTAAGCAGATCTAACTCTATTTCGGTTGTTTTCAGCATAGCATCCCATGATAGACCAGGTGTGGTATAATAATGGGCAGGATCAAGAGAAAAAATTTTCTTGCATATTGCGCGAAAATTTTGAAAAACGTCAGTCAATAAAAGAACATCTGTTTTGAGATAAAGCTCCATATATTCTTTTAATGTCTGACAGTTAAAAACTTTCCATACATGCTGTGCATGTAAATAGTCCTCAGGCGAACATTCTTTATTAGTTAAACTATTAAAGAACTTCTCCCTTGGAGGTAGACAGGTTTCAGCTAGTCGGCTTTCTGAGTCCAAAAACTCGTATGGAAAGACTCCTTTTCTACGCAATAAATTAAACTCCTCCTCACAGGGATAAAAACGCTTAACGCTCTCGAAACATTCAGTACTTAGATTACTACTTAAAGCATCTAAGCTGGTTGCCATAAAGCGAAACGTGTCCAAAAATCGAATTTCTAAATTTTTTTCATGGGACGCTATGTATGTAAATTTGGAGAGTGATATATACAACTCCTTATTCAGTGGGAGTACTTTTATATCACCCTCCACTTTGTTAAGTTTCCTAACGAAAAGATGGGAGTCATACCGCGAAAAATTGTGAAAGAAATCGGGGACAAAAGGTGCAATTTGAAAATGAATATTGCAAACATTATGGGCTGGACTCCTGTACTGGCCCGTTAAATGGCAATGATCACGTACTCGGTCGGCCCCCAGAATTTTCTTGCAGATATGGCAATTAACTGCTTTTCGAAAACTGGTTTCCTCCTCTGCACTCATTGTCATTGGTTTAATATAAGAGAGGTAGGTCGTGTAAATTTCACTTACATCTCTGACGAGAGATGTGACAAATTTGACACCTGCATCCTTACCAGTCTCTAAAACAAACTTATCTAAGGATGGGTCAAACGAGCACTTAATATAATATGAGAATGCTATAGGCACATGTAATGATGTAGCTGTAAAATTCTCGCTTACTTTTGAATTGAGGGGGGTTAGTATGCATTCGAAGTCTGCATACACTACAAACGGAACATCTAAACTCAATTAAAATTCTTAAATTTAAGACTTGCTTTTTCTTCTGTTGGTAGCGTAGAAACCATCTTTCCGCAATTCATCCGATATTCCAGCGATAACTTCTCGCTGTGGGAGAGGTGTTGCAAAAGAAAAGGTTGTTTTTGTGTCCGGTTACCTGTGAGCGAACAAGTCTAGAGTTTAAAAAATAAAGAAAATTTATTAGTACTGTAAAGTATCAAAAATTATTTTTAAATTATGAATCTTACCTTGATAAATTCTTAATCCATACAAAATGCGCCCGTCCATCGCTCTCCAACAGCAATAAACTTATAGAGGTGGAGAACTATCGATGGCAATATCGGGACTATCGATAGTTGGCCACTATCGACTTGCTATCGATAGCGGCGCGCACTCTCGATAGTGGTCGATCGCTATCGTCGATAGTTGTCGATTGTTTTTTTACATGTCTGCATTAAAATTGTGGTGAAAAGATAGAAAGAAATTTGCGCGCATTTATAAAAAATAAACAATAAACAATAAAATGGATATTTTTCTTCAAATAGGTAAGATATTGTGTACTTGTGTTTGTATTTTAAAGATTAAACCAAAACTTTGTGTGTTAATAACAATAGTGCTACGTGCGGATGTCATTGCTGCTATTACGTTTTGTTGTGAAATACATACGCATACATACATACATGCATTTCTTGTGCATATTAATCTATGTGTATTTAAATTATAATTATACTAGTTAATATACATTTAATTAAAGGCAAACGCCGAACATCTCTAACGCCCAATACAGCCAGTACGGACAAAGAGATTTGTGAGTGGAGCAGCACTGATAGTGAAGATTTGGCGACGGAGAAACCAGCACGCAAAAGAAATTCCAAAATTTCACGCGTATGGAAGTATTTCAAAAGCTCTGACGATAAGAAGTTTGTAAAGTGTCTTTCGTGTGGAAAAGAGTATAAAACTAGCGAGAATACATCGAACTTACGGGATCACTTGAAAAGATTTCACCCGACATTGAATACTCATGCACCGGGCAAGAGAACCCCTGATACAGAGGCTGATAAGGACCATATCCCATCCACAAGTAGCAGCTCTAGGTCGAGTATGCAATCTGTGGCTTCTTATTTTAAGAGAGCCATATTAAAGGATACGAATTCTAAGCGCAAAAATGATATTGACCAGGCCTTAACCGCAATGACGCAATGCAAAGGATGTGCAGCCTTACAATATTGTAGAAAGCGCCCAAGAAAGCTTCCCATATACGTTGCTCCAAGAAATGCTTACAAGGTGGAATAGCTTTTTTTTTATGATTCAACGAATATTGGCAACGAATGATGCTATTAATAATGTGTTATTAACAACAAGAAACGCACCAGTGCCTTTCACTGCGGAGGAAATACAAATTTTAAAACAATAGAACAAATACTTGTGCTCTTTTAAGAAGCAAGTGAAAAGATTTCGGGTGGAACGTATGTTACCATTTCATTAATTATACCTACGGCATACATTTTATGCCGAAAATTAGAACGTATTATGCCAGACTTGATGACTGCGGAGGGGATGATTATTGTAAACAAATTGTTGAACGCAATAAGGAAACGCCTGTCTATATACGAGACGTGGACACTTTCAAGAATAGCAACCCTTATTGATCCACGCTTTAAAACAAATGGGTTCCAGAGCCCCATAAATGCGGAGCAAGCGTGTGACTATTTGGATAAAAAGCTGCTCACGTTGGTAATGTGCCAAAAATCACCCAACACGGACTTTTCAACTGTGGATTAAAGCGACGACAATACGTCATTTTTTTATTTAATTCTTCATAATCAAGCTGCTAATCAACATTGTAATGCCAGATCTGATTCCATTTTTATGAAAAAGCAGTATAGGGAGAGGGCCTTGGTTAATCAGGAAATGGATCCCCTATTATGGATCAAGGTAAATTTAAATAGCTAAGTAAATACGATCAAACATAATCTTAATATTAAATAAATTTCGAGATGAACCAGAACGACTTTCCAATATTGAAAACGCTCTTTTTCAAATATCTCTGTATACCCGCAACCTATGTAGAGTCGGAGAGGGTCTTCAGCAAAGCAGGACAAATTGTTTCAAGTAGGCATACAAGGCTTAAGGACGAAAATGTTAATGCTCTACTTTTTCTTAACCAAAACTATTGGTTGAAGTAAATATATAAATAGCAGCAATAAATAAGGAATATTTCAAATGAATATTTCAATAACTAATAAAATTATTTTTTTTTATTTACTTACTAGACTATCAACAACTATCGACGATAGATTTTTCTTGCTATCGTCGATAGTCGATAGTTTATGGAAACTATCAAGCACAATCGATGGCGCCGACTATCGATAGTTCTCCACCTCTATTGCTATCTTTATACCAAATTTGGTGAATCTAGCTCGAAGTTTGTAAAAAGTGAGGAAAGGGGGGCTGGGGGTCGTATGGGTGGGCGTGGCATCAAAATTTTTGATGCAGATCTATGTGGAATGTCAATTGCTATCTTCATACCAAATTTGGTGACTCTAGCTCAAAATTTGTAAAAAGTGGGGAATGGGGGGCTGGGGGCGGTTTGGGTGGGCGTGGCATCCAAATTTTTGATGCAGATCTTTGTGGAATGTCAATTGCTATCTTCATACCAAATTTGGTGACTCTAGCTCGAAATTTGTAAAAAGTTGTTGGAGGGGGGCTGGGGGTGGTATGGGTGGGCGTGGCATCCAAATATTTGATGCAGATCTATGTGGAATGTCAATTGCTATCTTCATACCAAATTTGGTTACTCTAGCTCGAACTTTGTAAAAAGTGGGGAAAGGGGGGCGAAATGGGTGAGCGTGGCTACAAAACATTGATGAAAATTTTGGGGGTCGTTGCCAGCTATCTTCCTACCAAATTTGGTGGCTCTAGCTCCACAACTCTGGAAGATACACGCATTCCCGTTTTTGACGAAGCGTTGGGGTGGATGGTGGCGGCTAGGGCAGTATCGGTGGGCGTGGCATCCAAAATATTCATGCAGTTTTTGGGAGGACATCATCACCTATGTTGGCACCAAATTTGGTGGCTATAGCTAAAAAAAAGTGGGAGCTATAGGCTTTTTTGACTGTAAATTGCGGGGGGGCTGGGGGCGGAATGGGTGGGCGTGGCTCCAAAACTTTGATGCAGTTTTTTGGGGGTCGTTACCAGCTAGCTTCCTACCGAATTTGGTAGTTCTAGCTGTAAGGATGTGCGAAATATGTGGATTAATCGGTTTTGAGTTATCGAATTTATCGATTTGCCAGCCCCCCAGTTATCGTAGAACCCCAATCTTGACAGTTAAATTTACTAGGCCATAGATAAAGAGAATTGGAAAGTTTCAAGTCTCTAGCTTGAAGGGTGTGGAAAAAAGTTGCGAACATACAGACGGACAGATGGACAGACGGAAAGACGGACGGACGGACGGACACCATGACGGACATTGCACAAACCCAATATACTCTTTACCTTCGGTATCGAGTATAAAAATTGTAATGTTTGCTTTGCGGTTGGCCAGGTAAATCGATATTTACCAACTATCCATTTTTTCAATATTTTTCAACTTTGATGGAAATTTTAAAAAAATTACCCTTTTTTACCTCTGCCATATTTTCAAAATAATTTTTTTGATTATTCCTTTATCTAATGCAAAAAGTTTCAGCTGCCCGTTTTTGCCCCTTTTTTTTAAATGTAAAAAAATGAAAAAAGTCATAGGTAAAAAATATGTTGCATGCATTTCTGGGCCATTTATGACACATAACCGTGAAAACCCATTCTTATCGTTATTGTTTCGTTCCTTATTGTTAAGATGCATGATTTTTGTTTTTCATTCAGTTATGCTTGCCTGAAACCCTTTGTTAAATTCTGGTCCCTAAACTCAGGTGCATTTACAGGATATACAAATAAACTACCTGATACGCACCATATATAGAAATTTCCCTGATATACAAGTAGGCATCTTATTCGGACACGTGCGTAGTACCCTAATTGCACAAATTGACCTAAGCCCAAATATATAACAAATATTAGGTAAATTTTGCAGGCATGAAAGCTAAAGGCCCAACCAAACGATGCTTGCTTGCTTAAAGCAACGAAGTTGGCAAAGTTTCAACATATGCTACGACGTGTATCTGCCCAAACGATGCTTACGCACGGTTTCGTTGAGTTTTATTTTTTTAACGAATGCTTAAGCGGCTTAAGCATAAGTTCAATCATTGAAAACATGCTTCGATGCTTTGCGCTCTAGAGCTGTCGCTGTTTTTTTATTTTATGGAAAATATTTAAAATAATTGTTAGATCTTCATTTTATTG
This sequence comes from Scaptomyza montana, assembly GCA_018904305.1. Taxonomy (NCBI): domain Eukaryota; kingdom Metazoa; phylum Arthropoda; class Insecta; order Diptera; family Drosophilidae; genus Scaptomyza; species Scaptomyza montana. The sequence goes on along the minus strand of JAEIGR010000061.1, from coordinate 77,432 downwards.
TTTATAAACACATTGATATAATATACTAGATCTATAAACCATGTGTTATCTTTATTTTTAACATTATATTACATAAAATGTTAACTTTTTTTTTTAATGGAATAAAAAAGAACATGTGGCAACAATGGTTGGCAAAAAGAAAGAAGAAGAAGAGACAAAGCACTTAAGCAACGTATGGGTATAGCCTTTCATGCTCAATGCTTTTCGTTCAGTCTTGCTCCGAGACGCGAAGCAAGCAAGCATCGTTTGGTTGGGACTTAACTCTTTTCTTGAACACTTGGTCCAAACGAAAACTTTGACGAAAACACATCTAACAAAGAAAAGGAAAAGATCAGAAAGAAGTGAATACAGGATGCGTTTTTCAAACTAATTGGACTTAAAGTAGACTGCCCCAAGTACGGATTCGGAAATTCAAACGATGGAAACACGTCGAGAACATTTTTTGAAAATGATGAGGCTGTAACTCAAATCACAGGTATAAACAATCAAATCATTAAGAGATTGGGAACAATCTTAAATGTTTTGAGCTGCAAGGAAAAAGTTGATTCTGCCAAATATGAAGAATATGCTTCACTTTATCCATACAGTTCATAAAATATTGGCGCATGGCAATGATATAATTGAGTATCAGCAACAAGAATTCACTGTATCCATTCTTGTTGGCAAGAGTCCCTTAATAAGTTTTATAAAAAATACAGATTGCTAAACACTTTCAAATCGTCAAGGGTGAGACAAAATGAGGACCTCTTCAACATGTTAGCAGCATCTTCAGATCCACTAATTTTATCACTGAGGCATGTAAAGTCATGAAAAGAATAAGAAAATACTTATAGTTCAGAGATGATTACTCTTTAAGATAGATAGATACCATCTTTTACGGATTGTGATGATTATTTTACAAAAAAAAAAAAAATTTAAAAAAAGAATTATTTTTTTTAATTGTAATATTAATTTTAAAATTTAAAAGCCTTAAAAACAATACAAAAAATATCAAAAGTTTTAAAAAATATTTTTTTTCCTCCCCATAAAATTGATTTTTTCACCAATTTCCACTTTGCATACCCCTAAATAGGCACCTAAAAATCGTAGAATTCAAAATGCTCATTTTATAGGATGATTAATTATCTTTAAGATGCTTTTTAAATTGACCGATTATCTTGTTTGGTTCAAAAGTTATGATTTTTGCAACGAAAAAAGTCAAATGGCGCCGCTGTGCGATGTAGCGTTGTTATAATTGTTTTACAGTGAAGTCAATTGACTCACAGCCAAATTTAAATATGTCTAATGAAACTTTAGATATTAGTGGTGTTTTGGTGCCGCATTCAGTTGTTGCTATAATTGGTGATGGAGCCTGCCTTTTTAGATCTATTTCCTACCTTTTAATTGGTAGGCAAGGCTTCCATGGCACCATACGCCAAAATATTGTTGAACATGTTGTAACCAACTGGCAAACTTTTGCTTGCTTCAGCATAAACTTAAATGGAGAGTGTAATAGCTCTTCTGAACAATATGAGTGCGATATGTCAAATTCAAATACTTATGGTACTGCATGTGAGCTTCAAGCAGAAGCAGAAATTTATGCTGTAAATTTTCAAGTTTTTCAAAATGGAAAGTTATTACAAGCATTCGGAAATAATATGCATCCTGTAAAAAGATTGCGTTTTACCGGTCCATTAATGAATGGACATTTTGATGTTTATATTCCTTTAGAGGAAGTATTAACTCAAGAATCTGATACGTCAAGTGAATGTATAACTGAATATGTTAAAAATCCTGTTAAAAGACGTAGTCGATTTTTTTATTTATTGAAAGTTGTTGACAATTCTAGAGTCAACTTTTAAAAAAAAAATAAGTTACAATAAAATAGTAGTAGTAAAAAGCCTAGGCTGAGAACAAAAATGTCTAATAACATCACCGACCGATGGGGGTGTTTTATTTGCCAGTCCGGCCAGCTATGCCCCTTTCCACAGCCAAAAATGTCAGTGATATTATAGACTATACTTAAAACAGAGATATTAGTAGAAAATAGAAAAGAAAAACTTAAATTTGAAAACTAAAAATAAATATTAAAAAAATAAAAAAATAAAAATAAAAATAATAATAATAATAAAAATAAATAAAAAATAGAATAAAAAATATTTATATATATATGACCCGATGAAAGAAAAGAATTTAGCCAGTCCAGCAGGCTCAGCTCCGTTTCATAGCTGAGAGCGGTCATTAACTTCCCGAAGATAAACTGAAAGCAATGATTTGATTAAGGAGAGAGAGGTCTCATTAGAGAACACGTGGTATAGATTATTAAATTGGACGCATAAAACACGAAATGGACTGTGCATAGCGTAATCTGTTGTGCACGTTTTCAAAAATAACGGGCGAAAGTTTCTAGTAGGTCTGGAGGGAATAGAGAAATGGAGATGACCTAACAGAAAAGAAAAATCTATATCACCATTAATCAACTTGTGCAGGAAGGCAACACCAAGGACTATCCTACGATTGTTCAACGACGGGAGGTTAAGGAGAAGAAGCCTACTGGAATATGAAGGCAAGCGAAGGTTATTATCCCAATTTAAGCCTCGTAAGGCAAAAAGCAAAAACTGCTTCTGAACATTCGATACGATCCTGGTTATTTCTATACTGGGGGCTCCATATACAAGAGCAGTACTCTAGGATAGGGCGAAAAAGGGAAGTGTACAGAGTTTTCGTAACGTAAGGATCGTTAAACTCTTTAGACCAACGTTTAATGAAACCAAGAACACCTTTGGCCTCATTAACAATAGTAGAAATATGAAGGCCGAATGAGAGTTTGGAGTCAAATAGAACACCAAGGTCCTTGACTGTAAAAATACGTTGCAACGGGGTACTGTCAATTAAGTAGTTGGTAATGAAGGGGTTATTTCGGCTGAAAGTCATAAACATACATTTAGAACAATTGAGAAGCAACTGATTAGTCTTACACCAATGATGCATTGAATTTAAATCATCTTGTAAGCAAGTATGATTTAGATAAAAACTGCTGATAAAAAACTGCTTTTAGGCTGCATATATAGACCAAATAATAATATTGACTATTCCAGCATGATTGACTTGATATCAACCGCTACGTTAGCATATACTGACATAATATTAACTGGAGATCTCAACAGTAATTTATTAAAAGAACGTCACCTATCGGACGAAATGCACTCTCTAGGACTGCAGATTGTAAACGACACATTACCGACGCACTATACACAGACGACCAGCACGCTACTAGACATAATATTTGTAAATAACATTGACAACATTTTACTCTATGATCAACTGTTGAACCAAAAAATAACATTTAGGAATTTTAATAATATTAACCACAACGCTTTACATGATGCCTGCCTCAAAAAAGATTGGGATAACATTTATCACCTCCCCTCAGTGGACACCCAAATAAGTCATCTCCAATTTAACGTTGACAACCTATTTAATAGGTTTGTACCGGTGAAAACTAAAACAGTAAAGCCAGCAATCAAAGCGTGGTTTAATAGTGATATAATTAGTGCAATAAATCTGAGAGATGAAGCTTATGACAAATGGAAACGCTACAAGACAGACTACTTTTATAGACTTTTTAAAACTAATAGACGTAAAGTAAATGACAGTATTAAAACTTCTAAAAAACACCATTTTTGCAATAAGTTTAACAATGCAACAACAAGTAAAGAAAAATGGAAGATCATTACCAGCATTGGTATTGGTCGTGAAAAATCTGTGATAGGAAATGACGTAGATGTTAATAAACTAAACCACAATTTTGTCAACCTAAATGTTCCTGTGTCCATGTTTAATTCGTATATAAATGCTGTACCGTTCAGAAATTGTAGTAATTGTTTTGAGTTCATGTGTGTTAGTCAATGTGATGTCCTACACTCCGTACTTAAAATTAAGTCTAATGCCACTGGCCTAGATGAAATAAGCCCGAAATTCATCAAAATTCTTCTACCATATATTATAAGCCATATTACACATATTATCAACACCGCTATCACTACCTCCACTTTTCCTGAAACTTGGAAAGTAGCAAAAATCTTGCCGGTTCCAAAATCAAATCTTGATTTCAGGCCGATCGCAATACTACCTTTTCTATCAAAAGTATTTGAAAAGATAATGGCAAATCAAATTAATAAATTCATGAATGAAAACTCGCTTTATTATGAAAAACAATCTGGCTTTAGGACAAACAAGAGTTGCACAACAGCGATTTTAAAACAAGTGGAAACGTTGCAGTCGGACGCAACCGACTGCGGCATACTCGATACCAGTATTAAAACCGGTAAAAAGAGGCCTGATTGCAGAGGGGTACGGATGCGGCAGGGGTGTACGCTGCCTTAAAGATTTTCCGATGCAGATGAGGATGCCACAAGCTATCTTCCTTACAAATTTGGTGACTCTAGCTCAAAGTTTGTAAAAGGTGGCGAAAGGGGGGCTGGGGGTGGTATGGGTGGGCGTGGCATCCCAATTTTTGCTGCAGATCTTTGTGAAATGTCAATTGCTATCTTCATACCAAATTTGGTGACTCTAGCTCAAAGTTTGTAAATGGTGGGTAAAGGGGGCGGAATGGGTGGGCTTGGCTCCAAAACTTTGATGCAGATTTTTGGGGGTCGTTGCCAGCTATCTTCCCACCAAATTTGGTGGCTCTAGCTCCACTAATCTGGAAGATACACGCATTCCCGTTTTTGACGAAGCGTTGGGGTGGATGGGGGCGGCTAGGGCAGTATCGGTGGGCGTGGCATCCAAACTTTTGATGCAGTTTTTGGGGGGTCATCATCACCTATCTTGGCACCAAATTTGGTGGCTCTAGCTCAAAAACTGTGGGAGATATAGGCTTTTTTGACTTTAAAATGCGGGGGGCTGAGAGCGGAATTTGGGGGGCGTGGCTCCAAAACTTTGATGCAGTTTTTTGGGGGTCGTTGCCAGCTATCTTCCTTCCAAATTTGGTGGCTCTAGCATCACAACTCTAGAAGATACACGCATTCCCGTTTTTGACGAAGCGTTGGGGCGGATGGGGGCGTCTAGGGCAGTATTGGTAGGCGTGGCATCCAAACTTTTGATGCAGTTTTTGGGGGGTCATCATCACCTATCTTGGCACCAAATTTGGTGGCTATAGCTCAAAAACTGTGGGAGATATAGGCTTTTTTGACTTTTAAATGCGGGGGGGTTGGGGGCGGAATGGGGGGCATGGCTCCAAAATTTTTGATGCAGTTTTTTAGGGGTTGCAAGTAGGTATCTTCTTACCAAATTTGGTAGTTCTAGCTGTAAGGATGTGCGAAATATGTGGATTTATCGGTTTTGAGTAATCGAATTTATCGATTTGCCAGCCCCCCAGTTATCGTACAACCCCCATCTTGACACTTTAATTTACTATCCCATAGATAAAGAGAATTGGAAAGTTTCAAGTCTCTAGCTTGAAGGGTGTGGAAAAAAGTTGCGAACATACAGACGGACGGACGGACGGACGGACGGACGGACACCATGACGGACATTGCACAAACCCAATATACTCTTTACCTTCGGTATCGAGTATAAAAAAATAGTAGAAGATATTCGAGCTAAAATGGATAACAGTGACGCTACGCTGCTTACACTACTTGACTATAGCAAAGCTTTTGACACTGTAAACCACGAAGTTCTATTGACAAAGCTAAGAAAGATGTACAATTTCACGCAAACAGCTGTCACACTAATGTCCTCCTATTTAAGTAATAGAAAACAAGCCGTAGTAACCCCTAACAAACAGTCAAGCTTATTAACAGTATCATGTGGTGTCCCGCAAGGTTCGATTTTGGGGCCGCTACTCTTTTCAATCTATGTTAATGATCTGCCAAGTGTCCTGTCTAAATGTGAAGTCCATATGTATGCCGATGATGTGCAAATGTATGTGAGTCGTCCTATTAGCCAAATAAATGAATGTATTCTAGTGTGCAATGATGAACTGTTTAATGTGTGAGCAGCCAAACAGCTGATACGCATTTTCAACCCGTTGGCAGTGCCAAACCAAAGTCGATACTATCGGACACGAAACCGATAACGAGTCAGTCGAGAAGCAACAAGAAGAAGAACGAGAAGCAGCACGCGGCTCTCAAGAAATTCTAAGAATAACTATAATTTTAACTTCTCTATTCAATTCAGTATACTTAATCCAAAAGCTTAAAGCCTACAAATAAAGTATTAAGAAGTAATATAACCATCCTTACAGTTCAGAAGTGGGATAGGTATAATTGAAGCTGGATAGTTTTTGAAATAGAGGTGGTCGAAAATGTTCTAAATTGCGCAGCAGAGTGATCAGCAAGAATCGTCGACGTCGAACATTGAAATGGGATGTGTTCCCAAGGTCTAGGTGACAAAGATATTCCGATAGTGGAAGTGTTCATGTTCTTCGTGGCAGACGGATTCAACAGCCTGGATTAGTTCCAAGAAGCCAAGCAAGTTGTCACAAAAATCTTAGTGAGCCTGTGCAACTACGCAGTTATGCAAAGCGATCGTACATACGTACATATGTATTGGCACACAAATTTCAGCGTAATTTGTGGTACATCAGTCGTCTCGCTTGCTCACATGCATTAAGCGCGTGTGTCTAAAATTTGTGTGTATAAAGAGAGCATACATACGCAGAACAAGCGGAACTTTACAAACAGAAGCGTAAAAGAATCAAAAGAATTTTAAATGGTAAAAATTGCTAGTTTAAAGGTGGATCAATTGAAGATTCTACTTAGAGAACGGGATCTGTCAACAACCGGCACAAAACCAGATCTTATATTGCGTCTTGAAGAATTTATGGGGTCTGATGAAATCGAGATGTCGCAGCCAACAAGTCAAGAGCCAGCTATTATAGCGCAGCTACAAGAGGATATGATTCAGCTAAAGAATATGATGGCACAGTTAATAAATATGCGAAATATAAACAACGTAGCAGATATCGCCACACAACAAGTAGAGGAGGAGCAACCTTCAAGGCCGGAAAGCCCTAGAGTTCCGGTGGATCATAATGTTCGTCATGCATCAGTTAAGGAAATTGCAAACACATTACCTGAGTATGATCCCAGCGATGAGAGTGCCATATCCGTCAGCCAGTTCATTGATCGTGTCAACAAAGTGGTGGAAGCATATCGTTGGGATGAGAAGTTTCTATTGCTAGCTGTGTATACGCGCCTTAAGGGCCCAGCAAAAATGTGGTTTGACTCTTCGCCGATTTTGCATACAAAGTGGAGTGATTTTGCCGACTCAATACAAGAGGAATTCGGTGTCAACCCAGATGAGGCCGAAATTCATTTCTCAATGGCAAATGCAACCAGACGTACAAAGGAGCCAGTAAAGGAGTATTGTTTTAGAATGGCAGCACTTGGAGTTCGTTTTAAACTTAGCGAAGCAGCAGTGATCAGATATACCAGAGCAGGATTGCAGCACCGTGAGTTGCAAAATAGCATTGCAGCGCTACAATTCACAACAATGAAACAGCTAAGAGATTCCGCAGAATCTTATTTTGTAAACAGAGGCGGATTGCTTGCAAATAAAAAGGAAGTTGTTCCAAAGAGCAACGTGGAGAAATGTCAGGGTATTGAGCAGAAGCTACCAAAACAAAGAGAGAATTTTAAATGCTACAATTGTGGTGAACTTGGGCACTTTGCGAATGTGTGTCCAAAAGAGCAGAAGAAACCTCGCTGTAATAAATGTAATAAGTTTCATGCAATTGGAGAGAATTGCCAAACTGTAACTGCATGCCGTAAAAATGTAATGAACCAGGACAAGGTATTTACCAAAAAGGTAATTGTTAATCACAAAGAGTATTCGGCATTTATTGATACCGGTAGCCAATCCAGTTTTGTTCGCGAAGCTGCCGCCAAAGTCATCAACGCACCTAGAATCAAATGCTCTATGCAAATGAGAGGCATTTGTGGAGGCATATGCAGCCTTACTGAAGCTATTAAAGTGGACGTCAATCTGGAAGGGAAAGTAGTTAGCGCCGAATTTTATGTGGCAGACGACAAAATTTTGCAGGAAGATTTCTTATTTGGTCAAGATATCATCGTTGGTTCAAACCTTTTGTTAAGTTTGATAGAAACATGTACAAAAATCAACAGAGCAGGTCAACAGCCAGTAATGGGCAAATAAATTATTCACAAATTAGTGGATAGCACGCAAAACAAAGACGAGAAAAGCCAAATCAAGAAGCTATTGGAAAATTATTGCGATGTTTTCTCAGATGGCTTGAAAAATATCGGCAAAACAAATATTGTGGAAGCGCGTATTGCCGTCGAAAGTGGACAAATTGTAGCACAACCGCCATACAGAGTTCCAGAACCAAAAAGAGCCAAAATCAACAATATGGTCGATGAGTTATTGCAGCACGACATAATAAGCAGATCGACATCGGAGTACGCGAGCCCGTTGGTGCTCATCAAAAAGTCAAATGGAAGCGATCGCCTTTGCGTGGATTATCGTCGCATAAATAAGCTTATTCAGAAAGAGAATTTTCCAGTTCCGAATATTGAAGAGTGTCTACAAGAAGCAAAGAAATTTAAGTTCTTTTCGTCGCTGGATTTAAACAGTGGCTATTATCAAGTGGAGATAGCACCGGAAAGTAGAAAATATACAGCTTTTATTACTACAGAGGGATTGTACGAGTTTAAGCGCCTGCCGTTTGGGCTTAAGAATGCACCAGCTGTTTTCAACAGGTTAATGGCAGAGCTGCAGAAACGTGTGAAAAGAGGAGATATGATACACTATATGGATGATATATTGATCGGTAGCCAGACTTTCGAAGAGATGCTCGTGAAGCTAGAGCGTGTTCTTAAAGCTTTAAGAGAATGTGGATTGACGCTAAACGCGGATAAATGTGAGCTGCTGAAGGAATCAATTAAGTTTTTGGGTCACCAGATACACCCTGGTGGGATCAGCCCTGGAGAAGCTAAAACCAGCGCTATTGCCATGTTCCCAGCACCGACTAATGTTATGGAGGTAAGAAAGTTTTTGGGTCTTAGCGGATATTTTCGGAAATTCGTCGCCGGATATGCCATTATATCGGAGCCTTTGCGTGAGCTATTGCGCAAACACCAGAAGTTTAAGTGGGAAAAACCACAGGAAGATGCATTTATCGAGCTAAAGAAAAGTTTAATTTCAAAGCCAGTAATAACAAGCTATCGCGTCGATGCCGATCAAGAACTACACACCGATGCTAGCGCAATAGGTTTAGCCGGCGTATTATTGCAGCAAGAAGATCAAAATTGGAAGCCAATCGCCTATTACAGTCGCGCTACAACGAAATCAGAGAAAAATTATCATAGCTACGAGTTGGAGGCCTTAGCTGTAGTTGAATCATTAGAGAGATTCAAATATTATGTTACTGGAAAACGCATCAGAGTCATAACGGATTGTAGTGCCTTAAAAACAACTATGGACAAAAAGGAGTTAATACCCCGAATCGCAAGATGGTGGTTGAGAATTCAAGAGTTTGATATTGAAATTGTACATCGAGCTGGATTGCATATGGAGCATGTGGATGCCCTAAGCCGAGCACCAGTTGAAGAAGCTCATGAAATGGAAACTGCCAGCTTAAAGATATTAAAAACCATCATTGATGAAGCGGATTGGTTGTTCAGTATCCAGCTGCAGGATGAAAAGATCCAGAAGATTGTAAACACGATGAGAGTCAACAAGGTAAATGAGAACGACGAGTATGTTATCGAACATGATCGGTTGTATAAGAAGTATAATGACGATTGGTTATGGGTCGTACCAAAGCAGCTACGATTTCATATTTTGCATGAATGCCATGATAACGCCGGACACATGAGTGTCGAGAAAACAGTTAGTCGGATTCTAAAGTTGTTTTGGTTTCCACGCATGCGAAATTACGTAAAAGGATACATAAAATCATGTGTCGGCTGCGCGCTTAACAAAAAACCAGGCGGACGACTTGAGGGTCAATACCACTATGATGCCATAGTTCCAGTGCCGTTTTCGACTATCCATATTGATCACTTAGGACCGTTTCCAAAGAGTTCGAAAAAGAACGAGCACATCATTGCAATTGTTGACGCATTTACGAAGTTTACCATAATCCACGCTGTTAAAAGTACAGCCACAAAGCATGTTATAGAGGTGCTGCAGTTGATGACCAGCTATGTCGGAATGCCAAGCCGCATAATATCAGATCGTGGTACAGCTTTTACATCAAGGGACTTCGAGAAATTTTGCAGAGAGAACAACATAAAGCATATACTAAACGCAGTACGCACACCAAGAGCTAATGGACATGTGGAACGAGCCAACAGGATTATATTGTCAATGCTGTTGCCGATGACAGAAAACGAGAAACACTGGGATGAGAAGTTGCGCTCGATTCAGTGGAGTATGAACACAATGGTTAATAACACAACAAAATGTTCTCCGTTTGAGCTATTATACGGTTATGAGCCTCGAGATATATTGCAAAACACTCTGACAAGCATTATCCAAAGTCAGGAGCAGAAAATGTTAACAGATGCCGAGCTGGGTAGTCTACGATCAGAGACGGCAACGAGGATTAACGATCACCGAGCCAAAGCCAAGAAGTTGTACGATTTCAAGCACAAGAAGCCCACCGTTTACCGCGCAGGTGACCTTGTGTTGGTAGAGAACGAGCCTTACAGCACGGGCACGTCACGAAAATTGGAGCCCAGGTATAAAGGTCCGTTTGTCATAAGCAAGGTGCTGCCACATGATCGATATCTTGTAGAAGACATACCGCACGCACAAAGGAAACAACGACATTACAAATCTGTATACGCGTCAGACAAGATTAAAATGTGGTGCCAGATCCCTCCTGATGATGCAGAAGATTCAGATGACGACGAAGAAAGCACGATCAGCAACAAATCTCGCGAGGACGCGTCGATAAATCAGGAAAGGCCGAATGTGAGCAGCCAAACAGCTGATACGCATTTTCAACCCGTTGGCAGTGCCAAACCAAAGTCGATACTATCGGACACGAAACCGATAACGAGTCAGTCGAGAAGCAACAAGAAGAAGAACGAGAAGCAGCACGCGGCTCTCAAGAAATTCTAAGAATAACTATAATTTTAACTTCTCTATTCAATTCAGTATACTTAATCCAAAAGCTTAAAGCCTACAAATAAAGTATTAAGAAGTAATATAACCATCCTTACAAATGTAAGTGAGTGGGCAAAGAAAAATGGTTTGTGTATTAATCCTTTTAAGTCTAAGTGTCTTGTTATATACAAAAAGTACCTGAGAACAGAAAATTTAACCAAGCTAAATATAGATAATAAAAGCATAAGTTTTGTGGATAGGGCTGAAAATCTAGGCATAACTTTCAATAATACCTTGACATGGAGCGATCAAGTTAACAAAGCAGTAGGAAAAACCTATGGAGTTCTTAGACAACTATCTCTAACTCAAAAATATTTACCGGTTAACATTAAAACAATGATCGCAAAAACAATGGTAGCACCAATTCTGTTTTATGGGATTGAAATTTATGGCAAATGCGACTCAGCTAGCTTTAATAAGATTAGGGTTACTTTTAACAATATTGCTAGATATGTTTTTAACTTAAAAAGAACTGACCACGTATCGAACTTCGCGCATAAGTTATTTGACCTAGATCTCGTAGATATAATTAACCTTAAAATTCTTCTGTTTCTCCATAAAATAATTTACAGTAAAAATCCTGACTATTTGTATGACCTCTTAAGATTTACTGCGTCTCAGAGAGTAAACAACCTTGTTAGTCTAAGAACAAAGCTCGCTAGTTCTGATAGACAGTTTTATGTCTTTGCTGTTCGACTTTGGAACCAGTTGCCACCCGATTTAAAAAATACCAGAAGCACACCTCATTTCAAAGAGAAGTTAAAAGCACACCTTAGATCATAACTACATATTAACAGCTATTAAAATAAACAATCATAATAATAAAAAATAAATAAAAATAAATAAAATAAAATAAAAATTGAGATAAAAATACATAATAATTTTAAAGTATATATATTAGATAACAAAAATGTAATGAAATTGTACTAGTTTTTATTAAATTTATACTAGGATTAAGTACTCTGCTATGGACATGTCTAATCAATGTAAACTTGAAAAAGCTAATTGTGACTAGTGCATTTTGCATTTTGCAATGCCCCTAAAATTTTCAATATTGGACTTCCCACCTTTTTTGTGAAGAGGGATTATAAAAGATTCTTTCCAAAGAGATGGAAAGACAGAAGATTCAAGGGAGAGATTAAAAAACTTAAGCAATGGGCGAAGAAGAGAAGCACTGCACTCTTTAAGAAGACAACTAGGTATATTGTCAGGTCCAGGAGAGTAAGAAGACTTTAACGAATTTAAAGCTGATAGCAGAGTGGACTGAGAGATGGTAGGAACAGGAATATAATTTGTAGAAGCAATACTATAAGGGTAAGGTATGTTAATAGGGGATGCAGAAGAGTAAGTTGATTGGAAGAAATTGGCAAAAATATTAGCGGATTCGCTATCGATGCTAGATTTATCCATCCCAAACATGAAAGATGACGGTAAAGTGGAAGATTTACGCTTAAAATTGACAAAACTATAAAATTTTTTGGGATTTAGCGTAAATTGCCGTTTGCAACAAATAAGGTAATTCTCATAGCACTGTGAATTCAGGAGAAGAAAGTTTGATTTGGCTATAATGTATTTAGACAAGTCAGCACTCAAGCCAGACCTGCTAAATTTTTTATAACATTTAGATTTATTATTTTGTAAAGTTGATAGTCTTGGAGTGAACCAAGGGGGCTTAGAAGAAACGGACAACGGAGCAGAGTAAGGGATACATTCGTCCAATAGAGAATTTAAGCTGCTATAAAAAGATTTTAGGGCAATATTTTTATCAACCGAATCATATATATAAGACCAATCAGTTGCCAGAATACGTTGATTTAATAATGAGTAATTTCCTTTGCGAAAGCAACGGCGAGGCAGGTTAAACACTGGAGGAGAAGACATAACAGGATTGCTAACAGACAATGTAACTTCTAAAGTAGGATGATATGAATCCTCAGGGACAGACAGAGGGGATGACCTAGATACATTGGCAATACAGTAGTTGTTAATAAATACAAGATCGAGTGCTCTAATCAAATGATTAGAAATTGAATTGATCTGAAACAATGGAAGATCAAGCATTTCTTCTAAGAAGTCATGCTGGGCAGACGGTACAAGATAATTTATGGTGTCGGATGAAGACCAGGGGATGGATGGTAAATTAAAGTCACCCAGTACGATAAAAATATCATTATCACGGATATGAGCAGAAACTTCTTTAATACAAGTTAGGTGTTGAAGATAAGCTTGAATGTCAGAAGACGGAGGGATATAAGAGCAAGTGATATAAACAACATGTGAAGGGAGAGTTATTTTAACAGAAATAATCTCAGCATCATTAACGGCAGAAAAACAGAAAGGTTCCGACTGGAGAGTAGCTTTAACAGCAATTAATACCCCACCACCTCGGCGAGACGGTCGATCAGCTCTATAGACGATAAAATTATTTGAAAAAAGTTCACAATTAGATATACACCCAACTCTTTTTTTACACGGTTTTTTTTTACACGGTTTTTTTTACACGGTTTTGAAGTTACACGTCTAAAAAAAAATTTTTCATCATTTTGTTTTGTTTGTTTTTACCACACTTGGCAAATGAAAAATTGTATGTGCTACTTCTTTTAGCTGAAAATTCTATGATCGTTCTTTCAATCGCTGGCTAGTAAAGCACCGTTATTTTCTCTATAACAGACAAAGGCAAAGAAAAATTTTTACTTGCTACCGTAGTGTTGCCATGTTTTAGTCCAGTTCGTCGCAAACAATTGCGCTTGTTATCAAATAGCGACGACTAATTATGTTATGTTAGTATTTTTTCTGTATTTCTATTCTAATTTTTCTGTTCTTGATTCTGGATTAACAGATTTCTTTGGTTTTTTGCTTGTATGAATTTTTCCACCTGTATGAATTATGAATTTTAATGCTCAATAAAATGACCATACAATTTGTAGGCACATCTGAAATTTTATAGTTTTGAAAATTTTTTTACACGGTTTTTCGAAGTAAATATAGTTCTTTATTTCATCTTACACGGCTTTCAGATGACATGGAACGTATCCCCCATTTTACTATAGGAAACGCCTCTTTTTTTACACGGTTTTTTTTTACACGGATTTCTGAGGAACGTATCTACCGTGTAAAAAAAGAGTTGGGTGTACTTGGATTTAACCAAGTTTCAGTAAAAGAAATTATATCAGCATGAAACGAAAAGCTATTCAAAAACAAGTTTTTAAGTTTTGAGACCAGACCCCTAACATTCTGATAAATAATAGATATTTCATCAGAATTTAGTTTTTTGAAACGACAGAGTTATTATTTGAGAAGGTTGCAGCTGGAAGGTTGACAGGTAACGGCAGAGTTCTTTTTTTTTGCAAAAACTCATGAACAACCGTATGAGGGGGCCAAAATTTGGGATCACATATGATTGCAAACGATTCTAGAGAGACATTAATTTTAAAAGATGATATTTCGCGAGGGGAAGAAAAGTTAAATTTCGTAATAGAGACGCTAGCTTTAGTTTTTGCTAGCAATATAGGCAGCAACAGAATCACAAGTTGTTTCAGCGGAAAGTCGCGACACAAAAACTTGCTTGCGAGGAGTCACTACTGTTAAAATAGGAGGTGGCTGAGGTATGGGGACAGATAGATCATTATTTACCGCGTTTATTTCGGCAGGATCCAAGACGGGAACCATATTACTAATAGCAGGGGATACTGCAGGAGATATATTCGGAAAATCGCTTGGAGTTGGAGATAATGATAGAACTGGCGACAATTCTACGTTACTAGGCACGGGTGATAGCGACGATGCTGAAGGGGCAAACATTAACGGAACATTCAAAAATTCAGACTCCAACCGGCGAGTAGACAATGACTCAAATTTAAAATTATTGAGAAATTCCAAACTCGAATCAATGTCAGTCACTAGCATGCTTGCCGTCTTTTTTAGTTTTGAAAACTGATTTCTCACAAAATTCTACATTCTAGAGAAATCAATTTGCTTATCAATGCACAAAGGGCATGACCAACGCACACCGCCACAGCCGGTCTTGGCTACAGCAGTGATCTTGTCACACTCACGCCCAGTAAGACCTGCACATTTAGCATGCATAAAACTCTCACACAACCAGCAATGAACAAATTGAGGCCGTGTAGAATCGTCAGACTGCTTAAATGTACAAGACTTTTTGCAGCACGACATATTTACCACTGGGGTCAAACTAACGAAAATAGGTTGCGAGAGCACAGAACGGACAAAACGGCGCACAGAAAATCTAAGAGCAATCGCACAAATTAAGAGGAATCGTAACACAAATACTTCTTGTTTGGAGCGATAAGCAACAACAAAAATGTATTAAAGCACGACAAGCAAGGCAGATAACGCTTAAACGAAACAAACACACAAACAAGTGTATGCGCAGCGAATAAACACACAAACAAGAGTAAACGCAGCGAACAAACACACAAACAAATGAGTGCACGAATAAGCGGCAGAATTGCAGAATAACAAAAACAGACACTAACAACCACACAGAAATGACGCCGCAATTGTTAAAATATAATAATTAGCAAATTAAACGATGCACAACAAGAAGCACTTTGCACAGCTTAGGTAAGCCTATGTTTTACAAACAGTAGACTGCAAAAAATAAATAAAAAGCCTGATAAACGGCGCAAAATTAATAAGTTGTTCGGAGCTTAAGTAAAACACGTCAATCACACTCAAACTGAGATCTCTCTCTGAGCTTCACCGGCAAAACAGAAAAATAGGTAAAAAAACGTTCATTTGAAAAAAATAGTGATATCAATAGAGGTAAGCACATAGAAGCATCAAAAAGATATCGTGTTAATAATCCTGATGTTATTAGAGTTGTAGTGGGAAGACATCAGGCTAATAATCCTGATGCACGTCAAGAAAGGCGTTTGCGTGCATGGAGTGTTAAAGCCATGTCTGGCTTAAACTATGATTTTTAAATAGCTTACAAGTCAGATAAAGTTACTCAACTTGGTAGTATGAATTTGATATGCAAACATTGTAATGCTTTAAAATGGCAAAATGAGCCTCTGGCTATCTGTTGCAAGGCAGGAAAAGTTTATTTATTTGTTTGTTTATTGTCAATTATGATCAGCTGACATAAAATCCAAATTAATTCATATTAAAATAAAATTAAATATTAAAATTATGTAAAATAAAATTATATATAAATCTGAAAGTAAGTTTAGGTAAAAAATTTAAAAAGTTAAGGTCCGTTTCCAGTACAATAAAAAATTCCTGGCTGGAATTTGTGATATATTTTGGAAGCGTGGGCAAAAGATTTTATAGTGTGACCATAGTCCACTAATTTGTGGTAAAAATATGTCATTTTGTCTTACATAGCTTAGGAGAGACATGGTCAAAGTAAACAAACCCACAAACACAAAATAAACAAGTGGAAACGTTGCAGTCGGACGCAACCGACTGCGGTATACTCGATACCAGTATTAAAACCGGTAAAAAGAGGCCTGATTGCAAAGGGGTACGGATGCGCTAGGGGTTTACGCTGCCATAAAGATTTTCCGATGCAGATGGGGATGCCACCGGCTGTCTTCGTTGTTAGTTTGGTGACTCTAGCTCAAGGTTTGTAAAATGTTGGGAAAGGTGGAAAGAGGGGCTGAGGCGGTATGGGTGGGCGTGGCATCTAAATTTTTGATGCAGATGTATGTGGAATGTCAATTGCTATCTTCATACCAAATTTGGTGACTCTAGCTCAAAATTTGTATAAGTGGGGAAAGGGGGGGCTGGGGGCGGTATGGGTGGTAGTGGCATTCAAATTTTTGGTGCAGATCTATGTGGAATGTCAGTTGCTATAATCATACCAAATTTGGTGACTCAAGCTCAAAGTTTGTAAATGGTGATGCAGTTTTTTGGGGGTCATCATCATTTATCTTGACACCAAATTTGGTGACTCTAGCTCAAAAACTGTGGGAGATATAGGCTTTTCTGATTTCAAAATGCGGTGGGGCTGGGGGCGGGATGGGTGGGCGTGGCTCCAAAACTTTGGTGCAGATTTTTGGAGGTCGTTGCCAGCTATCTTCCTACCAAATTTGGTGGCTCTAGCTCCACAACTCTGGAAGATACACGCATTCCCGTTTTTGACGAAGCGTTGGGGCGAATGGGGGTGGCTAGGGCATTATTTATAGGCGTGGCATCCAAACTTTTGATGCAGTTTTTGGGGGGTCATCATCACCTATCTTGACACCAAATTTGGTGGCTATAGCTCAAAAACTGTGGGAGATCAGTTTTTTGGGGGTTGCTGGTAGCTATCTTCTCACCAAATTTGGTGGTTCTAACTGTAAGGATGTGCGAAATATGTGGATTTATCGGTTTTGAGTTATCGAATTTATCGATTTGCCAGCCCCCCAGTTATCGTAGAACCCCCATCTTGACACTTTAATTTACTATCCCATAGATAAAGAGAATTGGAAAGTTTCAAGTCTCTAGCTTGAAGGGTGTGGAAAAAAGTTGCGTTCATACAGACGGACAGACGGACAGACAGACAGACGGACAGACACCATGACAGACATTGCACAAACTCAATATACTCTTTACCTTCGGTATCGAGTATAAAAAGAATAGATGAATAGTGCGAATATGCTTATTCCGTTGTTGGTACTATATATTGTTGCAGTGCCAATACTTTCCCATGCCAGTCTCACCGAAATAAAGTCAAAATGTTTTTTGTCTGTCAACCTCCAAAGGCATGGTCGCGACTCGACAGATTTAATTAGCAAAATCTTCCCCCGTGAGTAAAATTTTTCACCCGTTTTTTAGTTTTCCTTTCCATAATTATTTATAACCTGTCGTTTTATAAATGTTGGTTGCTGTCCTGGGCACAAAAATATATAGGATTTGGTATTTCCTGCGCCCAGCGCCAGTGTGTACATATTGTATAAATCGATACTATCGATAAGCAATATCGTATTTTTTGCTACGTTGCTACATACCTAGAACACACGCAGCAAAAAAAAAACAATTCCTGCTGCGACGATTTTGTATGGAAATTTTTTATTTTTTGCTGTACTGAAAACGGACCTTTAACGTTAAAGCTCTGGGAATTTCAACAATAAAATTAGTGGTCCAACATTTGTTGCGTGGATTGGGAAAAACCCAGAAAAACTCAATCAGACCAGCGTTAGATAAGTAGTTATTGGTTACGATTAGATAAAGCAAAAAGGATCGATCTTTTTAGTACTGGAATTGAGGATTCCAAGGATATTAGAGAATAAAGCTTGTTATAATCAGAACATAAAACACGGAATGGTTCATGTACTAAATAGTTGCTCGAGCAACGATCAAGGCTAAGGGGTAAAAAGTTACGAGTAGCTCTAATCGGAACCGTTAATTTAATTCGACTCAGAAGAACTGATGAGTCGATTTCACCATTAAGTAGGTTAGTAATAAATAATACTCCATGCATAGTTCTACGGTTTAACGGGAGGGAAGATTAATCAAAAGGAGTCTACTTGAATACGGGGTAAGTCAACTCCAGGAACCCAGTTAAAACTTCTAAGGGCAAATAGAAGAAATTTCTTCTGCACAGATTCAATTCTATCCTGGTGAATCGTGTATTGTGGGGACCACACACAAGATCCATACTCCAGGATGGGACGAACTAGGGATGTATAAAGCGTTTTAGTGGTGTAGGGATCGTTAAACTCTTTGACCACCGCTTGATGAAACCAATGACATTAATGGCCTTATTGACCATCGACGAAATATGGGAGTCAAATTTTAATTTAGGATCAAGAATAATGCCTAAATGTATGTATGAGGGGTACTTCTACAAAAAGTCATGACTTTACATTTTGAAAAATTTAAGTTGAGTAAGTTAAAACGGCACCAGGCCGACAGCGCACACAAATCCGACTGTAGTAAGTTACACAGAGAAGCATCATTGTAGGTGAAACATAGTTTTACATCATCAGCAAACATATATACAAAAGAGTTAGTAATAACAGCTGGAAGATCGTTAATAAACAAATTAAATAGCAAAGGTCCAAGGTGACTACCCTGGGGCACACCAGAGGTAACTAAAAAAAAGGTTTATATACAGACGATTTAAAAACTGCTTTTTGTGTTCGACCACACAAGTACTCCCAAAGCCACAATAAGAATTTTGATGGAAATCCAATAATATTAAATTTTTGAAGCAACAGAGAATGACAAACAGAATCAAATGCCTTACTAAAATCGGTGTAAACAACGTCAGTTTGCAGTTTTTCCTGAAACCCTTTGATAACAAGCGAAGTGAATTCAAGAAGGTTAGTGGTAGTTGATCTACGCCTAACAAAACCGTGTTGATAAGGCGATATAATTGAACTACGTGTGTTGCAGTTGAGAACAAATAATTTTTTCAAAGACTTTTGGAATGGCAGACAACTTGGATATACCCCTATAATTTTTAACGTTTGACTTTGAAGAATTTTTATGGACTGGAATTATAAAGGATTCCTTCCATATATCAGGAAACACAGTTGAGTCAACAGACAAGTTAAATAATTTATTTAAGGGTTTACAAAGAGAATCCGCGCAGTATCTAAGACTACAACCTGGCACTTCATCAGGACCAGGAAAGTAGCCAGGTTTGATAGAGTTAAATTCACTCATGAGCGTGGACTCAGTAATTACTGGGACATATATGCAATTTGACGTTTGAATTTTAAAAGGATAGGAATTACTGCAAGTATATAAGCTTGTTGAATATACTGATTGAAAATACTCAGCAAATAGATCGGCTACTGCCTGATCAGAACTTGCTTTTGTATTATCAAGGTATACTGAGGATGGCAAGCAAGAAGACTTACGTTTAGAGTTAACAAATTTATAAAACAGTTTAGGGTCACGTGAAAAGTTTAGTCTACAACGATTAAGATAATTATTATAACCAGATGTGTTAACAGAAAGAAAACTAGATTTAGCTACTAAAAACGAAGATAAATAAATCTAAAGTCGTTCCCGATTTTTTAAATTTTTTATATGATCTTGTCTACGTGTTTTGCAATTTCGATAGTTCCCTCGTAAACCATGGTGGTTTATTAACACTTGAAGAACAAGTGAGGGGAACACAAATATTCAAAAGCGAATTCAAGGTCCTATAAAATATGGCAATGGCAGTTTCTATATCACTACAAGAATAAACGCGAGACCAATTAGTATGTTGAAGAAGATAATTTAATTTAGTGAAGTTAGTTTTACGAAAGCAACGGATTTTTAAAGTATTATTAGATATTGAACTAGGGCTAAGAATTTCGATGGATTGTTCTAAGGTTTGATGGTAGGTATCTTCCGGAAGCACTAGAGGGGGTATTCTACTAGCATTACTGCAATCTGAGTCAGAAACAAATATTAAGTCCAATATTCTACCACTGCAGTTATGCACCCTGTTAACTTGCGATAGGCCTAACTCCAGTAGGCCATCGATAAAATCATCAGAAGTGACTGGTAATATCGCCGAAGATGTGTCAATCACAGACCATACAACATGTGGCAGATTAAAATCACCAACCACTATCAGATTATCCATATCTGTGAAAAATGACGAAACAAGTTGCAGGGCACTCAGATGGGATGAGTAAATGTTAAAATCAGAATGAGGAGGAATATAAGAGCAAGTAACATAAAGTGAACGGCCGTATAGTAATATTTTAACACATAAAAACTCTATGTCCGGAAGATCCTGAGAAAGAATCTGTTCAGAGAAAATACAGGAGTCAACAGCAATGACAACACCACCCCCTTGCGGGAAGTGCGATCGCATCTGTACAAGTTATATTTAGAAGGAAAAACGGAATAATCAGAAATATCGGGTTTTAACCAGGTTTCTGTAAGTGCAACTATTTGTGAATCAAAAGATAGGCTGTTAACATATAATTTGGGAAGTTTAGTGTTAAGGCCTCTAACATTTTGGTAGGCCAAGCTAATTACATTTGTTAGTTTTTTGCCGACGACGTGGAGGCCACAGGGTGGCTAACAGGCTGTGCACTAGTAATCTTAATACCATTATTATTATAATTATCATTTCGCCTATTCACATACTCTTTTACTCTGTTGCGGCCAAAACTTTTCAGAACAAATCGTCGTGAAAAGTTCGGGCGGAAAACTCAAAATAAAAGAAGATATGCTTCGGGCGTGTTTGAATTTAAATTTTTCCACCCTAATATGTGGGGACTCGATATAACTTTTAATGTAGGCACTAACATCATCCGATGAAGTATCGGATGCTAGCCTAGACTAGATAAACTTATTGATAGGCACAACAACAAGAGGCTTGGGAGCGCCGGCTGTACCTACAGTAGGATAACTAGGCACACAAGCTGTCGAATCGGAGGGCACTAGTAAAGGATTGTTAGCTGTGGTTAAGTTATTAAAAGGATTTCTAGCTGGCGAGTTAAAAACCATTAATGGGCCAGCAATAGGACCCGTTGTAGGATTATTGCTTTCACAAAGTTAAAGTTTGCCTGATCCACTTAAAAGCTTAATAATATGTGGACATCCCGAGCATGATCATTTCATTGATCGTATAAGAAAGTATAACAACTGCTTTCAAATGACTTATTTTAGAAGTACAAAAATTATAAATGAAAGTAGGTCAACCTTTAAAGTCCAAGGACAAGTGTATCACTTAATTGGTAGCCAAATGAAGAAATGCAGTTTCTTCAAATTTATTTCGTTGGTGACATAATCGTTATGTAAAAGATCTGAAAATGGTTTTCAATAAAATACCAACAAGTACTAAAGACTATAAATTGGTTATACATGCTGGTGCTCACAAAGGGCTTTACAATTCACTTCTATCAAGCGAAGTAGAATTAGTTATTGTTAATCAGCAATTTGAAAAGCGCGATATTATTATTGAAAGCCATAATAATAAATTACATCGAATAAGTGAGGTGCATCGATCATACGATGCCTTACAATACCCTTTGCTATTTCCTTATGGCCATTCAGTGGATATACCACAATGGAATCCATTATTAAACAAGTGGAAACGTTGCAGTCGGACGCAACCGACTGCGGTATACTCGATACCAGTATTAAAACCGTTAAAAAGAGGCCTGATTGCAAAGGGGTACGGATGCGGCAGGGGTGTGCGCTGCCTTAAAAATTTTCCGATAGAGATGGGGATGCCACCAGCTATATTCCTTCCAAATTTGGTGACTCTAGCTCAAAGTTTGTAAAAGGTGGGGAAAGGGGGGGCTGGGGGCGGTATGGTTGGGCGTGGCATCCAAATTTTTGATGCAGATCTTTGTGGAATTTCAATTGCTATTTTCACACCAAATTTGGTGACTCTAGCTCGAAATTTGTAATAAGTGGAGAAAGGGGGGCTGGGGGCGGTATGGGTGGGAATGGCATCCAAATTTGTGAAGCAGATCTGTGTGGAATGTCAATTGCTATCTTCATACCAAATTTGGTGACTCTAGCTCGAAAAATGTAAAAAGTGGGGAAAGGGGGGCGAAATGGAGGGCGTGGCTCCAAACACGCATTCCCGTTTTTGACGAAGCGTTGGGGTGCATGGGGGCGGCTTGGGCAGTATCGGTGGGCGTGGCATCCAAACTTTTGATGCAGTTTTTGGGGGGTCATCATCATCTTTCTTGGCACCAAATTTGGTGGCTCTAGCTCAAAAACTGTGGGAGATATAGTTATTTCTGAATTCAAAATGCTGGGGGGGGCAGGGGAGGTAATGGGTGGGCTTGGCTCCAAAACTTTGATGCAGTTTTTTGGGAGTCGTTACCAGCTATCTTCCTACCAAATTTTGAGGATCTAGCTCCTCAACTCTGGAAGATACACGCATTCCCGTTTTTGACGAAGCGTTGGGGTGGATGGGGCGGCTAGGGCAGTATCGGTGGGCGTGGCATCCAAACTTTTGATGCAGTTTTCAGGGGGTTGCTTGTAGCTATCTTGGCACCAAATTTGGTGGCTATAGCTCAAAAACTGTGGGAGATATAGGCTTTTTTGACTTTAAAATGCGGGGGGGCTGGGAGCGGAATGGGGGGCGTGGCTCCAAAATTTTTGATGTAGTTTTTTGGGGGTTGCTAGTAGCTATCTTCTTACCAAATTTGGTACTTCTAGCTGTAAGGATGTGCGAAATATGTGGATTTATCGGTTTTGAGTTATCGAATTGATCGATTTGCCAGCCCCCCAGTTGTCGTAGAACCCCCATCTTGACACTTTAGTTTACTATCCCATAGATAAAGAGAATTGGAAAGTGTCAAGTCTCTAGCTTGAAGGGTGTGGAAAAAACTTGCAACCATACGGACGGACAGACGGACAGACGGTCAGACGGACAGACACCATGACGGACATTGCACAAAACCAATATACTCTTTACCTTCGGTATCGAGTATAAAAAGAAGGAACCAAAAAAATGATTTCTGCGTTAAGCTTTTAAGGAGGGTTTACAATGTCAGCGTGAGATTGGAAAATGTTTTGCTTCTGTCTGCCACACATATCTTCACATAAGCTCGTCTCACTCACTCCCAATTAGACGTGGGCGCGGGCCGGGCTTTTTTTTGTGGCCCGCGGGCTTGCACAGGCCCGGACTGGGCCCGGGCCTCAAATTTGAGTTTCGTGCGGGCTTCGTGCGGGCCCGGGCCTAGGCAAAAAGGCCCGGCCCGATAAGGCCCGGAAAAGCCCGAAAAAGGGCTAAAAACTATTTTGATAAGCTTTTAGTTTTTGATTATTTCACGTACTGGAACAACTATTTATCGCATAATAAATGTTGTTCGATAGTTCTATCGATATTCTTATAGTTTTTTTGCTGGATTGCTCACCACTAAAAAAGCGCGCAAAAGTGAAATTACATTTAATGTTCACAAATCTAACAATGTCGCGATTAATAATCCAGGAAGCCATAAATAATAGTGCGTTTTCGTTCAATACATTGCCTGATGTAATCTCATAAATATATAATAATATCATTTAAGCTTAAAAAAATAAAAGTAAATAAAAAAATATGTATACATATATGTATATCCATCTTGAATCCATCCCGGGCCGTGCCGGGCCTTCGTGAAAAATAGTCGCGCCGGGCCGGGCCGGGCCTTTTAAAGAAGACTTCGTGTTCGTGCGGGCCCGGGCCTCAGAAAACAGGCCCGCGCCCTCCTCTGCTCACAATCTGTAACCGCTTTCGCTTGCATCTCAGCTTGGAGCATGATGGAATAAGTATAAGGTGGTCTCGTCGCAGCCGACGCTAGCACGATTTAAGCCCTTAGCTTCAGTGCGTTCGTGCTTGTTGAACAGAAAGGTTGTGTGCGGACGATTTTTTTCTTAGCACTTAACCGTTAAGCGAACACAATAAAATGAGCTATTGCAAATTTTGCCGCAAGTGTATGCTTGGTGTAAAATTTGTTCATGCACCAAAATGTGTTGTAACGCGCAAGTTGTGGGAGGAAAGCCTAGGGTGCAGCCTGGGTGTAAGTTCCAAAATCTGCGATACCCATTTTGCAGCTTCCCAGTGGAAGTCTGCACCCAACAAAGGGCAGACTTTTAAGAGAAGAAAGTTAAATGATAATGCCGTGCCGTATAGAGAGGTAGAGCTCCAACCGGAGTCTACTAAAGAAGGTTACGTCAGTTCGAGCACGCAAACAACGTAAGTTAACCGTGTGAATCAATATATATGTAAATAAATGTATCAATATTGTCACTGTGTTGTAGGGAGGATGCAATGTCCGTGGAAAATAAGAGACTGAGAAAAAAGAAATGCATTGCTTACGCCAGCAGCTCGAGGATTGTTGGAACTTCGAAATGGCTCTGGGCAAGATTTTTACTGCCACGCAAATTAAAATATTAAAGAGTGGTGGCAAAAGAGCAGAGTTTAATTCAGATGATATATCTGTGGCTATTTGCCTCCATACCGCAGGCCCTCGGGCTTATAGCCATCTGTATAAAAAAGGATTTCCTTTACCAAGTCGCGCAACCTTATACAGATGGTTATCAAATGTGGAAATCAAGACAGGTACCCTGGATGTGGTCATTGATCTAATGGATAATGAGACTATGGATGATGCCGATAAGCTCTGTGTTTTGGCTTTTGACGAGATGAAGGTTGCTGCGGCTTTTGAATATGACAGCTCAGCCGACGTCGTTTACGAGCCAAGCAACTATGTCCAAATGGCTATTGCTCGTGGGTTGAAGAAGTCATGGAAGCAGCCAGTTTTCTTTGATTTTAACAAACGAATAAACATTGATACACTAAATAACATCATTAAAAAATTGCACAGAAAAGGATATCCGGTTGTTGCAATTGTCTCTGATTTGGGTACTGGCAACCAGAGACTATGGAGAGAGCTTGGTATATCGGAAAGTAAGTGTTTAACAAGAATCAAAGCAAAAGAAGTTTTTATATTGTGTTTTGTTTTCAGCAAAAACATGGTTTAGCCATCCAGCAGATGAGCTTCTAAAACTTTTTGTTTTTTCGGACACACCCCATTTAATAAAGCTGGTCCGTAACCACTACGTGGATTCAGGATTATTTATAAATGAAAAGAAAAAATGAATTTATAAATGAAAAAATGAATAAAGACGACAATTCAACAGGCACTAACTCACTGTTCTAAGTCAGATCTTTCAATTATGTTTAAAATAACAGAAAACCATATAAACGTTCGCTCGCTTGCTAAACAAAAAGTGAAATTAGCGACGCAATTGTTTTCTAATACAACCGCCAGCTCCATTAGACGCTGCTATTCGTTGGGGTATGAAGTTGATAATGCATGTGAAACTGCAGATCTTTTTAAACTCTTAAATGACTGGTTTGACGTTTTTAATTCTAAGTTGTCAACGGCAAACTCAATTGAATCCACACAGCCTTATGGTAAGCAACTTGAACTCCAACGATCGATTTTGAAAAGAATATCTGAGATTATGCGCACGGAACTCCTTGGGAAACCAAATAGGCTACCATTCCAAACAAGGATTCTTGTTAATAATGCATCTCTTGACGCATTGTATATTTATCTTCGGGAGAAGTATAGACTTGAGTATATACTGACAAGTCGACTGAACCAAGACATAGTCGAACATTTTTTTGGAGCAATGCGGTCAAGAGGTGGACAATTTGATCATCCAACTCCGCTGCAATTTAAGTATAGATTAAGAAAATATATAACAGGTATGACAACATTAAAATAATCAATTTACAATCAATTCATTGTAATAATAATAATAATTGTCAAATGTTTAGCTTTATGTTTCAGCAAAGTTTTGATCGTGAATGTTGGTAGTTATGTTCTGTGTTTTGTCTTTTATGTTTTTTGTTATGCGTAAAACATTACCATATAAATAATTCTTTTTATTTTGTTTAGCCAAGAATACAGAAATGTTATCTAGTAATGGAAACGTTGAAGACAGCTTTGAAAATTGGCTTAACCTAGATCTAAGTTCTGTAGTTACGACAAGCAAGGAAAATGAGCCCGAAGAGCTTGCGCTAGAAGTAGCAAACAACATACCTCAAGAAATTAACATCGAAGAGTTGACTTGCGATGCTATTGAGTATGTAGCTGGCTATGTTATTAAAAAGCTAAAACTATCTAACAAGAGCTCCGAAAATTCGACATTTACATACGTGGATGAGATATCATATGGCGGCCTTATAAAACCAAGTGACCAATTTACAGATAAGCTCCAACAGCTAGAAGCGATTTTTTTATCTTATGTGAGAGAACATTTTAATTTAACTAAAAATGTTAAAGAAAAATTAGTAATGGCTGCTGTGTACGTGGACATTAATATTGAAGTAAAAACTTTCTATTTTAAAATAAGAATATATTTTAGAAATAATGCAAGGTTTACAATGTCAGCTTAGCTTGGATTGAAGCTTTTAAAAATCTAAAATGTACGCTGATAGTTTACAATGTCAGCGTGAACAACATGTTCGAATATCGAAATTGTAAAACAGCTGTCTATGAACAGCTGATGTTTGTTTTATGTGAGTGTCAAGAATTTATAAAGCGAACCAAAATGGAGAAAAAAAAAAGCAATTTTACTAGCTTTTAATTCAATGATAATGCAGTCAGCTCTTGCTGCTGCTGCTGTAGTTGAAGAGGAGAAGTAGCAGAGAAGTGCTCGAGGGTGTTGGGCGCGAGAGCATTTGCTTGGGCTTGAGCCAACTCTTTGTAAAGAGCTGTTGCGTGACAGTGAAACGTTTTACAATTTCACCAGGATGAATATAGAACAATTTGATGAATTACTATCACGTGTATGATCAGATTTGGCCAAGTATTCCATTAGAAAGCCAATTTCAGAGCGCGATAGGCTTATGATTAAATTAAGGTGAATATAAGATTTTATTTGAAAACTCTGCATACGTATAATAATCAAATTTTTATTACTAGATTTCTTGCAACCGGCTCGTCCTACAGTGCCATTGGTTATTCCTTCCGCGTGTCCAAGTGTACTGTTCACAACATCATAAAGGAAACGACGCAAGTAATTTGGAATCGTTTAAACGAAAAATTTATAGCAAAGCCAACTAACTCGGACCTTAAGCAAATTGCGGAAGACTTTTATAGCTGCACTGGACTGCCCAATTGTATAGGCGCATTAGATGGGAAGCATTGTGCTATTGAAGCACCTGCAAACAGTGGAAGTTTATATTTTAACTATAAAAAAACGTTCTCCATTGTTTTGCTGGCTGCTTGCGATAGCAATTACAATTTTACTGTCGTCAACGTTGGTGCATATGGTTCTGAGTCAGATGGTATGCTTTTTTAAAACCAATTTAACCTGGTTATTTTGAATGAAAATATTATTAATTTTACTTTATTGTTAAGGAGGAATCTTGCGTTGCTCGGACTGGGGAAAAATGTTGCTAAACAATGAGCTGCCATTGCCAGAACCTTCTGCATTGCCTAATAGTGGAACAATTTTTCCATATTTTTTTGTAGGCGATGAGGCGTTTCCGCCAAAGCGCCATTTACTTAGACCATATAGTGGGCGTGGTTTGTCGGGAGATAAACGTATTTTCAATACAACCCTGTCAAAGGCACGACTTTTTATTGAAAATACTTTTGGAATTTTAGTATCAAAATTTCGGATTTTCCATACAGTGATTTGTGCAGACCCGGATCTGGCAATATCAATTGTCAACAGTGCTGTTGTGTTGCACAACTTTATAAGGAAGACATAAACCTCTTCAACGCAGTGTCAAGCTGAAAATGAAATGGACCAGGGAAGATGGAGCCATTTAAATTCAGAAGCGCAGCTCAGAGCAACGCATGAGGCACAAAATTTACGCGATATCATGACAAATTATTTATCAACAAAAAACTAGTACTTACTTAATAAAAAATATAATCACATTTTAATAAATTTTTGTTTTTTTTTGCCATATCTATATTCCATACAAAGTTCCATTATTTCTTTTCCAATTCCTTTGCCTTTGAATTTTCCAATTCGAGGTATGTATCCCTAGCGAGATTCAGCACGATTTCGATTGGAGAGTCGTTTGGCATTCCACCCATTATTTTGGTGGTATTGGCATTCATTGCCTCCACAATGCTATTTAGAATTCCTGGCGTCTTTGAGCGCGATCGCGACAATGATCGCGGCGTTCCTGCTTGCTGCGGCGATTCAAGCTGCTGCGATTCAAGCTGCTGCGATTGCGGCTCCGACAGAAACTCCAAATCTTCATCCTGCAACCAAGAGTCCTCATTCGCAGTCGAACTGCCCCATGCTTGCGAATTGCTTACCCTGGAAAAGAAATAGTATAATTAATAAATCAATAATTATTACAAATCAAAGGCAGTGCTTACTTGCGTCGCTTGTACGCCTCGTCGAGGAACTCTAAATTCTTCAAAAAAATCCAGGTGGATGGCCTACTTGCAGCAGCGCCACTTTTGCTGTGGACTTTCTCCTTCTCCCGCCCATACTTTTCACGCAGTTTGCGAAAGTGGCTGTACGCTTCATCCCCTTTAAAATACACGGTAATGAAATATTGTCACAACCGAACGAATTACAAGAACTTACCAGACATTTTGAAGTAAACTCCTATGGACTTCCACAAATCCTCCCGCAAAAGTTTTTTTTTGTATGCTTTGGACGTAACACTCCATAGGCATTCATTATTTTGCATAACTTCAATAAAACGTGCTGTTGTCTACTCGTCCATGCTTGTTTTTTACAAATCTCTACTCAAATTGTACACATAAGCGCAATTCGAACAATGGAATCAGCTGATTCGAAATCAGCTAACACATGTGCAATAGCGCAAAAATTATCGATTTGTATTTTTATTTAACAATGATTTTGTTGTTATATATTCATTAATATGTACTTAATATATATTAAATAGTGAAATCTCTTATCATTTACCTCAGTATTGAGTAAAATAGAGGTAAAAACTTTGGAGCTTTCAAGCACATGTTACTAATTTCGAAAAAAACGCCATCTATTGACTGCTCATTCATAGCTCATATACAGCTGTTTTAAAATTTCGAAATTCGAACATGTTGTTCACGCTGACATTGTAAACTATCAGCGTACATTTCAGATTTTTAAAAGCTTCAATCCAAGCTAAGCTGACATTGTAAACCCTCCTTTTACAGCTATAAAATAATGATTCGTCAATCTAAGATAAATCATTTAATTTATTGTCGTTCCGTTAATAGTCTGTTTTTGAAAGGTTTAATTAAATTAAAGCGAATCTCAGAGCAAATAGCTATATACATCTACAAGATGCAATAGGCCAACAAGATGTTGACGCAGCTCAACTTGGTCAGATGTTAATTTTACCATCTTCTTTTACAAGCTCTGCACGAAATACATATGCATTAAAAGACTCAAGATGCTATGACATATGTTCGCGATTATGGTCGACCAGATCTTTTCATAACATTCACATGCAATCCACAATGGAATAACATCAAAAGTGTTTTATTACCGGGTCAAAAACCGCATGATCGTCACGATATTATAGCTCGAGTTTTTCATTTAAAAGTTAAAGCTCTAATGTCACTGACAAAAGTTTCTTTGTTTGGAAGCGTGCAATGTTTCATGTACTCTGTGGAATGGCAAAAGCGGGGTTTACCACATATACATATTCTACTTTGGTTAGAAAATAATTAAGACCAGATAAAATCGATAAGATTATCTGTGCCAAAATACCAAACGCAGATGAGGATCCTTTGTTATTTAACATTGTTAAGTCAAATATGATTCATGGTCCTTGCGGTGCATTTAATAATAAATCGCCATGCATGAAAAATGGAAAATGTACCAAAAGGTTTCCTCGACAATTACTTAAATAAACTGTGACTGGAAAAGATAGTTACCCTCTGTATCGTAGCAGAGCGATAGAAGATGGTGGTAATGCAATTAGTATAAATGATAATTGCATAGATAATCGTTGGGTTGTGCCTTATAACTGTGTACTATTGAGAACATTTGAAGCTCACATAAATGTTGAGTAATGTAGTTCTGTAAAGTCTATTAAATACATTTGTAAATATGTTAACAAGGGCAGTGATCAAGCATCATTTACTCTTGAAGACCAACGTAATGAAATTAATATGTACGAAAGTAGCCGTTATATAAGTAGCTCAGAAGCGGTATGGAGAATCCTTGCATTTCCCATACATGAACATTTTCCGGCTATTACACAATGAGCTCTTAATTTAGAAAATGGTCAACGGATATATTTTAGCCCCAATAATCCGCAACAATAACTTGACAGATTAAGCATAACACCCAGAACCACTTTGCTAGCCTTCTTTGAGCTATGCACACGTGATGAGTTTGCAAGAACGCTTCTATATTGTGAAGTTCCATCGTATTTTACATGGAACAATAAAGAATTTCAAAGAAAAAGACGAGGGCATGATGTGCCTAATTTTCCTGGAGTTAAAAGAGATTCAGCTTTGGGAAGAGTTTACACTTTTCATCCCAATAAAACAGAATGTTTTTATTGAAGACTATTACTACATTTTGTAAGAGGCCCTTCATTTTCAAATTTAACAAGTGGAAGCGTTGCAGTCGGACGCAGCCGACTGCGGTATACTCGATGCCAGTATTAAAACCAGTAAAAAGAGGCCTGATTGTAAAGGGGTACGGATGCGCTAGGGGTTTACGCTGCCTTAAATATTCTCCGATGCAGATGGGGATGGCACCGGCTGCCTTCGTTGCAAATTTGGTGACTCTAGCTCAAGGTTTGTAAAATGTGGGGAAAGGTGGAAAGAGGGGCTGGGGGCGGTATGGGTGGGCGTGGCATCTAATTTTTTGATGCAAATCTATGTGGGATGTCAATTGCTACCTTCATACCAAATTTGGTGACTCTAGCTCAAAGTTTGTAAATGGAGATGCAGTTTTTTGGGGGTCATCATCATATATCTTGGCACCAAATTTGGTGACTCTAGCTCAAAAACTATGGGAGATATAGGCTTTTCTGATTTCAAAATGCGGGGGGGCTGGGGGCGGATTGGGTGGGCGTGGCTCCAAAATTTGATGCAGTTTTTTGGGGGATGCTAGTAGCTATCTTCTTACCAAATTTGGTAGTTCTAGCTGTAAGGATGTGCGAAATATGTGGATTTATCGGTTTTGAGTTATCGAATATATCGATTTGCCAGCCTCCCAGTTATCGTAGAACCCCCATCTTGACACTTTAATTTACTATCCCATAGATAAAGAGAAATGGAAAATTTCAAGTCTTTAGCTTGAGGGGTGTGGAAAAAAAAGTTGCGTTCATACAGACGGACAGACGGACAGACAGACAGACGGACGGACAGACGGACAGACACCATGACGGACATTGCACAAACTCAATATACTCTTTACCTTCGGTATCGAGCATAAAAACCTTTAATGGTATAGCATACGCATCATTTCAATTGGCGTGTAAAGCTCTAGGATTACTAGAAGATGATAAGCATTGGGATTCAACTATAGCCGAAGCTTTCATATGTCAAAATTCTACAAAACTGAGAGAACTTTTGGCAATAATGTTAGTATTTTGTCAAATTTCAGATGCTCTTAAACTTTTGAATACTTATAAAGAGAGTTTCTCAGAAGATATTTTAAGAGCCTTTCATTTTTCACAAGACAGAAATATTGATGAAAGTATTGTGAATAATGTTTTTAATAAATGTCTTTTTATACCCTTAACCCATAAAATGGGTAAATAAGGGTATAATGGTTTTGTGCAAAAGTATGTAACAGGCAGAAGGAAGCATCTCCGACCCTATAAAGTATATATATTCTTGATCAGCATCAATAGCCGAGTCGATTTAGCCATGTCCGTCTGTCCGTCTGTCTGTCCGTCTGTCCGTCTGTCCGTCTGTATGAACGCGTGGATCTCAGAGACTACAAGAGCTAGAGACTTCAGATTTGGGATATAAGTTCTCCTATACCATGAGCAGAACAAGTTTGCTTCAAATTATCGATAACTATTCTGGTTTCCGATATACACATGTGATCGATAACAAAAAAATATCGAATTTGGAAAATGTAAAAATGAGGGTTGAAAGAATGGGTAATGATAGATCTTTTCTGAAAATTTCGTCCAAATCGGTTAAGAAACACCGGAGATATCGAGCTTAATCGATTGAAGTTAAGTCAGTATACCAAAGTCTTATATAAATTTAATTTATTTTTTGCAACTGGGTTAAGGGTATCTACTAGTCGGGCTCTCCCGACTAGAGCCTTCTTACTTGTTTACATTGAAGATATTGTACTGTCTATTGGTGGTCAAAACTTGACTTATTATGGAAAAAGGAGAAATCTATTATTAAGATCCACCTGGTGGAACAGGTAAAACGATTCTTTTAAATTTATTATTGGCAAAGGTACGGCAAAGTAAAAAATTGCATTGCGAATTGCGTCTTCCCATATCGCAGCCACTTTACTAAATGGTGGTCGCACAGCGCATTCTAAACTTTAGATTCCATTTTATTAGTTTAGTTTAGTTTGGATGTAGTTGCGTGTATTCAATTAACGTAACTAATACATTCGATTGACTCAAAAGGAATTGAACACTTTCGTGTATCGTTCTCAGCTATCACCACTGATTCAATTTAGCAGTTTGCCGGCAAACATAAACAAAAAATAACAATTCATTGTTAAGATGTCGCAACAAAATAGTAAGCAATTGTTTTTTTTAAATATTATATGTAAATGGGTTAAACAAATTTTTAGCTTAATTAAAGGCTTTGACAAGAGATTTTTGTGGTCGACTGCCGCCACAAATACTCTAATAGAACTTTGGCAAAAAAACATTGATGGGTTTCGGGGAGCCAGGAAGAACTCCCATATTTATAAGGAAATGGCGGAGAAGATGAAGGACTATGGACCATCGCACATGGAAATTAAAAAGCAACTGGAAAATCTTATGAAAAGATACAGGCAAGTTAAAAAAAAGACAGGTTTTTGATTAACTTATGTTAATTACTTATTTACATTAATGTATTTATAGGGCTGAATGTGCAAAGATGGGACCTTCTGGTGGCACGCCTTCTTCGTGGGAGTATTTTGAAAGCGTGGCCAGTACATTAAACATGTCGAACATTGTGGGCTACCATCCCATAGCCGATAGACTAGGTAATATATTGAATTAAAACTATTGCACATATTTAATATAATACATACAATTCTTAGACCCCTTTTACACGATGAAGTTTTTATACTCGATACCGAAGGTAAAAAGTATATTGAGTTTGTGCAATGTCCGTCATTGTGTCTGTCCGTCTGTCCGTCTGTATGAACGCAACTTTTTTCCGCACCCTTCAAGCTAGAGACTTGAAACTTTCCAATTCTCTTTATCTATGGGATAGTAAATCAATGTGTCAAGATGGGGGTTCTACGATAACTGGGGGGCTGGCAAATCGATAAATTCGATATCTCAAAATCGATTAATCCACATATTTCGCACAACCTTACAGCTAGAAGCCACCAATTTTGGTAGGAAGATAGCTGGCAACAACCCCCAAAAATCTGCATCAAAGTTTTGGAGCCAAGCCCCCCATTCCGCCCCCAGCCCCCCGCATTTTGAAATCAGAAAAGCCTATATCTCCCACAGTTTTGGAGCTAGAGCCATCAAATTTTGTGACAAGATTGGTGATGATGATCCCCCAAAAACGATTGGATGCCACGCCCACCGATACCGCCCTAGCCACCCCCATATGCCCCAACGCTTCGTCAAAAACGGGAATGCGTGTATCTTCCAGAGTTGTGGAGCTAGAGCCACCAAATTTGGTATGAAGATAGCTGGCAACGACCCCCGAAAATCTGCATCAAAGTTTTGGAGCCAAGCCCACCCATTCCGCCCCCCTTTTCCCACCATTTACAAACTTTGAGCTTGAGTCACCAAATTTGGTATGAAGATAGCAATTGACATTCCACATAGATCTGCATCAAAAATTTTGAGGCCACGCCCACCCATACCGCCGCAGCCCCCCCTTTCCCCTTATTTTACAAACTTTGAGCTAGAGTCGCCAAATTTGGTATGAAGATAGCAATTGACATTCCACAAAAATCGGCATCAAAAATTTTGATGCCATGCCCACCCATACCGCCCCAGCCACCCCTTTCGCCACTTTTTAAAAATTTTGAGCTAGAGTCACCAAATTTGGTATGAAGATAGCAATTGACATTCCACAAAGATCTGCACCAAAAATTTTGATGCCACGCCCACCCTTACCGCCCCAGCCCCCCCTTTCCCCTTATTTTACAAACATTGAGCTAGAGTCACAATATTGGGTATAAAGATAGCAATTGGTATTCCACATAGATCTGCAACAAAAATTTAGATGCCACGCCCACGCATACCGCCCCAGTCCCCCTTTCCACCTTTCCCCACATTTTACAAACCTTGAGCTAGAGTCACCAAATATGCAACGAAGACAGTCGGTGGCATCCCCATCTGCATCGGAGAATCTTTAAGGCAGCGTACACCCCTAGCGCATCCGTACCCCTTTGCAATCAGGCCTCTTCTTACCGGTTTTAATACTGGTATCGAGTATACCGCAGTCGGTTGCGTCCGACTGCAACGTTTCCACTTGTTTTTACATATTTTCTTAAAAGTAATTAGTGATTTATTTGATTATGCATTTCAATTTTGAATATAAATACATTTATAATAACATATTAACATGTAAAAAGCATTTTCAATTTGCCAACGGCAAAACGGCTTCAGCTGACTGCAAAAAAATGTAGGTCAAGTTCATCATTGTGTGTATGCATGTGCGTGTGGCATTCAAGAATAGGCAAAACGCAACCAAAACACGTGCTGTCTTGTCGTAGCCACGCATACATACATTTGAACTTGCTTCGTACATATATTATTATATAAAAGAACGTTTTCATATGTTTGAGTTTTCGAGGTTCCCAGGCTTTGTAATGATTTGTGTTATTTGGTTTCGGCTAGCTCTTATAAGCATGTATGTATGTGTGTCCCTGTATATTTATTTGCTTTGACGTTCATTGACCTTTCTCTACTAGTACGAATTTCGGCAAAACCTAAACGGCCAAAATTTAGATTACAATTTGGTGCACATTTGTATTTACCTAAATAACCTAAGAAAAACAAGGAGAACAATACTTTCAAGGCAGTAAAATTTAATTTTTGGTGCTGATCGACCATTTGCAGGAACAGGCGAACAGGAAAATAAACAAGCGTCTAGTAAAATAGGCAGGCAAATATCAGTTTTGCATTACTGGTGATACATACTCTTTCATGTTTTGACACTTTCCAACAATTTTGCCATCGCAACTACCATACAGTTATGCAGCGATGCGCTCAAATGCCGAAAGTGTATTCATGTATTCACTTGTCGCAGAAACGTATAAAGAAAAACTGAAAAAAATCTCAACAAGCAGGCCCAGCAAGAAATGTAAAAAAACGCACATGCATACAAATACTAACAAATGTTTACCGTTTATGCTTTCCGCTGGCCCGCCGCCTCTTCTTAATACACAGGCCGCTGCACGCAAAGCAGAACTGAAACAAAACAAGCAAAGGGCTGGCTTGTCGTAGATAAGACGTAATAACTGAACAAAGTAAAAATACTCAAATACATAATTTTTATATACAGATAGTTTATTTTCAGTATATGAATACAAAATACTTTTACTTTAGAGTTAAATAATTAAATTATAAACAACTTGTTTTTTAAGTTATGCATGCCCTAACTTGCTGCCATAATATAAATAAACATATAAAATATAAATAATATAAAAGTATTTAACCCTCTAAGCCTATTTTCCAAAATCATTGAAGCAAATGCTTAGAACTGTTAAGTATTTATATGTATTCCTATCGATTGTTTATATTATGTTAATATATACCGATATATCGTAAGCTAGTATTCAAGGTATTGATGTTGGTAGTAGGTGTTATCAGAAAAGTGTGGTTCGGCCACACTGATCGTGCCTCTGTCTCTTTTCCGGTGAACCTGATGCCAAGCGCGCGCAATTATTAATACTAGAAAAGAATCTTCCGAAATAAAAGCCATCACACATATTTTAGCGAATAAATAAGAGTTTTACAGCTCAGAAGTGCGATAACCTTAACGCCCAATAATTATTCGACGCCCAATCCAACAATGGGCATGAATAAAGAAGAAATGTTAACCTACTGAAGGCACATAAGGTGGAAGTGCCGCCATTTGCGACGATATCGCACATACGCAAACTAGTGTCAGAATTGTCAACCGTTTCTGCTGCCGCCCCGCTGTCTGCTGTCCCAACGTTAACTCCGCCGTTAACAGCTTCTGCTGATGCCCCGCCGTCTGCTGTTCCAACGTTAACCCCGCCGTCAACTGCTTCTGCTGATGCCCCGCTGTCTGCTGTTCCAGAGTGAACTCTGCCGCCAACCGCTTCTGCTGCCGCCCCGCTGTCTGCTGTTACAACGTTAACCCCGCCGTCAACTGCTTCTGCTGATGCCCCGCCGTCAACTGCTTCTGCTGATGCCCCGCCGTCTGCTGTTCCAACGTTAACCCCGCCGTCAACTGCTTCTGCTGATGCCCCGCTGTCTGCTGTTCCAGCGTCAACTCTACCGTCAACTACTTCCGCTGCTGCCCCGCCATCTGCTGTTTTGGCGATAACCCAGCTTCCAGTGTCGTTGAATCTAGACAAACAATTGGCTAATCTGCGTAAACAGAAGGAGGTACTGGAATTACAACAGCAAATTACGAGTTTGCAGCAGCAGCTTGGTGTCTCTGCTGGATTTCCCAATCAGCGGGTCCCGTGGTTTTCAGCAGACAACGCTTACGATGTCAACAAATGGATCAGCGACTTGGAGGACCCCTGTGAAATACTCCAACTGGATGCCCGTCTGCGATTTCCCGTATTTCGTCGGTTGTTGGAGGGCACGGCAGCAATCCTCATGCGCAAACTTACTGTGCGCAGCTATGAGCGACTTAAACAGATACTGATCCATGAGTTTGGACGATCAAGGAGCACTGAAGCAGTGTACGCAGCCCTGCGAAACCAACGTCTTAATCCAGGATACGCGATATGCTATTGAGGTGGAACAGATTGCAATGAGTGCCACCATCCCTGAGGCTGAGTTGGTGGATCTCATCATTGATGGACTCCGAGACAGCTCGCCAGCAGTGGGCATGCTATATGCAGCCCGAACCATCTACGATCTGAAGACGCTTCTGGAGAGATACGAGAGACGACGAGTCCAATCCAATGCGAGTAAACGAGTGGCTGCCGTGAACTGCCTCGACAACCTTCCGTTAGAAGTGTTTCCCTTCCGTCCACGAATGCCGTCCCTGCTGTAAAAGAGGTGCGGAGTTACAACTGCTCATCATTTGGACACTACAAGTCCCAGTGCCCGAAGCCTACGTGTTTCAAGTGCGGGAAAATTCAAGATTGGGAATGCCATCGCCACTAATGCCGCCGCTGCCGACGCCGTTGCCGACTCCTGTTGCGCAGACACCTTAGTAGATACAGTAGAACATCTACAGATGGTGAGTGTTGCCTTTGTGTCAAATCAAGTGAAAAGCAGTGAGTTTACAAATATTTTCTCCCTCCTTGATTGGGGTAGTCCTAGAAGTTTCATTCGGCAATCTGAAGTGCCTTTTACCTGTAGCCTGAAGTCAACCCCGTTAAACTGCCATGGTCTGGGGAGCCATCAACTTATGTCATTAGGAAAAGTTCAATGTGCCATCCGTATCTTTAGTCAAACAGTATTACACACATTTGATGTCAAACGCACAATAACCAAAAAAGTGTCAACCCGGTCATTTGGTGAAAATGAGTTTATGCCTGCCGAATCACAGTCGTCTACCACTGAAAGAGAGTTTCCCGTCATGTTTGATCATTTGCTGGATGATGCCCTGGCAGCTTTTAATGCAATTGAGTTACCTGATGTTAGTGAAGATGAGTTCAATATCGAGTCTACTCTGCCACCAGAACAGTCTGCAAAGTTGCAGTCTGTTATTTCCGCCTCTTATGTTGATGTCCCTTTCGAACTGATTGAACCGACCAAGTACGAAATGAAAATCGAATTGACAAGTCAGACTCCTATTTTCTGCCGTCCCCGCCAATTATCCCATCACGAGCGCGACGAAGTGCGCCAGATATGTGATGACTTGCTAAGTGCCGGCATTATCCGTCATAGTTGTTCCCCTTACGTTTCCGCTATAGTGCCCGTTCGAAAAAAAGGTAATACCTTAATGTGTTGAACAAAATTACTGTCCGTGACCACTCCCGATTCCGCTGTAAGAGGATTGTATTGAACATCTGGAGGGCAAATCGTTCTTTATGGTACTAGATTTAGAGAATGTATTTTACCTTGTCAAAATGCATCCTGATTCAATTAAATACACTGCCTTTGTAACACCTGATGGACAATTTGAGTACGTACGCATGCCGTTTGGACTATGTAATAGTCCCCCAGTCTTCGCTAGATTTGTATACTTTGGACTGAAGGACTTGATCAATAAAGGTCAACTAGTGATGAAGAGGCACACTGCAGTCTAAACTGATCGAGTCACAGGTGCTGTCTATCTACAACCCGAAGTTAGAAACCGAATTACATTGTGATGCAAGTTCAGCCGGTTTTGGAGCGATGCTCTTGCCGAA
Source organism: Scaptomyza montana (assembly GCA_018904305.1). NCBI lineage: Eukaryota > Metazoa > Arthropoda > Insecta > Diptera > Drosophilidae > Scaptomyza > Scaptomyza montana. Next base: position 38,279 of record JAEIGR010000061.1, on the reverse strand, counting down.
ACAAACTGATGATAACTTTCATCCAGTGTGCTACTTTTCGAAGACCGCTTCCGTCCCTGAATGCAAATTACATAGCTACAAATTGGAAACCCTGGCTATTGTATATGCCTTAAGGCGTTTTGAGACATACCTGAAGTTCCTTCCGTTTAAGATAATTACAGACTGTAATTCATTAGCGTTTACCCTTAAGAATGGTGGATCTTCCGCGAAAATTGCCCGCTGGGAATTGCTATTGGAAAGTTATAACTATACCATTGTACATCGGTCCGGCATGTGTATGCCCCATGTTGGTGCACTAAGTAGACTATTGATGCCTTTACCAAATTTGTCAAATTGTACCCTGCCGCTACTCCTAGTTCCCGGGAAGCATGTCACACTTTAGAGACGCAGTATTTTTCGAATTATAGTCGACCCCGGCGAATTTTTAGTGATTGAGGTACGTGCTTCACCTCTGCCGAGTTTGCTGATTTCCTGGAGTCCCATCATATAATCCATGTCCAGAACGCCACTGCCTCCCCTCGGGCTAATGGTCAAGTGGAACGTGTCAACCGTGTCTTACGTCCCATGCTTCGTAAATTGTTTGAACCATTGGATCATGCCGATTGGGTGAAACAACTTCCGAAAATTGAGTTCGCCTTGAATAATTCAATCCATTCCACAACTAAATTTGCACCTTCCGTCTTCCTTTTTGGTGTCGAACAGCGCGGCGCTGTTATAGATGAGTTAACTGGGCGTTTAGATGATAGGTTGATTGATGAAGTGTCCCCAGTAAATAATCGTAAGATTGCCCTGCAGAACATTATCAAATCCCAAGAGTATAGCACAGAGTACTTTGGTAGATATCATCGCCCTGCTGTTAATTTTAAAGAAGGTGATTTTGTCGTCATCAAAAATGTTGATACGACGGCTGGCGTAAACAAAAAACTCATTAAGCGATACCGTGGTCCATATGTCATTCATAAGAAACTTCCGAATGATCGGTACGTCATCCGGGATGTTGAAGGCTCTCAGCTCACGCAGCTTCCGTATGACGGTGTGCTGGAGTCATCTAAACTGAAATTGTGGCTCACTCCTGATTAAAATAGTGCTTTTGATGTCTGACCGCAGGCAATACCTCACCGTCTGGTATGGCACCGAGCCTTCTATAATTTAGAGTAAGTGGAATCGAGGTCGATTCCCTGTCAGGACGGCCGAGTTGTAAAATATTTATATGTATTCCTATCGATGGTCTATGTTATGTTAATATATACCGATATATCGTAAGCTAGTATTCAAGGTATCGATGTTGGTAGTAGGTGTTATCAGAAAAGTGTGGTTCGGCCACACTGATCGTGCCTCTGTCTCTTTTCCGGTGAACCTTATGCCAAGCGCGCGCAATTATTAATACTAGAAAAGAATCTTCCGAAATAAAAGCCATCACACATATTTTAGCGAATAAATAAGAGTTTTACAGCTCAGAAGTGCGATAACCTTAACGCACAATAATTATTCGACGCCCAATCCAACAATGGGCATGAATAAAGAAGAAATGTTAACCTACTGAAGGCACATAAGGTGGAAGTGCCGCCTTAACCCCGCCGTCAACTGCTTCTGCTGATGCCCCGCTGTCTGCTGTTCCAGAGTGTACTCTGCCGCCAACCGCTTCTGCTGCCCCCCTGCTTTCTGCTGTTACAACGTTAACCCCGCCGTCAACTGCTTCTGCTGATGCCCCGCTGTCTGCTGTTCCAGCGTCAACTCTACCGTCAACTACTTCCGCTGCTGCCCCGCCGTCTGCTGTTTTGGCGATAACCCAGCTTCCAGTGTCGTTGAATCTAGACAAACAATTGGCTAATCTGCGTAAACAGAAGGAGGTACTGGAATTACAACAGCAAATTACGAGTTTGCAGCAGCAGCTTGGTGTCTCTGCTGGAGTACCCAATCAGCGGGTCCCGTGGTTTTCAGCAGACAACGCTTACGATGTCAACAAATGGATCAGCGACTTGGAGGACCCCTGTGAAATACTCCAACTGGATGCCCGTCTGCGATTCCCCGTATTTCGTCGGTTGTTGGAGGGCACGGCAGCAATCCTCATGCGCAAACTTACTGTGCGCAGCTATGAGCGACTTAAACAGATACTGATCCATGAGTTTGGACGATCAAGGAGCACTGAAGAAGTGTACGCAGCCCTGCGAAACCAACGTCTTAATCCAGGATACGCGATATGCTATTGAGGTGGAACAGATTGCAATGAGTGCCACCATCCCTGAGGCTGAGTTGGTGGATCTCATCATTGATGGACTCCGAGACAGCTCGCCAGCAGTGGGCATGCTATATGCAGCCCGAACCATCTACGATCTGAAGACGCTTCTGGAGAGATACGAGAGACGACGAGTCCAATCCAATGCGAGTAAACGAGTGGCTGCCGTGAACTGCCTCGACAACCTTCCGTTAGAAGTGTTTCCCTTCCGTCCACGAATGCCGTCCCTGCTGTAAAAGAGGTGCGGTGTTACAATTGCTCATCATTTGGACACTGCAAGTCCCAGTGCCCGAAGCCTACGTGTTTCAAGTGCGGGAAAATTCAAGATTGGGAATGCCATCGCCACTAATGCCGCCGCTGCCGACGCCGTTGCCGACTCCTGTTGCGCAGACACCTTAGTAGATACAGTAGAACATCTACAGATGGTGAGTGTTGCCTTTGTGTCAAATCAAGTGAAAAGCAGTGAGTTTACAAATATTTTCTCCCTCCTTGATTGGGGTAGTCCTAGAAGTTTCATTCGGCAATCTGAAGTGCCTTTTACCTGTAGCCTGAAGTCAACCCCGTTAAACTGCCATGGTCTGGGGAGCCATCAACTTATGTCATTAGGAAAAGTTCAATGTGCCATCCGTATCTTTAGTCAAACAGTATTACACACATTTGATGTCAAACGCACAATAACCAAAAAAGTGTCAACCCGGTCATTTGGTGAAAATGAGTTTATGCCTGCCGAATCACAGTCGTCTACCACTGAAAGAGAGTTTCCCGTCATGTTTGATCATTTGCTGGATGATGCCCTGGCAGCTTTTAATGCAATTGAGTTACCTGATGTTAGTGAAGATGAGTTCAATATCGAGTCTACTCTGCCACCAGAACAGTCTGCAAAGTTGCAGTCTGTTATTTCCGCCTCTTATGTTGATGTCCCTTTCGAACTGATTGAACCGACCAAGTACGAAATGAAAATCGAATTGACAAGTCAGACTCCTATTTTCTGCCGTCCCCGCCAATTATCCCATCACGAGCGCGACGAAGTGCGCCAGATATGTGATGACTTGCTAAGTGCCGGCATTATCCGTCATAGTTGTTCCCCTTACGTTTCCGCTATAGTGCCCGTTCGAAAAAAAGGTAATACCTTAATGTGTTGAACAAAATTACTGTCCGTGACCACTCCCGATTCCGCTGTAAGAGGATTGTATTGAACATCTGGGGGGCAAATCGTTCTTTATGGTACTAGATTTAGAGAATGGATTTTACCTTGTCAAAATGCATCCTGATTCAATTAAATACACTGCCTTTGTAACACCTGATGGACAATTTGAGTATGTACGCATGCCGTTTGGACTATGTAATGGTCCCCCAGTCTTCGCTAGATTTGTATACTTTGGACTGAAGGACTTGATCAATAAAGGTCAACTAGTGATGAAAGAGGCAATTTATACCTTACGAGTGAATGGGTTAGGCCTCAAAGTGTCGTTTTGCGTATAAAGAGTTGGAGTATTTAGGGTATTTAGCGAACTCTTCCGGTATCACCCTGAAACCAGCTCATCTTCAAGCTATAAAAAATCTGCGGGACCATCGAGATAGGAAAGAATTGGAACGCTCTCTGGGTCTCTTTTCTTACTTCCGCCGTTTTGTTCCCAACTATGCCAAAATCGCCTATCCGATGTCGCGTCTGCTGAAAAAAGATGCCCATTACGTTTTCTCTGATGAGTGTCTTAAACCTTCCGAACACTGCAGTCTAAACTGATCGAGTCACAGGTGCTGTCTATCTACAACCCGAAGTTAGAAACCGAATTACATTGTGATGCAAGTTCAGCCGGTTTTGGAGCGATGCTCTTGCCGAAACAAACTGATGATAACTTTCATCCAGTGTGCTACTTTTCGAAGACCGCTTCCGTCCCTGAATGCAAATTACATAGCTACAAATTGGAAACCCTGGCTATTGTATATGCCTTAAGGCGTTTTGAGACATACCTGAAGTTCCTTCCGTTTAAGATAATTACGGATTGTAATTCATTAGCGTTTACCCTTAAGAATGGTGGATCTTCCGCGAAAATTGCCCGCTGGGAATTGCTATTGGAAAGTTATAACTATATCATTGTACATCGGTCCGGCATGTGTATGCCCCATGTTGATGCACTAAGTAGACTATTGATGCCTTTACCAAATTTGTCAAATTGTACCCTGCCGCTACTCCTAGTTCCCGGGAAGCATGTCACACTTTAGAGACGCAGTATTTTTCGAATTATAGTCGACCCCGGCGAATTTTTAGTGATTGAGGTACGTGCTTCACCTCTGCCGAGTTTGCTGATTTCCTGGAGTCCCATCATATAATCCATGTCCAGAACGCCACTGCCTCCCCTCGGGCTAATGGTCAAGTGGAACGTGTCAACCGTGTCTTACGTCCCATGCTTCGTAAATTGTTTGAACCATTGGATCATGCCGATTGGGTGAAACAATTTCCGAAAATTGAGTTCGCCTTGAATAATTCAATCCATTCCACAACTAAATTTGCACCTTCCGTCTTCCTTTTTGGTGTCGAACAGCGCGGCGCTGTTATAGATGAGTTAACTGGGCGTTTAGATGATAGGTTGATTGATGAAGTGTCCCCAGTAAATAATCGTAAGATTGCCCTGCAGAACATTATCAAATCCCAAGAGTATAGCACAGAGTACTTTGGTAGATATCATCGCCCTGCTGTTAATTTTAAAGAAGGTGATTTTGTCGTCATCAAAAATGTTGATACGACGGCTGGCGTAAACAAAAAACTCATTAAGCGATACCGTGGTCCATATGTCATTCATAAGAAACTTCCGAATGATCGGTACGTCATCCGGGATGTTGAAGGCTCTCAGCACACGCAGCTTCCGTATGACGGTGTGCTGGATTCATCTAAACTGAAATTGTGGCTCACTCCTGATTAAAATTGTTCTTTTGATGTCAGACCGCAGGCAATACCTCACCGTCTGGTATGGCCCCGAGCCTTCTATAATTTAGAGTAAGTGGAATCGAGGTCGATTCCCTGTCAGGACGGCCGAGTTGTAAAATATTTATATGTATTCCTATCGATGGTCTCTGTTATGTTAATATATACCGATATATCGTAAGCTAGTATTCAAGGTATCGATGTTGGTAGTAGGTGTTATCAGAAAAGTGTGGTTCGGCCACACTGATCGTGCCTCTGTCTCTTTTCCGGTGAACCTTATGCCAAGCGCGCGCAATTATTAATACGAGAGAAGAATCTTCTGAAATAAAAGCCATCACACATATTTTAGCGAATAAATAAGAGTTTTACAGAACATTTTTTTTTATAGTAATTTGTAGCTCCTAAATTCAAATATGTAATCAGTAAAAATTTTGTATTTTTTTTTTACCTGTTGTGTGAGAAAGAGTGTATAAGTGCCTCAAGGCACTTTTGGGAATTTGAGTATTAAAAAAGTTATTTTCAAAAATGTATGATAAATTTTATTTATTTGTATGATATTCAGCATTTTTGGCTGTGCAGCACAAATGCAGTTTGCATTTTGTGCAAAAACATAGCGTTTGCGATGTTTTGCAGTGCTTACACCATTTTATTCCACCACTCTGATCTTAAAATTCCGGAAGATGGGTTAGCTGGCCAAACCTAGGGCTGCCATCACCTAAATTGCCGACACCGGATAAACACTAGAAAAAGCTCGGACATTTGGGGGAAAAATGTTTTTTTCCCCGGACACCTCTGAAAATTTTTTGCAACAAAAACCAAAATCATCTTCATTATTCTTTAATTTTTATTTTTTTTTTTTTACATATTTTGGTATTTATTAGTCCTCCCAAATTTTTTCTAAAATATCTTTCTTTTCCAACCAGAATGTGTAAAAGTCGGAATAACTCAGGTTCTTGAAATTATATTTGATTTTGATCAGAGAAGAAACTGTGTGTAAGTTAAGCAAGTTTCTTTCTTTCGTCCATTGCTGCGTGACTAGCGAAAAGACTTTCTCTACATTCGCATTGTGAGCTGGTATGCAAAATTATATTGTGCGATTTTAGGCAGCTCAGAATATACATGAGCATTAGGTGTTATAAAAAAATTCACCCACAACTGGTTCGCGCTTAAAAGCTTATCGCCGTTAGTTAGGTCCATGCTATAAGCCTTTAAGTTTGCCTATTCGTCTATCAGCTTCGTGTCATCGATTTTTATTTTAATTTCCTTGAGAAATATAACATGGATTGCTTTCAGTAATGTTTGACAACATCATCCAGTTGAATTTTTCAAAGTCCTTCATTGGATTTTCCCACTTCTCTATATAGGATTTCATTTCTCTGTAAAAATCTGAAAAATTTGTATAAAACTCTTTTTTTGTGCTTTCCTCTTGTTTGTTCAAAATACTTTGGGCCTTGAGAGGTACAAAGTTTTCTTTTATTTTGTCTTCTAACGTTTTATTCAGAGACGCCAATATGTTTATTGTTTCGATAATGGAGTTATCACTTTTTTCCAACTTTTCAATTTTTCCATGGAAAACGTACATCACTGAATGAATGAGAAACATATATGCCTCTGATAGTGGGTCTTCAAAAAAATGTTTGATCAAAAAGGGTGGTCTATCCAAGCTTTCAAAATAACTTATTAAGGCCTCGTACATTTTCAAAAAACCTCTCGATTGCGGGAAAAAGACTTAGCCATCGTGATTTTGAGTGAAATAAAATATGCTTATTTTCCTATTCAGCAGCTGCACAAAAGTCCTTAAAAGCTTCTGTTCGAACTGTGTAAATTGAGAAAAAGTTTAATATTTTCAATATCATCGTCTCAACGTCAATAGGAAGTAGGTCACATCCATGGTGCACAGCATTATGAAGGATATGGGCAGTAACTCCGATGCCGACAATATTTGGATTAAGTTTATTTTTCTAGTGCTCCCGCCGAAGTTTGTTTTGCAATTGTCGCCAGAAAATGCTATACACTTCGATAGAAGATCATGGTCCCGAAGTTGTTTCATAATAATTTCAACAATTGTGTCAGATGTTTCATTTTCAACAGACTCGATTTCACGAAGCTTCGATGTGATGCCATTTTTTTGTTTATCAAAATACTGAATAATAATGGGAAATAATTTAGTACTGCCGCGATTATTAGCATCGGTGGATACACTTACGAAAGCAACATCTATTAGATCTCTTTTGAGTTCGGCAATCGTTAAAGGGCATAACACGTTATTTACAATAGCAGTAGCTTTCGTGCGATTACATGTCATGTTTTTTGCCGTATTTGACTCCGGGAATATTACTTGGTTAAGGGAACTACTGCAATCCAAAGAATTGAATGACATGTGGTGATTGACTGATTGCGCCTTCAGCTGCTCGAATAAGATTTTTTTCTGAGCAAGGTGTACTTTTTTCAATGAATGTCGGGATGTTTGAACTACTAGCTTGGCTTTTCGAATTAGCTTTGTGTTTTTGTGTGTTAAGGTGCTCTTTAATGTCGGAAATACCTTTATTTGCAATGGAAATATTTGTAGAACAAATCGTGCACTGTACTTCCCAGTCATATTTTCCTCTTTTCAACATAGGATATTTAATTTTCAATTCGCTGTTGAACGTGCATTTACGTTTGAGCATTTTGATCTCGAAAGCAATAAAAGGAAAGTCAGAAAATAGATAAAATTAAAGATATAACAAAAACCAAATTGGTCTAACAAAATTTCAGTGTCAACAAAGTTTTTTCGTATTTACTATTCTTGCATTTGGGGTGTTCAACAGCTCCGTTTCATCGTTTCATGTTTCAAAGTTGAAACGATTAACTCGTGAACGGCATTTTGGGTGTCAATGCGTTTCAAGTTTGTGCAGTCAGCTGTTGTTTGTTTACATTTCTTATCCTTCAATTTTTGTCACTGTTGCTGTTTTCCGCGGTTATACTTTATTTATAAAAAATGCTATTTAAAAGTGCTAAAGATATGCTATGCGATGCTTTAGCATAGCAAGTTATTAGTGAAATAGAGGATATTGAAGGTGAGAAGAGCTCGTTGTTTGAATTAGTTGCTCAATTACATGCTTTTAACATTTGGCGGCCATTAATCATATGTGTTCATACTTTTTTGCAGAAAAATACACCAAATATACTAAAAAGTACTGAACATCGATAGCAAATATCGACTAAATATCGTGCTCTTCTCATCTTTACTTTGTTGAAACTTGAAACACTTTTTGTATACATAGGCTGGGGTGTTTCAACGTTTCAAGAAATTTTCTATGTATGTTGTTGTTGCGAGACGTTTTAACTTTGAAACGTGAAACGATGAAACGAGCTGTTGAACACCCCAATTCTTTTGTCTTTCGTATTAGCACCGTTATAGTTACAGTTATTTTTGCTAAACTGAACATAATGTGAGCATATTTAGAGCAAATAGCGTGCATTCCAAATTTTTACTCATTAGATGCACACATTGACAGCCGTATTCAGCAGTTTTTAAAGATGTACGTACTCAAAAAAAATATCTAATATGGTTTCCTTACTAGCACTTTACATCAGCATTTACAGCAATTATCGATAACAAGACGGAGAGCTGTCCTCATATGCCCTGATTCCACTAGGCTGCATTCTTCATTAACAGCAAGTCGGGAATGTAGGTGATTCCACTATACATCCAATTGGTTTCGGCATTCATTTTTAACAGGGTCTGCTAAGTGATAGCTGACAACTGTTTGTGTATTATACGTTTATATTTAATTGGAAGCAAATATAAGCTCGAACACAAATAAAATTAGTGAATCCAAAAAAGCAAAAATTATTGCTTTAATTTGTGCGCAAAACGCAAACATGGTTTAGAGAATATCCCAGTTTGTTTATACATGCACTTGATGACAAGCTGTTTTACTCAAATTGGCACTGTTTAGGCCAAGTATCGATTACCAATTTCATAGTATCGACTATGTTAAAATTCTGTTAAGTGCTCTGTAATGTTAACTTCTAACATTCCCACTTGGTCGGTTTTCAACCAACTGGGAATGCAGCCAACCAACGGGGAATATTTGAACAAGATTCCCATTGTACAAATGGGAATCCAATACAAAAGAATGCAGCATTCCCGAGTTCCAATTACATACTTGCATTCTGCTTGTAGTGGAATCAGGGTAATACACAACACCAGCATCTCCATCTTGTTGACAGTTTACAATTATAAATTGAGCTAACACGTGCGTAATATGGATTCTGCTTAATTATCTATTTTGGAGAACGACGCTAAGATGGATGCGCAATTTTTGTTAAATTTGTTTGGGTCGTCGAGCTCATCATTTAATCATGATCAGAGCGTTCGTAGCGTATGGAAATATGAACGTATGATATCCCATATTGCAAAATTATGCATTTTATTTTATGAAATGAAATTTTATAATATAGATTGGATATTGGAAGTTTTTGGCAGCGGGATGTGCCAAGGAACTCGGACGAGTTCTTCAAAGAAAGTTTTCGGTGTGAAAGGAAAGTTTTCGAAATGCTGGTAGCTCAGTTGCCTGGACTGGCAAAGAAGAACACCACATTTCGCCAGGTTATTCCCCTCGACAAGCGCATAGCCGTTGCGCTGTACACGTTGGAGTGGTCGGCAGAGTACCGAACAGTCTTCCAACTTCAAAAACGATGGTTGGCTCGATTTTGATTGATTTTTGTATGGAAGTCATTTCCCAGTTAGCAGAAGAATACATGCCACAGAATTTCTTAACGCAGGAGAAATTGGTTGACTGCGTTAAGGGATTCGAAAATCTGGGATTTCCACAGTGCTTTGGAGCAATGGGTAAATAAGTGCAAGTTTTAAGCATGCATTTATTTTTTCGTTAAAGACTTTGTTCAATGACATAGCAAAACAAATCTGTGGAGCCAACATTCCCGTTTTCATTTTGGGGGACTCGGCTTTCAGGTTCACAACATCAGTAATGAAGCCGTACCCTTTTTATTTAGAGGCATCCGAGGAGCAACGCACTTTTAACTACAACCTCGCTAAAGTGAGACGAGTTGTGGAGAATGCGTTCGGCCAACTAAAAGCGCATTTTCGTCGCATTGGAAGGGGATTGGAAAATTCCCAAACAAATACTTCACACATTATAAGTTGTTGCAGCATTTTGCACAATTTTTTCAACACTCACATGAGTAAAGTGCCAGAAAGTTGGCCAACGGATGTGCCGGTGGACCGACCGCAGCCTGATGAAGCTGCACAACTTGGTGACACCAATAATGTTGCGGAAAACATATAAAGTGCTCTTGCACTTTTTAATAATAATAACTAAATAAAGACATAATATAACTAACTTAAAAAATTTTTAATATTTTCTCGTGAAAAGCCTTGTTCTCTTCTGACACTTCCTTGAATACGCGTAATTTTTCTTTTTCTATTTCAAGTTTTTCCCTTTCAATCTCCAGCCACTCATGGCTGACGTCCCTTTTGCGCTTTTTGCCGCTACTTGTTGCTTCTGGTTCTTTTTCAGTCTCCTGAGTTAGCACCGGCAAAGATTTGAAGTCTGAAATAATTTTAAAAAAATTGATTTCAATGCTCGCTTTTGTTATTGTATGGATATGTTCTTACTAGTGCTCTCTACCATTTTATATTTAAAGTTTACTGAATGCGATACGCCTAGTATAGCCTTAACGCAATCGAAATAAGGCCAATCCGATGGTGCTCCACCAGACGGTCCAACCTTCGCAAGCTCTATCCTGTATGCAAATTATGAATCAAATGTTAACAAGTTGCTGTGAAAGACATTAATGTAATTCAACTTACTTATATTTTCTTTGGATGTTGTCAAACTTTGTTTTGATTTCCTTCGCAGAAGGCCCAAACTTATTCATTTTTTCCGCTATTTCCATGTACACGTGTTGGTTTTTTCTCATGCCTCGGAGACCACTGATGTTCTCTTCTCAGAGGTCTAGCAATACGTGTGTGGCCTCTTCACTCCATACAAATCGAATAATATCTGCTAAAATAGTTGCAAAGAATTATTTTGTATAGCATAATAAAAACTAAATAAATTTAATTTTTACCGTTTGCCATTTTGAGTCTCAATTTCCTGTAATTATTTGACTAGTGGTGTCAACATGCCGATAAAAGAAATTATCGACCATAACAGAAATTTTTTTAGAGTATCGAGTACTGTTAACACCAGATGTACTCACATCTTGGCTAGACGCCAGCATCTGCCATATCTAGCACCCATACAATTTGTATGGGAGATGTTCAACATCTTGGCTCAAGATGCGAAGATGCAAGATGCAGCATTAATGAGGCCAGGGCATTACTAGTAGGTACGTACTCAAAAAAAAGTGACAAAATAATATATGAAAACTTATAAAATTGCTGTGTAGCAATTTCCAAATGGCATCAACGCGCGAAACACACTTGCCTGTGTAAGTGCGACTTGAACGGAATATTAACATATTGATAATCGTATTGAACTCTGTTATTTAACAGTTGAAACAAGTTACTCAACGAGTATATACCTAACAGAGCTGAACTCAAAGCTGCCAACTGAATTTGAGTGGTGCATCACCAGACCTAGATTTGGGCACCTATAATAAACGAGAGTGGATAGCTGCCTATGTTTTGATTATTGCTTCTTTGTTTACTTTTCAAGGAAGCCGCTATATTTAAAATGGTTTGGATCATGCAGCGACGCTGTTTTTTTGCTTCATACAATGCTTGTGTGCGCTGAGTTTGTGTTTGTAAGACATGCAAATATTTTTGTTGTTTTGATGTTAATATTATTTACGTAAATATATGAATACAATTAAATTACTTATGACATAAACTGTTTGGGTGCGCTGAGTTTGTAAGACATCAACATATGTATGATGTTAATATTATTATTATTATTATATTATACAATCAAAATACATATGGTGTATATGTTGCTTAAAAAATATCAATATAACATACATATGTATATGAAATTAAAGTTAAATGGAATGACAATCATAATTATTAATATGCATTTTAAGCTTAATTAAATTGATTCAGCAGACAATCAGATGGCAAGTTAAAATGTTTTTATTAGAGCTTGTTGGATCTGCAATCTTACCATTTCAGTAGTTGAAATTGTCAAATAATAATATGTATGTATTTAGGCAGGTCAATGAATGAAAATACAATTGCCACCCATACATTTGAACATGCTTCATATGCATACATACACACATGCAAATGCAGGGCGAAGAAAAAGACAAAATATGTGTATCAAAAATCTCGACACAGCACACTATGCGTGATTTTGCCACTTTTTGTGGCATTCATCTTTAACCCGTGAACAAAGCAAGATATTCTGATTAGGTGATGAAATGACCCATAGTGCAGCCAACAAGAATGGAACTTATATAGAGTCGTCATCAACAAGAATGGAACTTATGTATATATATATATATATATACAGTACGACCTCGGTTAACGCAACCCTCGAAACACGCAATTCATCGGTTATTGCAACACCCGAATTTTTAACATTGTTGACTCTGTTAACGCAACTTTTAAAAAAAAATTACCTCATTTAACGCAACTTCCTAAGGAAATCGTATGTTTTTGTTCGTTTTTACCACTCTTCTTTCATTCTCTTTTGTTGATTTGTTCATTCGTCTCTGCATAAAAATATAAACTGGGGAATCACACGCATTATGCGTGTATGTATGTATGTATGGCTGGTGCCTGCGCTCACTCACTTTCATGGAATTTATTTTGCGATCGGTTGTTTCACTCTGCTGCTGCTTTCAATATGCCAGTAACAAAACATATAAATAAACTTACAATATCACAAAAATGTGGAATTTTAGAAAACTGGACAGTGGAACTTCTATTAAGTCGATATGCCAGGAGTATCATGTCCATAAATCCACAATAAGTAGGATTAAACGGAATGACGTTGCTCTAAAAAAGTTTATTACAAATGCGGAATCCGGGCCAGGAAAGCGTGTTTCAATTAGAACTTGCGAATATGCTAAAATGGAAAAATCATTGTACGCGTGGTTTTTGAAGCAAAGAGATCGCAATTTGCCTATATCATTAGAAATTGTAAAAGCAAAGGCGCGCCAGTTGGATGGTTTTCTAATTTTAAAAAACGACACGGCATTCGCATGCTAAAAGTTTGCGGTGAGAAATTGTCGAATAAGCCAATCCTTGTCGAGCCGTTTCTAAAGGAGTTTCAAGAGAAAGTCAAAGAGCTCGATTTAAGTGCAGATCAGATTTATAATGCTGATGAGTCTGGATTATTTTATAAAGTGCTGCCAAATAAAACCCTTGTTAGCGCCAATGAAGCAAGTGCACCTGGTCGCAAAGTAAGCAAGGAGCGCATAACATTTCTGGCTTGCACAAATGCTTATGGTGAGCACAAAGTTAAACCGCTCGTTATCGGCAAATCATTGAACCCCAGAGCATTCCCAAACTATGGGAGCTTACCGGTCGTGTACAAAGCAAACAAAAATTCATGGATGACATTAAGATTTTTTGAAGAATGGTTTCACGATGTGTTTGTTCCTGAGGTAAGTAAAAAAAAACTAAATGCAGATAATCAAATATGGACTGACTTTTGATCCTTATTTTATTAATTTTTTCAGGTTAGATTATTCCTTTCTTCTAAAAATCTTCCACAAAAAGCGCTGTTGCTTTTGGATAACGCACCTTGTCATCCGAAAGATGGAAACTTAAGAAGTGACGACGGAATGATCTCCATAATGTGCTTTCCACCCAACTGTACTGCTATTCTTCAGCCAATGGACCAAAATGTTATAAACTTAACAAAACTTTATTACAAAAAAGGTCTCTTGGCTCATTTAATCGGAAGTGAAGGCCAAAATATGGAGAGCAAAATCAAAGCATTTAACTTGTGGCATGCAGTTTGTTTGCTTTCTAATGCATGGGGTAAAGTGTCACCTAATGCTATAAAAAATTGCTGGAATTTGTTGGCTTGTTCTAATGATCAATGGACTGATGAAGATAATTTGCCGTTAAAAGTAATTAGAGATGAACTACTTCATGAACAATCAATGATTAGCACTGTTTCCAATCATCTTCGTGAAGTTACAGCCGAAAATTCAATTTCTAATAATGAAATAATTGACTGGATTTACGAAAATGAAAGCGATGACATTCCAGCTGCAGGCGAAGTGGATGAAATCGAAAGTGCAGACGAAATCACCATTGATGTTGTTGTGGCTTCACCAAAAATTAAACTGCAAACTGCTATTAACTCTTTGAACACTTTCATTAAATGGGCTGAAAAGACGGAACTTCCAATAAATGACATTTTGAAGCTTCAAGATCTTCGCGAAACAGCAGTTCAGAAAAGCATTAATTGTAAAAAAGTTCAGACTAAAATTTCACAATTTTTCAAAAAATAAATCAAATAATATTAAATCCTTGCTTTAAACGCAGTCTTATTCGATTTTATTTAATTTTAAAGGTAAGCGAAGGCATCTGTATTTTAAAAAAGGGCTCGTGGCCACCGGAAAATTTCACCTCAGTTTTCGCAACCACCTCAGTTTTCGCAACCACCTCAGTTTTCGCAACAGGCCAAATTTTAATAGGTTGCGTTAACCGAGGTCGTACTGTATATATATATATATATATATATATATATAAGTTCCATTCTTGTTGGGCGAATCACTCACGAAACACGAGAAACGCACGAAATGCGCTCTCAGAGCGAGTGGTTGCTACGCTAAGTTACGTTACGTCTTCCAATTGAATGTTGGAATTTTGCTGTTTGGACACTCTATCTGTTTCCATTCTTCGATCTCAGGATCGTAGACTGAGTTATAACTGGGACATATATGCAATTTGTCGTTTGAACTTAAAAATTTAAACTTTTTTATATGATCTTGTCTTCACGTTTTTCAATTTCGATAGTTCCCTCGTAAACTAAGGTGGTTTATTATCACTTGATGAACAAGTGAGGGGAGCACTGATATCCAAAAGCGAATTCAAGGTCCCATTAAATATGACAATGTCAGTTTCTATATCACTACAAGAATAAAGGTGAGACCAATTAGTATGCTGATAAAGATTATTTAATAAAGTAAAGTTAGTTTTACGAAAGCAACAGGTTTTTAATGAATAATTAGATGCTGGACTAGGGTTAAGAATTTCTATAAATAGTTCAAAGGAATAAGAACTTTAAATAATGAACTAAAAGAAAATAATGATAAGCGACGAAACCAGAATTAATAAACTGTTAGTCGTAAGCGAAAATACCGCAAAATTATTACATATGTAAGTAATAAACAGGGACTGCAAATAATGATTATTTTTTTTTTTTTTGAATAAATAAATCATTCACTTATGGTATCTTTGGGACAGCGAGAAATATACCAATATTCATCTTTAAGGCTCATTTATGCATTTTCACCATGATTTAAAATTTTTCAATTTTTATAGATTTACTCACAAAATACTGATTAATTTTGAGTTATACTTACAACTCAATCAATAATCATTATTTTTTATCAAAAAAATAAAACTCATGAAATAATGATTATTCTTTGAGATTTATTTTTTGCTCAAAAATAAAACTCAAGTTGTTATTTCGACCTTTTCTTAGGGAATAATCCTAAACATGATATATATTCCTAGTCAGTAAAGTAAAGTTTTATTTAAAATTCACTATCATTTAGCAAATGAATGCACTTATATCGAATAACGCTCTCATTTCATACAATTACATATACACTCAATGGGTCGATTGTGCGAGAGCCAAGGTTGTGAGGTAAGGCAGTTACGCCTTATCGTATATTTTTTTATCATGGTTTTGCACAGACAATATAACATTACACTCTATTTATATTTATAAGGTGTGAAACCAAATATTTAGATCGCACTTGACAATGTATTGTCTTTGTAATTTTGCAAAGCGTATATTTATTTTGTCATGATATGTGTAACGAACGTAAGGAAGCATATCTGATAAAGATTTTACTATAAAAAACAAGTATTATTTGCAAGTGCTTAAAATATTCATAATGCATGTGGAATGAATGTAGGTTCTTTTTTTATACTCCTTACCGAAGGTAAAGAGTATATTGGTTTTGTGCAATGTCCGTCATGGTGTCTGTCCGTCTGACCGTCCGCATAGTTGCAAGTTTTTTCTACACCCTTCAAGCTAGAGACGTGAAACTTTTCAATTCTCTTTATCTATGGGTGTAGTAAATTAAAGTGTCAAGATAGGGGTTCTACGATAACTGGGGGCTGGCAAATCGATAGATTCGATAACTCAAAACCGATAAATCCACATAGTTCGCACATCCTTACAGCTTGAACTACCAAACTTGGTGGGCAGATAGCTACTAAGATTACCCAAAAAAAGCATTAAAAATTCTGGAGCCACGCCCACCCTTTCCGACCCAAACCCCCCACATTTTGAAATCAGAAAAGCCTATATCTTCCACAGTTGTGAGCTATAGCCACCAAATTTGGTGCCAAGATAAGTGATGATGACTCCCCAAAAAGTGGATCAAAAGTTTGGATGCCACGCCCACAAATACTGCCCTAGCCGCCCCCAGCTGCCCCAATGCTTCGTCAAAAACGGGAATGCGTGTATCTTTCAGAGTTGTAGAGCTAGAGCCACCAAATTTGGTAGGAAGATAGCTGGCAGCGACTCCCCAAAATCTGCATCAAAGTTTTGGAGCCACGCCTACCCATTCCTCTCCCTTTTCCCACTTTTTACAAAGTTCGCGCTAGAGTCACCCAATTTCATATGAAGATAGCAATTGACATTCCACAAAGATCTGCAGCAAAAATTTGGATGCCACACCCACCCATATCGCCCCCAGCCCCCCTTTTCCCACCTTTTACAAACTTTGAGCTAGAGTCACCAAATTAAGTAGGAAGATAGCAATTGACATTCCACAAATATCTGCAGCAAAAATTTGGATGCCACACCCACCCATGCCGCCCCCATCCCCCTCTTTCCCCACCTTTTACAAACTTTGACCTAGAGTCACCCAATTTCGTATGAAGAAAGCAATTGACATTCCACAAAGATCTGCATCAAAAATTTGGATTCCACGCCCACCCATACAACCCCAGCCCCCCTTTCCCTACATTTTACAAACTGTGAGCTAGAGTCACCAAATTTAGAAGGAAGATAGCTGGTGGCATCCCCATCTGCATCGGAGAATCTTTAAGGCAGCGTACACCCCTGCCGCATCCGTACCCCTTTGCAATCAGGCCAGTTTTTACCGGTTTTAATACTTGTCACGAGTATACCGCAGTCGGTTGCGTCCGACTGCAACGTTTCCACTTGTTCTATCTGTTGTAACTTACTCTTAGCAAGGCTTTATGATATCGGCGATATTAGTGATAAGGCAAGATATATAAAAAGCCGCCAAAGCTCTTGAAACTTTTGAATTCTTTTTCTGGCTACTGCTGATCAAATTACAATTGAGCAGTGAAAAATTAACGATTACCGCGTATTAAGTTCTTCTCAGCGATGAAATTCACAATCCTTATATGCTTTTTATATGCTATATGCATCGAATTGCTATGGTGACTTAGTTACTGGAGCCGTAAGAATTTAACACTACGTGTTTAATGCCTATATCAACCTCTTATTTTTCGTGCAGCTTGTGAATGCTGAAGAGCCTATTCAGCTTAGTAAGTGTCCACCTTATGACGATCCCAATCATATAGTGATGCTACCCTATGCCAATGACTGCCGTAAATACTACACCTGCTTAAATGGCCTGGCATACGTACATCAATGTCCCGATAACTATTACTGGAGTCAGCTGACCTACCGATGTGATCAAAAGCAGTATTCGAGCTGCGAAAATAATGATTATGATCTGAATTTTATTCAGTACAGCTCCTTTCCAGGAGATTGTACTTGCTTCTACGAAAAACATCTATTGCGCTGTCCGAACAACTATCATTGGAACCAGCTCTATAATCGCTGTGATCTGCCTCATTTGGTGGGCTGTACGGCATCTCCAATTCCCCATTCGTTGACAACCCAGCACCCGTTCGTACCAACTGCTGCTACTCCGCCAGGACCAACAGTGCAGCCTTCTTCTAATCCACTTGTAGATCCCGATAATCTCTGCAGAAATGCCATTCAACAGCCTTATTTGCCATATCCAGGAGATTGTCACAAATTCATTTACTGTGGTCCAACAGCTTCTGTGCTTACCTGTCCTACCAGCTTGTTCTGGAATCGTAATACTCAGTCTTGTGGATTATCCAACACCGGCTGTCTATTGGAATAATTCAAGACCGGCTTGGTATTTTATGAAATTGATACTTACTTACAACAAAACATAACATTTATACTGTTCAGAAATATAAATTAGAATATAAAGCATATCGTATTCCTTTAACAAAAGTGATACAACTTTAAAAAAAGTGGGAACCAGAGAACTGCATCGAGTGTGTTCGAGTTTCTTCGAACAATCTAGTCGAAAATTTGTTCAATCGAGTTCGACACTCGTTTACAAACGAGACTCTATCGAACGAGCCTCTCGACAAAAATAGTGTTAGAGTTCGTCGGCACTCGCAGCACACTTGATACTTTGGCACAAGGCGTATTTAACAAGGTGGCAGCGACGTCGACGTCGCCCTCTTTGCTGTTGCCTTACGGTTTCAGTCTCGATTCGAGCGTTGCGAGCGACGCACGACTACTGACGAATTTCTACTTTGTGATTTTGTGCGAGACTTTTGAAAATGCCGCCATATTGTTTTTTGTGCAAAAAGAGATGCGAAATTGGTGTAAAATGTGTGCACGTGCCAAGCAATGATCTAAAACGAAAATTATGGAACGAGTCTGCGGGAGTGGAATTCACGCCACATAGCAGAATATGCAAAAATCATTTTAAGCGTGGTGATTTTTATGAAAATGCAACTAAGCGGCGACGTTTGCGCGAAGGTGCACTTCCCAAACAAATTGAAATTGAAAATTTATGTTACACAGAACATATTGAAGTGGAGTTTAATACGAATAAAAAAGATTTTAACTCCCAGACAGAGTAAGTACAGTTTTGTGTGTGTCACACGTACATCAAATAAAATATTGCGTTATTCGATTTGTAGGAAGGAAGTTGTTGAAGCGGGTATTGCGCAGGAAAATTTGCGACTGCAAATAAAAGTTAAAAGCCTGGAGACAGAAGTTGCTCTTTTAAAACAACAACTGGAAGAGGCGAACCTTTTAAATGCTTCTATTAGTAAGCTTTTTTCGGCAACACAGCTACAACACTTACGAACCGGAGGACAGTGTTATTGGACGCAGGATGATATTTCAAGCTCCATTTGCCTTCATGCTGCTGGGCCACGTGCATATCGGCACCTGTACAAAAAAGGCTTTCCGCTACCGCATGTAAGCACATTACAAAAACGTAGCCAGTTCCTTGATATCTAACCCGGGTCATTGGATTTTGTGATAAATCTTATGGAAAACGCCCAAGACATGGATGAAGGAGACAGAGTGTGCACCCTGATGTTCGATGAAATGAAAGTGGCTTCATCATTTGAGTGGGATGCATCAAGAAAAGCCGTTCACTCGCCAAAAGAATACGTGCAGGTTGCAATGGTGCAAGGCATTTTTAAGTCGTGGAAACAGCCAGTATACTACGACTTCGACGAACCAATGACGGCACCTGTCTTAAAAACCATAATAGCCAAATTGTACAGTGCTGGCTATTATGTCGCGGCAACAGTGTCAGAGATGGGCCCTGGAAACTTGCAGTTGTGGAAGCAACTAGGAATTTCCACAGGTAGGAATGCATTTATTTATTTTGTTAGTTAAATCCATATTGTTTAAATGAATTTTTTCAGGCACAACATGGTTCGAGCATCCGTCCAATTCAGAGCTGAAGGTGTTTGTTTTTGCAGATGTCCCACATCTTATCAAGCTCATAAGAAACCATTATCTAGATGCCGGAATAATTTGGGACGGAAAATGCTTAAAATCAGAATCTGTGAAGCAAGCGATGCGACACTGCGGCTCATCTGAAGTATCCATATTATGGAAAATTTCTGATGATCACCTTCAAGTCCAAAGTTCAGGTAGACAGCGTGTAAAGTTGGCAACGCAACTTATGTCGAACACAACGGCGAATGCTAATCTACGCTGTTATTCTTTGGGCTTGGAGGTGGACTACGCTATGGAGACATCAGAGTTCATCAAACTTGTCAATGACTGGTTTGACATTTTTAACTGGAAACATTCAGATCTGAATTACAACTGTATGCCAGCAAAACAGCCATATGGCTGTTCGCTACAAATACAGCAAAACATTTTGAACAAAATGACTGAATTTGTGAAATTGCCAATTGTGCCAAATTTAAAGGCTCCTTCACAGTCACATGGGGTGCTCATTAAAAGTTGTCTGCCCTTTCAGAAAGGCATCATAGTTAGCAATACATCGCTGCAGCAAATGCAGCTATTTTTGTGTGCGCGGTACACAAAGGAATTTATACTGACTTCCAGACTAAGTCAAGATCAGCTGGAGCATTTTTTTGGCGCAATCAGGTCGAAGGGTGGCCTTAATGACCATCCTTCGCCTATTGAGTTTAAGTATAGGTTGCGCAGATATATTCTTGGTAATTTTAAATAATACTTTATTTAAATGTGAATTTGTCAAATGTAGTAGTTAGTAAATGTCCTAATGTTTTTATGTTCATGTCTGTCTATAGTTATATTCTATATGTCTCAAAGTAAGTTTGAATACGTGTGAATAATTTTAACAAACTATATACCTAACTATAATATACGGTTCACCCATAAATTTAGCTCGTAATACTGAACTCTTGGGTTCAAAAAGTAATGTCGAAGCAGATGACGTGCCATGGCTAAATATAGACGTATCAGCTTCGGAAAACCAGCTACCTGAGATGGCAGAAAGTGAAGACGTCCCCGATTTGTCCTGCGTAACAACTCAACATGCAGATATTGATGAGCTGACGGAGGACGCTCTAGAGTATATTTCAGGATATATTATAAAAAAATTAAATCTGATTGAAGAGAATAAGGAAAACTATTTTTTCAGCTATGTAGATCAAGTGTCGGCAGGATATTTAAAAAAGCCTTCACTTGAATTTAAGGCAAAACTTTTTCAACTAGAAATGATATTCCTGCTAACAAATACTGATGGTAAAATATCAATCAAAAACAATATTATTGATATTTTAGTTAGTAAGGCCACATACATATCCCTAGACCAAAAAATTAAAGAATTTTTTTTAAAAAACTAGGATATTTTTTCGAATAAAAAGTTTAAACAAGAAAATAAAAACTCAAAAACAAAAACAAAGAATTGTAGGCAATAAAAAGTTGTTAAAAATTTTATTATAAGAAAATAGTAAATAAATATATTGTTAAAATTTTTCATTTATTTTGTAACATTTATTTAGTCAGTTTGGTTTTAATTGCAGCAAAAAAATATGTACAGATGTGTATATGCGCAGCAAAAAAGAAAAATTCATATGTGTGTGTGTAATGGTGTGTATACATGTGCATGCGAAAACAAATTTCTTTGAGTTTATTATTTTTTTTTTTTTTTTTTTTTTTTTTTTTTTTTTTTTGGTAAGGCAACGGGGGGTCCCCCCTGCTTTTTTTTTATTTGGCCTGGGCAAAAAACCGGGGGGTTAGTATTTTTTTTTTTTTATTGTTGGTAAGGGGGGATTTTTTTTTTTTTTACACTGTACTATAAAAAAACTAATAAAAGGGGTTTTTGGCTTTCGGGGTTGTGTCCCCCACTTCGCAAGCAATCAGTCTTGCTCTCGCTAACTCTTTTTCGACAAATTACCTCGAAAAAAAAAAAAAATTGCTCGTCATTTTTTTGTTTGAATTTTTTTCGTAAGGCATTTTCAAAACAAGCGACGTCGACGCTGCTGCCACCTTGTTAAATATTTTTTTTTTTTTTTTTTTTTTTTTTTTTTTTTTTTTTGTTCGGGAACAAAACTTTCAATAAAAGAAAGAGAATAAAGTATGATGTGTGAGTTTGCCGGTCGCCTTGGGCTAAACGAAAAGAGCTAGAAGGCTGAAATTTTCACACAATTTTCCATGCAGGTAGGAGGTGAGCACTAAGAAGGGAATTTTTATTTGGACAACTCCTTCAAGTACCTCCGATACGATTTGGAGCACTTTTTACCCATTTTAAAGGCCTGTACGCAGACGCCTGTACAGCTCCCGTACAGCAAAAACTTCATATAAAAAAAATGGTCCCGTACAGCTTCAGTACAGTACGTACATTTAAGGTCTGCAGTTCTGTTAGCTACTGCTGGTACGGTAGTGTTGAACAATGAAAATGTTAAAATGTTATGTTAAAATGCTACGGGCAGTAAATAGCTTTCAGCAGCTATTTACGGTTGTAAAAAATGCAACAACATGTCGGGCAAGAGCCGGCTTATACATTTTTCGGATAATATTAACAAAGTTGACCTAATTCAGGCTCCAATAGAGCCATACTTATTGTTTTGGCAGTCAATGCTGCACAAGAAGTAATGAATAAAAATATAATTATTAATTAATAAGATACAATTTAAATAACATATAAACTGGATTGTACTGCCACTGATCTATGGCAGGGTATAGATTATTAGAAGCAGGGCGTTAGCTGTACTCAAACACAAAAGTAGCGCGCGAATCATTATTTTGAAATCAAGTGTACAAAACACAGTTGCATTTCCGATTTATTTACAAAAAACAATTAGCCTACCGCCACAATATGTGAATTTTTCAACACTTGTCGTTACAGCCGTAAAACTCATGTATACTGTACGGGAGCTGTACGGGGCTCATGCGTACAGGCCTTAAAAAACAAATTACAATTACAACAAGTACCCATTCCACTACTGTCGCCTGATTGTCGCACAAGCTGAGAGTTTGATCGCGAGCGAGAATACAAAACCAAAACAAATGCGCAGTGACGCCTTCGCGTCGCACAAGCAAAGTCATAAAAAAAGGTTCGTACACTTGCAAAAAAGAAACGGATTTCCGCTTCTTAATGAATAAGTGCATACACAATTAAGTGAACAATGCGCTTGAAAATAATTTTCATAATTTTATGTACATGTATCACTTCGCACAGTGCATATTCTTTTTTTTTCAAATTTGTGTGCCTTTGACAATTGATTTACGACCCAAGTAGCGTTTGTTGTTGTTGTAAGTTTTGTTGTTGGGCCCGCACTGAAACTTTTTGTTGGTGTCATTGATTTAAAAAAAAAACAACAACAACATAACAAAACTTAGTGCGTCTATAAAAATTTCCCACACCAGAATATGTTATGGGGGTGGATTCGCCCATGATACAATTAATTAGGTAGAGTCATCCGAGAGAGCAGGTACCTACTGATTTGAACATGTGAGTGCGAGGGAGAGCGCCACGTTGCTCTCTTTATTTTACTCTCTTGACTTTGTTAAGGGGTTGTTTTGTTAGTGCGACAGAGCTAGGTATATAAAGTGTTTTGGTTGTGTGCAGCCTATGCAATTTTGTAGTTTCGTAAAAATAAACTAAATAAAATTTTGAGTGAAACGCTTTCGATTATATTAATTAAATAGTTTTTAATAACAAAAATTAAAAGTTATATTAACATTTTATTATATTAAAGCAATATTAAACTAAAATGTACATTAAACTTAAAAATATAAAAAAATATCTTATTTATAGCAAAATTTTTAATAATTTGCGATGCCCCATAAGATTTTATTTTTGTTTTTGCAATTTGAGTTAACAATTAAGATTTTTTATACGAAAATGTATTCGTATTTTAAAAAAATTTCTTTAAATGCATTGGCAAGTCAACATTTTGTGCCTTGTATTGCAAATGTTTTAAAACGTTAGAACTGGTACCAAAGGTTCTGCTATGGCAATTTAAAAACAGTTTTTCTAGACTGATAATTTTCTCCAAAAATACTTTGGACGGCTTCTTTAGTCCTCCGTGCGAGACTGCATCAACATAGGTATATTTTATTTTATATTTTTTAAAGGGCACAAGTAAAAATCTAACCTAAAAAACACACATGAACAAAAATTACAAACCGAACGAAATTCGTCCGCACGGACGTCTTACCACAATGACAAGCACTTTGCGACTGACGCTTGGTACCGAAAAAAAGAGAGCGCTCTCTCCCATGACTCTACCTAATTGAGTATGCCTTGGATTCGCCTGCTTGCTGCTTATATAACTTAGACAAAACGTAACACACTAACATTATTGATATATTATTGATATACCATTTCGAACAAGCAAAGGGCGTTCACATAATGATAATCAGATAATTTGAAATCTCGCTCCGATCATGCTCCTTTGTTGTTGCTCATTTACGTTCACTCTCTATTTTATGTGCGCGCTTTGCATGAAAATCATAAACTTTAATAACCCTAGCTCCTCCGCACTCACACTAAATTAAAGCTAAAGGCAATATGCAATTCACTTAACTGCAGCCTCTTAGATATGTTTTGCGTTGATTCAGTGCGTGCGAAGAAGGTAGCGATACTACGCTCTTTGTCTAACTTGCAGAGCGCGCGCATACATAAGAGAGTTAGCCGAAATAGCCAACAACGAAGGCGCATGATCGGAGCGAGATTTAAAAATAATTTGTCATCTAGCGCCGAACATGAAGAGCGATGCGTGAGCGTTTTCAAGTTTTAAGCTGCCTCTTTGGGTTTGGGACCAACAGCGCTCAATTCATGATGCAGGTGTTGAATTGCCGACTGTCAGCACAACACGAGAATGAGCGAATATGAAAACAAGTAAGAAGGTTTTAGTCGAAAAATCCCGACTAAAAGATACCCTGAACCCGTGTATTAAAATGACTTGCAGAAGTGAGTTTTTCTTGACTTTATTATTATTATTGGAACGAGTATCATGCACTGCGACTACTAGGATCTATTGTGCCCTCTTATTGTTTTGTGAGTTACAACTCCTCGAACAGCCCGATCGATCGCAGGAACGCGACGATGTGGCATGGTCGGAGAGCCCTCATATTCTCTGTAGACAGAAAGAGGCTCCCTTGACTTTAACTTTAATATAAAATATCTCCTGTGTTTCTTAACCGATTTGGATCAAATTTTATGCTGTAAATTTAAATTTTCAAAATGTTAGTTTTTCAAAATAGAAATTTATTACAAGCATTCGGAAATAATATGCATCCTGTATAAAGATTGCGTTTTACCGGTCCATTAATGAATGGACATTTTGATGTTTATATTCTTTTAGAGGAAGTATTAACTCAAGATTCTGATACGTCAAGTGAATGTATAACTGAAAATGTTAAAAATCCTGTTAAAAGACGTAGTCGACTCACCGGCAAAACAGAAAAAAAGGTAAAAAACGTTCATTTGAAAAAAATAGTGATATCAATAGGGGTAAGCGCATAGAATCATCAAAAAGATATCGTGTTAATAATCCTGATGTTATTAGATTTGTAGCGAGAAGAGATGTGGCTAATAATCCTGAAGCTCATAGAGTTGCAGTGTGAAGACATCAGGCGATATTATTATTGAAAGCCATAATAATAAATTACATCGTATAAGTGAGGTGCATCGTACAGTACCCTTTGTTATTTCCTTATGGCGAAGATGGCTATTCAGTGGATATACCACAATGGAATCCATTATTAAAAAAGGAGGAACCAAAAAAAATGATATCTGCGTTAAGCTTTTACAGCTATAATATAATGATTCGTCAATCTGAGATAAATCATTTAATTTATTGTCGTTCCCTTTTTAGTCAGTTTTTGGTTGATATGTATGCTAAAATTGAAACAGAAAGGTTAAATTATATTCGCTACAATCAAGCGAAACTCAGAGCAGATAGCTATATACATCTACAAGATGCAATAGGCCAACAAGATGTTGTCGCAGCTCAACTTGGTCAGATGGTAATTTTACCATCTTCTTTTACAAGCTCTGCACGATATATGCATGAAAAGACTCAAGATGCTATGACATATGTTCGCCATTATGGGCGACCAGATCTTTTCATAGCATTCACATGCAATCCACAATGGTATGACATAAAAAGTGTTTTATTACCGGGTCAAAAACCGCATGATCGTCACGATATTATAGCTCGAGTTTTTCATTTAAAAGTTAAAGCTTTAATGTCACTATTGACAAAAGGTTCTTTGTTTGGAAGCGTGCAATGTTTCATGTACTCTGTGGAATGGCAAAAGCGGGGTTTACCACATATATATATCTGTTTCCATTCTTGTTGGTTAAATTCACTCAGGATCGAAGACTGGGGACGATTGGGTACATTTTGATTCCATGTCGTTTTTAAGAAGCCATTTACTGAAGCGCAAGTAGTTTAAAAAAGTTTTGTGTTTTATATTAAAGTATAATATTGTTATATTCTATTTGAAGGCAGCGCACGAGTTTTTTTTTGAATGAATCGTTCGTACCTGATGGCATCACCTCAGCCGACAAGTCAAGGAGAATCGCGTGTCAAAAGGCAAAAAAAAAATGACTTGTCGGAAATTTTGGGCGAGGTTAACCAAACATTTAATAGTTACGTGCAAAGTGTAGTGAATCGGCAAGAGGATAAAGTGGCAAGTGGTTTCACCACAACTGTGTACGCATTATTAGCAGAGATGAAGCCAAAAAAAAAATTGAAAACAATAATGACCATAATGAAGGTGCTACAAGATGCGCAGCTAGAGAGCGACGAGGAGTAAAGAAATCACAAAAATAAATAATACTTTAGAAAGGAAAACTCATCAGCATTTATTTATTTATTTGTTTATTTAATTATGAATTGGGCTGGAATGCTACTGCCCCTTCTGCGCTGAAATATCTGCATAATTCTTCACGAACTTGCTGCGCTCTGCTCGAACTCAGTCGTATATGGGACACAAAGTTTCTAAGAGTACCATTGGAACCAACGTCGTTCCTCCAATCTCCCAAAATTATTGTATTATCCGACGCATCTCAATCAACATACGATTCTGGGCAATACAAGCGTTCAATGGCATTCAGCATAATAAAATTATGCAGAACTATGCAGGCTAAAACAATCTTTTCGCAGTTTAATATGCGCCATCGTGTCGTAAGTATTCCGAATGCATTTTCTACTACTCGTCGCGCTCGAGAGAGCCGATAATTGAATATTTTCGCCTTCAGCTCAAGCATTTCTCCTTGACGCCGTGGATCAATCGGCTTCATTTAATTTGCCGTTAGCTGAAAAGCCGCATCAGCAACAAAGTAATGGGGAAATGGTGTTGAGTTTTCGCTGTTGGGCAACGGTTTTCGCGCAGGCAATGGCAGCTTGTTTTCCAACAAGGCTCTTCCAAAATCACTTAATCGAAACACACCTGAAAATTTATTTTAAGGCAGCTTTTACAATGTCAGCTTAGCTTGGATTGAAGCTTTTAAAAATCTGAAATCCACGCTGGTAGTTTACAATGTCAGCGTGGAAATGCAATCAGCTGATTCGAACTCGGCTTGCACATGTGAAATGGCGCGAAATTTAAACGATTTGCTTTTCTTACAAAACAATGATTTTATTGTTATATATGCGTTAATATGTACTAAATAAATATTAAATAGTGAATTATATTAACATTTACCTATGTATTGAGTAAAATAGTGGTAAAAACATTGGAGCTTACGAAGATGCGACACCTATTGACAGCCATTTTGAGTAAAATAGAGGTTAGAGCTTTGGTGCTTTCAAGCACATGTTGCTAATTTCGAGAATGCGACACCTATTGACAGCTTTTAAAACTCAATTTTTTAATAGCTTTTTTCCACTCCAAGCTGAGATGCAAGCGAGACCGGTTACAGATTGGAAATGAGGGAGACAAACTTATGTGAAAAATATGTGTGTCAGACAGGAACAAAACATTTTCCAATCTCACGCTGACATTGTAAACGCTGCCTTAATCTATAACTTTGTCTATATGTAAATGTGTGAAATTAGAAGCTTACCTCCATCGCTTTCACTCCCGTAGCTTCCGATGCTTATGTCTGTAAAAATATAACGCGCATCGCAAACAGCCATAAGAACCATGCTGAAATATTTTTATACTCGATACCGAAGGTAAAGAGTATATTGGTTTTGTGCAATGTCCGTCATGGTGTCTGTCCGTCTGTCCGTCTGTCCGTCCGTATGGTTGCAAGTTTTTTCCACACCCTTCAAGCTAGAGACTTGAAACTTTCCAATTCTCTTTATCTATGGGATAGTAAATTAAAGTGTCAAGATGGGGGTTCTACGATAACTGGGGGGCTGGCAAATCGATAAATTCGATAACTCAAAACCGATAAATCCACATATTTCGCACATCCTTACAGCTATAAGTACCAAATTTGGTAAGAAGATAGCTACTAGCAACCCCCAAAAAACTGCATCAAAAATTTTGGAGCCACGCCCCCCCATTCCGCCCCCAGCCCCCCCGCATTTTAAAGTCAAAATAGCCCATATCTCCCACAGTTTTTGAGCTATAGCCACCAAATTTGGTGCCAAGATAGGTGATGATGACCCCCTAAAAACCGCACCAAAAGTTTGGATGCCACGCCCACCGATACTGCCCTAGCCGCCCCCATCCACCCCAACGCTTCGTCAAAAACGGGAATGCGTGTATCTTCCAGAGTTGTGGAGCTAGAGCCTCCAAATTTGGTGGGAAGATAGCTGTTAACGACCCCCAAAAAACTGCATCAAAATTTTGGAGCCACGCCCACCCATTACGCCCCCAGCCCCCCCTCATTTTGAAATCAGAAATGGCTATATCTCCCACAGTTTTTGAGCTATAGCCACCAAATTTGGTGCCAAGATAGGTGATGATGGCCCCCTAAAAACCGCACCAAAAGTTTGGATACCACGCCCACCGATACTGCCCTAGCCTCCCCCATCCACCCCAACGCTTCGTCAAAAACGGGAATGAGTGTATCTTCCAGAGTTGTGGAGCTAAAGCCACCAAATTGTAATGGTAAGAAGATAGCTGGCAACGACCCCCAAAAATCTGCATCAAAGTTTTGGAGCCACGCCCTCCATTTCACCCCCCTTTCCCCACTTTTTACAATTTTCGAGCTAGAGTCACCAAATTTGGTATGAAGATAGCAATTGACATTCCACAAAGATCTGCATCAAAAATTTGGATGCCACGCCCACCCATACCACCCCCAACCCCCCTTTCCCCACTTTTTACAAATTTCGAGCTAGAGTCACCAAATTTGGTATGAAGATAGCAATTGATATTTCTCAAAGATCTGCATCAAAAATTTGGATGCCACGCCCACCCATACCGCCCCCAGCCCCCTTTTCCCCACTTTTTACAAACTTCGAGCTAGAGTCACCAAATTTGGTATGAAGATAGCAATTGACATTCCACATAGATCTGCATCAAAAATTTGGATGCCTCGCCCACCCAAACCGCCCCCAGCCCCCCTTTCCACACTTATTACAAATTTCGAGCTAGAGTCACCAAATTTGGTATGAAGATAGCAATTGACATTTCACAAAGATCTGCAACAAAAATTTTGATGCCTCAACTACCCATACTGCCCCCAGCCCCCCTCCCCCCTTTTCCCTACATTCTACAAACTTTGAGCTAGAGTCACCAAATTTGGAAGGAATATAGCTGGTGGCATCCCCATCTGCATCGGAGAATCTTTAAGGTAGCGTACACCCCTGCCGCATCCGTACCCCTTTGCAATCAGGCCTCTTTTTACCGGTTTTAATACTGGTATCGAGTATGCCGCAGTCGGTTGCGTCCGACTGCAACGTTTCTACTTGTTTATAATTAAACCAGCAGCTTCCGGAGTTTTTGGGGCATTTTATGGCGATGTGTTTGCCATCTATGGCACCCACACAATTTGGCATATGCCACATCCTCCTGAACTCCGCTTCAATGTCTTTATATTGAGACATTGTTGGGGTTGTCAAATATACTGGAGAAAGAACACGCCAGAGCTCCTCGCAAGTCTCCAAAACAATCTTTTTCACAGTAGCTTTGCCTATCTTATAGCTCCAAGCTATTGTCTGCATACTTGTTCCGTGTGCTAAAAGCCTTCATTTCATTTAAACATTAACATTTGTATAAGAAGTATCTAAATAAATATATATGTACTTACAGCAAAGTCATGGAAAGCCGTTCTTCCATACTTATCCGTTGTCTTGGACGCGCAAGAGAATTGCCCAACAGCGTTAGCAACAGATTAATTAGGGTTTTGGACATTCTATTGTGCAGGAAAAAATGCGAATCATCCAAGTTCTTAATTTTCCTGAACGTTTTCCTGTAGTAGCCAGCTACATTCCAATCCCTATTAATAGGCCGAACTGCCCAACGCCGCGTTCGCATTTCTGGCATTGCACTGGCTATAATGCCCATTTCCACCAAGTACATATAAAATATGGCCACCATATCATCCATTTTTAATCAAATTTTTCTGCAGACACTTAAACAATTTTCGCGCTCAATTCAGATTATATCAAAACAATGACAAACAGCTGTTCGATAAGTTCATGCTCACGGTTGCATTCACGTTCACGTTCAGGTTCAGGTTCATGTTAAGTTCACGTGTTATTGAGTTCGGGTAATGGCTAGAGTTTCACATTTCAAGTTCAAGTCAAGTTAAGTTCAATTCAAGTTGAATTCAATTCAATTCAAGTTCGGGTAACTGAGCCTTAACTCAACGTAACTTAACTTAAGGAATGTATGCGTTTACTCTCAACTTAACTTAACTTAAGAAATCTGTGTGCTGTAGAATTATGGTAGCAGTGCTGTTAAACACAGAAAAATATATTGACCGCTCGTTGGCGCATTTTGAATACAACGTTGCAACCAAGTTCTTTGGCAATTGCAGTCCAAACTTCTCTATTTTTAATGTTATTTTTAAAGTCTTTTAACTTTTTATCATATAATAAAGCATGATTTTGTACTAAAATAATTAGCTTATGTTCATCCATTTGAATATTTAACGATTTTCATCACAGTTTTTTATCAACTGTTTGTTTTTCAAATTAATCAACACTGTTTAACTTAAAAACTTAACGTAAGAATCTGCAACCTGCAGGTTCAGAATTAAGTTAAGTTACGTTAAGTTGAGAGTAAACGCTAACATTGACAGCCATAAGGCAGATTGAGTCAGCTGACTCTGTCGTTAAGTTAATTTAAGTTAAGTCAAGAGTAAACAGCCCTTTACCCATGATGGAATAACAAAAAGGTGGTCCATTCCGCAAACTACATTCCGCTATTTTGTGGTAGCGACATGTGCGAGTGAGACGGACATAGCACTGGTAGTGTAAATAAAACGCGGGCAGCGTCTGTTGATTAACCCTAAGCAGCCCCTCTTGATCAAACAAACAAAACTCAATATTTTAAAGTCTTATTTTTATTAATTAAGAATTGGCAATGAAACATTGTTTTTGCGCTTGAACGGATAATTATACTCGATACCGAAGGTAAAGAGTATATTGGTTTTGTGCAATGTCCGTCATGGTGTCTGTCCGTCTGTCCGTCTGTCCGTCCGTATGGTTGCAAGTTTTTTCCACACCCTTCAAGCTAGAGACTTGCAACTTTCCAATTCTCTTTATCTATGGGATAGTAAATTAAAGTGTCAAGATGGGGGTTCTACGATAACTGGGGGGCTGGCAAATCGATAAATTCGATAACTCAAAACCGATAAATACACATATTTCGCACATCCTTACAGCTATAAGTACCAAATTTGGTAAGAAGATAGCTATTAGCAACCCCCACAAAACTGCATCAAAAATTTTGGAGCCACGCCCCCCCATTCCGCCCCCAGCCCACCCGCATTTTAAAGTCAAAATAGCCCATATCTCCCACAGTTTTTGAGCTATAGCCACCAAATTTGGTGCCAAGATAGGTGATGATGACCCCCTAAAAACCGCACCAAAAGTTTGGATGCCACGCCCACCGATACTGCCCTAGCCGCCCCCATCCACCCCAACGCTTCGTCAAAAACGGGAATGCGTGTATCTTCCAGAGTTGTGGAGCTAGAGCCTCCAAATTTGGTGGGAAGATAGCTGGTAACGACCCCCAAAAAACTGCATCAAAGTTTTGGAGCCACGCCCTCCCATTACGCCCCCAGACCCCCTCATTTTGAAATCAGAAATGGCTATATCTCCCACAGTTTTTGAGCTATAGCCACCAAATTTGGTGCCAAGATAGGTGATGATGGCCCCCTAAAAACCGCACCAAAAGTTTGGATACCACGCCCACCGATACTGCCCTAGCCTCCCCCATCCACCCCAACGCTTCGTCAAAAACGGGAATGAGTGTATCTTCCAGAGTTGTGGAGCTAAAGCCACCAAATTTGGTAAGAAGATAGCTGGCAACGACCCCCAAAAATCTGCATCAAAGTTTTGGATGCCACGCCCACCCATACCACCCCCAACCCCCCTTTCCCCACTTTTTACAAATTTCGAGCTAGAGTCACCAAATTTGGTATGAAGATAGCAATTGACATTCCACAAAGATCTGCATCAAAAATTTGGATGCCACGCCCACCCATACCACCCCCAACCCCCTTTTCCCCACTTTTTACAAATTTCGAGCTAGAGTCACCAAATTTGGTATGAAGATAGCAATTGACATTCCACAAAGATCTGCATCAAAAATTTGGATGCCACGCCCACCCATACCACCCCCAACCCCCTTTCCCCACTTTTTTACAAATTTCGAGCTAGAGTCACCAAATTTGGTATGAAGATAGCAATTGACATTTCACAAAGATCTGCAACAAAAATTTTGATGCCTCAACTACCCATACTGCCCCCAGCCCCCTCCCCCTTTTCCCTACATTCTACAAACTTTGAGCTAGAGTCACCAAATTTGGAAGGAATATAGCTGGTGGCATCCCCATCTGCATCGGAGAATCTTTAAGGTAGCGTACACCCCTGCCGCATCCGTACCCCTTTGCAATCAGGCCTCTTTTTACCGGTTTTAATACTGGTATCGAGTATGCCGCAGTCGGTTGCGTCCGACTGCAACGTTTCTACTTGTTTATAATTAAACCAGCAGCTTCCGGAGTTTTTGGGGCATTTTATGGCGATGTGTTTGCCATCTATGGCACCCACACAATTTGGCATATGCCACATCCTCCTGAACTCCGCTTCAATGTCTTTATATTGAGACATTGTTGGGGTTGTCAAATATACTGGAGAAAGAACACGCCAGAGCTCCTCGCAAGTCTCCAAAACAATCTTTTTCACAGTAGCTTTGCCTATCTTATAGCTCCAAGCTATTGTCTGCATACTTGTTCCGTGTGCTAAAAGCCTTCATTTCATTTAAACATTAACATTTGTATAAGAAGTATCTAAATAAATATATATGTACTTACAGCAAAGTCATGGAAAGCCGTTCTTCCATACTTATCCGTTGTCTTGGACGCGCAAGAGAATTGCCCAACAGCGTTAGCAACAGATTAATTAGGGTTTTGGACATTCTATTGTGCAGGAAAAAATGCGAATCATCCAAGTTCTTAATTTTCCTGAACGTTTTCCTGTAGTAGCCAGCTACATTCCAATCCCTATTAATAGGCCGAACTGCCCAACGCCGCGTTCGCATTTCTGGCATTGCACTGGCTATAATGCCCATTTCCACCAAGTACATATAAAATATGGCCACCATATCATCCATTTTTAATCAAATTTTTCTGCAGACACTTAAACAATTTTCGCGCTCAATTCAGATTATATCAAAACAATGACAAACAGCTGTTCGATAAGTTCATGCTCACGGTTGCATTCACGTTCACGTTCAGGTTCAGGTTCATGTTAAGTTCACGTGTTATTGAGTTCGGGTAATGGCTAGAGTTTCACATTTCAAGTTCAAGTCAAGTTAAGTTCAATTCAAGTTGAATTCAATTCAATTCAAGTTCGGGTAACTGAGCCTTAACTCAACGTAACTTAACTTAAGGAATGTATGCGTTTACTCTCAACTTAACTTAACTTAAGAAATCTGTGTGCTGTAGAATTATGGTAGCAGTGCTGTTAAACACAGAAAAATATATTGACCGCTCGTTGGCGCATTTTGAATACAACGTTGCAACCAAGTTCTTTGGCAATTGCAGTCCAAACTTCTCTATTTTTAATGTTATTTTTAAAGTCTTTTAACTTTTTATCATATAATAAAGCATGATTTTGTACTAAAATAATTAGCTTATGTTCATCCATTTGAATATTTAACGATTTTCATCACAGTTTTTTATCAACTGTTTGTTTTTCAAATTAATCAACACTGTTTAACTTAAAAACTTAACGTAAGAATCTGCAACCTGCAGGTTCAGAATTAAGTTAAGTTACGTTAAGTTGAGAGTAAACGCTAACATTGACAGCCATAAGGCAGATTGAGTCAGCTGACTCTGTCGTTAAGTTAATTTAAGTTAAGTCAAGAGTAAACAGCCCTTTA
Source organism: Scaptomyza montana (assembly GCA_018904305.1). Classification (NCBI taxonomy): domain Eukaryota; kingdom Metazoa; phylum Arthropoda; class Insecta; order Diptera; family Drosophilidae; genus Scaptomyza; species Scaptomyza montana. The sequence goes on along the minus strand of JAEIGR010000061.1, from coordinate 3,733 downwards.
CCCATGATGGAATAACAAAAAGGTGGTCCATTCCGCAAACTACATTCCGCTATTTTGTGGTAGCGACATGTGCGAGTGAGACGGACATAGCACTGGTAGTGTAAATAAAACGCGGGCAGCGTCTGTTGATTAACCCTAAGCAGCCCCTCTTGATCAAACAAACAAAACTCAATATTTTAAAGTCTTATTTTTATTAATTAAGAATTGGCAATGAAACATTGTTTTTGCGCTTGAACGGATAATTATACTCGATACCGAAGGTAAAGAGTATATGGTTTGTAATGTCCGTCATGGTGTCTGTCCGTCTGTCCGTCCGTATGGTTGCAAGTTTTTTCCACACCCTTCAAGCTAGAGACTTGCAACTTTCCAATTCTCTTTATCTATGGGATAGTAAATTAAAGTGTCAAGATGGGGGTTCTACGATAACTGGGGGGCTGGCAAATCGATAAATTCGATAACTCAAAACCGATAAATACACATATTTCGCACATCCTTACAGCTATAAGTACCAAATTTGGTAAGAAGATAGCTATTAGCAACCCCCACAAAACTGCATCAAAAATTTTGGAGCCACGCCCCCCCATTCCGCCCCCAGCCCACCCGCATTTTAAAGTCAAAATAGCCCATATCTCCCACAGTTTTTGAGCTATAGCCACCAAATTTGGTGCCAAGATAGGTGATGATGACCCCCTAAAAACCGCACCAAAAGTTTGGATGCCACGCCCACCGATACTGCCCTAGCCGCCCCCATCCACCCCAACGCTTCGTCAAAAACGGGAATGCGTGTATCTTCCAGAGTTGTGGAGCTAGAGCCTCCAAATTTGGTGGGAAGATAGCTGGTAACGACCCCCAAAAAACTGCATCAAAGTTTTGGAGCCACGCCCTCCCATTTCGCCCCCAGACCCCCTTTTTGAAATCTCTATATCTCCACAGTTTTGAGCTATAGCCACCAAATTTGGTACCAAGATAAGCATTGGCCCCCAAAATCCCACCAAAATTTGGATACCACGCCCACCATACCCACCCCCCATACCCAACCTTCCAAACGGTTTTTTAATTTCGAGCTAGAGTCACCAAATTTGGTAAGAAGATAGGCAATTGACCCCCAAAGATCTGCATCAAAATTTTGGATGCCAACCCACAAATTTGATGCCACGCCCACCCATACCACCCCCCAACCCCCTTTCCCCAATTTTTTACAAATTTCGAGCTAGAGTCACCAAATTTGGTATGAAGATAGCAATTGATATTTCACAAAGATCTGCATCAAAAATTTGGATGCCACGCCCACCCATACCGCCCCCAACCCCCTTTTCCCCACTTTTTACAAATTTCGAGCTAGAGTCACCAAATTTGGTATGAAGATAGCAATTGACATCCCACAAAGATCTGCATCAAAAATTTGGATGCCACGCCCACCCATACCACCCCCAACCCCCCTTTCCCCAATTTTTACAAATTTCGAGCTAGAGTCACCAAATTTGGTATGAAGATAGCAATTGACATTTCACAAAGATCTGCAACAAAAATTTTGATGCCTCAACTACCCATACTGCCCCCAGCCCCCCTCCCCCCTTTTCCCTACATTCTACAAACTTTGAGCTAGAGTCACCAAATTTGGAAGGAATATAGCTGGTGGCATCCCCATCTGCATCGGAGAATCTTTAAGGCAGCGTAAACCCCTGCTTCATCCGTACCCCTTTGCAATCAGGCCTCTTTTTACCGGTTTTAATACTGGTATCGAGTATGCCGCAGTCGGTTGCGTCCGACTGCAACGTTTCTACTTGTTTATAATTAAACCAGCAGCTTCCGGAGTTTTTGGGGCATTTTATGGCGATGTGTTTGCCATCTATGGCACCCACACAATTTGGCATATGCCACATCCTCCTGAACTCCGCTTCAATGTCTTTATATTGAGACATTGTTGGGGTTGTCAAATATACTGGAGAAAGAACACGCCAGAGCTCCTCGCAAGTCTCCAAAACAATCTTTTTCACAGTAGCTTTGCCTATCTTATAGCTCCAAGCTATTGTCTGCATACTTGTTCCGTGAGCTAAAAGCCTTCATTTCATTTAAACATTAACATTTGTATAAGAAGTATCTAAATAAATATATATGTACTTACAGCAAAGTCATGGAAAGCCGTTCTTCCATACTTATCCGTTGTCTTGGACGCGCAAGAGAATTGCCCAACAGCGTTAGCAACAGATTAATTAGGGTTTTGGACATTCTATTGTGCAGGAAAAAATGCGAATCATCCAAGTTCTTAATTTTCCTGAACGTTTTCCTGTAGTAGCCAGCTACATTCCAATCCCTATTAATAGGCCGAACTACCCAACGCCGCGTTCGCATTTCTGGCATTGCACTGGCTATAATGCCCATTTCCACCAAGTACATATAAAATATGGCCACCATATCATCCATTTTTAATCAAATTTTTCTGCAGACACTTAAACAATTTTCGCGCTCAATTCAGATTATATCAAAACAATGACAAACAGCTGTTCGATAAGTTCATGCTCACGGTTGCATTCACGTTCACGTTCAGGTTCAGGTTCATGTTAAGTTCACGTGTTATTGAGTTCGGGTAATGGCTAGAGTTTCACATTTCAAGTTCAAGTCAAGTTAAGTTCAATTCAAGTTGAATTCAATTCAATTCAAGTTCGGGTAACTGAGCCTTAACTCAACGTAACTTAACTTAAGGAATGTATGCGTTTACTCTCAACTTAACTTAACTTAAGAAATCTGTGTGCTGTAGAATTATGGTAGCAGTGCTGTTAAACACAGAAAAATATATTGACCGCTCGTTGGCGCATTTTGAATACAACGTTGCAACCAAGTTCTTTGGCAATTGCAGTCCAAACTTCTCTATTTTTAATGTTATTTTTAAAGTCTTTTAACTTTTTATCATATAATAAAGCATGATTTTGTACTAAAATAATTAGCTTATGTTCATCCATTTGAATATTTAACGATTTTCATCACAGTTTTTTATCAACTGTTTGTTTTTCAAATTAATCAACACTGTTTAACTTAAAAACTTAACGTAAGAATCTGCAACCTGCAGGTTCAGAATTAAGTTAAGTTACGTTAAGTTGAGAGTAAACGCTAACATTGATAGCCATAAGGCAGATTGAGTCAGCTGACTCTGTCGTTAAGTTAATTTAAGTTAAGTCAAGAGTAAACAGCCTTTTACCCATGATGGAATAACAAAAAGGTGGTCCATTCCGCAAACTACATTCCGCTATTTTGTGGTAGCGACATGTGCGAGTGAGACGGACATAGCACTGGTAGTGTAAATAAAACGCGGGCAGCGTCTGTTGATTAACCCTAAGCAGCCCCTCTTGATCAAACAAACAAAACTCAATATTTTAAAGTCTTATTTTTATTAATTAAGAATTGGCAATGAAACATTGTTTTTGCGCTTGAACAGATAATTATACTCGATACCGAAGGTCATGGTGTCTGTCCGTCTGTCCGTCTGTCCGTCCGTATGGTTGCAAGTTTTTTCCACACCCTTCAAGCTAGAGACTTGCAACTTTCCAATTCTCTTTATCTATGGGATAGTAAATTAAAGTGTCAAGATGGGGGTTCTACGATAACTGGGGGGCTGGCAAATCGATAAATTCGATAACTCAAAACCGATAAATACACATATTTCGCACATCCTTACAGCTATAAGTACCAAATTTGGTAAGAAGATAGCTATTAGCAACCCCCACAAAACTGCATC